>OY728130.1:2079012849-2079637849 GCA_963277665.1 Viscum album
TAGTTCACTAATTAAATGCATTAATTTTGGGGTATCGGTTGGAGATAGTTTAACTTCTGTGATATAAATATTTCGTTATGTTTTGTGGTATATCGTTATCAGAATTAATTAGTTAAACTAATAAGTTTGTTATGTAAATAAATGTATGATGACAATGACTAACCTGTCAGGATTGAAACATGGTTTAGTGCTAGAAAGGGTTAACCGTTGATTATTTATAGTCTCATAGGAAAATCTTGGTTGATCTCATCAACTGGTAAAGAGAAACATTGTGTGATCCCATTGACAATTTATAGTTTATCCTAATGACGGTATTTTCTTGGTGTACTTCTTTCATGTTATAGATTATGGTTCCATGACAAAGTTTATGTAACCACATTGGAAGCAAGCCGAAATATTTCTTCATGGGAGGAGGTACCAGCATTACCATTAGACCTATAGAAGAAGGAAGTTAATACTTCTCCCACACCTGCTCTGTGGTATAGGTAATATAGATGCTTCAACAACAAGTATTTTTTTCATGTTCTAGGAATAATTGTTCATAACAATAATCAAATATGAACTTATATCCACTACATCATTCATTATCAATCCAAGTAACCAGAGGGACTATGATATTCAGTAATGTGTTTAAATTGTTTTATATATTTAACATAGTATAAAATCTAAAGGATTAGTGGGTTAAGATAAAAGTCTCTCATTTTGGATGCATATCCATTTCAATACCCGGTATCATATTGTGCCAACAGAGCTGAAGGAGCTCAAAATTCAAATGGAAAATATGGATATGAATGGATTCATGAATCATATTACTTCACCATAGGTTTCACCTATGTTGTATCCCAAAACAGTGACAATTAGTATATTTTTTTTATTGATTTTCGGAATCTCAAGTAGGGGATGTTCGATAACTGATATCCATTTCCCTCTAGAAATTTTCTTTTCAATACACTTGGGGAGCCAAATGGTTCTCTAAGATTTATCTTTGATAATTCAATCACTTATTGTGAGTTATAGAGGAGGATATTATAAATAAAATTTCTTAGAGGTGGTATAGTCAGTATGAGAACATGGTAATGTCATTCAGGAAAATGAACACACTGCTAGTGTTCACAACACTCATAATGAATAACTTCCATCCATTCCTTAAACATTTCATCATCTTTTTAATCAAATAGAATCTGCATCTACTAGTCGACACAAGAGATACATTATAGGAACCAAGATATAGTTTATAGTATGCTTTGAGCACATAGGCTTCATGCCAATCTATCAAAGTATGACTTCTTGATTGGAGAGGAGATGTTTCTAGGACATGTGGTTTCTTGGATATGTATATTTGTAGACATTGAGAAGGTTTAGGACATCTTGTCTTCGACAAGTCCCCATGTTTTTCAGATTATGAGATTTTTGGGTTAAGGAGGATGTTACTAATAATTTATCCACAACAACTTATTATTATTAACACCTTTATAATAGTGATTAAAAAAGGGATTAAAATATTGATGGTTATACAATTTTGAAGAGGATATAGTTGATCCAATGTGATTATTGAAACATCTCCATTACTGAAATATTATCATCATGGGATTGGTTATGTAGTGTACTCTGATACATCAAGCATCATCTTGGGAGTGGTGATGATGAAAAGATAGTGGGATGTAGCATAAGGTTATTTTCAACTATGATCCCATTTGTAGAACTAACGTACATGTGAAATGAAGTTAGTAGTCATAGTATGCACTTTTATGTATTGGTGAAAATGTCTATTTGGTGATATATTGTTTTCATATATAGACTAAAAGTGGATTCATTATATATTCCCTAAGAGGACCCAAATTTTAGAAATAGGTGCTGGTATGAGACTCATGATTTACATCATATTTTTTAAAAGGCTGGTGGAAATCCCTAGGGAATCATCTAATATTTAGAATATAGTACAATCATCAAATCAAAGTACATTCTAAGTATACTATACAAATTATGGTGAATATGAATCGAGCGTGCATGGTATATATTGATGGTATATGGAATGATCACCTATTCATAAATGATTTCTCTAATCAATAGTGACCATTCATTGATTTATAATCACATAATAAGTAAATTTACGAGAAACCATATTGATCATTGGTTTTTGGGAACCAGCCGTTGTGGTATATTTGTGGGACCTATTTGTTTTGGAAGTCCACCAAGGTAGTTCATTTATGTCTGAAGAGGTTTATCACTATCTAGAGCAGACAAATATATTATGAAGACCAGAGGATGTGATTCATTGAGTTACCTATGGGAAATCATGTTGTATTTTGAGTGACACCACAATTAGGAATGATAAGTCTAATGAAGAAGGGAATGACCGAACATCATTTTGTTTAACCCTTTGAGATCACCAACCTAAAATTGAAAATGTAGTATTATATAGACCTCCAGTATCAATATAAATGTATTTAAGATATGATAAATATGTCACAACTTTAGATGATCATATCCAACCCTACAAATATTATTATTTGTGAGGATGTTGAGATAAAGATTAATTTAACTTATGAGGATAATCTAGTGTGGATCACAGATTAAATAGAGCTGGTTCTTCAAAGAATGATTCTACAACATGTTTGGATTTGGTGGTAGCATGGATGGATCTAGGAGGATAGAAGGGTAAAAATTATTACTTTTAAAGTCAAGGCCCAATTTTTTTTGACAAATATCAGTAGAGATATTTCTCAAGGATGAGAAGTCATTCGAGGGAGGTGACTGTAATATCCGGAATTTTTTAATGATAATAAATATGTAGTTGTTTATAATTTATATCTTTTTAGGAGAAAATATTATTTTTCAACAAAAATGAAATTGATAAAATTTTAAATATATTTTATAAAGGTTAAATCCTAGTTAACATCTTGGAATATTCTATAGAATATTTTTTTGTAAGACACTACGTTAGTGAATGATTCTATGTCTTGTAAAACCTCAGTGTAGATGAAATTAAAGTATTAAATATATTATATTATGTGGATGTCATTTATTAAAAATAATTTAATAAATCCAAAATGGTTCATCATATGAGAATACCAAGACCACATTTAGGTACTACAGACAAGGTTTACCCTACGTGGGATATAACATTTGCAGGAATTAGTTGTTTGGATGGATTACATAGGTGAATAAATTATTTAATAAATTTTATTATATTTATTTATAAAATAAATAAATATCACTCAACAGGGGCATGATATTAAAAATGAAAGAGCATTATTGGGACCAGAACATGTTATTTACCCTAACTTGTTCATAACATTAATATTGGTAGGGTTTTTTCAAAAATAAATTCAATAAATACATATTAAATTTAATTAATTTTTATTTCATTTTAAGGATAAAAAATTATTATCTCTAAAATAGTGCTTCATCTGAGAAATATGAGACCACCATTGGGCCCAAAATACTAGATTTACCTTAGGAAATGTATAACATTCATGTCCATCAAAAATTTGATTAGATCTCAATTTTAGGTAATAATAATCATATTATTATTGTTGTTTTTGTAGAAGATATAAATTTGAAAAATAGTTGACTAATTAAATATATTTTTTCACTTGACTATTGAGTAATGTATCTAGGTGGGAGAGTTATTGGGAGGTTAGATAATAAAAGTGATATTTTTACCTATACCACATAAATGAAATAGTGTGATTAATATAAATTTATTAACTACTCAATATTTAATAAATGTTATTGATATAAATTATAATGGTGATAGCGAATGTAGGTAATTAATAATAAAATAATATGTTTTCGCTATGATTCTTTTTAAAATCAGATAATAGTTTTCCAATGATAAAACAAAAATATGTATACCGATATATTAATGGTGTGTATATATATGCTTGGTTATATATATATATATATATTGATTATTTCATGTATTTAAAAATGGATTTTAAAAATGAACGTCATGAAATGTTTTGGGGGACATGGTTTTAATGAAGAATAATTAAATGAATTAATTGAGAGATTTATGTTAAATGACTTTGATATAAAAAATAATAAAGGAATAAAATATTACATGATGGGGTGAAATATGTCTTGGGTATATAATAATGAATTAATAGTGGAATTTTAAATGGGGAAAGAATAAGAATTGGGATGATTAATCGTATTATTAATATAAGAATGATAAAAGGAGAAAAGAAATAGGCTTCTAAAGAGGCCCACACTACTCTCCTACCCTTGCTCAATTTTCACATCACGATTCTCCCCATCACCCACTCTCTCCCTCTATCTTATTTAATTAATTTATTAATTTTTTCATTCAATATTATATCTCTCATTACTAATTTGGTTGATTGGCCATTATTATTTTTGGGGTGACCTCGATGGGAAGAACGTAAATATTTTATTTGTTTTTGAAGGCATTGAATTATTTTTCAATCCTGTTTTTTACATTTTTATGGATGAATATAATAATTAGTGTCAAATCACATTTTTAAAAAAAGTATTATCAACCATAATATTGAACAATTTATCAATTTATGAATTGGTATATTTATATATTTATAACTATAAATAATTGAAAAAGAATGATAATGAAGAATAATAAATTGATAATTAAAAATAATTATAAAATTATTATTGCATGTGTTTATCAAAGTTAATGTTATTTAATTTATTAGTAGATAAATTTATAGTATTTATCACGTGGTAAAAAAGTAAATTTATAAAATGATAATTATAAAATTTTTAGTGGATAAATTTTTCCAAAAAATTATCATATGATAACGTCATCAATTTATCAATAGATAGTTTATGAGAAATTATAAGGAGACAATTATTAAATTAAAATTTAATATAAATCACAGAAATAATATTAAAAAAGGATAATTTGTCTAAAATTATCAAAAAATAATTGTAAATGTATATTTTAAGAAAAATTATGACCTTATAATTATAAATGGATAATTTATAAGAAATTATAAAATATTAATTATAAAATAATAATTTAAAAACATTCAAAATATAATTAAAAATGGTTAATTTGTGAGAAATTATCTATGGAAAATTATTAAAGGATAATATTTGAAAATTATAAATATATATTTATAAACGAATAATTAATAAAAAATTCTGAAAATAAAATTTTAAATGTATGATTTATGAGAAATATTAAAAACTAAAATTTTAAGTGGTAATTTAAGTGAAATCATAATAATATTTTTTTAAAAGATAATTTCTGAGAAATTATAAAAATGAAACTACAAAATGATAATTTAAAAATTATAAAGGTTATAGAAAGTAAAATTTCATGTGATATTTTATTTCATTTTGAAATTAAATAATTTTTTTATTTTTAGGGACACTTAGTTAACCTTAGGTGTCAACGTTTTGATAATAAGGACACAAATAGTTGTTTTTGACTAGTTTATCCCTACCTTTTGAAATTGATCACTTTAGAGGTAAGAATTTACATACCTATTTGGGATTTTTTACACATGTTTCCTTAATATGATTTTTTGTTTAGACCTATTTTATGATTGTGATAGATAATGATCTCTTTTGGGTGTGTGTTTGTAGCCCTGAGAAAATTTTTTTACACTTAGTTCCATGATTATATTATTTCTTATCATTGATGTTCGACGTTGAAAAAATATATTGTATCAACATGAATATTTATGAACTTTTTTTCCAAAAAAATTAATTTTCATTGATATATTTCATTTCACACAACACCATCATTAATTTTGTTTATAAACTAGATGATCATTAGCTTGCACTACACACTACACCGACTTGGTTTGTGTTACATACAACATGGATTTCATAAAAAATTGTAATTATTTGAAAATATATAATTAATACATATCAATTATTTTGGATGGTATTAACAAGAAGAATTGAATTATGTATTTATGGTTTATATCTATAAAACCCTTCTAATATAAAAAGGAAATCCTTTTATGAAGAAATATTTAATTTCACATAAGTTTGATTTATACCAATATTGAGATGAAATCTATCATAATTGATTAAAATAATGATATATATTCAATATAATTTGTAACATTCATCTTATGTGTCTTCTAGACATGGTATAAGAACATATCCAATTTTACACATAAAATAAATATTTTTCTAAATAAGAAACTTCCCCATCTTTTGATGGCACACTAGTTTTAAATATAATTTTTTAAAAAACTATAATATATATGTGAAAAAATAATTTTTTTCTTAGAATGTGGGTTATAAAAATTTAATTTGGTAGAATTCTTGTTATTTATCACATTTGTTTCATATTTTTATGAATACTGAAAAATAATGTATTTTAATTTAAAACATGTTTTTTCATTGATATTATTTATATTGTTAAATTATATATTTGATTTGTATTAATGTATATTTATATTAAATTTTGAATAATTTAATATTATGTTGGTCATTTGAATAAATTACTCCTTGAATATGTATATATATACAATTCAATCTTTGGGGTATTTTGACATTTGAAACCTAATTTCTAATTCCATCAATAAGATTATATTTAAATTAATTTTTCCAAATTATTAGTTTATAATTTTGAAAAAGCAATTCCGTATAAGGATTCATAATTTCCATATAATTTAATTAGACACTTCATATTTTTTCAAAATTTTAATAGTTTGTTAATTCCTATTACCACGATTAAGGGTAAATCATGTAATTAAAGTTAAAAATAATCTTATAAATATTATAAAACACCCCTACAATTGATAAAATGTTATTGCAAAAATTTATTCCTACCAATATGACCTTAATACACTAAATTCAATTAAACAATGTACACTAGTCCTTGATAAAAGATTTATATATTATTAAAATCAAAGAGAGTGAAAAATGTCACACACTTACTTTTAATAAGAATAATATTTTAAAATTGGGATAAGTAAATGATTTTCAGTACTATATATAATATTATGAAATATAAAAGTATTATCTAAATAGTGGAAATTTTATTTTTAATTCTAGTGATGAAAAGCTTTTCAGAAATAATTACACAAGGATGATGCAATAATAATTCAATTAATGGAATAATCTATTAATTGACATTTAAAATATGAAATGAAATATAATTTTCATAATTAAAAGGATCAAATAATTTTATAAGTGAATATGAAATCATGTGGTTCAAATAAATTAATTGGTTCAAAATTAGGTTAATGTATTTATTTTCATAATGTCAATGTAATAAATATTGTCAAAATTGATGGTAATGGTATTTTATGAAAAATAAAATTTATTACTGAAAAATGAATAAATTAAATTTAAAAAATAAATTATAATATTCTATTAAATTATATAAATTATTCATATATGATTTAATGAATATCAGATAATATAAATTTCATCTTTCAATATTGTAAAACTTGCTAACTTAGTTAATATTAAAATAGAATAACGAAGTGTTAAACAAAATTATAATGTTTAAAATAATAACAAAATATATCTAACATATATTGTTTTATTATATTACAACATTGTATCATCTTATATTTGAATGAATATATTTTTGGGAATTTTTAATTGAGATTAAATTTATTAGAAATTAATATTTTCACGAAACTCGAAAATTTCCCCTCAACTCTCTTATAAATTCAATACTGTTCATTTGTTTTCTTCACAATTCATACCATATTTGGATTGAAAATCCATTATCCACATCACCTCCCAATATTTTTTCCTTAATCCCAAAAGCCTCCCATTATTCATTAATTCTCCCAAAAAATCCCTTGGGTGAAAAACAAGAGTAACATAAAGATGATTTGGTTTGAAAAATATGAAGACTATCAAGATAAATGGTAATGGATTTTTTACTCATTGTTATTTTAGAGGGTCACATTCCTTATACACTAGTTGTTTATTTTACAGGGAATATAGAATTCACATTAATTTTTTTATTCTTATCACCATAAAAAATATTTTAATTTGATATCCATATATTTTAATTTCTTTCATGAGTCATATGATTTTACTGATTATAAAGTGGTGAGTATTTATTTTACAATCTATTCAGTATTTGGTATTGTTTAATTATAAGTCTCTATTAATAATTATATATATTCATTTTCCAGGTTTTCTAATATTATTTTTAGAAAATATTGTATTATTCTCCAATTAATGTTTAATGTCATTTTAAACCTATTTGACTTTTTTACTACAAGGGTTGAATAATATCTTTTTTTGTTTTCCAAATGAGGTACTTTGTAAATTTTATAAAAAATGTATGAAAGAATTATTTTTAATAAATTTTATGACATGAAATGAATATTTCACCACCATGATCCCATAATTATTTGAATGTTTATTTAAAAAATTCAATGGTTATTTGATTAGAAAATGTTTTCTTTTAAAATTTCATGTATATTTATGAAAACAAAACGTTTTCAAATATGAAAAAAAATTCCCCCGGAATGGTTTTCATGTGATCTGTCAAAATTATTTTCCACCCAAGATAAATTGATATTGTGTTAGTTATGTTTTAATGGATATATGATACAATTATACTGTTTATATTTTTTTGATAATGGATTATGTTTTTGATGGAATTATATTTATGAAACACATTTATTTTACAATAATTATGTTATGATTCAATGATTTTTAGGAAATCCATTTCATTCCACGTGTTTGAATATGTTGAATTATTTATGTTATTGTGTAACATAAATGGATGTTTTTAATTATGTGATTTGTGAGACCTATAAATCCATCTAATGCACTGGGTAATGATTTTACATTATCAGATAATAATAGGAACCAATTCAGTGGGCATGATCCAATATGAATGATGGGGATACCCGATCCACTATCGCAAGATTGGGAAACCGAAACCATTATAGAAAATGTGATGCGACTAGGGATTGGCATGTGTCCCACCCAGTCGACGATGTCCCCATGAAGTTACATATTATGTTTTGGAAATGTGACTTGAATAATAACGAATGATATTACATATTTTTTTTCTATCAAAAATTACTTTTATTTTTCATATATTTCAATATCATGGATTATTTCCTTGATTCCATTTTTATTCATGTCTTATAGTCATCCAATATTTATCCCATGACTAAAGTTCATGATCATTGATATGAACAGTATGATTTTATATTTTCAAGATCATCTTATCATTCCCTTATACCCATAATATGCTTATATATGTCTCATGTTTCCCTTACTGATTATATGATATCACCCCTCTTTATGTTTCTGTTCTATAAGGTATGAATATATATGTTATATAATATGTGTCTACGATGGGTGATAGTCATGATAAATATAGTGGAAGATAATGGTGCTCAATTATATAAAATTGTTTTTTCTAGTTTCTAAAGGAACTAAACTAATATAGTATTTGGTTGGATTTTTGGGTAATGTATTAAGTATTCCACATAAATAATGATATAATAATGCTTGAAAATAGTGGTTTTCTATACTTGTAATCAGACAAATAGTTTATTTAAAATTTGGTATTTGGGGTGAGAAAAAAATGGTGAGAACCCTAGAGAAATATTTAAGTTTGGGTGTGGGGATGTCTCTAAGGATAAGCCTATAAAATCTTATATTATAGAATATACAATAATTTAGATATCATATAAGTGGGGTTACATGATTATGTGGTTTTTCAATATGAAAATAGTTTCTTACACTATTATTTTTTATTTTAGTCAACTGTTGTAACCTTATGCAACCAATTTATTAGAGATTGAAATGGACAATGCAACAATTTCCCTCCAAAAAAATTGAATTCTATGGGATCTAATATGAAATATAATTTTGTTGTTCTCAACAAAATTTATAAACCTATTTAACATGATATACATCCAAATTAGGAATAGATGTTATAACATTCAGTTGAGCCTTTCAGTAGGCCACATCCACCTTCATTCAGTGTGTCTTTTGATCCACTTATTTCTGAAAAATGGATCATTTCCACTAAAAAGATATTGAATCTTCTCATTTTTGGAACATGAGAAATTCATTCTTTAGTTTTATTTGTCATAAACTGAGCCAAACCAGTGTTTGAATCTAATCAAGAATATGAAAAATCAAGTTCACATTGAATCCATTAATTGGTAGGAGTTCAATAACTTATCTTTTCAATAAGTATATACTATGTGTTCTTTATAAAAATATTGAAAAAAAGTTTACTGAGAAATAAAAAATTGATAATGAATCTGTCAGTACCTATAAAAATAATTTTACAATAATTACAATGTACGCTTATAGAATTTTAATCCATCCATATCATATGGTTGGACAATTCATTGATGGATAAAATACAAGTCTCAACAGGGAGTTATCCATAAGGGACTTTATAAAATTTAAAGAGATTTCAGATTGTATAAACAAAGTTGGAATTGAGTATGGAGTTACTTATCAATTATGTGGGTATAAAAAATCATGATAGAGATCAATTGAAAATATAATAACATTTATAAAAGAATATGTTTTTTCTTTATTCACTATGTGGTGAAATAATTATTAAGTAAATTATGTTATGTGGCCTAATAAATGATTCATGTGTGGATGGGAAGGCCACTAAGAAATTTATTTTTTAACTAATCGTAAAAATTTATCCACTAAGATGAATTGATGGAATTATGTATAGGATGAACCTCCCACACTTATGTTCATCATATTTAATAGAAATGATAATTATGATAACATGTCCCCATAATATTGGGTTAGAGATGATGAACGACATCTATATTATCTAAATCAACGGGATAAAGGGAAATATCATGGAAACACTATTGTTAATGAGGGGTGGGATTACGACGTGATGAAGGGAACACATTCTATCCACTCTTGAAGTGATAATTCCTTATTTGAATGAGGATATATACACTCATTCATGTTTAAAATATTTTATAATGGTGTTATGTTTCCACCCAAACAATTATATGGGGAATTAGAAGTGCAAACCCCTAACGGTATGATGGTTGCATCAATAGTCCATGATTCATATCGAGTAGTAGTTTGTGGGAATGTATTTCTTAAAAACCTTATTATTCTTCCTCAAGTAAATTTTCATGTAATCTTAGGTATATATTGTCTTTCTCTATATAAATCCTAGATCAATTATCAAGGATTGGATGTTATGTTTGATTCTTTACCCACAACTATTATTGTTTATCAATTGGATGATAAGTATGAAATTTCTATGGATATTTCATCCAGTGAATGAGTATTAATTCACATTCAAATGAATTTTTATGTCAAATTGTCGGGAAGAAAATTACCACCAACGATGTGCGTGTTGTTCTGAAAGTTTTCGATGTCTTTCCAAATGTGATTCCTAGTATTCTTCCAAAATATGATGTTGAGTTCATGATTGATATCATATTTTTTTGTACACCATTTATAATAAATCCCTATATAATGGTCCTAATTTATTTTATGTAATTGTAGAATCAATTATAATAAAATTATTATAAGGGATTCATTCATCTAAGTGTGTCACATTAGGGTGTACTGGTTATTTTATGAAAAATAAAGATAGGTCAATGCAACTATGTATTGATTATTTAAAGATGGACAAGTTCAAATTCTAGAACAAGTATCTTATTCCCTGTATTTATGATTTGTTATATAACTCTACATAGATCAATAATTTTTCATTATTGAACTTTGTTCGGGATATCATCAATTGACGGCCTAGGAGAATATATCCAAGATGGTATTCCATAAAAGGAAGGGTTCTATGAATATACATTGATTCCTTTTGTAATTAATAATTCCCATGCTATCTTCATGGATTTAATGAGTATAATCTATAAATATTACCTCGATCGGTTTTTGGTAGTATTCATAGATGATATTATTATATATTCAAAGGAAATTGTAAGGGAATGAAGGCCACCATAAAATTATGATAAAGACTATATTGAAAGAGAAACTCTATGATAAATTTAGAAAGTGTGAATTTTTAATATAAATGGTTTATATTTTTTGGGAACCAAATATCATGATATGGAATTTTATTAGATCCATCAAAGATAGGGGTTATTGAATGGTGGCTAAAACCAACCATGATGCTTTAGATAATCATTTTTTTTGTTTTAGCAGGATATTATTGATTGTTTCAAGATAATTTAACATGAAATATAATCCTTTAACAAATTAAATATAGAAAGATCCATGTTCCTCGGGGTAGATGAATGTGAGGAAAATCACAAGGAATTGAATGGATGATTGGCTCTCACACCTATGATTTCATTACCCTCTAATGGAGGAGTGTTTGTAATCTATAGTTATGCATCCAAAGAAGGTATTGAGATTATGACTTATAAATATAACATGGTTAATGATTATTTTGCATGAATGTCAAATATTCATGAGGAAAATTATCCAACTCATGACATAGTGTTAGCCATGATAATTTTTTTGTTAAAGATATGAAATCATTATATCTATGGTGAAATTTGTGATATGTATATATATATCACAAATGGTGGACATATATATTCACACAAAAGGAGTTGAAAATTCACTAGAGGATATTTTTAGAGCTAATAAAGGAATATTATATCTCAATAAATTACCACTCTATGAAAGCAAAAAAGGTCATTGATTCTTTGGGTAAAAATAATCTGGATATCATATCCATAAATCAGATCACAAAAGATCAAATATTCCTACATTTTCAAAGGATGGATATGGAAATTTTAAGGGAATTTGTAAAATATTATATTTACCAATTATATGTTCAACCATATATCCATGTAATGATTAATAATATAATGAATTAAAATGTAGAGCTGCCAAAGAAGGATATAAATTCTCATGAGATTAACCATGACATGGATGGGATGATACAGTTCCAGAACTGTGAGTGTATAATACCTTTAATGGATATAATGAAATATACATTAGTGGGATATTAGAGTTATTCATTCTCTACTAATCCTGTAATTACGAATATGTATAGATGTTTTAGGGAATACTTCTGGTGGGATGGCATGAAGGTAGCTACCACAGAGTTTGTATCTGAGTTCTTCGGATGCTTGAAATTTAAGGTTGAATGAAAAAAATAATGGGATTTTTTATGCATTACACATACCATAATGGAATTGGGAGAATATTACTATGTATTTTTTCATTGGGATCACAAAAAAACTATATCCTTTAAGGTTATATGAGTGGTAGTCGATCATCATACTTATTCAGAACACTTCATTTCTACCAGATAACACTTCTATCAAGTTCTACGTTCCATGACATATATCAAAAATGTGATATGGTTTAATAGAGTCCCACAGTCTATTATACTATATAGGGGACGAAGGTTTAACTAAAAAATTTTATGATATCAACAGAAATTAATTGGTATGAAATTGAAATTCATCAATTCTTATCGTCCACGTATTCATGGTGAGTCTGAAAGCATATGTCAAACCCTAGAGTTTGTGTTGATATTTTTCCCATGAACGAAAGGTTTTTGATATGAACACATTACTCTAGTTTATGATTCTTAATATAGAAATTTTTAGTCATATAGTTTGATAGCTTTGTATTAATACCTATTTTGGAAACAATGTAGATATCCAAAATACTATGATGAAATTAGAGAATAAAATGATTTGGGAGTCGATATCACTGATGTTGGGGATGAGAATGTTATAATCATTCAATAGCATGTCAAGGAAGCATACTTTTGGAAGAAAATATATACTAATAATTGATGGTGTGATATAAAATTTTTTGTTTATGGGTAGGAGTTTCTAAAAATATCTCTTGGGAAGAAGGATATGATATTAGATAAAAAATGGAATCTAAAACAATATTACATCTATCTGTTTTATATTCTTGATAATATCGTTGGGGTAGACTATAGCCTTCCACATCCTCCAAATCTCCATAAAATCCATGATGTGTTCCAGTAATCTCTCATGAGGAAGAATATACCTAAACCATCACATATAATAAGCATGAGGTCTTACCATATGAGCAAGATCATTCTTATGAGGGTTAAATAGTTTAATTTTTAGATTATGATGATTGTGTTCTAAAAAAACACAACTAACCTAATTATCTTTTTTTGTGGATAAAACATGAGTTATAGGAAGCTATGATAGAACTTGAGGATACGATGAAGTATAAGTATCCCCATTATATTGATTCTTAATAAATAATATAAAGGGTAAAATCATTGGGGGGGGGTTGAATATAACACCCCAGTTTTTTAAATTAATTTTTCATTAAATTAACTTCCCTTTATGTATTGTATTTCCCATCACACCATGTTATGTTTTCATTATACGTTACTTTATGAAATGTGAGTAATACACAAAACATTTACCCCACCAGTGTTACATGAAAAAAAATTAGTTTATATGGATGATTTTTTATTTATTTCAATAATAAAATTTAAACATAATCATTATAATGGAGGGTGTGAATAGTATTAATTTAATTATGGATTTGAGATTTATAAATGATAAATACTTTTTAATTTATAATTATATCTTTTTTATGGATATCTATTTAAATGAATAAATGTGTTTTTTCTACCAATAAATTAATTATATCATTCATGTTGGGTTATAGTACTTAAATATAAAATAACAATAATTTTATATTTTCATCTTCTGTGATTTTTAAATAGGATAAGAGAATGAATCGAATTTTTCACATAAAATAATTAGTTTTCTAAAAAGAATGTTTTCCACATTTTATAGGGAACAATGTTAAAATCAAGTATTTGAAACTATTATAAGTATTAATTGAAAAAAAACAATACATTCAATGTAGGATATCAAAATTTAATTTGGTTTAATTTTTTGTAGTTTTCAGATATGTTTTAAAATATGATTAATAATGAAAAATACATAAATATAATTGAAAAAATATTCTTCATATTAATTATTTATTGAGTTAAATTATATATTTTATTTGTTTTATTTTATAAATATTACACATTTTCATCATTTCATCCAATGCATGTCCTTCAAATCGATTTCAAATTCAATTTTCATATAATAAAAATTTGATCCTTTGGATGTTTTCACATTAAAAAAATGATTTCACCATTAATCAAATTGATTGATTTTAATTTAATTTTATCTAATTTTTTTATTTTTGTTGATAAAAATGAATTCCATATTTTTAATCAAAACTTCCAAATTTATTAATTAGTTCCCTTTATTTTTGGGCAATTTGAATATTGAGTTTGGTAATTTTTATTACCATGGTTAAAGATAAATTAGGTAATTAAGGGTAAAATATATTATAAATATTATAAAAATTCCCAAAAAATAGCTAAAATGTTACCGGTGTGTGTTATTTAAAATCATAGAACCAAATGATTTGGAATTTTATTATTTTATGGACACTATTATATGAATATGATTTAGGTGTTATTAAAATAAAAGAGATTGATAAAATGTCACACTATAACTATTAAAAATGATAATATTAGTAATATGGGATTAAATATAAGATATTAAAAACTACATATATTATTATTAAACAGATGAGAATTATCTATATAATACCAATTAATTTTTAAATTTTAGTGATGAAATAATTTTATAAATAATTATTGAATGATGACACATTGATTATTCAATTTGATGAATCAATTACATAAATGATTTTAAAAATATTAAATGAAATATAATTTGAATTCATTATGTTAATCCTAGAATTTTATAGTAGAATATAAAATATAATGGGTCTTTTGAAAGAATTTATTGTTTTTTTATTTTTGTATTTATTTTCCCAAAGTCAATATAACGAATATTAAAAAAATTTACACTAATGGTAATTTATGAAAATAATATTTTATTATATTACATAAAAATTATAAAATATCTGTAAAAAATAAAAGAAATTATTATATGGTCTATAATGTTATAAATTTTTTGTTTATGATTTAATTAATTTCAAATAAGTTAAAATTGCATCATTTTTGTAAAGAAAAACATGTTTCCTTAATTAATGTTTAAATTGGATAACTAATGGTTAATAAAAATGATAAGGTTTAAAATAATTCCAAAACATGTCTAAAATATTTTTTTTGATGGGATTACAAAACTATGCCAAATTATCATAGTATGAATTTAATTTTATAGGTAGTTACAATTATATTTTATTTATTATAAATTAATATTTTGATGAAATAAAAAAATTTACCCTCACCTCACTAATAAATGGGAACCTCATATTCTCATCTTATCACACATCATACCCTATTATGAACCGATATAATCAATCAAAATCTCTTCCCAATATACCAATAATAATCCAAAAAGGCTCCCTTTTTCTATAAATCGACATTAGAATCCCTTTGGAGAAAACCAAGAGGAGTTTTTCAATGAAGATGAGGTTTGAACGAATACTATGAGAGTCAATACAAAAGGGAATGGATTTTTATCACTCTTCTATTTATGATGGTGACATGAAATATAAAATATGTGTTTTATATATGTGTCATATATTTTACACTTTTTTGTCTTTTATTTATATTTTCTAAAAGAATATGGTGTTTTTATATACATAAAATTTTGTTTCATTCATTGGGAATATGATTCTAATGATTATAAATTGATGAGTGTTTATTTCAAAATATCATCAATAGATTTTATAGTTTCATATTATGTATCTGTTATGGAACATTTTTATTCCATTTCCATGTTTTCTAAAAATGATTTCAATTTTTTAATATTTTCCCCTCTACAATTAAAGTCATTATTACCCATTTAGACATTTTACAAGTGACATTTTAATATTATTTTCCATATATGATAATATTATATTATATTATTTCTATTTTACTAGGGATATGTTCCAATGAAATGATTACTAATATTTCTATGAATGTTTTCTATTTATGACGGAATAATATTTACGAAACCCATCACTTTTCAATGGGTTATATTATGATTGAATTATATTTAGGAAACCCATTTCATTTTATGGATTTTGATATGATGAATTATATATGTTATTTTTTCAAACATATTTATGGTTTTCATTATGTGATAAGTGGGACCTATATATCCCTCCAATTTATTAGAAAATGAGATATAATTCATAGTATAATGATGGAAATCAAGTCAAAGGGCTAGATGCACTATATAAGATGGGGAAACTCATTCCACCATTGGGTGATTAGGAAACCAAGTCCATTATAATTAAATGTATGAAATTAAGGATGGTTTTATGTGCCACCCAGTGGGATTACTACCCATATATATCCATGTTATGTCTTGGAAATTCGACTTCACATGTAGGGAATGATTTTACATGTTTATTTGATTAATAAAAATTATTATTATGATTCTAATGTTATGATTTTATGGATTATTCCCACCATTTTCTTTTCATTTATGTCTTATTAACATAAAATATTTATTCCATGAATCTTAATTAAGTTATCTGATATATAGGGTATTAACTTCAACTTTCAAAATCATGTTATCATACCCTTATTCTCATAAAATGCTTCAATATTCCTCTAATTTACCAGTATTGAGCATCTGAGATCACCCCTTTTATGGTTTCCTTTCACCATGTTATGAAAATATATAATTTTTATAATGTGTCTTAGATAGGATTTAGTAATAATGATTCTAGTGGGAGAAAATGAATCTCACTTATGAACATGTCTGTTTTTTCATGTTTCTAATGGTATTAAACTAATACAATCATTGGGAATTGGTTTTTGTAATGTGTTAATTATTAACAATAAATAATGAATTTTAAATGTATGTATAGAGAGGGTAAATAAATTTGTTTTTGTGATACATTAATTTTTATGATGTGCTATCTGTGTGTATCCCATGATATGGTATGTTGGATTCCATGATATTGTTGTCATTGGATACTTACATAATGATATTTTATTCACATATATATGTATATTATGATTCTATAATTTTCAGGATGTAAACTATGGTTTTTATCATTATATCATTTGTCGTGTTTTCATAGGGAGGACCGGTATATTATATTTGATAGGTGGTATTCGTAGTATGATTACACCTCATGGGGGGCACTCATGATGTGCAATAATGAATATAGTGAAACATGACAACATTATAACCTAGCGTACTCTCAGTGAAATTTAGATTGAAAGTATATGAATGATACTTGATGCATTATGGATTCTTATTGTTAACTAATCCCTTTTGGATTCTTGGTATATTACTGATACTTAATGTCGTGTGGATTATGAATATTATTTTATGCCTTATGGATTCTGTGTAGGATGTTTTCAATCGATGTCCTGTGGACTCTATGTGAATCGCCACTGTGCTAGTGACTAGTATAGATACTTATCGGCAAAAATTACATTTCAATCAAGGACCCAATGTTGGTATGGCTTGGAATTTTTAAAGCTTGGTTTTAACACAACCATTTGGGTTTGGATTGTATGGATGTTCTTGTTATGAATTGATCATTAATAGGGAGTTCATAGTTTTAATAGAACATATCATGTTATTACCACATTTTGTGGTCATATTGAGTCCTATACTCAAACCCTACTGGGGAATTTTGACCATATTGTAGATTGTATGAGGGATCCAATTATTGGAAAGGGTGATATGGTGGATAGGTGAGTAGAGAAGCTTGAACATTGGAGTAGACCATGATTGACTGCTGTGGATCCA
Organism: Viscum album; assembly: GCA_963277665.1. Classification (NCBI taxonomy): domain Eukaryota; kingdom Viridiplantae; phylum Streptophyta; class Magnoliopsida; order Santalales; family Viscaceae; genus Viscum; species Viscum album. The sequence goes on from OY728130.1 coordinate 2,079,031,497, forward strand.
CTGTTTATTTATTTATATTTTATACACTATTTCCTCTATATATGATTTACACATACGAGTTATGTTACCATTACATTTCCTCACATTACACTAATTATTCATAATAATAATAATTATTATTATTTATTATATTTTATATAACATGATAATTAGGGTACTCTCTCCAAATGGTTATACTTGAGACCCTCAATGCTAGTCATATACATATTGTGTACAGGGAGGCGCACATGAGGTCATGTAGCACCCATCTCGGCCAGATGTTCTTAGTCGATATGATTCATTATGGCTGGGCAGTTCACTAGGAGGTGGATTTCATTACATTATCTTTATTGTATTCATCTTCATTATTTTTTGACATGAATGTGCATGGTGTCTATCTATCACACCTATAAAGAATTTCATAGTACCTCTGAGGAAATCCCAATGACATTTATTCCCCCATTTTTTACACGTGAGTGGTAGAATCCTCTTTCCTCCTTTGTCATTTGAACCTCCTGCATGAATCTTTTTTATTCTCTTATTACTTCCTTAACGATGGAAACATTTTCACAAATTCCATCTTTACATTGAGATCACGTCAATGAACTTCATCATATTTCCCAATGTTTTGTAAAAATAGTAAAATTTTAATTTATTCTTTTATAACCATAAATAATCAATCTATTATTTTATCATTTTTGATAAAAGTCCACCAAGACATACATTTCATGACTTGTAATACATGATATATTTAAATTCTGTTTTATTTAGCACATTTCATTATCTCCCAATATTAATTTTACGAGTTTGGGGAAAATAATTATTTATAAATATTTTCTTAAAATGATAAGAGTCTATCTCATCCATTTTATTCTTCATATAAATGTTATTTATTAATATCCACCATTGATCAGCCTCTCCATCCGAACAATTGAACGCTATATTAATCATATTCTTCTCAGAATAGAGGTTCACAATAAATATCTCTTCCAATGTGTAAACCCACTATTCTATGAAAAGTGTATCATATGTTCTACTAAATGTTGGTGGATTTTGTCGGAAAAAAATACTTATTATCCTTTTACTCCATCTTCGGTGAATGAGGATGTTCAACATGATTTAGGTTATTATTTGAATATTGAGAATACTATTTAAACATATCCATGATGTTTTCAGTGAACCTTTCATCGTATTGGGGATGTCGTTCAGAAAATCAATGTGTTGTCCCTTACACGGTTGGTTGTCCCAGTTCCTCATTTTCACGCCATTTTCTATATTATTGTTGGCTTGAAAAAATTGTAAGTCAAAAATTACCGAAAACATAACTTTTTTACATTTCATAATTAAATCTATATGATAATTTTATTGGATCCCTAGGATTATAATTTTTTAAAACAATGATTCTGAGATGTTTACACATACTTGGGCATATCATAAGTGTTATCACTCATGTTTTCAAATCATAATTACCAAATTAATAGAATCAAACATCTAATACAATATATTGAGAAAATACATTTTCATTCATTACTATTAAATCATTTTAACCATAATCAAAATAATTGTTATACCTTCAAGGATATAATTGTTTAGTATATTGTGTAAATTTGGATCATAGACCACAATTTCAAAATTGTCATCAAAATTTATGTATATTATTATTCATTATAATTTAAAATGATTACATTATCGATTTTTCATGTAGTCACCTGAGGATATACATCAACTAATAATGTAAGATAAAAGCTTATTAAAAAGAGGAAAAATGTACATAAGTCAATATAACATGGGTGAGGATAATAAACATCCTGAAATCATTCAAATAAGATCATCATCATTATCACAAGTGAAACAATTTATAAATTAATAGACTTTTTAAATGCACAAGAATTTAACATCATTTCATACTGGACATATATTACACAAAGTTCTGAGAAAAGATGACATCATGTTCACACATATCATATGTGCTTAATCATAACAGAATCCTTGTGAAAATATATAATCATATTCCTTACTAGTATACATTATTTTGTATAATTCATCAAATTACTTAATTCATTGGAGGGATATATAATTTAGGTCCCACCCATCACATCATAATAATATCATTATCTAGAATTTGTCATAGGAAATATTACAATCATAGTCATGGAATAACTCATGGAAATAAATTACTTCCTACAAAATTTAATGAATAATAGTTTTCTAAATAAAAATGGGTTTAAAAATTTAATTGGGGAGATAATATTTGGTATAGAAACCATTATTCTTGAGTGGCGAATAAATAATTTAATAGGAGGCAAGGATGTGTTTTCGAAAGAAAATTATTGATGTTAAATCGTTGTATAGGGATTATAAATCAGGGTGGTAACATATATATCATTGAAGGAAAATGGATAAATAACGAAAGGAAATTTGTGGGACATTAGAGTAATATAAAAACTAAACGTTAATTTAGATTAGGATAATACCAAGAATTAGATTGGTGTTTGAGAATCCACTTATATTAAATACCACATTATTTCATTTCATTTTCAGTTTTTGATAAATAAAAATAGGATTATTTAAAAATTGTTCCACAAATAAAATATGTTCTTTTTTCATTATTTATCCATTATAATTATTGGATTCAGAGTTATAACTTTGTTTTTATAATGTTAACTATTTTGGATTCATGTTATCAATAAGTTATCTTGTTTTGTTTTGATGTGGATAATTTTGTTCAAGGTAAATTTAAAATATTTATAATTTATACATATGTTTCTAAATTTATGTATAATCATAAATTTATTGTAACCAAACATAATTTTGGGGAAAATATATGGATTGAAATTGACATAATTGGTAATTAAATGAACAATGATGAGACATTATTGAATGAGTGGGAATGGTATGTTTGACATTTATGTATGTCGTAATTATAATAGTTATGGTTGGATAACATCGTTCAAATAAATTTATTGTACTATGGAATTAATATTTTAAGATTTGGTTGTGAAATAATTTTCAGGAAAATATAATAAAAAAGTGTTAATAGAAACTTACTCTTCCCCCGGGGTAGCTTCTCTTGTACGGGAATAAAACTCCCCTAATGTTTAGAGTATGTTTTCCAAAAAAACAAACATATGTATTAGAAGGGTCCTTAGAAAGAGTATTTTAGTAGAACATTGTCGATATAACATGAGGGATGAGTGGGTTTCTTATGGGATAGATAGGGGTATTCATACTTGAGGAGAGGGGTATTTATTGAATAAAATATGAAAAAATTATTATAAAAAGGCAATCCTTTTTATAGTGATTATTTTTAGATAAAAAGAATATATAAATAAAATATAATTGTATTAAGATAATAAAAAACATCATCATTCTAATTGATGATGTTTACTGAAATGGAATTTTGAAAAATAAAAAAATATTTATTTTAATGGATCACTTTTGAATAAAAGATTTTGAAAAAAATTGGTTTAGAATATTTGATTATTGTATTTTAATGAATCATTATAAAATTTAATATATTTTCTCGAACATCAATTTATAAAAAAATGTAGGTCATTATTACATCATGAATATTATAATTTATAATACACTGGTTACTTGAATAATGATATTTTTACTAGTCACATGAAAGATAATGTATTTCCAAAATTTACCATAAGATAATCTTAAACTATTTCAATGTGCTAATAAAAAGTATGAAATTGTTTTTATCTAAATAAATATATATCATAGGTAATATAGTATTAATATAAGAATTTTAATTTTTATGAAATACATAAAAATATAGTTTATTCAAAATTTTATTTTATTTTTATTAATAATGGATTTTTTTGGAATTATAATATTCATATTTACATAAATTAATCATGATAAATGTTTTTTATTACACATTTTTTTATTTTTATATAATAATATCATTAAAATGGTCTGGATATGTTTCCCAATGTTCAAGTTGTTGTTTCCAATGGTAATGTTAAAATTCCAATGGAAACATTAATATTTTAGTGGTCACATTACCACATATAAACCCCTCTATATTCAACTATTCATTATTCAAAAAAATTCATCAAAATTTTCTATATATCATTTTCAATTGTGTTAATTGGTTTTCTAATTTTTTTATATTCAATATTTTTTGGGAGGGATAACTCAATAATGCAATAGAAATCCATATTTTCCCCATTGTATTTTTTATATTATATATTTTCCCCTTATAATAATTGGAATTTTAGTGGGCTTTATTATTAGAAAATGGAGAAATTTCAATAATGGGGAAATTATTTGATGTTTTCTCTATATTTTGAATATGTATAGTATTTTATAATATAATAAAATAGATATTCATTTCATGAAACAAATATCAAATATAAAATATTGATTTTTACATGCACAAAATCAATGCTGCAATCCTCCCAAAGCCATGCCAGCCATCACCACCACATCATAATAGTCCAACCCAAATCGGGACAACATAATAATCTCAAGCACACAATATAGTAATGTAATAAATCTTCCAAAATTTATTCAGGGGTTCCAATTTCATTACTTTATTAATTATCATGGGTGTTATTACAAAAACCTTATTCCATGGGAATCTAATTTATTATATTGATATAAATTCTTCACTTGTTATTCAGGGTGTGGTCAAGCAACAATAAAAAAAGGGTCTCATCCCATATCATATACTATGCAAGAAATGATCCAAAAATATTTTTTTATGGAATGAACATGGTTTAAAATTATGAAAATAATATCCAAGCAGTGAAAACTTGTGAAATATCTCCATAACGATCAGTTTTAGATTGTAGAATTAATTATCTTAGTTATACTAAACTTTAGTATCCTCCAAATAGAATGAAAAATCAATCAATCCACATATATAATCAACATAATGGGATATAATGAGGATCCCCTACCTCAATAGAAGCATTATTATCACACTATATATCACAGGGTGAAGAACAAATGGACAAGAAAAACACAACTATACCACATGTTTACATTTTTACCAATACAACATAAAGGGATCATAAAATAAAAAACAAAAAACACTCCAATCCAAATCCAAAAACATAATTGAAAATTTATGTGTTAATAATTATATAAAACTACCAAAATGGGAGAATAGATTACCACCAATCATAAGAAATCGATCAAAGAAACACATGAATTAAAGCAGAAGGAATGATGATGGAATATATCTAAAACAAATTTATTGTTTTCTAAAAGAGTTAGAGATAGTTAATAGGCCGGATGAATGAAAAAACATCCATGTTTGTGTAATAAACCACCATAATATTTCCTAATTTTCAACATAAATTACAAGTTTATTCCATATATTCCACATGACCAGAAATCATACATCGTATAACCATCATTCATGCAATAAAACCATCAGAACCTAAAATTATTCTGAAGAACATACTGTCTTTGGATAAATTGATATGTGCAATAAATTATATTCTTTTGGAGTAAAGACCATTTAACACCCACTCATATTCCAGGTACACGCCATAAACAACATGACACACAAGCCTTCAACCACGATCTGATGTCACAGAGATAAATTTTATGGCGTAAAGGTAATACTATTGTTCTTCTATGACTCCAACTACAATAATCCTCCACTTTCCACCCTCAAAAAAATCCACAACCACAAAATCATTAATGTAATTTTTTGGGAAGAAAATATTCATTAAAAAAGATTCTAATCAAATTAATATCATGCTCAAAAATAAAAATCGAACATAAAAATATGAAAAGGTGTCTAAAAAACCACCATATGAGACACCTCTATAGGATAACATCACACCTAAACATTTTAACCAGCTTGAAATACCCAACTGAGGTTCCCACAAAAATAACCACCCATCCAAAACACCACAAAAAACAACCACTCATTGGGAACAAAAATACAAATACCAAACCAACCATATGCCACCACATCCAGAAATCCATCATCATAAAAATCTAAAACTCGACATTGACAATGATAGAACCTCTTCTATCCAACACATGATGCTGCCCCAAACACATAAATGAAGGATTTTAATTTTCCTTTGAATATATTATCCTCTTTGGGAGACATTGAATCACCCAAATATTTTTAATCATGGTAATGTATTGAAAATCATGATTAGGTTTAGGTCCTCCCCTATTCATATTTTTGAATATTTATCACACATCACAAATAAAAAATTCATAAAATATAATGATCCAAATAAAAAATCATCTGACCACAATTCTGAAAATAAAAACTCAAAAAATCTCTAAGATTTGGGTCTGTATGTACTTATCATTATTACATATGCTCTCTTTGAGGAAAACATTGCTATGAAAAAAATGATCCAAGGGAATTTCTCGTACATAAATAAATTTCACTCAATGATCTTATATAATTATATGCCACTTCATAAAAATTATGTCATCCTTGATCATAACTATCCTGATTCATTGATGTGGGAGTCATTTTGATGATTCTATCAAAGAAATTACACATTGAAGACGAAATGGTTCATCTCCACATAAGACTGAAATTAAAACCCATATTCCACATAACAAAGAAACGCTGACACCATAGAGGTCCCAAAAATCTATGCGGAAAACATTCTCCCCCTTCAAAACCTCCCTTACCATAACTTAGTGTAGAATCATAAAAACACCTAGTTTGTAACCTCAACTCTAGTATCCTCTTACTTTTATAAAAATAGGCCTTATCAGGGTCCTACTAAGCCATCAAATTCTCTAAAACTATTTGGGTATTCTGATTCATTTTTTACACCACAGTATGACCGAGAACTAATGATTCCCCAACCTATATCCAAATTTAAGGAGAATGACATGTATTATCGTAAAACAACTAAAATAGTCACATTCAAATAGATAATTGATAGTTTTTATTTTACACAAACTCAATCAATGGATTTTTTGTTATCCAAGATTCACTGAATTCCTAAATTCAAGCTAAAAAAATACCCCATAACGTTTTTCTGATCTACACCATCCTCTCATTTGTCAAAGGGTCAAAATTAGTGGTAGGGTTTAAATATGAATTGAATTCAATCTGAAATCCCCTCTAATACCATAATATAAAAAAGGATCATAATAAAATATGATGGTCTTTAGTACCCTATAAATATTAACCACATCATCCACACATATCCTTTCCAAAACATACATGACACTTGATTAAAAGATCGCTATAAAATCAGGTGACATCATTAGCTGGTCCACTATTAGCCAATCCACACCACTACTTCTTAAGAATGGTGTAATCCTGTGATGATTTCCATCATTATATTATTATTTTTCCATAGGGTAGAATTTTTATTTAGAAAAAAGTCTTTGAGAACATATTTATTTTGTTTCACCAAATGAAAAATATTACACATCACCTCAAAATATACCACAGAATGATATATCCCTAGACACCAAATATGAATCATCAGACCATAATAAATCTTGGTTGCACCATGATGTACTAAAAATTATGAGTTATGAAACTCATAGTGATCTACCCCATATAGTGTCTACAGAATTAATAGCCATCCCTAGAATCCATCCTCTAACAATCCCTAGTGAGAAATAATATAGACAACATGGTCACACATAAACCCTACATATGAATCTCCCCATTGAGATTAATATACCTTCTATATCCTGGATTAATTTATAGTCTTGTTATAGATGTAACAACATCCACAAAGGTAACACCATGATATTTTTTGAAATGTTTTTTTGGAATTAATTTAACTATTTCGATATTCATTATTAAACACAACACTGAATATACCCCGTGTTATACGAATAAACATTGTTCTAATTATGTTACATGCATCAAAATTTTATGCTGGAACTACATGAAACACTATATATGAACAGTATTAGACATAATGTTGAGTTCCTTCGATAACTTGTGTTTTATGAAAAACCTAGTTTTACCAAATTACAATATACTATGTATGGAATGTGTTACACAATTATATATATTAAAGAACATAGATTATTTTTTGGTACACCCAAACATATGTATGGCATGTGTTACACAAAATATTGGGTTCCTTTGACAACATGTGTTTCTAGCAAGAATGAGTTTTTGGAAAAAACAATATTAAATTCATATTATTATTAAATAATTATTAGATTTATCACATATCCACAGTAATGTATGTTACGAACAATATTGACTAGATATATTAATATGTAATAACACTTTTTATGTTAAAAAATTAGGGAAATTATTTTTGAATGTTTTTAATCAAAATATATATTATAAATTAAATTAAATTTTTTAAATACATACCCGAATTTTTATAGAAAAAAATAAGAACAAATCATGTTTTAGGCATAAAATTATTTATTGTTCTAAAAGGCAGATTAACATCCTTTTAGGGAAGACCATATTTCAAAATAATGGTTTAATATTTCATTTATTTTATTTCTCAAAATAAACATAATTCTTGATATATATGCATAAAAATTATCTTAGGATGAGTTTTTTATTTTTATGAGATTCTTTATTTTTTATTAATAGTGAAAAATAATGAATTTAATTTTAAAACTGCATTTCTGTCAAATTTATTTATATAGTTAAATTGTATTTTTTTGGTTTTAAAATATATATAGTTTATTTATATATATATTAATCAAATATTGGTTATTTGAATTAATTTGATAGTTAAAATTGGTACAAAAAAATTATAAACATTTGAACATATTAACATTAAAAACATGTTGTCTCATCACATCATTATGATTAATCATAATTTAATTTCATCCAATTTTATTTTTAGAATTTTGAATATTGGATTATATATTTATAATCATCATAATATATAATACATTAAAATTAATGTTTTTAAAATAAAATTATCGAATGTAATTAAAATTAATTACATTGATTCAGGTAAAACGTGTTTACATAGTTGTTAACCATTAAATTGGGACCAAATTACATAGAAACGTGTTCCAAATCAATTGGATAAGAATATATAAAAAATATAATATCTTTTTTTATGAAATTTATAATTTTTGGAAGAATATTTTTTATGGGAGACCTTTCAATAGTGTTTAATGTTTTATAATTTCAAGAATTCAACTCCTCTTATACTAAAAATGGGAAATCACCCCATAGTTATTCACACCACTCAATCCCTATGAATATTCCAAAACCTAAAATAAAATCTATATAAGCCCATCCATTCATCCTAGAATCCTTTTTTGTGATGAAATCCATCCAATGAAGCCGTTGGTGAAAACCAAAGTAGATACCCGAGAAATTGTGTCATCCTTCTACAAAAACATTTATTTTATTTCCTTACCCAAATAATTTAATAATTATTACATCATGATGGTATAATATCCTAATTATTATAAATATACTATTATTATTTTTCTTATGGTTACCTTATAAAATCACAAATACATCCATAAAATGAGAAATGCAATCATCATTTGTGTGTATGGTGGTTAGTCATCTCACAAACAGATATTGTTCATTCTTCCATTAACAGCTCTCAAGGTTAGGAATAATGTTGTTCATAAAATTTTTATATGATATATATGATATATATACTATATTTATTCTTCTATAATTATTTTACAATACATAACATTATTCATTCTATTTTTTAGAGAGACTATAACATCGTTTGTAGAAGTGTAGACTAACGCCTCTTCAAAGAGATCTTACTCATTTAGACTTAAAATGGAATGTATTAATGATGTGTTTAGTAAAAATATATGATATATATGATATAATAATGTTAGGTGAAATATAATATATATATATATATATAATTTAATTTTTATTCTTAAAAATACAATATGAAAATGGAAACATATTCCGGGCGTATGTATGGCCTACAATCTCCATAAAAGATATATTTAATGTATTATTTATATATATAATATATTATAATAATTACATATATAGTCAATATATGTGATATTTATATCTTGTTTTACATTCCAAAAAAAATGTAAATCATTATCTAAAAAAGATGATAAATAATAAAAATTGAAATCATATATGAAAAAAATTGGTTATTATATGAAATGTAAAATTGACATGAAATTTTTAATAAATTGATAATGTAATGTCATAATAATATAATATATGCTATTATATGTATGAATATGGTTCTTTGGTAGATTTACAATAATATTTAATATATTATTTAGGTTTGTTTCACATGTATAATGAATGTGAGACTTAATGTAAGGGTTTTCTCATCACATTATTGTTTTTGTGAGATATATTCTATATTCAGCAATTATTTTTACTGTGGGGTGTATTTAACTCCCCAAGATTCCACGATACGTTTCCTTTTGAATAATAAAGTAGTTTGTGTTGTACGCAACTTTGAGATTCCAACACACCACGACTAATCAAACTATCTCTTATGAATAATAATACCCACTTTTTGAAATTTTATAAATTTTATCTTTCAAAATGGACTTCATATTTTGATTTGGTATATCGAAATTAGCTTACGGTGAATTTTTGGTATTTTTTTGAAATCTTTCTATTATTGATTAATAGTGAAAAACACTGAGTTATTATTTAAAAACCACTTTTTAAATAAATAATTATTTATATTTTTAAAATATATTTTTCCCAAAATATATTCATAATATCTATATAAGTTCAATGTAATTCATTTGAGCCATTTTTTAATGAGTTTAGATATATAATATTTTAGCGATCTTTATACCATCTTTTACCCACCTCATTAGAGCATTTACAAATTTGTATAAAGCATAATTTTACCGCTTCTATGAGTAGAATTTCAAAAATCCGAGAGACATAGTTGATATCAGTATGTAAAATGTGGTTCAATAAGATTAAAATATTTTCTTGTGAATAGTATTTTTGACTTTTAATTACCACGATTAAAAGTAAATTGAAACATTAAGGGTAAAAATGATATTATTATTACCCTAACACATGTCCTAACTCTATTGGATAAGTATAATTAGACCGAAAACAACCTTAGGAATAAAATATGAACCTCTTTGGTCCACTAGTATTGGATTATGACATTTATTATTATTTCATTTAAAGAAGGGTTAAAATAGTTAAATTCAAAGTTTAATAAACAAATAATTTTTATATTAGGGTAAAACACAATATAAAATTGACTATAAATATTAATTATAATGATAAAAATATTTTCCAGATAGTGGTATTTTATTTATTATTTTTAGACATTAAATTATTAAATTTATCTATGACACAATGATGATGCAGTAATTACAATATTAATGAAATATTATAATAATTAATATTATAAATATCCAAATAAATATAATTTGTAACTTTTAATGAGTTAAAGTAATTCTCATGTATAATATGACATGTTAGGGTTTATTAAATTTATTTTTTTATGTAATAAAGTTGTTTGGACTTTATAAAAATCAATTATTCAATAATGTTTAAATTGGCATAAATGAGTTTTTAAAACAAATACAATATTATTTGTGGATATAATAATCATAAAAATATAAGTATATTCCAAAAGACTTATATAATGATAGGTGTGTCATTAATTAACCACTTGGGGTTCTCTTGGATATTTATACAACGTTTATTAACTATATAATATAAATATACAAAAAGACATGGTAAATATCACACTATTTAACTAAGAGTTAAATCCTACTGATTAGGTTAATATAGTGACCCAAACCTATCTCAAACATATTGGTTGAGAGGTTTTAGATCCATACCAACCTTATTGTTTAAATAATTCATTTTGGATCCATTAGAAACTGATAATGATATTATTATAAAATAATATTTCAATCTTTTCTAATAGTTCCCATCACCCCTCTTATAAAATGGAACATCGCCTTCTCTCAAATTCACACCTTCAGAGCCATTTCAATCGGCCATCCCCTGCCCAAATATCCTCTAATCCTTTCTCCCTTAATCCTAGAGGCCTTCCATTATTCTTAAATCTAACCTATGGAGCCCCATTGACTAGATCAAAATGAAGAACTCGAAGAAGTGGTAAAATAATTAATCACCTCTTCCATATTCTTTTCTTCATCCACATAATCATTCCATGATGATTCCATTATAAAATAATAACTCCAGTTTCATCAATATAATGTGAATTTATTATAATTCTGGTACATCCATATTCATTAGTATATTTATCCGTTGAATGACAAGTCACCATGCGTGTGTACGTACAGCTTACCGTTTCCACGTCGTGGTGAAGTTGTTATTAAAAAAATTATTATTTAGATGGTTATAATAATTATGTATAATTGATGTAAATAATAAATATAACCCGATAATTATTCTTTATATATTATATTCCATCCAATTATATATGATTTCAATATCAAAAGAATGATATTGTTGCTCGTGGCTATGTACGAATTACCGTCTCCACGAACACGGTGAGATTCCTTCCCCACCTTATCCATTCAAGACTAATTTTCATTTGACGATTAAAAATAATGTTTAAAGGATTAATAGAATTATGATTATTAATAAGATACATCATATCCCTAACATACATTACTTAAGTAACAATGCATATAAAGGAAAATGAATCACTTATCACCTGAAACGATGATAATAAAGAAATATCATTAGCTAAGAATTATTAAAAGATCATATATGAGATCATATTTATTTATATAGTTCTTGTATAATTTAATAAAAATTATTTAAGTATTATAAAGGAGGTTAACGGACCCTTGACCAAGGAAATGTACAAGGTAAGCATTAATTTCACAATCCCTTTATTATCTGAGGTTGTTTTTACGTAAATATCTACTGGGACTTCATTATCATCCACATCCATGTTTCTTTATAATTTATTCCAAAAAATTTATTCTAATTACTAGTAAATTGGTTAAAGTAATTTAAAACCTTATTTGACTTTTCATAAAATGGTTTTAAAGGAAAGTTTACATCATTTTCCAAACAAGTTACCTTATGAACTTTTCGAAAAAATTAAGGTTAGGATGTTTTTATAACTTATACGGCGGGTGCGGCTATTTTATGCCACTATGACATTGTCAATGCTTCCCTTACAAGAATATAAGAATAATTTCAAAATTATTGTTTTATTTTATAATTATATTACATTTCAGTGATTTCAAATTAGAAAGATATATTTCTATAAAAAATTATTTGATTTCATCTATGTAAACATACTTTGATGGATTTTAAGCTCAATTGAAGTTGATTTATTATAAAACAAAAAATCAATATTATATTGAAGGTTTTGTGATATGTTTTAATGGATGAGTTATTTTCACACCATTCATGGTTTATGGAGAATGTATTGACAATTAGTATGATATATTTAATACGAATGATTAAGTTATGTTTGAACCATTTAATAAGAATAATGCATTGGACAATGTAAGTGACGGGTGGACCCTACTGTATCTTCTAGATGCACTGGTAGGTCTTATGAGAAAAAATATTATTATCGCACAAGGACTTGAAAAAAATCTTTTTTGTAGTATTGGCACAAGGCTTTCACTATGTGGTTACGAAGTCTAACATTATGCATTCCATCATTATGAAAGTGGCCATTGATATTGCATGTGATCATTTGACTATTAGAATATCTTTGTGAAAAGTAAATGGAATTATTCAATTTTATCTTTTCCATTTTATTCTGAAGTTCATGTTTAAAAGGATTTTGTTCTAATATTACATTACCTTTAAAGTTAAGGCTTATATATCAAAACATTCATTATATTGTTTTATTTTTTCCTAGGATGCGAAGAAGTATATTATGACTGACCTACAGGAATAGTCTATTGGATCTGAGTATGGCCAATTGAGACTATGTTGTTGTAGGTTTTCATTTTATAATGTTGTGTAATAATTATGAAAGTATCTAGTATTTACATGTCAAATAAACTAATTATTCTTTTGAGACTTGATATTTTGTGATCATGCTAATGTTATGTAATAACGTACCGACTCTAGATTACTAAGGTCATGTTGTTACAATATATATACTAACCTATGTAATTATATATAATTAATTTAATTAATTTAATTGTAACTAAAGTTTTGATTGATGTTATTCTATCATGGATCTGACTATTGAAATTTTTACACATTTTTTAATAGGATTTCTAGTCTCACATTAAATTATATGATAGTTACACAATATTTCACAAAAATTTATATTATATTGTTTATTTACTTTGCATGAATATATTCTATGATTATTATCTGAAATATTATGGGTATTACATATACCTTTTATGATATATATATTTTATCAGTTTTATTGTTAAAAAGATACCAAATATGTAAGGTTATATTGTCACAGTTTTCCTCTTTAAGAACATATGTTTTTTATACACATATATCCTTTTAAAAGGTGTATATACTATATTTTGAAATTTTATATCATTAATCTACTAATTTTTATGATCTTTTATATTCCAAAAAACTTTAATATTTCCTGGGGATTAGGATTCAATGTTACCTATGTGGTACAAGTTTTTTGCTACAATCTCATTGTTTATCGAGATTGTTTATCTTTAATTATACATTGATATTATATTATGATTCATATCTCATGAATACTCAATAATTTTATTCTCATATGGTTAGTAATGAAAAGGTTTTTTATTGTCATCATTTGTCTACTATTTGGTACATAAGATAAATAATAATTTTTTTGGGGAAAATAATACATAATTTCTATCTTCATGGAGAAATTGTTTCTTTTAGAACAAATATTCACAAAAAAGGTTAAATAATGTTTCTATTGATATATAAAATTAATTTTTAGAGAATAATATTTTAAAATAGTTTTTTTTTATATTGTATTTCAATTATTTAAAATATTATTTTAATATTTTTATCAAATTTATTTTAATGAAAACTTTTTTCAAAATATATTTTATCTAAAAACCATTATAAGTGGAAAATCATATATTCCAAATAAATTTTATAAAATATTCTTAATTATTAATTAAAATTATTTCAACGTGGTTTCCAACCAAAGGGATTTGAAAAATAATAAATTATTTAAAAATTTATTTTCAATGAATGTTTATTTCCCATTAAGAAATTTTCCATGTGATATTGTATAATATTTATCCATGAATGATGATATGAATTGATATTGTTTATGATTTACTAGGGATATGATCCAAGTTCACCATTATTTTTCTTTAACATAATTGTATGTGTCTATAATGATAGCTTATTTATGAAACTCCGTTATCTTAATTGGTTTATACGATGATAAAATCATTTTTAATCTTGCTTCATTCAAGGGTTAATCAATGATTATGAAACCTATATATTTGGCACAAGTTATCATATGATGGAATTTTTTTGTTACCCATTTAATTTCTTGGGATATGATAGGATGTTATTCAATCCCATCTAATTTTATAGGTCAAGATATAATAAAAAATTTATTATCTTGTGGATCACATACATAATAGTTCATTATGTTTGGGTGAGATCTATATCACTATATATTTAATTGGATAAAGATTTATTTATCAGGATATAAAAATTTTTGTAAGGAATAATGATCTCAATTTAGTTTGATAGAGCTGCAATGAGGAGTGAACACTGTTCAATACAACAGTGCTAGAATTATAAGTGAACATGGTTTAATAATATGAGGCTAGAATGAGAAATGAACAAGGTTTGGTAGTACGTGGATAGAATGGGAAGACACGTCAGTTCAATAATTTAGGGCCAAAAAAAAGTAGTAAACTAATTTCAGAAATATAGGGATAGAACAGGATGTGAACCTTATTCAGTAATATTGGGACAAAACATTTAGTGGACCTTATTCAGTAAAGGGTTTTGGGATATAATATTATCTTAGAAGATAACCTTTGCCACCCAGATTGTTTGTGGAGTGATTCCATTCCACTAATATTTCCTTTTAAGTAAAAATTGACTTATATGGAAATTATTTTATATGTTTTCATGTCTACCAGAATTACATGTCTCGTTTTTTTGTTATGATTTCAACTGTTATGGTTGTGATTTCTTTATTATTAATGTCATATGAAAAACCAATATTTTTTCCATGAAATGTTATTCTGATTTTTTTATATGAGTTTAATTATCTTCTAATATTGTAATCATGTTCAAATACACTTATTCTAAATATTTTTCTTACATAAATCCCTTGTTAATCCTTATTGGGCATCTGATCTCAACCTTTATTAGGTTTCAATTCCATGAGTTATGAAGAATTATTTTTATGTTGGAGTAATAAAGGGGAATACAATCACATGACATGTTGAAGATATATCACCAAGATAGAAGATTGAGTTTCCCAATTTCCTAATACATTAAACTGTAATGGTCCCCATTCATGTAATTTTTTATTTTATTTAACATTCATCTAAAATGATTTAATATTCATGTTGATTAAGTCCAGTTTTCTATAGTTGGTACCAAAGGAAAGGTCTAGTTAACCATTATAAACTAGGATGATTAAACATTAATGAGACTTATAGGAATGCATCTGATGATATTTCTCGATAGGAATCTAATGATAAATCTATGGATAAGTTAAATAGGAGGAAAATAACCAAGAATTTTTGTAAAGGATAGAGAGAGTGGATCCTTAGAAATACATTGATGACTGGATATGAAAAGTGGATATTGATTTGGCACAAATTTATATAAGGATAAAAACCCTTAAAACATCATATTGAGCTAAACATGATCCAAATAGACTCCACCCCATAAACCATTCTACGCACCTAGTTTGACACTCCAGCGGGATATGATTTTTATATTAAAAAAATTCATCATGATCCATCAATATGGATCATAATAGAATTTTACAAGGAATTAAATAGATATAAGATTAAGATTTAATAAATTTAAAATAAGGTTCAATTATTTAGATATCAAATAAATAATGTTTTATTATAATATGATTTTCTAATGTGATAAGTTTTTCTCAAACTATACTATTTTAGCTTTAGATTGTCTTATAAACTATAAGGAACTAGGTTAACAATGAATATTTCACTTGTTGAAAGTATGGGAATTATGAAATAAATGTCTTAAGTGGAAATATCATGAATAGAATCATGATGGTGTTATGATTATTTGTTATAATAATAATGATAAAGAGAACAAAATTGAAAAGTGAAGGGTATGGGATGTTATAATAGATTAGATTAGATTAAAGGTAAGAAGAATGACTAAATTGAGGTTGAGGAACCTTATGACATGATTCGAATATCATATTATAGTAATGCGTTATTAATGAATATGATTATGAAGCCATAGTTATGGATTATTAATAATGTTTATTGATTGAATTATATTTGTTTTTAAATTCATTTATTTTGTTAAATGAATCATTTAATAAATATATAAAATTATTTTCGGTATATGTTTTTCATCTAGTACATTCCTATAATGTCCCGGTTCCGGAAGCCACCCAGAGGCGCCCCGTACCCGGTTGGTCACATGTCCCAAGCGCATTTCCCTAAATTCAAGAGGTTGCAGACAAGCAGCACGTTCCATGTGTGTGATAGTGGGGAAACTATTCCCTCATTGGCAGATTACACAGTAGAAGAGAAAACAATTAACCACAATAGCCGAAGCAGTAGACATCCATACAAGAGTACCAACAGAAGACTAAAAAATAAACCAATAGACCAGAAATATTTGTAAATTATGCATGATGCATAGATGTCTATGAAAATAGCCAAACAGATTATAATGCTGATTATAGTACTACACCATGTACAAAAGAAAAAGGAGATAAGAAACTCCTCAGCATATCAAGCCTCAGCTTGGTCCCATGCCCTCCAGCTCTATTGCAATCACGAACCCGAATTAGAAGGGTGATTTCCCTTATCTATACCTAGACCAACATAGTCTGTTTGGACCCAAAAGCACGACCCAAACATGGGTGTGAGAAAAAGTCCCAATAGGCAATCACCCAAAGATCTGTGCCTAATAGTTAGTGAATATATGGCGGGTAAAGTATAGTAATCAGTAAATAGTAAGAAGAAAACAAGATAATACACAATAGTAACAATCCACCATTTCTAGCATATAATCTACAAACAAGAACCATCCACTCAAGCAAGTAGAGAAAAAATGTAACCCTTGGGTAGTCCTCACAGCCTAACCCCTATGGTTCAACCTAAAAGTACTAGAAACCCTCTGGGAGGCACACACAGTATCACCCCTATGGTTCAGCTAAAGAAATATACTCTCTAAGGAAGCACTCACTGTCAATTCCCCCAATATTCTTGAATCGTACTAAATGCTCTCTGGTGAAGCACTCAACTTCGATTCCCCATGTGGTCTGGCTCGAGGAACTACAGACTCTCTGATAAGCACTCTAAGTCAATTCCCCCTATGGTCTTGCATCGTAAATTAAAGACAATCTAGAGAATCCTTTACATCCATTCTCTATATGATCCACTACACTGGGTTCTCACAGCCCCGTGTGAAACAAACATGCATACCACGCATATCGGCCCATGTAAACCTCAATAACTACTTGGTTATCATTCTAAGGCACAACAACAATACAGTACAATAGTTCCATTATCCTACAACTAGGCATGGAAACTGGAAACCACCAAATAAGAAAAAAATCCTAGAAAAACATCTAGAGCACAGTACAATTTACCCTATTCAAAGGCAATGACCTATACACAGGCATATCAGGAATGCAAGAAAACAACTAGGAAAAAATAGGAAACACGCAATACCCCGTTCAAGGGTATTGGTGGAATTTTCACAAAGTACTCAAATACTTTCTATAGAAAGGCAAAATCCACCGACCTCAATGCTAGGTGAATGACATACTTGAACTATAATGGTTGATTCTCCTTAGAACATCGAGGATCTGAGAAAAAGTCAAAAACTCTCAACCCATGATATCTTGAGAAAGAGGGTAAATTGGAAAACAAGGCTCTATGAGAAGGAATAAATCACCGTTGCGGTTCCAACGCAAGCGATGGTGGTCAATTCGGATATCAGATATAGGCTCGGGAATCCTGAGAAGAATCACAGCTGTATGGGTCGCTCTCGGACGACGAACCTGGAGAAGGAGTGTGTTCTATCCGTCCGGTGCGACCCCAGTGTGTTTAATGAAAAACAAAAGAAAATACAGGACATGTACTTCTTGAATACATGGCGTGTACTCAATTTCTCTATACACCTCTTTAAGCAGCCTCCACCTCACACCTACACACCGTGTGTGTGGCCCGGACACAGCCAGTACACGGCCTGGTGTGAAAAGGGAGTACATGGCGTGTACTTATAAAGTACATGGCGTGTACTTCAAAATTTTCAAGAAACTCATCTTCTGTCAAATACTTTAGAAAAAGGGAAAACATACCTGAAACGAAGATCTGACTTCTTACAAACATCCCCCCTTAAAGAAATTTGTCCTCGAATTTCCTGAATGAGGCAGAGAAGAAGAATCCCCAAACAACTTCGGCCACTGCGATCACACATCGGCCTCCCTTTCCCTGGTCTCGTCCTGTACTCGCCCGTGATTCCATAGAACCCGTACTAGAGGATCAAACCTCCCACATAAAACTATTGTACTGCGATCGACGATTTGGATATGATTCTCTTCAAATGATGCATCTACTTTGAGCTCAACTTCCTCGGGCTGAAAGACATGAGACGGGTCTGAAAAGTAACGTTGGAGATGAGAGACATGGAAGACGTCGTGCATGGCCCCGTACTTCTGAAGTAGTTACTACTGACAGGAAACCGGCCCAACTATCTCCAATATCTCAAACGACATGACATACCATGGTGAGAGCTTAACCTATCTCAGAATACTTTTGTGTCCCAACCTCAGTGCGACAAGAAAAAAACCTAATCCTAAACCTCAAACTTCAGAGGTCATCTCTGATGATCTGCATAAGACTTCTGTAGGGATTGTGTGGTACCTATCCTCTTCTGAATTAACTATATATATTCTGAGGTCTCCTGAACCAGACGAGGTCCGAACAAAGATGCCTCTACTCCCTCCAACCTGCATAATGGTGATCGGCATGGCCTACTGTACAAAGACTCATAAGGTGCCATCTGAATAGTCTCCTGAAAACAGTTGTTGTAGGTGAACTCCACTAGAGTAATATGCTTCTGCCAAGAAACGTCAATGTCTATAATGCATGATCGGAGAACATCCTCAAGAACCTAGATCGTACGCTCAGACAAGACATCTGTCTGGGGATGGTATGTTGTACTCAAGAGTACTTGCGTGCCCAAAGCCATATGAAGTCCCTGCCAGAACCGAGAAGTAAAGCTTGCATCTCTGTCTGAAACAATGGAGTATGGAACTCTATGAAGACGTATAATCTCCCGGATGTATAATCTTCCCATATCATCAACAATGAAGGTCTATTTTATCAGTAATAAGTGATCAACCTTCGTAAGTCGGTCGACGACAACCCAAACGTCATCTTTCCCTCGAGGTGACCTCGACAATCCGGTCACGAAATCCATCGTGACATCGTTCCACTTCCAATCTGGAATGGGTAACTGCTGTAAAAGGCCTAATGGTTATTGATGCTCTGCCTTTACCTGCTGGCAAGTATAACACCTCAAGACGAAACCAGCAACATCCGTCTTCATACCTGGCAACTAGTACTAGCGATGAAGATCCTGATACATCTTGGTGACTCTAGTATGAACTTCCCAAACTGAGGAATGAAAATCCTGCATCAGATCCTCCCGTATGTCTGCTGGCACCCATAAGTGTCCCTAGAAACCCAAGATATCATCCTCCCCACTATCCGTCTAGGAAGAGGGTCATGTCCTGACACACACTCCTACAGGACTAATCCCTCTGAGTCTGATAGCTAACTCATTCATACCCTGTCAAGTAGTGTAGAGGTAACATCTAAAGAAAAAAGAAAGTTTTTCCTTGTCTGTCATGTACCTCCAGAAGCATCTCAGAGAACAGAACCATTAGATGCCACTCACTACTGGCCTCTTGAACTGCATAAATCTGAGTTCTCCTACTCAACGCATCTACCACTGCGTTTCCCTTTACCGGTGTATAGGCTAGCTCGAAATCGAAAGACGGAAGATACTCGACCCACCTGCTCTTTCTCAGATTCAGATCACGCTGAGTAAAGATGTTCATGAGAATATTGTGGTCCATGAAGTCCACAAAGTGATCCCCCGGAAGGTAATGTCTCAAACAACGTAATTCATGAACAAAAAAAACCAACTCCAGATTGTGCTTCGGTTAGTTCCTCTCATGTGGCCTCATCTGCTGACACCCGTACACAACAACTCCATCTCACTGCATAAGCACATCTCCTAGTCTGATACCTGAAGAATTACAAAAAACAGTATGTCTCTTTCCTTGCTCTGGCAATACTAGTATCGATGCCGACGTCAACCTTCCTTTAAGTTCCTAAAAGGCTAACTCACAAAAATCTAACCATAATAACTTCACCACCTTCTTGTTTAGACCTTTCAAAGGTGCTTCTATGCATGAAATGTCCTGAATGAAGTGTCTGTAGTATCCAGCCAGCCCTAGGAAGCTCCGCTACTCAAAAAAATTATTCGGCTGCTCCAAGGAAACTATAGCTCTCACTTACTCAGGGTCCACATATACTCTTTCCTCTAAGATGACGTGACCCAATAAGTGAATCTGATCCATCCAAAAGTGGAACTTTGTGAGGTTAACATAAAGCTGATGCTCTATTATTTTACTCAGAATGATCTCAAGATGGGTAGCATGGTCTTGTCGAGTGTGAGAGTACATGGATATATCATCCACGATGACCACGAGGAAAGAATCCCAGTAATTATGGAACTCTCGGTTCATTAGTTCCATTAAAACCATTGGCACATTCGTCGGACCGAATTGAAAAACCGTATACTCGTAGAGACCATACATTCTCCTAAAGGCTGTAAGAGGTATATCTGATGGTCTAACAGACAACTGATGATATCCGGACCTCAAATAAATCTTAGAGAACACCCGGGATCCTCGAAGCTGATCAAGAAAATCATCAATCCTCAGTAAGGGATATCGCTTCTTGACCTTCAACTTGTTCAACATACGGTAATCCACACATAGCCTAAGGGTACCGTCTTCTTTCATTGCAAACAGGACATGCGGACCGCAAGGAGAAGTACTGGGTCGGATGAAACCCTTTCCTGCAACTCCTCTAACTACATATTGAGCTCCTGCAACTCAGCTGTAGCCATCATATAGGGAGGAATGGTCACCAGTTCCGCTCCTGGAAAGAGATCAATAGAGAAGTCCACCTCACGCTTCAAAGGAAAACATGAAAATTACTCTAGAAAGATATCCCTAAAATGATCCACCACTGGAGAAATGTCCAACTGTGATGTTCCCTGGTCATCCAGATAAAGACTAGAAATCTGGGTTGTCACCCTTCCTAGCCCATGATGCTCGAGTCCTGCTCGACTCGCCTGAACATCTCATTCGCCTCTATAAAGAAAAGATTCACCCTCGGGTGAGATGAAACTCACCTTGCGACGATAACAGTCGACGACTACCTGGAAGGGAACCGACCACTCCATCCGAAGAATGACATCATAACCTGTCAACTCTAGGAAATAGAGATCTCATAAGAAATGATGCTTTGAAACCTTGAGAGGGAGCTCTCTACAATGACCTAAACTAGATTTCATCATCCCCAATGGTGTGTATAGTTTCAACAAGTCGGTAGAAAAAAGGATACAGAGCCCAAGGCTCTCCACAATAGAATTGGAGATAATGATATGTGTAGCACCAGTATCGAAAAGAGTTGAAGATAAAACGGAGGCTACTACAACCATACCTCGAATGGTAGAAGGTTTGGGATCCTAATACTGATAGGTCTTCTCCACTGCATAGGTATAGCCTACATCGTGGCCCTGTTACCCTACTTGACCATTGTGAGCTGATCCTCCCTACTGGCTCTAAAGGACTGGTGACTGAACTCCACGGCCTCGACCTCCACCTCAGCTAAAACCGTTGGAAGAACTACAGTTCCCTGACTGTTGAGAAACTGGTGGTTCTTCTCCTGAACGAGGAGTCATGGAATAACCCACATCACAAGCTACTGGTGAAGTAACCTGGCCGAAACGCTGAAGATGACCCATCTTTCTGCAAGATCGGCACTCTACTGGGTCCCTCTGGCACTGCGGCCTAGTGTGCCCTTCCCTTCCACATTAGTATCATACTACCGGGCTACCTGAAGATGTATCTTGCCTCCTCGGATCACCATGCGTAGACTCCCTAAGATTCTTGGAGCTATCAACTGGAGGAACACTAGCTCTGGAAGCATAACCACCCAGGCTCATAGATCTAGAGTCTCTTAAATTGCACTACGCAATCAGCGCCTGGTTGATGATGGAAGTGATATAAGTCAACTGGAATATATTTACCTATGAGTGGATCTCCTGCCTGAGACCATCCTCAAACTTCCTTGCTAAGAAAACCCAACTTCCATCCCAGAGGCATGTGAACCGTTGTAGCTCGGTGAAACGAGAGGAATACTCCATGAAATAAAGAGTACCCTGCTCTAGATCGTGAACTCCCGAGCTCAATCATCTCTCAGGGTCTCCGTGTAAAAGTTGTTGTAAAATAAATGCTTGAACTCCTCCAAAGCCATAACCTGCTAATGAACCACATGTGAGATCACATCCCACCACCTCTTGGTGGAGTCTCATAACATATTGTTAGTGAGCATGACCCACCTCTCTAGAGGTGTTCCCAAATTCTCAATGATAGTCAGAATGGATTACATCCATGACTCTGCTGCCTGTGGTACTCCTTCCCCTAAGAAAGTAGGAGGATGCTGCTACTGGAAAACCCGTATCAGGTCTTCCATAGTCGTGGAAATAGGTGGTGCTCCCTAAAAGGCCTGAATCATCCACATAAAACCTTCCATGAACTGCGCATCAGCACCTAAAAATGGTATGACATCAGTTTCCAAGGCTGGCCCGAATGGATGATCTGTAGAAAGTCCCTGATCAGCCATATCTAAAATCTTATCACTTCCTGCCGACTGACGTACATCTGGAGGACGTCTCGGAGGCATAGCTCTAAATTATCAAAATCATACCTTACATTAGGAGAACTAGGACATAGAACAAAGGAGTACAAAACTGAAACAGGAGAAAGAAACACACAATATTTACAAAACATGACTACACGACATGTATAAACTCTACACGGCGTGTACTTAACTCTATTCCCCTACCTGTGTCCCCTTTCACGGCTAACCCACATGGTCTTCTTTATATGAGACTACAAGGTGTGTTTACTATGGACATGACGTGTAGTGGACAAGGTTTCAATGACCAGTGTTGTTAGTTACACGGCCAATCACACGTCTAAGCCTACATGGCATGTTCCGAACAAACATGGCACGTACTTGAAGATTTTTCCTGACCTGTGTTGTTGGTGACATGGCCATGTATGCAGATGACACTTACACAGTGTTTTCCTAAAAAACATGGCATGTATATGTGGAGAGAACACTACCCCATGTGGTTCATGACACGGACGGGTACTCAGGAAAAGGATACATGGAATGTTCATAAAAAACACAGCGTGTATGACACGAGCTTCCTCAACCCATGTTGTTTGTTACACGGACGGGTACATGCTCACTACTACACATAGTGTACCTACCGTAAACGGCATGTTCCTGGAAATTTTTCACAACCCGTGTTTCTGCTCACAGAGTCAGTGACACGGTTTAAAGACTAAACGGTGTGTATAAATGAAGTACATGTTGTGTAGTCTTGGTTTTTCGGGGAAGTAGCTCTAAAACTACACTGAAGCCGAGAAAACACTGAAAAACAAGCCTGAAGGTTCCAAATTTGGATTTGTGAGGGCCCGTACTCCCCATGAATCAATGCTTGGAATCCAATACTGTCATATTTAAGGAAAAACAAGTCAATGATTCACCAATTTCAAATTCAAGAGGGCCCATAACACCTCATGAATGAAAAACTGTTGTTTATTTAAGCAAGGTACCAAACAACAACCATTCTATCTAACTGTATAGTTTCTACCAAGCATCTATCACAACAACATTCATACTCTACACAAAGCCTATCACAACAACATGCAATTGCTAATGCACGGTAGATGGCTTGGAAAGAATGCATGACATGTGATTTATAACATGTGCCTATATGATGCATGAAATGTCATACCTTCATCTCATCAGTTTGCGACAGAAATAGAACCAGAATAGCAACAACAGTTACAATACAAAACACCTGAATCATTCTAGGTGAAATCAGATAAACTATAACATAGAAAAACTAGAAAAACTGTAATAAGAAATGTATATTGGCTTTCCCCTATACACGAGCTATCTACTCCCGATCACAACGTAACTCCATGTACCGAATCCATCCTATCCCTGGATAAAGGCTCCAAACAGTAAATCAAAATAAAATAACACCATTGATACCAATTTGTAACATCCCGGTTCCGGAATCTACCCATAGGCACCCCGTACCCGGTTGGTCACAAAGCCTCAAGAGCATTTTCACAAATGCAAGAGGCTGCCGACTAGTAGCAAGGGCCTTGAATGTGATTGTGGGGAAACTATGCCCTCATTAGTAGAGTACACAGAAGAAGAGAAAAAAATAACGACAATAGAGAATACAGTAAACATCCATACAAGAGTAACAATAGGAGACTGAAAAATAGACCACATGACTAGAAATAAATGTAAATGATGCATGATACATATATATCTAACAAAATATCCAAACATGTTACAATGCTGAATACAGTACTAAAAAACGTACAAAAGAAAAACAGATTAGAAACTCCTCAGCATCACAAGCCTCGGCTTGGTCCCATGCTCTCTAGCTCCAGTGCAACCAAGAACCCCAAGTAGAAGGGTGATTTCCCTTATCTATACCAGCAACCACATAGTCTTTTTGGGCCCAGAAGCATGACCAAAACAGGGTGTGAGACAAAATCCCAACAGGAAACCACCCAATGAATTGTGCGGAACAGTCAGTGAATATATGGCTGGTAATGTATAGTAAGAAGTAAACAATATGCAGTAAATAGGATAATACACAGTAGTAACAATCCACCGTTTCTAGCATATAATCTATAAACAAGAAATAGACAGTCATGAAAGTAGAACAAAGAGTTAACCTCGGGGTAGTCCACACAACCTGACCACTGAAGTTCAACCGAAAAGTACTAGAAACCCTCTGGGAGGCACACACAGTCTCACCCCACTCGTTCAGCTAAAGAAATAGAGCCTCCGAGGAAGCACTCTCTGGCAATTACTCTTATAGTCTCGTATCGTACAAAAGGTTCTATGGGGAATCACTCAACGTCGATTCCCCCTGTGGCATGCATCAAGGAACTACAGACTCCCGGAGGAAGCACTCAACTTCAATTCCCCCTATGGTCTCGCATCGTAAATTAAAAACACTCTAGAAAATCCCTTACATCCATTCTTCATATGGTCCACTACACTAGGTTCCCAAAGCCCTGTGTAAAACAAACACGCATAGCCTGCATATCGGCCCATGTAAAACTCAAGAACTACATGGATATCATTCTAAGGGACAACAACAATACAGTACAACCGTTCCACTATCCTACAACTAGGCATGGAAACTGCCAACCACAGAACAAACAAACTAGAATGGAAAAACATCCAGAACACATTACCATTTACCCAATTCATAGGCAATGACCTCTACACTGTCATATCAGCAAAGCCAGCAAACAAAATGGGAAAAACTAGAAACACACAATACCCCATTCAAGGGTATTAGTGGAATTTTCACAAAATACAAAATTCCATTATATAGAAAGGCACAAACCACTTACCTCGATGCTAGGAGAATGATATACGTGAACCACGATGGTTGATTCTCCCTAGAACGTCGAGGATATGAGAAAACATCAAAAATTCTCAACCCATGGTATCATGAGAAAGAGGAGAAACTGGAAAACAGGGCTCTATGAGATGGAAGAACTCACCGTTGTGGTTCCAACGCAATCGACAACAGTCAATTTGGATATCAGACAAAGGCTTAGGAATCCAGAGAAGAATCATCGTTGTAAAGGTGGGTTTCAGACGAAGAACCTAGAGAAGGAGTGTGTTCTATCCGTTAGGCGCGACCCCGGTGTGTTTAGTGAAAAAACAAATACAGTGCATGTACATATTGAGTACATGGAGTGTACTCCATTTTTCTATACTCCGCTTTAAGCGGCCTCCACCTCACCCATACACATTGGGTGTGTGGCCCGGACACGGCCAGCACACGACCTGGCACGACAAGGGAGTACACGACGTGTGCATCAAAATTTTCAAGAAATCCACTTTTCTCAAAAACACCAGAAAAACGGAAAACATACCTGAAACAAAGATCTGGGTTCATACAATACCAATATATGATGAATTATGATTATGTAACAAATAAAATCATGACCTCTATTTTCTGGGAACAAGATAACATTGTTTGTTGATGTGTAGAGTACTTCCTCTTCAATGTGATTTTATTTGTCCCGGTTTACATTGAATATATGAACGATGGGTTTAAAAAATATTATATATTAATATAATGATATTTATATTTAAAATAATAATTATAATTATATTTATATCATTAACTTTTCTTTTTTAAAAAATAGGACAAGGAATGGGAAACAGTGTTCATGTGTATGTGCGACTTACCATGCCCAAGAACGATGTAATAAGTTTCATATTTATATAATTAATAGATAATTATAATTAGTTATATATAGAATGAATATTATATTTATATAATTTATTAAATTCATGAAATGACTTAATCAAGATCATAGTAAAAGGATCAAGAATAACAATTCAAAACATATATGAACAAAAAAAGCGATTGTTACCCTAAATGTAAATTTAACATGAAATTGTTAATAAAGGATAATATAAATTCATAATCAAATTATATATTTTATTATATGTAATAATATTGTTTGTTGATATATTTACAATATATTTTTTTATTATATTTGAGGTTTGAACATGTATGATGAATCACAAGACATAAAGTATGGATTTTATCATCTTAAATTTATTTCTATGAGAAATATGATATATCCACCACTTATTCTTATTTTTTAGTGTTTATAATTACCTTTAAAATTATATATAATAAATTTTATTTATTTAATGATATTAAATTTCAATTAATTTTATTATTTCATTGATCTCACAATTTAAATGTTACTGATGTTGTAAGTGAATTTATAGTGTCACTTTTATTTCTATGAGACTAATGACATACTAACCACTAAATTATTTAGTATAGTGTATAAAATAGTCATAAATTTATTCTATGATAATTATACATAACTCTATTTGCATTTACATATCCTTTTTATGACATGTATTTCACGGTATTTATTGTTCAAAACAAACCCAATCTATAAGGCAATTTTATGGAAATTTTCCTTCTTTGAGACACATGTTTTGTTATCCCCCAATATTAATTTATAATTATTATATTATTCCATTTGAATTGATATATTTTGAATAAAATTGTTTAAAGTAATTTTTTTCTTCAAAAATCATATTATTTAATAGGGATTTTGATTCAATGTAACCAATGTGGTATGTGTTTATTGAAAAAAACTCATCATTTATCGATATTTTATATCATTATGATTCAATTGATGAAATAATATCATCTATATATCAATTATTTTCATTAATAATCTTATCATATATTTCATCGTTAAATTTTCCCGTAATGGTATCATTTTACACTCATTGGTACAAATGAAAATTATGAAAGCTTTTTTTAAAATATCTGATATTATTCCTCACTTTAGTAAGAATTAATTTTTATTCAGAAACACCTTTCTTCTAAAAATTATTTAGAAAATGTTTCTATATGATCATTAAACTCATTTTTAAAGATTTTTTTGAGCAAAATACAATGTGTTTTTAAAATATGTTTTTAATGATATCCAATTTTATTTTATTTGTTTCCAAAACTATTTCAAAAGAAAAATGATTTCAATAGGATTTATTTTATAAAAAGTTATTTTTATAAAGAAAAATATATTTCCTAAAAAAATTGTAATTTTTTATATGTTATATATCATATTTTTATAATGATGTTTTCGAAGTAAATTATTTTGAAAATTTATTAAATTTTAAAAATTTATTTCCAATGGAAGTATATTTTCTATTAAAAAATGGCCAATGTGATCATTTAATGACTGTATAATTCATAGATGATATCATTTTATATAAATCATGATTTAATAGGGATATGATCCAAGGATAAAATTACTATTCATTATTTCATTGTTATATTATTAATTAGAAATGTTTTTTATGAATCCATTTACTCTCCATAGGTTATACCATGTTAAAATGCTTATGAAACCTGATTACATTCGGGGGATATTCTCTAATTGGAAAACATATCTCTTTTCCATAGTTTATTATATAATAAAAAAATTTGATAACCATTTCAATTCATGGGTAATGATATGATCTATATGAAACAATATATTTTTAGGGGTCATGATATTATGAAATTTTTATTATATTTTGGAACAGATATGTATGACTTCATTATATGATAGTTGAGATATACATATCTCTCCTATAATTTTTCTAATGATATAAATATCATGAGATAAAAAGTGCTGGAATGAATAATGAAGTTGATTTATTATAAGAGGATTGGAATAAAGAGTGAAATAGATTCAATAAAAAAGGTATGGAATTGGAAGTGAATGTATTTCAGTAATTCTGCACTTGAATGAGAGTTGAACCCTATTCAGTAACATAGTGCTAGAATCATATGTGAACTTGATTAAGTAATTTTCAGCTAGAATGAGGAGTGAAATTGATGTAGTAACACATGGTTGGAACACGATGTGAGCCATGTTTAGTAATACAAGGATGTAGTGGGGAGTGAAAATTTCATAGTAATGTAATATCCTCTATAATGTTAATGGTAGGGAACACTAACTACAAAGATTGTTTTGGGAGTGAACCTAATCCACTACAATGGCCATGATAGTAATCATTAACTACTATGGAAATCAGTTTATATGTTTATGTTTCTACCAAAATTCCATGTCTTATTCATATGTTATACTTTCATAGATTATACAATGGAGTTACCTATGTTTCATGTCTTATGAACATCTAAAATTTATGTCATGAATCGTCATTATGATCACTGATATGGTGGGAATTATCATCTAATGTTTTGATAGTGACCCCATACACGTACTCTAATGACTATACTCACATATTTTCCTTGTTTATACATAATGATAATATGAGAAATAAATTTCTTGTGTTTAATTTCCCACGGAAGTGAATAATGATTTTTAATTATGGTTACCAATGGGTAATATATTTAACACAGATAGTGAAGGTCTTTCTGCAAATTAGAATATTGTGTTTCCTAGTTTCCAAAGACACTAAACCATTATGGTCCTCAGGCATGTTCTTTTGTAATGAGATGCATATTAATATAAAATCATTTAACATAAATGTATCAAATGCCTATTTATTTATAACTACTATCATAAACATCAAGACACATCATATAAGATCTTCCAACCACTTCCAATCTTCTATAGATTCCCAAACCACATCTCATTGGGACTTCGTAATCATCCTATAAAAGAAAACATTACCATTTATGATGGTTTAATATATCTTAATATAATAAAAATATATAAATTATATCTACCAAAATGTAAATATATTCATATCCCTCTAAGAGAGAACACATTTTAGTCTCTTTTTGATCATGTAAACTGAAAGTCACTCTCTGATGAGGTAATGTCACCAAAACATTATTGAAATCACAGCTCATGACAACTCCATATTGTGGGTTGAATAGTTATGATCATGGGTATGTAACAAATAAATACTATAAGATATCACTATCATATAAATAATCCAATCACATTCGATGATTAAAAGTGATGTGTTATAGAAATCCCCCAAAAAACAAAATCCCATAGGAAACTAAATCAATGTAGTAATAACCAACCACTCTTTTATGTAACTGAATGATGTATGTCTCTCATCACTTCATCAATAAATATAGTCTTTTATTTTCTATGTCATTAGTTGGGATAATATCAATAGGAATTAGGTCAAAACATCTTATAATAGTATGATAGATAAGGTAATCATTAAAACAATGAAATGTTATTGAGAACATCCAAAGAAACAACTTCTCTGATCAATAATGGTTCTACTACCACAACATACTGAGACACAACATGGTAATGGAAAACCAGCAGTCATGTCTAGAATAGACGCATGGTAGATTTTGTTTTGAGATTCTAGAGTATGATGATCTAAAAAATATTTCTATATGGCACATCATGCTTCTACTATGATCTCGAGTATATAAAGATATCATCAATGAATAAGATGATGAACCTATCTAGAAACACACCAAACATAGAGGCCAAGATACCCATGAGCATGGATGGTGAATGATTAATAGAAAACAAGATGACTATAAACATAAAATTAATGTAGTCTTTGATATATCCTCGTCCATCACCCTCAAATTGTGATATATATACCATTTATCGATCATAGAGAACTATCTGTCTCCCCAAAACTAGTCAAAAATATTATATATCCTCGGATAGAGGTAATGGATCCTGAGAGTCACCTAATTCAACATTGTGTAGTCTAAATACAACATCAAAATATATTTCTCCTTCTTGGTGATCAACATTAGATCTCCCAATAGGGACACACATGGTCAGATAAAACCCTTATACATCATCTAATCTACATTCAAACACATCTCCCGTAATTACATAGGTGGTATCTGATATGGAGCCATCGAAATTTGAGAAAATACTGGATGAAAAACTATCATGAACTTGGAATCACATCAATATGGTAGTTTCATAACCTCATTGGGGAATATTTATAGGAAATACACATATAGTTTAACAATACCCATCATATCTACCCCTGGTAGCACCCCCAACTAAGACAAAGGATTCTACACATTTCTACAACCCTTCTTATAATCTAGCTTCCTAATGAATGAAACTCACTCGAAATCCACCTAAAAAGAAAAAATGTCCTAAATAAATTGTTAATGACTACCCAAAAGTAACACATAAAAATCCATATAATGGAAAAAAATTTATGGTAATACATATAACAAGAGGAAAATTCCCACTGACTGGTGTTTCCTATCGTTAGTCTACATCCCGAAAAAACATCAACCAAAACATCCTGACCTACATATAGATGGATAACACCATAGGAACTAGAAGACGCCACATGTAATTATCCACCTCATGGACTATACCAGGAGAAATATTTGATTGTGGTGATCATGAATCAAATAATTAAAAAACAAGGGTGGCATTAAACATTCCGTACCTCAAGATACTCTTGGCCATTCTAGTGTTTTTACCTCAAACATGTTTATATAAACACACCTATCTCATCTTCCAATATACTATACAAATACATTGAAATAACATAAAAAATATTTCTATGTCTAGGTAATATAATGATCATTCCCTCAACTGTGTCCACATTCTCTGGGAATATGAAGAAATATTGGCATCCCCTACTACCAAAACGTCATCGGAGGCAACTACTACAACCGAATAAAGGGTCATGTGAACCGACAATATACTAGACTCCCTTGGTGTTTTGAAAATAATTCAAGTGGTTTTAATGTCCCCCAATTATGTATAAAACATATAAATTGTGTTAATGGTGATTATAATCCACTTTCCCAATTAGAATGAAGATGGTTATGTAGCGGTTAGATCCCCACTGGCCAGAATCAGGAGTTCTTAAACCCATGCGGCCTACTAATGGAATCTATACTCCTATAAAAAACTATTTGGGAACCCTCTAAAGGATCTAATCCTTATTAAATAATCCACATGATAATATAATCAATTTTCTCCAACTCAAGGTATGTTGGGAGCATAAATTGAGTTCCCACAAACCAATTCAATGGGTGAAAATCCTCCACCATCCATCATGCTATGGGATCCTCATCTAGAAATTTTTTTTATAAAAGTATTGTAGGTTCTTAGACACAAATACCTACCACCAAAACTCTCAATATCCCATATTAATGGGAGATAATATTCTATTTCTTGGCTTCCCTCATCGTCTATGAATTGAAAAATTCCAAAAAAAACTCCCTCTAAATGAATAGTCCCAACACATCGTCCTCTCTATTTCCACTATGAAACATCATACACCACATATGCATAAATTAATACATTTCAATTACTAATAATGACACTTTTAACTCATCTAATAATATGATCAGACCAAAATCAATCTTTATCCCCTCCTTCTAGGGATCCATATCCATATCTAAGACTCTCCCCTCAAACATTCCAAAAAACCTCTGATGAATATATAACAATTCTCAAAATCATGAATTATTCTCCTATATTGGATTGACCCTTTAATGATAAAAAAGACTCTTCACACGAACATCAATAACCATAATCACTCACTGATGAAAAAAATGTGCCTATCATGAAATCTAAGGAGAACATCCAAATTTAGGTAGCATTGTGTTTTATTTAACTTATTTATTATAACCATTTAGAATTTTCCATAACAATATAATTCATGAATGATATAATAAATCATATTATATATGCTTCTCCATGGTCTCAATGTTGTAAATACGTCCACCTGACTCTGTCATTTAATAAGATGAGATTTTGTACACTAGATTATGAAGTAACCTAAAATCTCATATCCTAACCGGCCCACCGTTCATATTTCATGCACCAAGATATGCTAGCACCATTTTCCAAAAAACCATGAAAATTAATCTATTACTAACATTAATCTCTATCTTATTTATAATCTTTCAATCAAAGAATCCACTATTTCAATATCCCCTCAATCAAAAGATATGGCAATGCAGGAAGAGAGACAAGGACCACATGTCATGCCTCCTCTTGACCTTTGTTTGGTCACTAGTACTGAGAGAAAAAAATAATCATAGATATGGGAGTAATTAACCTCTATAATAAAATAAGACCATGATATAGGATTATCAACCACCAAAAATCTAATGTATATAATATTAATGTAGACCAAAACCATACCCTAATATATGAAAAATGTTAAATTTTTTCATATAAAAAGGAGCCATTAAATATAACAAAAAATTAGACTATTTTATTGACTCGAATATAGCTCTATTCCGACTAGTAATGTATGTCTCAATCTAATAAGTCAACATATAATCCTAGAAAATGATTATATTAATATGGTGAGAATAACAGTTATTCTTAGAAAGGATATAACCGTGGACTCAAATGCAAATGTAAAAATTTAATTATAATATTCTAGTGAAAAAACAACCAAACCAACTTGCACCTTAACATGCGAACTAATTTTCACATCCACTCCATTGGTCACTAACTAAATATTACATAAAGTATAAAAATAAAGCATGAAGATCATAAGAAATAAAGGATCCCATTATCTTCTTTTAAAATTAATATCTACTTTCATTCCCTATTATTTAATATCCTATACTCCCATCCCCTAAATACATGTCACATAACAAACACATCACATCAAATAGCATGAAATCAAGCCAAATGGATCATGGCCTATATCAAATGTGGGTTGGGATGCCTCCCTACATACAAAACCATTGTAATGTCTGTCATACATTGGTGGAATCATAAATCAACACACCATATAGTATAACATAATCAAATAAGTAGGGTATCATGAATGCGAACGACATTAACCACATTCCCTTCAACAACCGTGAACGACCCCCACCACATATCACAACCAATATTTACCTCATCAAATCACATATCGCCTAAAAAATAATGGCCAATATTGTGGGGTAATCTCCCACTCAAACATGTATCATCACTATTGTATAAGTAAAATTTTAGAATAGGGGGTTTATAGACATATATGTCACCTCCATCATAGATGTTTGGTAAAACATCCCTAATCCAGAACCCCTATGAGTTTGTAATGATTTTGAATTGGGTGGGTGTATATTTAAAATAAAATAGTCTTTAATTGTATATATATAGTACATAATACCCAACAAATAGTTTCAGATCAACTTCTCTAGTACACACCTCATCACGACCATTTCACCACATGGGAATGATCATAACTACTTTCACTGCTATAGGAAATATCACACCACAACATATAACCAAACAACATCTCATGTATTAAATTTCATATTCCCCACCTTTTTTCATTTAACCAATCCATTTTACAATAAAAAGAAATTTCATTTACATAAAACATTTTACAAAATTTAACATACATCCATTTAATCCCACATTGCTTATTTTTTATCAAAATATATAAATTATTTCTTCACAATTACTCAATTGATAACCTAAAAACAATCACAGTGATTCTATAGAAAAAATGGACCAGCACACACATCCATATCTAGGAAACTTGACATCCACCATCATCACCACTCCACAAAAAAATAACATTCTCTCAAAAATAACTACATGTCTCACATCCCAACCAAATATCACAACACATCCACCACATGTAACAACCAAACTAGATATCCATAAATATTCACCACTCACCCTCATATGGTTACACTATAAAAAATGTGTAGCACAAATAAATATTTCCCATTTCACATCAATAAAAATCTACCACAACAAAACATCATTTCAATCCACATCACAGTACAACAAGCACAAAAATACAAGGAAACAATACATTACAAATCTGAAAAATTATTTAACGAATTCCTATTCTTTGCTTCTTATTTATCATGGGTTATGTCATAAAAAATATATTCCATTTGAAACAAATTTAATATCCAAACATATGTTGTCATACATTTTTCCTTTCTGAGAACAATCCTGAATAGAACATGGGTCTCCACTCAAAAAATCAACATCACAAGTGTGCCTCCAAAGAATCAATTTTTCTGTATGGTGAAAACATGGAATTATATTATCAAGAATAATATTAGAGAAGTCAAAACATGTGATATCTCTCAATAACCTTAAATATTATATTTTTAATTAATTATGATTATAATGAAATAACATAATATCATCCCAAAGGTAATAAGAAACATGTAATCCCCACACAAAACACATATAATTGTAGTGAAAGAGGATACTATACCTGAACAAAGCTTTTTGATCTTATTATGATGAACATGGAGAAGAAAAGTCAACATGGAAACCATAACATGACCATGAGATCAAGTATCAACCTACAACACATCAAGTTATAATCCAAACAAAACCAAAAATGAAACCCTATATGAATACCAACAATGCCATAATGGATATTTGAGGGAAGAATTGGAGAAAACAACCAAGAAAGGGGAAATGGATTTCCATTGATCACCATGACATGATCACTATAACCCAATGATTGATGTATGATGAAATATTCTTAATATCTCCTAATATAATATTGGGTGGTCTTAAAATGTGAGATATATGAGGATAAATACTAATAAAGAAATATGACACACTAGGTTTTTATACAACATATAATTCTATGGAATTATAGCAAAAATTAGATGTTTACACAATAAATTACATGGACCCAAAAACCATACACCATAAAACCTAACATAAGTACATATAACCATTTATACCTCATATTCTCTAAAAACCATGTCTTCAAAGTACTAATTTATTTACACAGTAAATATATATCTTGCAGTATAAAATCCTTTTTAACATCCACCCCTCTACCATTTACAAGCTATTAACTACTAGTTACACAAGCCATTAAATAACCATTTATATTGTAAACTCCACATTTTTGGCATAAAAGTCAAGTTGCTGTTTTTTATAGATCCATATCATCTGATCCAACTCAAACATCCTACAAACACTCTCCAAACACAAAACCAGAAAAGTAACAGGTTATGTAGTGACATAGCATTTTACAATATTTATTATCATAGACATTTTTAGTTAACTTATAGAAACTAGTTTATGAAAACATTATAGATACCCATAGGGATAATTCCTAGTATATAAAATATACCTTTTTTGGTGAATGATAGTGAAATTAGTTTCCATGAAATTATATCCATGTATAACTACTAAAAGTCGATATGGATCTAAAACTGTAGTACCTATGGGTAATAACTATAATAAGGGAACATTGGGATTCGAATTGATCATAACCTGGTGTATGAAAACATAGTTTTCAATACACCTCATTTGAATATCCTGAGGGATTTTTTTGGAAATTCAAAAACTATTTATAAAACATCATGACAGATTTTAATAGAAGGTAACCATGAATGATCTTCATCAAACATAATGTGTCATGGATTGAAAAAATGAGTCACAATATAGATATTCTATAAATCAATTTTTATTAGTATATTTTTTTCCACTATGATTATTGTTTCTATTATTATTATTATTTGTAGTAGTCAATGGATTGATCGCAACAAAATTGTGATAACATTGAATGTGGAGGAAAATATGGTTATTATGAAAAAATGGATAAGACTCGAGTAAAATGTATTATTATTATTCCTTATTATTTATTATAAAATATGATTAACATCATTCCCTTCAACCAACTATAAAACACAATAAAGAAGAGAAGAATGTTGTTTGATGATAGGGGGAATTATTATCTACTTCGGGACTCTCTTTAAAGATTTAAGTTATGTTTTTGAACCCTTATTAAATTACCAAGTATGAAAATGGTCATTCCTTTAGATATGATAATCAAGGATTGATATGTATGAGATTTAGAGAATATTTTATATGTATTTGAGGGTATTCATCAATGGAGAATCATCTGTATTTGTTAGAGATTTATAGACAATGGTATCCTTCAACACATTTTATAGAAATCTTTAGGTCATTATGATAACCATACTGGTTTTAAAGACACTCAGTGGGGAACATAAAGTTTATTTTCATTGAGAAGGACATGGATTATTTCAGAGTTTGGATTGTACCCGTAGATGTCCTACCTACGTATCCTTGTTTAGAAAAGGAATCTGAACCCATGTAGTTCGACTAAATAAGTATGATGTTTATGCATGGTTGATGGCTCAAAGAAATATGTCATAATTACTTTTATTCTCTAAGCTCATGTGACTCATGCTCAGTGTAAGAAACTAGAGGTATTGGTAAAACTTGACGATTGTGCCATGAAAGATGAAATCATATGAAATAATCTGGGGCTTATGTATTTATGACTGCCCAGATAGATGTGGATTTGGATTTACTTCAGGGAAGAATCCCATGAACAAGGTCCATAAATTTATATGTGCTTAATAGAGATTCAGATACTTAACATAGGGATTACTCCTGAGAAGGATGCCCAAATTATAGGTGACTAATGATTGGGTTTTACTCCTTATAAGGAAGCCCAAATCAATAGTAAATTAAGACTGGGGCTTACTCCTAAAGAAGATGCCCATGTTAAGGGGAATTTATGACTGGGGAATACTCATGAAAAGGAGGCCCAGTTAGAGGAAAACCATGACTGGGGATTACTCTTAAAGAGGGGGCCCAGGTTTGAGAACATGGAATTTGGGGCATACTCCAGTGAAGGAGGAAAAAACTAGGGAACTTGTTACTGGGGTTTACTCCTGAAAAGGAGGCCCAGATTAAGGGTATTTGAAATTATGGTTTACTCCTGAGAAGGAGGCCCAAGCTAATGAACTTAAGGATGGGGCTTACTCCTGAAATGGAGTCCAAAATTACATAATATTATGACTGGGGCTTACTTATGAATAGGAGGCCCAAATTAATGAATCTTATGACTGGGGATTACTCTTGAAAAGGAGGCCCTGGTAATAGAAAATCTCATCTTAAAGGATGGGGATGAATGAATTAAATTTCTAACCTTAGTGACATAAAGATATGTAAGTCACTAGGTTTTAAGTAACGTTCCACAAAATTCATTTCAGATAAGGAAGAAAACAATGGAACCATGTCAAAAATGACATTGAATATGGTTTTGAAGGCTAAATCATGAAGATGAGAGGTGGATTTGAAGAAAAGAGATGAATAGGCAGGAGGGGCACCCAAAAAAAGAGGCAGGCGCACAAGTTTTGTTTCGGTGCACAGGTCCTGGCCGCGCAAGTATACTTTCACGGCACTTGGGTACCTGCGCGCTGGTCAACCCATTGGGTAATACTTGGGCGAGGATTGTCTCACACCATTAGTATTATTTGTAAAGGATTCCAAATGAGTGGCACATAGGTTCTATTGATTGGATAAGGTGGTGCGCAGGTGTGACCATTTCCCTTAAGATATAGAAACCTAGGCGTCCAAGTGTTGGTGAATTTCAACACTTAGGCCATGTGCCCCCACTTTAGATCTTCCATTATAGGTATGAAATTGAAATAGAAGTGTTATGATGACTTCATGAAGAGACTAGGGTGTCAGGATCTCAAATATTACTTTTGGAATTTTTCGTCCTTGAAATGGGGGGCCCACAAGGGTTATTTATTGGGTAATGAATACCAAGGGACAAATTCAAAATCGGGCGTGCACGTCACCTGTGCGACCATCCTGGAACTTCCACGGCCCGTGCTTAAAGAAATATATGTTCATGACTTTGTCGATTTTTTATTTTTCTTTAAAGGATGGACCACTTTGTGTTTAAGGTATTTCCCTTTTCCTTTGTTAGACCTTGTGACGGAGAGGAGCGTCAACAAAAGCCCCCCTCATAGTTGGATCCAAAAAGAGGAAGTAGGATTTGACTATGAGGTAAAGGAGAAAACCCAAGGAAACAACGACGTGCATGTTTTTAGCGCACAAGTGGAGGAGCACAGGTGAGAGCCTTTCTGGGTGCGGTCTTTGCCTATAAATAAGTGGTCATTCTCGCGCAAAGCACCCGGCTCTCAAAGCACCTCGCTCTAATCGTGAAAGTTTTCCACATAACGCTAGTGTTTTATTTGACGTTCTTCATTGATTTTTTTCTGTGTCACACTTCTACAGAGTTATCTTGACCTGCGCTGTAATACCTGCATGCCCACAACATGTGCGACACATTTACACATACACTCTAACATCGTACTTGCGCGCCTTAATTCCTTAGCAATGTTTTTTTCATTATTATACGCAAATTTTATGAAAAAAACATACATAAGTGTTAATTTTTCTACCTTTTGCAGATTTAATGGCTCCTAGAATAATTGGAATTGATGATGAACTGGCTAGCAAGTGAATTGATGACATGATGAACATTGTTCGACATCATTACTCTGATATCTGCGATTTCACACTCCCAGATTTGGCCAATTACATGAAGAAGTATCATCCTATTTTTCCACAGAGAATCTACTTGCCTCTGTATGGGCATGGACATCTGCAACAATTCAATATTCCAGAGGCAAATAATTATCTCCAACATTATTGGTTTCAGAATTAAAACAATTTTTCTTTAGAAAATATCTCAATTGGATGATCATTTTTTAATATTGGAAAGGTGTAGAAGGCCTGGATATTGCATCATAGGCCTTGTGCCCCAGATCTGAAAGCTCACAAGCATGAGCTGCAACCACATTATTACCCTTCTATCTTCCGAAATTCTCAGATGGATCAATCCAAAGGATGGAATAAGAGATTGGACTTCTGTCTTGGATGAGGTGTGAATCCAACTTGGATGTGGTCATATTGGGTGCAACAAACCTGTGAAGATTTTGTCAATCATTTGAAAAGAGTTGCAATATATGAAGCTGTCTGGGCTGGGCAGACATAGGTCTACAGGAATGATGTATTTGTACCAGAGCTAATCAGCCACTAGAGCCCAGAAAACAATTCTTTCCATATGAATCCGAGATATGTAAACATTAGTTTGTAGGATGTCTACAAGTTATCGAGTGCTTCCAATTTTAGGCGATATGTATGTTGAATTCATCCCCCCTAAGGAGACTTGCAATGCTTCAGAGAAGACTCCATCTTTGGATCGGGAGTTATTTAAAAATTTCTACAAGCTTCATAACTCAACGACCACCAAAACACATTCTAGAAAAGATATCCATCCAGAGGAGTGGATGGATATGTTTCTTACCAAGTAGGAGGTGAAAAGGCCCACCTGTACTTGTCCTACTACCTACCCCAGAACAGAGAAGAGGGGTGCTTCAGGCACATTCTGGCCAACTCAAGAAGCAGATGAATTTGAGAAGTGGGTGTACGAAGTGGATCATTGAATCCCAAAAAATACACGTTTGGAGAGCTTCATATCCTTGTGGCTTAGTGTTTATCTTTTTCCAGTCAGGGATTCGAAGGGAGGCGTCAGGCCAGGGACCTTCTATGTGGCAGCCAAGTTGGCTAAGAAAAAAATGGTTGGGTTGGCCACCCCAATTTTGGCTAAGATTCACAGAAGCTTACTTAATATCTTTATGGGTAAGTCACCTTTGAGAATAGTGGGACCATTCCATGTTTTGTGGGGATGGATCACCACTTATTTCGGGACGTATGCTGTACAGAACAGTGTTCAGATTCTTGGATGTTCTTTTAGGCCATCGGTGCAGACATTTTCTGGAGTTTCTCTGTTAGCACTCAACATCTATGATATAAAGGTGAGGCTAAGAATGTTCAAGGAATTCAATTTCATTCCTTTTGGAAATCTTCCAACCGGGCGGTTTGTTGATGACGAAACAACTGGCCTGAAACTAAGGTTGTACATACTGGCTTGAAGCGATGGTGTACTGCCCACCAGGATTTACATATAGATTATAGGTGAGGCCTATGCTCCATATAGGTTTGCAAACCAATTCTGGTGTCTGTAGCAGACTGTTGAATTCCCTCCTATGCATGTTAGGATAAAGCATCATATGATGGTTTCCCTAAAACTATGTATGCTAACATCTATGGAGAAGACCGGGGTAGTTTTTGATCCACCAGTTGATAAAGTAGTAAGTTACTTGACTACATGGTATGCCAAGACCTGGATAACATCATACCTTGAAGGGGTACTGAATCATACAGTTCATCGTGTGGGGAAAAAGAAAATAATAATAGAGAATGAAACCCTTTATCTGGAAGGTGACTCTTCCCCACCTGGTGCTGACTCACTAGGATGCTCACCCAGGGCTGACTTTCCAGATTCCCAAGATGGTGATGATGAGGCGCAACATGTGTCAAAGTGGTCTCGTGCCAGATATAATCCGTTTGTCAGAATCAAGAGACCAACTCCATTGACTCCTAGTGAGTTACTTTATTGGGGAA
Organism: Viscum album; assembly: GCA_963277665.1. Lineage (NCBI taxonomy): Eukaryota > Viridiplantae > Streptophyta > Magnoliopsida > Santalales > Viscaceae > Viscum > Viscum album. Next base: position 2,079,073,664 of record OY728130.1, read on the forward strand.
ATTTTATCACCATTACATTATATAAGCAACAAGTCTTCTTTTCTTATCCTTCATATATAGTTTCAAGAGCTGGGAAGAAGCTAATGTCTAAGATTGTATGACCCTCCTCGCATCCTTCTATTACACACGCAAAATTTCTCCGACCAGAGGCAGTCCAGACATGAAAAAATTTATATTGTGATACTGAAACTACCTGGATGGATTTTTGCGAAGGGCTACACATCTTTGGGATAGGGAATCTTTGGGCTTCTAAAAATATCCATTTCGAGGATAATCCCTATGAATTGAACGCTTAAATCAGAGAGCTATAGATGCTCATATATTTCACGGATGATTCCATTCCTATCACCATGTGGGTGAAGGAAATGATGGATCGTGGCACCATTGATGAGATTGGTGCTTCTGTAGATGAGGAGTGGCACGATTATATGGCTCTTGAAGAAGTAATATTCTTTCCTTATTTTCTTTGCAACCTGATTTATGTCAAAGATTTGTCACTCAAGGAAATTATTTTCTTTATCCTGTATCTTTCAATGAAAGGAACTGTTGAGGTTCCTTCACTATAATATTTCCCTAGTGGTACTGCCATCTGGGCTAATGAATCTCCTCGCGTGTCGTGCGAAGTATCTCCAAGTTGAAAATCCATGGATGAGGAATTAGAAAGGTATTTTGACTCTCCAATACATTTATTTGGAGAGGACGATGTCAACTGTAAAGACCCAAAGATTTAAGTACATCGACATTACATTACATTTGTAGAAAACTAAAATACATAACAAAAATCAACACGCAAGGACTGTAATAGTTTATTGTCTTTGGAAAATCAGAAAATAATCTTATATTCATGGTGAATGATCTTACAAATCTCCCATAAATATCATCCCCTTTTTTTCTTATCTAAAACCTTTATTTATATCATGGGGAAAATAAAACATATAAAGGGTGAGCTCAAATGCTCAGTAAGGGTAAGCATGGATAAAATAAAACAAACCATATAGATTTTTAACTTAAAAACATGAACATAATGTTTAAACATCAAAATCAGGAGCAATGACATAAAACATGGTAGTACGTAAGGCATAGATCATAATGGAACATAAATCAGCATAAAATAGCATGGGACTAAATCATGTAATTGTTTAAAAACATTAATCACATTATATTATTTCCATAGTAGCCAAGGCATTGCTGCCAAGACCATCTTAGTGGACAAAGTCCCTTTCTGAATCGAGTTCACTCCTCTTTCCAGTCTTGTAACACTAAACTGGATTAAATTACCATTCCATCCATGTCTATCTCATGAGATATAAATCTTTTCACAATGCATTGGAGGGAGATATAGGTCCCACCCATCTCATAATGAAATCTTTCTTACTGTTCCACAACATATACATTAATCATTCATCATAACCCAAAGAATAAAAATGGGTTTCATAAACATCATCCCATCATAACATTATCTATATAAAAAATGGATATAATTTCATAATAAAAATAATAAAACCATGTAAATAATAGATACATTATATTTGAAACAAAATCATACTAAATAATGTCATCTTAGATGGAAAATAGTCTTGACAAAACACTTGAAATTAATTCTAGTGGAAAATATCTTTTCTTCTTTAAAATCATTTACTTTTCAGAAAATGCCATTCAGTTTTAAAATAAAAGAATTTTGTTTAAAATAATCATGAAATATTGTAGAGTACGCTTCATGAAAATAAGGTGTTATGAAACTGTAAAAATCTGTTCATGTCGTATAAGTTAAAAAAACATTCTGCTCGTACTTTTACTGAAAAAGTCAAAAATATCCCCATAAGGTAAACAAATGAATGATTCCTTACATAACACAAAGTAAAAGACAAAGAGGGGTAAATATGAAATTAAACATACATGGCAAAATAATAAACTCTTTATGAAAAACCTTTTATGTTCATGGATGAAAAAGATAACCCCAGTAAATACTTACGTATAAACAATCTCAGATAAGAATGAGATTGGAATAATTAACCTTTACCTTAGGTCTGATATGACACGTACGTATCTGAACCTCTTGTATAATGATTTAAATAATTTCATTGACTTATTTCAGAATCGTATTCATTGTTATTATATCATATATGGTTCACTTATTATTTTATATTACCCGTTATTTTGTAATTTCTATTTTAAATCAGTGTTTTGGGTAATATCGTTTTATTTATCGTGCGTGTTTGGACATGTTGTTGTTGATATTATTATTAATTATACCATGATTCACTTACTTACAGAATGTAAATCATGATTTATATATCATACATATTCAGTACATATATATATATATATATATATATATATAATAGATACATAAATGAATGAAATACACTGTTCTTGGCGATGGTAGGCCGTACGTACGCATGAACGCTGTTTTCCTTTCCATATTTACTGGAATGGAAGTAATTAGATGACACACACACACACATATATAAAGTAGTTTTATCATGTCATATATTTCATTATTATTCATTATATATACTTTATAATCATTCTTGATTGTATAACATGGAGAATGAATCTCATCGCGTCGTGGAGACGGTAATCTGTACGTACGCACGAGCGATGATATCGTTCCCATAATTATTGAATGAAATTAGAGTGGTTGATATCTAATAATATATATCATGTTATAATATTAATATATAGTTATTCTTCACTCCATTATTCCCTTCCAAGTAAGGCGGTGGTGGAAAAATAGATTACACCACGGTGTGGAGACGGTATTCTGTATGTACGCACGCGCGGTGATTTTGTTTTCCATTGGATGGATAAAAGGTGAACATGGGTTTTTTCACATTTATAATAATATATCATTATATTAGTGATACTGATGTTATTACTTCATAATTAAAAAACTAAATATGAGTAAGTATAAGAATAAATAAATTTGAAAGAATCGGTAACGGATATTACCTCTTCTTCGACACGCCTCTTTGAAACCTCCTCTTAAGGAACTAAAGTTGAATTTTGAAGAATCCCAAGACCTCTATTATGTATCTATAGAAGTGGTGAAGGGAAATGAGCAGGGGTAGGCCGAGATTTAAGGCACAAAATTGTGTGAGGAGGAGAGGGTGTATGTGCCCGTTTATAAGGGAGGGGAGGGGAACCTTTGAAAAAACAAAAATTATTATTTTATAATAAGGTCATATTCGGTTTTTCATAGAGTCAAATTGATTTATTTAGAATATAAGGTGGGTATGGGTCTAAATCATCTCAACCAATATGTTTTGGATAAGTTTAGGTTACTATTTTAACCTTATCATTTATATTTAACTCTAAGTTAAATAATTTAACTTTTTTCTGTGTCTTCTTGTTTTCTCACACTATATGGTTAATAAACATACTATAACCTGCCAAACGAACCCCAAGTGGTTAATTATTAATATATATAACATTATATAATTCATTTGTCCGATCCTTAGATTTTTAGGTATAAAATAACAATTAATAATATAATATTTGTTTTAAAGGCAATTTTATGTCAATTTTGACACTATTTGGTAAATGATTTTTTTGAAAATCATAACAGCATGATAAGATCAAAAAAAATTAATTTAATTAATAATTAAATGTCATATTAAACAATAAAGTTTGTAGAATTTATAAAAAGTCTCAAATTACAATTATTTGGGTATTTATAACATTAATTATTTTAATATTTCATTAATAAGGTAATTATTACTTCATCATTGTGTCATAAATAAATTAAATTATCTAATGTCTAAAGATTATAAATAAAATACCATTATGTAGGAAATATTTTTATCTTTATAATAAATATTTATAGTCAAATGTGTCTTATTTATATCAGTATATAAATTTTTATTGAGTAATTACACATTGATTTTAACTCTTTTATCTATTCTTAAAATAAAATAAAAATAAGTGTCCTAATCTATTTCAAGTGGACATAAAGGGTGATATTTTATTCCTACGGTTGTTTTTGGTAGAATTACACATATCCAATAGAATTAGGACATGTTTTAGGGTAATAATAATATCTTTTTTACCCTTAATAACCCTATTTACTTATAACCGACGAAAAAAAAGTAAAACGTTACTATTCACCACAAAATTATTTTTATCTTATTGAAACACATTTTACCCCTTGATATTAACCATGTCTCTTGGATTTTATAAATTAAACTCATTGAAGCGGAAAAATTATGTTTTATTTAAATTTTAAAATTCTCCTAGGAGGTGGGTAAAAGACAGTGAGAAGGTCAATAAAATTTTTATATATCTGAAATTATTATAAAATAACTCCAATTAATTACATTGAACATATATAGGTATTATGTATCAATTTTTACCTAAAATAAATTTAAATAAAATAAATAATTATTTAAATAAAATTTCGGTTTTAAAATAGTAACCTAGTGTAACTATTCATCAAAAATTGAATGTTTTCAAAAAAATAGAAAAAATTCATCCTAGGCTAATTTCGATTGGACGAATCCAAAAATGAAGTCCATTTTGAATGATAAAATTTATAAAATTTAAAAAAGTGGATATTAGTATTCATAACTCCTAGTTCATAATAATATTATAATAATATCTCATTTAGTGAAACTCGGTATTACAAAGTACACACGCTTTCAAAGAAGGTCTTGATTGCATGTAATGAAAGCATAGTTAGGGATTCGTGTAGTGAAATCTCTGTTTGGTGTTGTGTATAACATAATCAAAACAAATTTCATTTACACTTTAAAAAATATGTATACTTAATGTTGCGTAGAATAATTTATAAAAAACGAACATGAAATTGTGTGTAACAGGAGCCAAGAATAGTGTTGTGTATACTGCAAGCTAATACGGTGTAGCCTATAATACAATCTAATCTTTTTTTAGTGTACAATAGAAGACATAGAAGAAATTAAAATTAATATATCTCATAAAATCTCGGGGTGTTAGATACTACACCCCATTAAAATGAATTTCACCCTTGAAATTTTTCGAGGTTATAAATGGTTTACTACTTGAATGTTTCATTCATAGAGACCCACATTGTAAAAAGAAATACTAAAACATCATTTTAAAATGGAAAGTTAGAATCATAACGGTCACCAAATGTAACTCAGCATTGGGTTTCCACATTGGACAAAATCCGTGAAAATATGGATATAAAAGGGAAATCTAACCATCAAGTTATGATGGAGTGTGGTAGAGAACATGCCTATGAAAAATCCATCAATCACAAAGCCATAAATTTGTGATGATTTAAGGTACCATCTAATTCATCGGGTATTAGGGTACGAGGACAGCGTTTTTAGTTCTCAATATCATTTCCCTAATTTTGAAAAATTATTGAATTAAAAAAATACTTACTTGATTTTGGTACAATTTCACCATTGTTCGTGCCTTGAACCATTTCCACTTAACCACTTAATGAAATGAAGTTGAATTTGACATTGGTGAAGTGTTAGCAGATCATATGATAGAAATCTGGGTCATTCCATCTATTTCTATCAGAAAACGTTTAGCACAATTTATTAAATATACATAAGTCCATCTATGCTGAGATCAATCGTATATGGTTGCTAAAATTGACTTATACTTCATATATAATAGCACCTAATAAAATAAAACTAGTTTATACTAACCAGGGAATTTCTGTAGGCCATGGGTAGGTGATAAAGTCCTTTCACACTTCGGTTGTGGGTTCGATTCCCACAGCCTTGTCCAACGTGACGAGTTTTCACCCATCCTACAGGTTGTCCATTATCTAACATTCTATCAATAATATCGAAAAATGTTCTATTATTAAACAATACTATCTTATGTCCAACAAAATCCATTTCAAATCATTTGTCTTATCCAAAATACTTATATCCACACTCATAGTATAAAGAAAAAAATTACAAGAAATGTCATCAACCGAGCATGTGAATACCATCATTTATTCCCCATATAACATAGGATATATCTTGTTGGTCACATTCCAAACATGTGAATAACTTAATCATGTATTCCCTTGAAAAATTCATACTCATTAAAACATACCGAAAACATGAATGTTGTCAGAATTTAACGCTTTCAACATACGCAAATCCCAAAATTTCTATATACTCAAACCATGATATAACTTTGTCCTTATATCTGTTATGAGCTCATTTAATTTTGCCTTTATCCCTTCATTATGCGCATATCATCTTATTTCTAAAAATATTCAATCATTTTTCATGGTTACTGATACTATATAATTATTCAAAACCAATACATAATTATTCCAAAATTCCCTGATACCATTAATGAGATTCCATGATTCTATTTTGAAATCCCATTACATAAACACTTAATTATTACACAACATCATTTTTATACTCAACATCACAAATAGTGATCACATGTGACTTCCCTTTATCCTTTTCCTTAATAGGTTGCTCAAATTAATAATCATTAACCCTCGGATAAGGGCATTGATTAGCATAATGCCCCATTTCCTTACACTTGAACCATTGAAGTGTTAGTGGTGCGTTCTATGCAGTCTTTTATTTTTTCACATCATTAGAAACCCTTTATCTATTACTTCAACACTCAGCTACTTGATGACCTTCTTTTCCACACTTAAAACAATTTCTACTCCTTTTTAGAAAATATCCACCATCCTTCATTCCACACTTTGAGCGTAATGAAACATTCATCTTATTTTCACCATTATTTTGAGAATTCTCCGTGAAATCCATCTTTCGTTTCTTGTCAAAACCATGAGATGGAATATATAGCACCAACTTCTAGTTCTACCTTGACAGCACAACACACAATTTATTCATAGCTACAAATGTCTCTTAACTCTAATGCCCTTCGATGAATTGGTTATAAGCCATTGAAGAATCGATCAACTTTACATTCATGTTGGATGATAAATCCAAATGAATACCTTGAATGCCTTATAAAATTCGCTTCGTATATACCAAAAGATTCATCATCCTTTTGATAAATCTCAAGGAACTCCTTCTCCATCTTTGTTCGAAGAATACGTGGGAACTACTTATTGAAGAACAAGTTCTTGAACTCGTTCCATTCCATGTGTTCAATTTCATCTTGGGGCCTTGTATTATTAATTAGAGTCCACCACTGGTCTTCTTCACCTTCTAAATAGTAAACAGCTAAAATGACTTTTTGTTGTTCTAAACAGCGAAGTTTGGAAAATATCTTTTCAATGGTACTGATCCATTGTTTAGCAACAAGTGGATCAGAAGACCCATTGAATGAAGGTGGACGTTACCTCATGAAGGTCTCAATAGAATATTGTTCCATTATCTGGTCATTTGGAAGTCAATAATGATACCTAGATTGTGTAAGTATAGAAATTAGATTTTTCACTCCATCTCCCATAACATTCGTTTGTTCATGAGGAAAATCATTGCATCGTCCATTACATTGATCAACATGGTTCTTTCGGGTTTCATCCATCATCTAAAACCTAAAAGAATAGTATGAGTGGAAAAATCATGAAATCAAAACAACATAATAAATGGGGAGTGCCTTCAATATCTAAAATCTTAGGTTTAATTCTAATATCTTTACTGTAACTCTAGAACTATAACCTATACTTATACTTTACCTTAGGGGAATCTCTAGAAATATCGTAGAAGTATCTATAGGGATCTCACTAAAGTTTTTGAATCCTAGTTTCCAAAGGTTAACTAATCCTTTCCTCTGATACCAACTCTAGAGACCCAATGCATGACGTACATGGAAATTACATTACTTTTGTGGATTACTTAAATACATAACAAAAACCAACATGCAGAGACTTTAATAGTTTAGTGTATTTGGAAACTTGGAACATAATCTTCTAGTCAAGGTGAATGATCTTCAACATCTCCCATATAGATATTACCCTTTTGTTTTCTTACCTAAAACCTTTCATTATATCCTGGGGAAAAGAAAACATATTAATGGTGAGCTCAAATTCTTAGTAAGGGTAATCATGGATAAAATTAATCAAAAATATACATTTGAACATAAAAACATGAACATAATGTTTTAACATCAAAATCTTGAGCAATGACATAAAACATGGCAGTATGTAAGGCCTAGATCATAATGGAACATAAATCATCATAAAATAGCATGGGAATAAATTATGTAATTGTGGAAAAACATTAACCACATTATATGATTTCCATAGTTTCCAAGACATTGCTGCCAAGACCACCTTAGTGGATAAAGTCCCTTTCTGAATCGAGTTCACTCCTCATTCCAGTCCTGTAACACTGAACAAGATTGAATTAACATTCCAGCCATGTCTATCTCATGAGATATAAATCTTTACCCAATGCATTGGAAGGAGATATAGGTCCCACCCATCTCATAATGAAATCATTCTTACTTGTTCCACAACATAAACATAAATCATTCATCATAACCCAAAGAATAAAAATGGGTTTCATAAACTTCATCCCATCATAACATAATCCATATTAAAAATGTATATCCTTTCATCATAAAAAGAATCAACCCATATAAATAATAGAAACCTTATAATTGAAACAAAATCATACTAAATAATTTCATCTCAGATGGAAAATAGTCTTGACAAAACACTTGAAATGAATTCGTGTGGAATGTATATTATCTTCTTTAAAATCATATTCATTTCACAAAATTCCATTAAATTTTAAAAGATAAGGGTTTTGTTGAAAATAATCATGAAATATTGTAGAGTAATCATCATGAAAATAATGTGTTATGAAAATTTAAAAATCAGTTCATGCCATATAAGTTAAAAAAACATTCTCCTCGTACTTTTGCAGATAAAGTTAAAAAGTTCCATGTATGGTAAACAAAAGAATGATTCCTTACATAACAAAAAAGTAAATGTAAAAGAGGGGTAAATATGAAATTAAACTTATATGGAAGAAACATAAACACTTTATTAAAAACCTTTTATGGACATGGATGAAAAATATAACCCCAGTAAATACTTACATATAAACAATATCAGATAAGAATGAGATTGGAATAATTATCCCATACATTAGGTATGATACGCTTTGTACGTATCTGACCCTCTTGTATAATGATTTAAATAATATAATTGACTTATTAAAGAATCATATTCATTTTTATGATATCATATATGGTTCACTTATGAATTTATATTACCCATTCTTTTATAAATTCCATGTTAAAGCATCGTTTTGGGTAAAATCATTTTATTTATCATTCGTGTTTGGACATGTTGTTCTTGATATTATTATTACTTATATCATGATTTAATTACTTCTAGAACGTAAATAATGATTTTTATATCATAAATACTCAGTATATATATATATAATAGATAGATAAATGAAATGAAATACACCGTTCAAGGAGACGGTAGGCCGTATGTATGCATGAACGTTGTTTTCCTTTCCATATTGACTTCAATGGAAGTAATTAGATGACATATATATATACAAAAATAAATTAGCATTATCTTTTCATATATTTCCTTATTATTCATTATATATACTTTATAATCATTCTTTATTGGTTAACATGGTGAATGAATTTCATCGCGTCGTGGAGACGGTAATCCGTACGTACGCATGAGCGATGATATCGTTCCCATAATTATTGAATGGAATTAGAGTGGATGATATCTTAGAATCAGTATCATGTTATAATAATACTATTTAGTTATTCTTTACACCATTATACCCATCCAAGTAAGGTGGTGGTGGAAAAATAGATCACACCACGGGGTAGAGACGATATTTCATGCGTACGCACCCGCGGTGATTTCGTTTTCCGTAAGATGGATATAAGAATAATTGGGGTTGTTTAATATTTATAATAACATATCAGTATATGAGTGATACTTTTGTTATTACTTCATAATGAAAAAACTAAAGAAGATTATGTATAAGAATAAATAAATTGGAAAGAATCTGTAACGGATATTACCTCTTCTTCGACACGCCTCTTTGAAACCTCATCTAAGGGTACTAAAATTGGAATTTGAAGCATACTGGGACCTCTAGTATGTTTTTAGGGAAGTTGATAAGGGAAATGGGCAGGGGTTGGTAGAGCATTAAGGATCAAAATTCTGTGAGGAGGAGAGGGAGGAGGTGCCCTTTTATAAGGGAATAGAAGGGCACCTTTGGAAAAACTTAAATTATTATTTTATAATAAAGTCATATTCGGTTTTTAATAGATCCAAATTGATTTTTTAGAATCTAAGGTGGGGATGGGTGTAAATTCTCTCAAAAAATAGGTTTTAGACAAGTTTAGGTTACTATTGTAACCATATCATTTAGATTTAACTCTATGATAAATAATTTAACTTTTACTGTGTCTTCATGTTTTCATTAACTATTTGGTGAATAAACATACTATAACCAGCCAAAAGAACCCCAAGTGGTTCATTATTAATATATATAACATTTTCTAAGTCATTTTTCCAAACCATAGATTTTTATGAATAAAATAACAATTAAAAATATAATATTTAAAAAAACTATTTTATGTAAATTTTAACACTATTTGGAAATTGTTTTTTTTTTAAATCATAACATCATTATTAGTTCGAAAAAAGTTAATTAAATCAATAATTACATGTCATATTAACCAATAAAATTATTCTAATTTATAAAAATCCTAAAATTACAATTATTTTGGTATTTATAACATCAATTATATTAATATTTCAGTAATAAGGTAATTGCTTCATCAACATTGTCCCATAAATAAATTAAATTATTTAATGTCTAAATATTATAAATAAAATATCATTATGTAGGAAATTTTTTTATATTTATAAATAATATTTATATTTGAATTTTTTTTATGTATATCCCTATATTAAAAATGTTTTAGTTATTAAACATTGATTTTAACTGTTTTATCTCTTCTTTTAATAAAATAATAATAAGTGTCTTAATCTAATCCAAGTGGACCTAAAGGGTAATATTTCATTCCTAGGGACGTTTTTGGTAAAATTAAACTTATCCAATAGGATTAGGACATGTTTTAGGGTAATAATAATATCATTTTTACCTTCAATTACCCTATTTAAATTTAACCGTCGTTAAAAAAGTAAAAAGTTACTATTCACCAAAAGATATTTTTATGTTATTTAACCACATTTTACACCTTACTATTAACCATGTCTCTCGGATTTTTGAAATTCCACTCAAAAAAGAGGTTAAATTAAATTTTATGTAAATTTTCAAATTCTTTTAGTAGGTTGGTAAAAGACAATGAAAAGTTCAATAAAATATCTATATATCTAAAATTATTATAAAATGAATCGAATAAATTACATTGATCTTATATAGGTATTATGAATCAATTTTTACCTAAAATAAATTGAAATAAAATAAATAATTATGTAAATAAAAAGTTGGTTTGTACATAGTAACCCAGTGTTTTCACTAATCATAAAAAATTGAATGTTTTTAGAAAAATACCAAAAATTCACCCTAAGCTAATTTCGATATTCCGAATCCAAAAATGAAGTTCATTTTGAAATATAAAATTTATAAAATTTCAAAACATGGGTATTACTATTAATAAAGGCTAGTTCATAATAATATTATAATAATATCTCGTTTAGTGAAACTCGGTTTTGAGTACTACACACGCTATCGAACAAGGTCTTGATTGCATGTAATGCAAGAAAAGTAAGGGCTACATGTAGTGAAAGCTCTGTTTGGTGTTTCCTATAACATAATAAAAACTTATTTCATTTATATATTAAACAAAATCTATACTTAATGTTGCGTAGAATAATTTCCACAAAATGAACATGAAATTGTGTGTAACACGAGCTGAGAATAATGTTGCATATACTGCAAGAAAATACGGTGTTGTGTATAGTACAAGATAATGTTGGTTTAGTGTATAATATAAGACATTAAAGAAATTAAAAATAATATATCTCATAAAATGTAACACCCCAAGCTTCTACGGTACGCTTCTCTTTGAATAATGTGATAGCGTGTGTTGTACGCAACACCGAGTTCTAACACACCATAACCAATCAAACTAGCCGTTATGAATAGTAATACCTACTTTTTGAAATTATATATATTTTATATTTCAAAATGGACTTCATTTTTGGATTCGGAATATCGAATTTATCCTAAGGTGAAATTTTGGTACTTTTCAGATAACTTTAATATTTTGATAAATAGTGAAAATTACTAATTTTTAATTAAAAACAACTTTTTTAATCAAAATAATTAATAGTGATAAATTATGAATTTTAGTGGTTTTAAAGTATATTTAGAATATATTATTTCCATTTAATACAATTTTGGTCATTGGAAATAATTTTACAATTAAACTGGACATAAACAAGTGTCAATCTTTTGATAGTTATTATCTCTTAAAAACACGCTTTTTGTTTTAACAGCAGGAATTAATTTTAAATTAATTTCTGACACTTCTGTGTTTTTAATTTGGAAAAATGGATTCCATATTTGGAATCACGATGTTCAAATTGTGTAAATAGGAAACTTTTATGTTTAGACATTTTTAATAATTACTTCGGTAAATATTTTATTTACCATGGTTAAGGGAAAATCCTGTAAATAAGGGTTAAAAATTAATATTATAATAATTCTAAATTACCCTAAAACGTGTCCTAGACTTGTTTGTTGATACATGTTCGACCATAGGCATCATTGGGTCTATTTCGGGACCCCATGGAGCCACTTGTAGGTGACGGGGACACTCAATTTTAATTAAGTTAAAATAAGTACAAAAATGACATAAGCATATATCTTTTAGAAAATGTTTTTTTACATAGGGTTATATATGTTGTATTTTCGACTATAAATATTCATTATAAAGCTAAAACACTTTCCTACTGAATGATATATTATTTATAATTTTTAGACTTTATATAATTTAATTTGTTAATGACACAATTATGATGTAGTAATTATCATAATAGTGACAAATTAAAATAATTGATATTATAAATACCCAAATATATAAAAATTGAGACTTTTTATGAATTACACTAACTTTATTGGATAATATGACATATTTGGATTGATTTAATTTGATTTTTTTGAAGTAATCATTCTGTTATGATTTTCACAAAAATCAACTATTGAATAGTGTCCAAATTGAAATAAAAGAGTTTTTAAAAAAAATATTATATTATTAATTGATATTAAATTCCTAAAAATATAAGGATTGGCCTAGAGACTTATATCATGATATTTATATCATTAATGGACCAATTGTGGGTATCTTTGATGTATATAGTAAGTTTATTAACTATATAATATAAAAATACAAAGTGATATGGTAAATGTCAAACTAATTAACTAAGAGTTAAAACTAATAGATTAGGTTAATATAGTGACCCAAACATATATAAATTCTATTGGATGAATTGTTTGCAACCTATCCACACCTTAAACTTTGAATAATAAAATTTGGAGCCATTATAAACCGACTATTAATTTATTATAAATTAATATTTCTACCCCTTCCAAAGGTGCCCCTCACCCCTCTTATAAAAGGTCACTCCCCCTTCTCTTTAACTCAAACCTTCAAAGCCTTTTTTCTCGGCCAAACTCTTCCAAAATACTCTCTTAACAACCCTCACTTCATCCTAGAGGCCTTACTTTAGTCAGAAAACTATCTAAAGATCTTTTTTGATCAAATCAATAGTAAAGAACCCGAAGAAGAGGTAATGTTTTCACCACCCTTTTTCAAATTCATTTCTTCTTCCACTTCTTCGTTATTTGTTGTTCCCATTCTAAAATAATAAATCCAGAATCTTATATATACTATGATGTTATTATAAATATGGTACAACCATATTCAGTATTATATTCACCCTTTGAATAACATGTCACCATACGTGCGTACGTACAGCTTACCGTCTCCACGTCGTGGTGTAATTGTTATTCAATATATTATTATTTGCATGGGTATAATAATGATGTGTAACTCATGTAAATAATAAATATAACATGATAATTATTCTTTATATATTATATACCATCCAATAATATATATTATTATAATATCAAAATAATGATACTGTTGCTCGTGCGTACGTACGGACTACCGTCTCCACGGACGCGGTGAGATTCATTCTCCATCATATCTATTCAAGTATAATTCTCATTTTATGATTAATAATAGTATACAAGGACTTGATATAATTATAAGTATCATTAATATACAACCTATCCATTACACACATGGCTTACGTAACAAAACATATAAAATAAAACGAGTATGTTAACACCCGAAACAACGATAATACTAAGATATTATTAACAAATCAATGTTAAAAGATCATATATGATATCATATTAATGTATATGATTCTTGTATAATATAATAACAATTATTTCACCATTATACATGAGGTTAACCTACCCCAACCAAGGAAAAGTACAAGGTAAGGGTTATTTCGCAATCTCTTCATTATCTGAGGTTGTTTATACGTAATTATCTACTGGGATTTCATTATCACCAACATCCATGTTTCTTCGAAATGTATTTCAAAAAAAAAATTTACTATTTAAAATAAAATGGGTTAATGTCATTTATACCCTTGTTTGACTTTTTATAAGAGGTTTATAAAGGAATCTTTCCGTCGTTTTCCAAACAAGGTGCTTTTAACCTTTTCGACAAAATTAAGGTAAGAATGTTTTTTTAACTTATACGGCGGGTGCGGTTATTTTCCACTGTTATAAAATCGTCGAAGCTTCCCTTACAAGATTATAAGAAAATTATCAAAGAAATTGTTTTATTTTATAAATATATGAATCATAAATGATTTCAAAAATAGAAAGAGATATTTCTCTAAATAGAGTTTTGATTTCATCTATGTCAACATCCTTTGATGGATTTTACACTTATTTATAGTTGATTTATTATGATACAAAACACCTATATTGTATTGAAGGTTTTAAGATATGTTTGACTGTGGATGTGCTATTTTTATACCATTAATATTTTATGGTGAAAGTATTGACATTTCGTATGCTAGTTTTAATACGAATGTTTATGTTATGTTTAAACCTTTTCATATGGGAATGAATTGGACTTAATATGTGACAGGTGGAGCACGTTATCGCTCCTAGATGCATCGGTAGGTCTCATTAGAAAAACTAGTGTCTTGGTAAAAGGCCTTGACAAAATCTTATTTGTAGTTTTCGCACAAGGCCTTGGCTATGTGGTTATGATAGTCTGGCATTATGCATTCCATCATTATGAAAGTGGTTATTGATGTTGCATGTGATTATTCGATTAGTAGAATATCCATGTGAATAAGTAAATGGAATTATTTCATTTTATTTTTTGCCATACTATGTTTATTTTCATGTTTAAAATGATTTTGTTTTAGTTATACATTTCCTTAAATGTTTATTCTTATTTATGAAAGTTCCCGCTATATTGTTATCCTTATTGGGCATTTGAGCTCACCCATTTCCTATGTTTTATTTTTCGCAGGGTATGAAGAAGTATATTATGAATGACCTGTAGGGATTGTATGTGGGGATATGAGTGTGGAATATGAAGAAAGATGTTGTTGTAGTTTTCATTTTTATGATGTAATGTAAGACTTATGACTATATCTTGTATTTCCAAGGCTATTAAACTAATTGGTCTTTCGAGTTTTGATCGTTCTTGTGATCATGCCAATGTTATGTAATAATGCAACGATTCTGGGTAACTGGGGTCGGGGTGTTACAGTTGGTATCATAGGAAGTTCAGTACAAACCTTGGAAGCTAGATTTAGATAAACTCAGATTAGAGAACATAGATTTAAGATGGACTTTGAGGATTAGTATAGAATAACTTCTTAGAATTTTGGTATTGTAGAGATTTTGTGAGTTTTTTGAGAAATACATCCATGTCTGGATACGAGCAGGTAGAGGCGTTTCTAGCACAGATGTACCTAGGGGTAAAACCCGAAAACACCACATTGAGCTAGACTCAAACGGGAACTGGTGCACGATAACAGGCCTTGCTGCACTTTTGGTTATGACACTCCCGGGGGATATGCTTAGGATAACTCTCATTTTCTTTACAAATAATTATGAATGGTTTATGAGTATAAACTTCCTCAAATAAAAAATTCTTATGATTATGGATTATATCAATAAATAGTTCAATTTATGTTAAGTGTTTTGTAAGTATGGGATTATGTATTTTGATTCATAAACTGATCTAGTTTATACCATTGTTTAGAAATGGCTCCTAGTAGAATAAATGGAAACCATATCAATGCACACACTCCATGTAGGGATTTACCTCCTTCTCAAGATAATTATAGTGGATCCAGTGATGCAACTGGTTCCGATCAGCTAATCACCATACTGTGACAACTCACTCAGGTTATGAATAATAACCTTACCTGTATGGAGCACCCTGATCCACAGAATGGAGGATCAATGTTAGATCGCTTCATGAGGCAACAACCACCAACACTCAATGGGAGTACAAATCCATTAGTAGCTGAGCAATTGATAAATTCTCTAGAGAAATTATTTCAGGCTTTGGGGAGTATTGAAAGGGAAAAAGTTATCATGGCAGTTTACGGCCTCACTGGAGATGATGTTCAATGGTGGTCATTGATTCAAAACACGAAGGAAGGTGATGAAGTATCAAATTTTGAATGGAGGGAGTTGAAATATCTGTTTTTAGAAAAATACATTCCTCACGACCACCAAGAAGATATGGAAAGGCAGTTTCTGAGTCTAAGACAAAAGGAGGATGAGAATGTCGCAATGTATGAGGCTAACTATAAAAGGTTATCAAAGTATACTGGAGATTATATATGTAACCCAAGAATTAAGAATGATTGTTTCTTTGATGGGTTAAAACCATTTCTCTGTCGAGCATTAGTCTTACAATCCTTTTCATCGTACGAAGACATTGTCTCATGTGCTATCAAGACCGAAAAATAATTCTCTATGTCTTATGACTTTAAAGCCAAGAAAGAGAAGAAGAGACCTGCTGATCAATATGGGAATGGAAATAAGAGGAAGAAGGGAAAGGTTGAATATCCATCTTGTGGTAAATGTGGTAAGAAACACCCCGGTACTTGCTTGAAGGGAACGAGAGTCTGTTACAAGTGTGGTGAAAAAGGCCACCAAGCTCGTGATTGCAAGGGGAAGAAGGAAGCTACCAATGTTCAGTGCTACAATTGCAGGGAGATGGTGCATTATGAAAATGAATGTCCTAAGCGTCAGGAGAACTTACCTCAGAAAAGGCCAAGGGATCAAGTCCAAGCTTATGCTATCACTACTACTGAGGTAGAAGCTCTGAAAGACGTGGTGGTGGTTAATTTAATGGTTTTCTCAAGTTTAGCAAATGCATTATTTGATTCTAGATAATCGCATTGTTTCATAACTTCCTAGTATGCTAAGAAAAATAGATATTTCCAATTTGATTTAACAAGGGAGTTGTCAATTAAAACTCTTAAGGGAAGTATCATTGCAACAAATTTTTGTGAATTAGTCCCCATTAGAGCACATAAATGTTCTCTATCTGCTGATCTCATCGTCATACCTATGATTGAGTTTGATATAATCCTCGATATGGACTAGATTTAGGACTATGATGCGATGATTTATTGTAAGAAGAAAGAGGTTATGATTATTGATTATGATGATAAGGAACACCTTATCATTAGAGCAGAATCGTCACCACCTAATTCTTATCTAGATCCATGCCCAGTAGCTCAACTAAATTCAATTATTGAGGAGGAAGAGAATGAAATAACTGTGGGTGAGGAAAGGAATGTTCAAATAGAGGATATACCAATTGTGAATGAATAGGTAGATGTATTTCCGGAAGATTTACCTGGACATCCTCCAGAACGAGATGTTGAGTTTTCCATTGATTTAATTCCCGGATCAAGGCCTATATCGAAGACCCCTTATAGAATGGCCACTGTAGAATTAGTCGAACTAAAGAAACAACTAGAGGAATTGAGTAATAAAGGATTTATTCGCCCTATTGTTTCTCCATGGGGATCCCCTGTTCTTTTTGTTAAAAATAATGATGGATCTCTGAGGTAATATATCGACTATAGGGAGATCAGTGCTATAACAATAAAGAACAAGTATCCCCTACCACGCATTGATGATTTATTTGACCAACTGCATGGAGCTCAATAATTTTCAAAGATTGACCTTCGATTTGGATACCATCAGTTGTGTGTGAAGAAGGAAAACATTCCGAAGATAGCATTTCGAACTAGGTATGGGTATTACGAGTTTACTGTAATGTCTTTTGGATTGACTAATTCACCCTCTGTATTCATGGATCTGATGAATAGATTATTCAAGGAGTATCTCGATGAATTTGTGGTGGTATTTATTGATGATATCTTGGTATACTCCAAAACCTATGAAGATCTTGAAAATCACTTGCGCATTATCTTGAAGACTATGAGAAGGAATGAATTATATGGGATGTTTAGCAATTGTGAATTATGGATTCAGGAGATTTCTTTTCTTGGCCATATTGTCTCTAAATATGGAATATATATTGATCCTTCTAAGACCAAGGCAATCCAAGAATGGCCATCACCTACGAGTATAACTGAGGTGCGTAGTTTTATTGGTTTGGCAGGTTATTATCGACGTTTCGTCGAGAATTTTTCCCGATTGGCTAACCCATTAATGAATATCACACGTAAAGGGGTTAAATTTGTTTGGAAAAAAGAGTGTGAAGAATGTTTAGAAAAAACGAAGAGAATATTATTCAATGATCCTATATAGACTCTACCATCGGGGAATGATGGGTTCGTTATTTATAGTTATGCATCGAAGAAAGGACTTGGTTGTGTCCTTATGCAGAATGATAGAGTTATTGCCTATGAATCATGAAAGTTAAAAATTAATGAACAAAACTATCCTACTCATGATCTCGAGTTAAAAGCTATGATCATTTCTTTGAAGATATGGAGGCACAACCTCTATGGTGAAAAATGTGAGATTTATATTGATCACAAGAGTTTGAAGTATATTTTCTCACAAAAAGAACTCAACATGAGGCAAAGGAGATGGCTCGAATTACTCAATGATTAAGATTGCATGATACACTACCACTCGGGGAAGGCAAACAAGGTTGCAGATGCTTTGAGCAGAAATGATCATGGAGTTTTGAACAATATGAGAATTGAAAGGGATCCAATTTTCATTGATCTAGTGAAGATGGACAAGGGAATAACCTGGGAAGGAGAAACATCAATGCTTTTTCAAATGGTTTCCAAACCATCTTTACTAGAAAGGATTAAGAGTTCTCAGACCAATGATGAAGAATTTCAAAAGAAGATTAAAGCTATGAATGATGGGAGACTGAGAGACTTTGTGTATGAAGATGTAATTTTGAAATTTGGGAAGAGACTTTGTGTTCCCGATATACCTGATCTAAAAATAGAATTGTTGGATGATGCTCATAGTTCCAATTTCTATATACACCCTGGGAGCACCAAAATGTATAGAGATTTGAAGGAACATTTTTGGTGGGAAAATATGAAGAGGGAGATTGCTTATTTTTTGTCAAGATGTATGGTTTGTCAACACGTGAAAGCTGGAAGGCAACACCCTAGAGGAGTCATGAAACCTCTTCCCATATCGGAGTGAAAATGGGACAATATTATGATGGACTTTGTCATGGGGCTACCAAAGACTCCTAGAAGGAACGATGAAATATGGGTTATTGTTGATCGACTTACCATGTCAGCACATTTACGTGCTATAAGAGAAGATCTACAACTAGAACGTCTAGCAAGAATATATATTAATGAAGTTGTGAGACATCATGGAGTACCCCTATCGATTTTTTCTGATCATGATCCCTGTTTTACTTCAAGATTCTGGAAGAGTCTTCAGAAATCCCTGGATACTGAACATCATTTGAGCACTGCCTACCACCCTCAAACAGACGGACAATCAGAACGGACAACTCAAACCTTAGAAAACATGTTGAGATCCTGCTCACTTGACTTTCAGGGTATTTGGGATTAGTATTTACCTATGGTAGAATTTTTCTATAACAATAGCTTCCATTCGAGTATTCATATGGCACCATATGAAGCGTTCTACGGAAAGAGATGTCGCACACCAACCTGTTGGGATGACATTGGTGAAAGAAAACTTGTAGGTCTAGAACTGGTGGAGGAAACAATGGAAAAGGTGAAGGTAATCCAAAATCACATCAAAGCAGCTCAGAGTAGGCAGAAGAGCTATGTCGATAATCGAAGGAAGGATTTGTAATTTCATGTCGGGGATCATGTTTTCCTAAAGGTATATCCATAAAAGTTAGTCATACGTTTTGGTAAGAAAGGTAAATTTAGTCCCAGGTACATCGGACCTTTCGAAATTCTAGAACGAATTGGGGCTGTAGCTTATCGATTGGCAATGCCGCCAAGTCTCTCCAAAGTTCACGATTTGTTCCATGTATCCTTATTGAGGAAATACATGCCTGACCCAACACATGTACTCACCTATGATGAGTTAGAACTGGAACCCGATCATTCCTATTGCGAAGATCCCGTCGGTATTCTTGATATGGGAGAACAAGTACTGAGAAACCGGACGACGCGTCTAGTAAAAGTTTTGTGGAGAAACCATAAGATGGAAGAGGCAACGTGGGAACCTGAGGAACTTATGATGACGAACCACTCGAGTCTTTTCATGTGATAAGTATTGTAGATATTTCTAGGACAACGTTATTTGAAGGAGGGGAGAATGTAACACCCCTAGCTTCTACGGTACGCTTCTCTTTGAATAATGTGATAGCGAGTGTTGTACGCAACACCGAGTTCTAACAAACCATAACCAATCAAACAAGCTGTTATGAATAGTAATACCAGATTTTTGAAATTATATATATATTATATTTCAAAATGGACTTCATTTTTGGATTCGGAATATCGAATTTATCCTAAGGTGAAATTTTGGTAATTTTCAGATAACTTTAATATTTTGATGAATAGTGAAAATTACTAATTTTTAAATAAAAACAAATTTTTTAATCAAAATAATAAATAGTGATAAATTATGAATTTTGAGTGGTTTTAAAGTATATTTAGAATATATTATTACAATTTAATACAATTTTGGTCATTGGACAAAATTTTACAATTAAACCGGACATAAACAACTGTCAATCTTTTGATAGTTATTATCTCTTAAAAACACACTTTTTGTTTTAACAACGGGAATTAATTTTAAATTAATTTCTGCCACTTCAGTTTTTGGAATTTGGAAAAATGGATTCCATAATTGAAATCAATATGTTCAAATTGTGTAAATAGGTATCTTTTATTTTTATACATTTTGAATAATTACTTCGGCAAAAATTTTATTTACCATGGTTAAGGGTAAATCCGGTAAATAAGGGTTAAACATTAATATTATAATAATACTTAATTACACTAAAACGTGTCCTAGCTTTATTTTCTGATACATGTTCGACCATAGGTATCTTTGGGTCGATTTTGGGACCCCATGGAGCTATTTGTAGGTGATAGGGACAATCAATTTTAATTAAGTTAAAATAAGTAAAAAAATGACATAGGCATATATCTTTTAGAAAATAAATTTTTACATAGGGTTATATATGTTGTATTTTCGACTATAAATATTAATTAGAAATTTAAAAAGATTTCCTACATAATTATATTTTATTTATAATTTTTAGACTTTATATAATTTAATTTATTTATGACACAATTATGTTACAGTAATTACCATAATAGTTACAAATTAAAATAATTGATATTATAAATACCCAAATAAATATAATTTGAGACGTTTTATGAATTAAACTAATTTTCTATGATAATATGACATATTAGGATTGATTTAATTGACTTTTTTCGAAGTAATCATTCTGTTATGAGTTTCAAAAAAATCAATTATTGGATAGTGTCAAAATTGATATAAAAGAGTTTTTAAAACAAATATTATATTATTAATTGATATTAAATTCCTAAAAATCTAATGTTCGGCAAAGAGACATATATCATGATATTTATATAATTAGTGTACCACTTGGGGGTCTTTTGGATGTATAGCGTAAGTTTATTAACTATATAATATAAAAATACAAAGTGTCATGGTAAATGTCAAACTAATTAACTAAGAGTTAAAACTAACAGATAAGGTTAATACAGTTACCCAAACATGTATAAAATCTATTGGATGAATGGTTTCCGACCTATCCCTAGCTTAACCTTTGAATAGTCAACTTTTTAGCCATTAGAAACAGAATAATAATTTATTATAAATTAATATTTCTAGCCTTTCCAATGGTGCCCCTCACCCCTCTTATAAAATGGCACTCCCCCTTCACTTTAACTCACACCTTCAAATCCTTTTGGCTCGGCCAAAATCTACCCAAATACTCTGTCAAAATCCCTAAATTCATACTAGAGGCTTTCCTTTAGTCATAAAACCATCCAATGATCCCGTTTTATCAAATCAAAAGGAAGAACCTGAAGAAGAGGTAATGTTTTCACCACCCTTTTTCAAATTCATTTCTTCTTCCACTTCTTCTTTCTTTGTTATTACCATTCTAAAATAATAACTCCAGTATCTAATATATAATGTGATATTATTATAAATATGGTATAACTATATTCAGTATTCTATCCACCCTTTGAATAACATGTCACCATACGTGCGTACGTACGGCTTACCGTCTCCACGTCGTGGTGTAATTGTTATTCAATATATTATTATTTGGATGGGTATAATAATGATGTGTAACTCATTTAAATAATAAATATAACATGATAATTATTCTTTATATATGATATACCGTCCAATTATATATTATTTTAATATCAAAAGAATGATATTGTCGCACGTGCGTACGTACGGACTACCGTCTCCACGAACGCGATGAGATTCATTCTCCATCGTATCCATTCAAGTATAATTCTCATTTGATGATTAATAATAGTATACAAGGACCTGATATCATTCTGGATATGATTAAGATACAACCTATCCATTACAAACATTGCTTACGTAATAAAACATATAAAAGAAAACGAGTAAGTTAACACCCGAAACAACGATAATACTATGATATTATTAACAAATCAATGTTAAAAGATCATATATGATATCATATTAATGTATATGATTCTTTTATAATTTAATAACAATTATTTAACCATTATACATGAGGTTAACCTACCCCAACCATGAAAAAGTACATGGTAAGGGTTATTTTGCAATCTCTTCATTATCCGAGGTTGTTTATACGTAATTATCTATTGGGATTTCATTATCATCCAAATCCATGTTTTTTTCGAAATGTATTTCAAAAAGATTTTAATATTTAAAAAAATATGGGTTAAAGTCATTTATACCCTTGTTTGACTATTTATAAGTGGTTTATAATGGAATCTTTCCATCGTTTTCCAAACAAGGTGCTTTTAACCTTTTCGACAAAATTAAGGTAAGAATGTTTTTTTAACTTATACGACGGGTGCGGTTATTTTCCACCGTTATAAAATCGTCGAAGCTTCCCTTACAAGCTTATAAGAATATTTTCAAACAAAATGTTCAATTTTATAAATATATGACTCTTAAATGATTTCAAAAATAGAAATAGATATTTCTCTAAAAAGAGTTTTGATTTCATCTATGTCAACATCCTTTGATGGATTTTACACTTATTTATAGTTGATTTATTATGATACAAAACTTATATATTGTATTGAAGGTTTTGTGATATGTTTCACTATGTATGTGCTATTTTTATACCATTCATAGTTTATGGTGAAATCATTGACATTTCCTATGCTAGTTTTTATACGAATGTTTATGTTATGTATAAACCTTTTCATATGCGAATGAATTGGACTTAATATGTGATGGGTGGAGCCCGCTATAGCTCCTCGATGCATCGGTAGGTCTCAGGAGACAAACCAGTGTCTTGGAACAAGGCCTTGACAAAATCTTATTTGTATTCTTCGCACGAGGCCTTGGATATGTGGTTATGATAGTCTGACATTATGCATTCCATCATTATGAAAGTGGTTATTGATATTGCATGTGATTATTCGATTAGTAGAATATCCATGTGAATAAGTAAATGGAATTATTTCATTTTATTTTTTCCATACTATGTTTAAGTTCAAGTTTAAAAGGCTTTTGTTTTAGTTATACATTGCCTTAAATGTTTATTCTTATTTATGAAAGTTCCTGCTGTATTGTTATCCTTACTGGGAATTTGAGGTCACCCCTTTTATATGTTTTATTTTTCACAGGGTATGAAGAAGTAAATTATGAATGACCTGCAGGGATAGTATGTGGGGATATGAGTGTGGAATATAAAGAAAATATGTTTTTGTAGTTTTTATTTTTATGATGTAATGTAAGACTTATGAATATATCTAGTATTTCCAAGGCTACTAAACTGATCAGTCTTTCGAGATTTGATCATTCTTGTGATCATGACAATGTTATGGAATAATGCACCGACTCTGGGTAACTGGGGTTGGGGCGTTACATAAAATCTCGGGTTGTTACATCAACACTCCCAAAAATCCAATGAAGCAAAAGCATGGAGGGAGGAAGTCCACAGCTAAACGATCCATCAGTAGTTGTATGTCCTTCGGATAGTCATGAGTATTATCCCATGGATAGGTTGCTCATACTTCTTGGAATTTAAGGGGATTCTTCAGTTTCCCCTTTGAGGGAGAGGACATAACCTCCACTAAGAACAGTTAAGGGTGCCGGTGAACAACCACAAGTTCATAATGGCTTGGCTACTTCGGAAGAGGAACATGTGTCTGTTCCCAGTACCACTCCTTCTGTTACTGCAACAAGATAAGTGCCTGCTTCAGGTAAATTTACAATCCTTCATAAAATGATTAATGAAAAAAAAACTGACATCCATTCTGTAATACTTTAGGTTCAACCCCTGCACTAGTGCATTTGGTGGCCACTACAACTAATGCCACGATTTTATCTGAATAAGCTGTCCGAGGTTAGAGGCTGCAAAATGAGGGTCTCCAAGAAGACGAATCAAATTCTCCCACTGGTGAGATTAACCTGGAATCTGAGATAACATTGGATGAAATGATGGAACATGGCCCATATTTTAATGATTTTTTATCACTTGTTAAATTTCCAAGTAATTTAGAAGATTTTGGACGTGAGTGTTATCCTTCATCCTCTTAAAATAACTTTTTATTACATCTCCGACCATGATTGGTTCATATATACAGTTTCATTTGAGAAAGATATTGAACTGCCAATGCTTGAAGGGGTTATGGAGAACCCTATTATTGCAGACACACTAGATAAAGTAGAGTTAAACCTGGTAGCACATCCTGAAACTCGTCTTGAAAATCATGTTGAAGCTAGGCAAGAGAAGATGGAAGTGGTAGCGGCTAGGGTTCCATTAGGCGGTTCTTCAGCGGTGAAAAAATCTTCGGTCTTGATAGACATTGAGGTTGGGGCTGGAGTTGGGGTTATTCTGGGGCCCTCTTTCCAGGATGATCTATGTGGAGTAGGTTTCAAGACCTGTGCCGAAAGTCATTCATCCTCAGCCTCTGAGGTCTTACCTGATGTCCCTCTGATTGAAGTGGATATTCATTCTACCTGACGGGTGTAGGGGGTCCCTGTGGTACGTTCTATGGCCCAGGAGCTTCGGGCGGTAGCTTATTTCCATGACCTCTCTTTGGTGGAACCTTTTGGACACAATAAACCTTCTCTGATCTGTTTCCGAAGCATTGTGGATTCATGGGGCCTGTCTCTTCCGACAGCGGTTTTGGAATTCTCGAGGGTTTCTTTCTACATTCATCCTGCTTCCAGGGAAGACTTCATCAGGGTGTGGTCGAGGGGGTCTTGGACTTGTGGCTGTTGGCACTTTTCTTTAGCGAGGTGATCCAGGGACTGTCACTACGGGCGGGAGTCATCCTTGGATGTAGTGTGGCTTTCTCTTCCAGGCCTACCTCTTCTTTTCATAATCCGGGGATGATGAGGGAGGTGGAAAACTACATTAGTGTGTTTCTCTGTGCTGATGACTACATCAGGCGTCTTCAGGATGCCGCTAATCTTCACATTTGTGTTGCAATGGATTTACCGGTTAAGAGACCATCAAAGGTTTTTATTGAGTTCAACGATGGGTTTTCCTGGAGGAAAAGTATCTTCTATCATCAGGTGACCCGGTTCTACATTGGTTGTGGTTTGCATGGTCATTTGGAGAAGCATTGACGAAGACAACGAGAGGTTGAGGAATCTTCTCTTCGGGACCCGATTGATGATTTGTGTCTGGATCTGCCCGCCTCGGGTAGAGAGGAGAAGGGGGAATGTACCGTTACACCCTGCCCGTTTTCAAATTCAAATATTTCTGGTTTCCCTTGTATGACAGATACAATGGTCAAGGAAAAGGTAACTGACATGATCATCATGCAGTCGGCCTCTGCATCAGATCATACAGACCTTATTTCTTGGTCACCTGGACCGGTTGTTCAGGAGATGTCTCCTCTGCGCGTAAGGATTCTCCAGGAAGATTCAGAGGTCTGCATGGTGTTTTCTTTAGGGATCCAGTTTAGATCATTGTCTCTTAATCCCTCACCTATCTGCTTATCCTCTCAACTATCAACAGAGATGGTTCAATCGTCCCTGGTGAGTAGCCTGACTTTATATTCAAATGGATTGAGGGAGAAGAATGGTTTGTTGAAGGTGTTTCAAAGGAGTTGATGGTCTCTCACTTCTCTCTGAAACCATGACTTCTGTTCTCATTAGTTCAAGGGGAGTTGGGGGCGGGTGGCACAAATTATCTTTCGTTGGGAAGGAATCCACTTTTGGAGGATGCAGATAGATCCTTTAATAAAGTGATCCTTTCTCCAAAATAGAGCAATAGTGGGGATTCTTTTTTCTGGACCTAATACCCATTCTAAGGCCAAAGAGAAAGGTATGTTTGCTCCTGCTCTTTTTCTTATTTCTCCGTATCAGAAGGCCCGTAAGGGCTCATCATAATGCTCTCTCTCATTATTCGGAATGCTTGTAGCCATGGTGCTTAGGCCAAGCGTGCTTACGTGGAATCAGACAGCTTGAAGGCTAGGGTGTCATTGGTCATCATTTTGGAACCAAAGAAAGATCCATGCCAATTATCGGGGTTTGCTATGAGGATGGGAATTCTGAATTACATTCATGGAAGCTCTATCAATTCACAGATTTGGATTGGATGGATAAACAAAATTTTGGTAGAAATTTGTAATATTATGACTCAGTTTATTGATACCGTGATTGAGGTTGGTGGAGCTAGTCTTCTTTTATCATTTTTCTGTGCGAGTATGGTGGTTTCAGGACGTAGAGATATTTGGAGTCATTTGGAGGCAATAAAGGTGAGTTATCTAACAAGGTTCATAGAAGGTGACTTAAACACCATCATAGACATTTCAGAAAAAAGAGGAGGATTTGGGTTTAACTAGGAGAGTATACTAGAGTTTCTGGAGTGCATGACGCACATGGGTCTGCTGGACTTGGGTTTCCTGGGATCTATATACACATGGTGCAACAACTGTAAAGGTTCTAATCTCATCTGGTGTCGACTGAAGAGATTTCTAACCAATATGAAAGGTCTGGATCTTTTCTCAAAAACCTAGGTCATGCATCTTACACATATTATTTCAGATCATGATCCTCTTCTAATTGAAGTAAGACGTGAAGCGGTGATTGGCACATCCATCCATTATTCCAGTGAATAGCATCACGACCCTAAGTTCATGCATCTGCGAAAGGTTTCTTGGATTAAGGAGTAGGGAGAACAGTCCTGGGGAGGGCTGGTGAATCATCTCAATCTTCATAAAAATGATATTAGGGGATGGATGACCAAGCAACCATACCTCTCCACCGGGGTGGATGCTATGCAAGATAAGGTGGGAAAATTGGAGGACTTCTTACCAAATTCATGGGATGTGAACAATTATATTATTTTATGTGATTAGAAGGTTTATCTTTCTGAAAAACTTCTGGAGATGGGGAGAGTCTACAAGTAGGGGTCTCGGGTTTGATGGTTAAGGGAAAGAGATATAAATAATTCCTTCTTCCATGAATGCATTAAGGAGCGGAGAAGCATGAAGGTCAATCTTAAGCTAGAGGACGGGTCCTAGATGTCAGACGTTAATATCGTTGGGGAGATGGTGTTGGAGCATTTTGAGGAGCTCTTGGCTGGGAGGACATCTCAGAATTTTGAGAGGGATGCTGCGAAATGTCTTGATTTCTTGAGTTGTCTACATCATTTGGTGAATGAAGCGGATAATGATTGTCTCTCCTATATTCCTTAGGATAATGAGATCAGGGATGCACTGATGAGTATGCCGAAGGAGAGTGCTCCCAGTACAGACGGTTTTCCGGCTTCCTTCTTCAGTGCGGCATGGGATGTCATGGGCTCACAGGTTGTACATGCGGTTCAAGACTTCTTTGGAGGAGGGTCGTTGATCAGGTTTGTGTCTTCGTCAATAGTGGTTCTTATTCCAATGATCAAGGACCTATCCTCCATAATCACTTCGGGGCCATTTGTCTTTACAACGTTTCATATAAGATTTTGGCCACGGTTATTAGCAGGAGGCTGTCTAGAATTATTCCCAGGGTTATCTCAGCAGAACAACATGGTTTTACTCAGGGTTGAAGCATCCAAGGGGTGGCTGGTTTTGCTATTGAGATGGTTCAAGACATAAAAATGTGTACCATGGGTTCTAATATCATCTTCCAAGTTGACATGAATAAGGCATATGAAAGATTGGAATAGAGTTTTCTCATTTGTTTCATGAGAGGGTTTGTGTTTCAGGAACACTTTTGTGACATCTGTTTCAGGTGCTATTCCTCACCCTGGCTCTCAGTCTCTATCATGAGCAAGGGTTTTGGTTTCTTTAAAACTGTCTGAGGTGTGCGACATGGAGATACCATGTCCTCAACTTTGATTGTCCTTGCACAAGATGCACTATCCTGGAACTTGGTTAAAAGACTATTGGAGGGTAGGTTGAAACCATATTAGGGATGAATAAATATGGGTTGCATTTCACATTTAATGTTTTCTAATGATATTTTTATCTTTTTGAATAGCAGGAGTGGATCCTTGAAGCACCTCAAAGACATCTTGGATAGATATGGAAGGTTTATTGGACAAGTTATCAATCCTCTGAAGAGTGATATCTTTATTTCGGATAAATGCCCCGGGAGGAGAGGCAAGGTCATTCAGGGGATCCTAGGTTTCAAGTAGAAACAGGTCCCAATTTTATACCTTGGTGTACCAATCCCTTAGGGCCGATTCATGAAACTCCACTTCAATGAGATTCTTGATCGGCTTTGGGGAAGGATATTCAATTGGAAGAATAAGCATCTATCTTTAGGAGGATGGGTTATGCTCATTAACAGTGTTCTCCTATCCATTATCGTTCATATATTTTCGGTTATCAAACCACCGATAGGAATAGTGTAGAGAATGCAGTGTATTCATACTAAATTTTTATGGGATGCTAGAATGTAAGGATGGTGTCATCGTGCATCTTGGAAATGGATGTCTTGTCAGGTGGAAGACGATTTTGTTGGTCTTCGTGACATCGAAGATACCATCGTGGGTTTGCAGGCATGGTTGGCCTGGGATGTCCTTGTTTGGGAGTCCCTTTGGGTGACAGTTTTCAGAACGCGGTATGGTTGGAAGTGGGAGTTTAACAGGAAGGGCATGACTAGATTGGCCAAATGCTTGTTTTCACATATAGAGAACATGTCTGGCTACGTCTGGGGGATTTTTAGACAAGGGGACATTAGCTACTGGGAAGAAAACTGGGCCAGAGAAAGGATGGCCTTTTCTGGTTGTCCGTCTCCACGTATCTCTTTCAGGGAAGCAAGTGACATGTACGATTTCATTCATGCAACACATAACTCCAATCAGTAAAACCTATTTTAGGGAATCATGATGAGAGAGGATCGGGACATGTGTTGCTTTATAGAAGCAATCTCGGGGATGTATAATGTCTGTGACTACAAGAAAATACTTCAGAGAGATTTTTCTGTTGAGGAAATGGGGACCATTTGCTTGGTGCAAGGAGATTACAGTGAGAATGAACTTCCTGGTGTGGAGTATTAAAAATAGAGCAGTTCCAACGGAGGAAAATATATAGAAGAATGTGGTCTGCATTGTTTCACGATGTTACTTCTGTGTGCAACTGGAGTCGGAAACAATGGCACACATATATTTCCAAGGGAAATGGGCTTCCTCTCTTTGGTCACTCTTCACACACCTTTCATTCCCTGTGGGTGAGTCTCATTCCATCCTGGATTTTATGTCGGTATGGCTCTCCGGTACGGAAAATAGAACAATGGAACAGACTGTATGGTCCATCTTCCTGATTTCTGTTTGATGGTTTATATGGGAGGCGAGGAATCAGGTTAGGATGGGATCCAAAAGGTCTCTATTTTCAATTCAGTTTCAGCTTAAATCCTTCATTGTGGAGTTCTCTTCGCTTTTCAAAGGTGGGCTATCCTCATATGCAGTTCTCACTCCGATTAAATGGCCCTACATTCATCTTAGATGGAGGGGTTGTTGGGTGAGGTGGAAACCTCCGAGGCAGGGATTGAAGCTGAACATTGATGGATCCTTCATGGGGGATTCATGAGGGGTGGTGGCTTTCTTTGGCACTGTTGGGGATCAGTTATTCCTATCTTTAGTGCCTTTTATGGTCCAGGTAACTCTTTTGGTGGAGAGGTGCGGGCGCTCCTCTCAAGCTTGATGGTTTATAGGCGGAGAGGGTTGCAGGTGACAAAGGTGGAGTCTGGTTCTAAGGTTCTAGTTAGGGCGCTACAGGGGGACACAAGACACCTTGGGAATTGATGTATCTCATTCGGAGGTTTGTGGAAGAGACCAAGTATGGAAGGATTATTCATCATAGTTGGAGGGAATCTAACTTTGCGGCGGATTCACTTGCTCGCCTTGGCAGGAAGGAGGAGTCACATAATATCTATGAGAGCCTGCATTCCATTCCCCTTTAGTGATCCTCTGTGGTGCAATGGGATTCCCTTGGACTTCACCACATTCGCCCTCCTTGAAGGGTTATTCCTTATTTTGCTTGTCCTCCATTAAAGGGTAATAAAGAAAAGTAGATTTCAGTTAGTGAAGCTGGGAATGATGGGGAGGAGCCTTCTCATGTTTCTGGTCTACCGTAGGGTAAGGGATAACAATATTTCTGACTATAATTAATTTGAAAGACAAAAAATCAACTTTTTTATCATTTGAAACAAACCAAAGTTTTTAATTCATTGTGCAGGCCCATTAATTTTAGTGGCTAGATCTGGAGGTGAAGCCTCGTCCTCTTCACCAATGGGAATAGAATGTAAAGTAACAAGGGTCAGGGGGAAAGGAAAAGAACTTTTCACATAATTACGTGCATTAATTACAAATTATATTCCCCCTAGTGACAGTGATGCTGAGTCAGATCTGTAGATACAAAAGGCGCTCCAATTTTGACGAGGCAAGGCATGACAGAACATATGGATGATCATATCTGAAGTGCCTCTGGAAGTGTTGACATCTTAGATCCCCCGACTGTCATCCCTGTTCATCATGTAATAACATGGCAGTTTTGGATATCATGAGTTCCATGCCGCATTGAAACAAGTCATTTTAAGAAGGGAGCAGGAGAAAAATTACCGTCAATATTTAACGAGGGTGAGGCTATTGACCAATGTCATTGAATTTGATGATATGATGTCCCGAGATGAGGCTGATAATGAGACCAAGTCAAAGGAGATGAAGCACAAGATCAATGAGAATGTTTTCCACCAGATGCAACTTCAGAAACAGTTAGATGATGTTACTAGGTAACATGACCAGATGAACCATTGTAGATGCCAAGAAAGCACTCCAACAATTTGAAAAGAGTGAAGCTGGCTGAGTGCATGAGCTTCAAGTGGCTGCTGATGATGCTCGAGATGCTGTGAATCTAGTTAAGAGTTATGATGACAAGATTTTGTAATTCTTGGAAAATAGAAGAGACTGCAGTCTGTGGATGTCCTTCTAACTCTTGTGAATCAATGAATAATACTTTCTTCTTCAATAATTTGTGCCTGCATTTTCATGCTACATGCTATAAGTTTTTACCTAAGCCGATGGGCCTAGTAATCTTAGTTAGATTTTTATTAGGATTATAAAAATAACCCTACAAAAATTGAATCTTTTAATTGCACAATACTACCAAAATCATCCAAAATGTAATTTTACTGAGCTGGGACATGAATTTCGTTCAGAGTTCCCTTAGCTTTTATGGGCAGTTTATTTTCATGCATATTAGACATAAAAAGGATAATATGTATGGTCGAAATATCTTTGACTTAATGGATTAAAATTGACTAAATTTTTTGATAATTTATCTGAAAACATATTACCACATTCATATATGAGGGAAAACAAGTAAACTATGGATTAAGAAAATTTGAATCTATGGAATGATAAGAAAAATGGCTAAAAGGCATTAGAATAATTATTTCCCAAGAATGAAGTTACCAATATTAAACAAACCTGTTAGGTGGTTGAATTATGCAGGGCCACTTTAGGGCATTAGCGGCATAGTTAAATAATAGCATCCATTGGCTGAATGGTCTGTTATGTGGACTACTTATGCAAGGCCGCCTAAGGCCACATGCTACATAGTCAGGAAAAAGGACTCTTGTATTTTTACTTTTCTACTGCTAAAAAGCCAGTGGATGTTTATGGAGATTCAAATTTTCCAAATCATAGAGTTTGTTGTATGAAGAGAGGTACTTGAATATGGAGAGGATATTTCCAATCAAGATTTTCAATGAACTGGATGAATGTAACTCCTATGAAGTACTGACCCAAACGTATGGATGTGCAATGTAAGACATAGAAATAAATACTTTTAGATATTGAAAAAGAGCATTGGACAAATATGTTAAGAATGGATATTTTTTTGGATCCCTACATAGTGTTGTTAAGACAAATAAGGACAAAAGAGGTTTTCTTCCCAAGAATGAAGTTACCACTATTTGAAAAACCTATTAGGGGGTTGAATTATGTTCGGCCACCTAATGGAATTGGCTACATAGTCAAATAATAACATCTTTTGTCTGATAGTTCTGTTATATAGACTACTTATGCAAGGCCGCCTAAAGGCACATGCTGCATAGTTAAACAAAAGAAATCTCGACTGTCAAAAATTTTGTTACCAGATGTCAAGAAAATGGTTATGCAGATCTGGTCGTATTTAAGGTTAGGAGTATGACACATCAAAATGGGAATTTTTTTAATGCATGTAGAGATACACAAACCAATACTAACCATAATCATGTTGTGGTTGGGTCCTGAAATGAGATATTGTACTTCACAATGTATCCCATAAGGATGGGAATAAATCCATACATAGTTCTTTAAATACATTTTAACATCATGTGGGATGATAGTGTAGGAGATCTTAGTTTCCTGTCATAGATCTCAGACCAAGGGGGACTTTTCAGCCATGATACTGAAAGTGGAATTTGGGGTTAGGCCCAATGTCTTGGGGCTGGATTTGAGGGATGATCGAACATTCCTACATATCCCATAAGGATGGGAATCAAGTTGCACGTAGTTCTTGAAATACCATCTATACAAATTTGGTTTGTATAAGTGAAGGGTTAAAGGAGACTTTAGTGCAATGATGGTTTGACCCAAGATAAAAGGTTCAAGAATTGACATGTATGCATGTAGTATTTAAAATATAACATTATTGGAGATCAATTTAAATAATGATACCCTATCAGATGAGGGTGTCATATAATGTGGTAGTTTATTGTTGTACATAACAAAAGTGTGGTAATTTTCACATCATATAGCAAGGACGATGGTGAACCAATGTAAAAAATATTGGTTCTGGGGGAGGTTTCATGAATCAACATCGTATGAGAAGGAGGTGAACCGATGTTAAGATATTGGTTTTGGGCTTAAACGTAGAAAGGTTTCCTACATACCCTGCCTAGAAGGCATGGATCAAAGACCACATAGTTCAATTGAAGAATGAATTGGTGATAAAGTTGTTCTTGAGGACTACGACCCAAAAAATGGTGTTGGGACATACACACGGTTAGCGTCCAAGAGAGGGTGTTATAGTTGAAGTGAACTCTAATATCACATGATTCATACTCGTTGTGAGAAACAAGAGGTATCAAAAACCCTAAGGATGCACAGTTTAATGTCATGTTGGACGTATAAGGGACTGAACATAGTTTAACGTCATATTGGGAAATGGGGGACTATGCAGTTTAATGTCACGCAGTAAGGACAAAAGAGGGGTCTGTATAGTTTAGAGTCATATAGCTTGGATGAAAGAGAAGATTATTTATTTTAAGTCTTGTAGTAAGGACTTTGGGGACTATTCAGTTTAATGTTAGGCAGCAAGGAGAACACAATTTAGCATCATGCTGGATGAAACAATGTTGTACAGTTTAGTGTCATGTATCTAGGACGTATTAGGGAATTTTTCACAGTTCAACATCACGTGGGACCAAGAGGTGAAAAGTTTAACGTCGTATAGCTAGTGATGGTTTTGTATTTTAACGTCTTGCTGGACATAAGGGACTTCTATACAGTTTAGCATCATTTAGCTTGGATGTTATAGTTTAACATCATGTTGGACGTAGACTGTATAGTTTAACGTCATATAGCAAGGATGACACGGTTTAACGTAATGTTGGACCAAAGGGTATTTTTGTTACACAAAATACTTTTTCAAGAATCTGGTATTGGTAGGAGTCATAACGAGTTCTCCATCCATTGAGATTAAAGAAAAATCTCCATTTGAGTAGACCTTATGTATTGATTATGGTCCATCCCACATTGGCTCAAGCTTGTGAGGTCATTTTCCTGGTATCATTGGAGTTCTGAGAACCAATACCAATTCTCACTGAATGAATGAATGACTAAGAACTTTTTTGTTGAAGGCTCGTGTTATTCGATTCTGATAAACTTACAAGTGGTGCAAACTGCCCAATATTTTTTCATCTAATCATTCAAATTCATCCAATCTATTTTGATACTATTCATCTATAGATGACTAATCACAAATGGCTACTCTGAGCAAAGGTAATTGAACTTAAATGGGAATGACTTCTTCTTTTACACATACCAATGAATATGGAGTTGACCCCAATGCAGTGCGGGTGGTGATTCGATAAGCCCATAAAGCATGAAAGAGTTTATCAGGCCATTATTACTTATCTTTATCCACCATCATTTATAGTATATTTGAAATAGTATTATTGAAGGATTCTATGTAGCCATTGGCCGCTGCATGATACCGAGATGAATGGTTGGATTTAATGTTGTATTCTTGATACAACTTCCTTAACTCATAAGAATAGAAGTTGGTGCCATTGTCTGTCAATATGGTTTGAGGGACACCAAATCTGGTAATGATGTTGGAATTTATGAAGCTAAAAATTCATTTATTAATAACTTTTTTGAGTGGTATTGACATTGGCCATAAGGAAAAGAAGTTAGTAGAAGTAAGAATAAACATTAACTGCTTGGTTGTATTTGAAGGATAAGGTCCCACTACATCCATTCCCCATGTGGAAAATTTCCACGAGTATTTAGATGTATGAATAAAATCTAAGGATTGATGAATGAAGTAGGAACATACTTGGCATGAATGAAAATTCTTCATGAAATCATCACAATCTTGTATCATTGAAGGCCAAAAGTATCCAAGCCTTTGAATTTGATCAGATAGTCTATGTCCAGACTGGTGGGCACCACAGAATCATGCATTTAATTATTTAATTACAACCATTGTCTGTTCACCATCAATTCATCTGAAGAGAACTCAATGAAAACCTCTTTTGTAGAGATTTTTTTCTAGGTGATCAGGGCTATCATAATGAGTAAAATTGACCACACGTCGCCATATTTGTTCATTCCGGGCACTATCAGGTGGAAGTATTCCATTTTGAAGGAATTCCCTGATAGGTGTCATCCATCCTATAGTAGGACCATATGGTTCAGAAATGTGATTAATATCATTTATTTCCTCTATTATAGTTTAAACATAAGGTGAAATCTTATGACGGTGGGAAATACTGATGATTGTTTCATTCCGATTTGGATCTGCCAGAGCTGTGGCTATATTAGCTAGTGCATTAGCTTGGGAATTTTGTGATCGCGGGACACAAGAAAATGTCAGTTATGAAGGAAATTCCTCCATTAACTCTCTGACGTAATCATACAAAGTGATTAACTCTTCATTTATGATAGAATAATCCCCATTGAATTGTATGAAAACCAGGTCTGAATCACCTTTCACCTTTAAGTGATTCACTTGTTCTTGAAGTGCCAACTCCAATCCTGTGATGAGAGCTTCATATTCGACTTCATTATTTGTACTACCGTGCCACAGTAAGAAGGAATAAGGCAGCACTTCCTTTTCTAGAGAAACAAGCACAATTCCTAACCCACCTTTGTTGAATTTAGGATCATCCATTTTCTTCCCTGTTGGAATTCTGGATGCACCATCAAATTAGATTTCCCATATTTGAATATTATCTTGAATAGAAAAGACTTCCTCATCAGGGAGTTCAATATCTAAAATGTATCTTCTATTTATGGGTGTTCAAAAAGGAAATCAGCTAGGGATTGGCCCTTTATTTCCTTTTTAGACACATACTGGATATCAAATTACTGCAAAATAACTAATCACCTTGCCAGACGTCCTGTAAGCATTGAATGGCTATGGATGAATTTGAGCGGGTTATTACGAGATAAAAATTGGACCTAATGATGTTGTAGGTAGAGTATCAATTTCTGAACTGCAAAGAATAATTCTAGGTAGCACTTCTCAATTCTTTAATATCAGGTTTCTGCTTCAAGCATAGTCTGACTGAGATAGTAAAGGCTTTTTTCATTCCCAGTATCATTCTTCTAGGAAAGGAAGGTACCCAATGATCACTCTAAAGATCTCACATAAATAATAAGTGGTCTTCCTTCAACAGGTGGGATTAATATCAGTGGACTCAAGAGATACTTCTTGAGAATATTGAATGCTTCTTGACATTCTTCAGTCCACTGGTAAGTGACTCCTTTAATCATCATTTTGGTGATGGGTAAACTTTTTCCTGCCAAATTGGCGATGAAATGTCGAATATAGGCCAAGTGTCACTGAAGTCCTCTCAATTCAGTCAAATTTCTAAGAGGTCACATACCAAATATTGACTTTGTCTTCTCAGTATCGACTTCGATACCACGATGGCATACAAAAAAGCCGAGAAATTTTCCTAAGGTTACCCCTAAAGCACATTTTAATGGGTTTATCTTCAAATTGTGTTGTAAAAGTGTGTGGAATATGATATCCAAATCAGCCAAGTGATTAGAACATTTTCTGGATTTATCCACCAAATCGTCCACATAACATTCAACAAATTTCCCTAAAAAGGGTTTGAAGTTATGAAGCGTCGCATGCTGATATGTTGTGCTTGTATTCTTCAGGCGAAAGGGCATTACCCAATAGAAAAACAGACACTGAGGGGATCTGAATGCTATAGATTCTTCATCTACTGGATCCATTCGTATTTGATTATACCCATAATATCCATCCATGAAGGAAAGTGCTTCATAGCCAGATGTATCATCAATTAAGAGTTGTGTGATCCGAACTAGAAAATAATCCTTGGGACAATGCTGATTAAGATATCTGAAATCAGTGAAAACACTACTTTGTCCATTCTTCTTTTTCACAGGGACAATATTAGCCATCCATTTGAGATATTGAACTTCTCTGATGAAGTTATATTTGATAAACTTATCCACTTCAGCTTCAATTTTTGGAAGCACAATTTGGGTGTGTTATTCTTACGGCTTGCTTGAATCCTCGATGTTTATCTAGCTAACCCAAATGATGAGTGGCAACATCAGGATCAAGCCCTAGCATTTATGTATAGTTCCAAAAAATATATCTTGGTTTTGCATTAAAAATGAAATATACATTTCCTGCTCTTCAAGATTCATGGTCACACTAATTAAAGTGGGGAATGGATCTTACTTTGTACCCAGATTTAATTCTCTGAGTTCATCAACAGTGGTAGAGATACTCTCTTCAAATGCTGGAGTTGCATCCTTGAGATCTTCCTCTTCTTCTTCAACATGTGTTATTTCATCGGTTTATACTTTCATATTAGATAATGAAGAAAAATTTCCTTGATCAAGAGAGATGTTATAATTTGATTATCTTTAAGAATAGGCTACCATCGTTTACACTATTGATGATGAAGGGTCTTCCTTGGGTAATAAAGAGGAGATGATGGATTGAGAATCGACATCATCGTTCTTCTCTGACATTGCTATAACATGTTCTGGTCTGATTGAAAAGGTATAGACTTGCTAGATTTCAGTGGATGAAATGAATACATCTCCATTTGAACTTTCATTATTGCTTGGTGAATCTCAAATTTCTCCCATGCTCTCTGGATTGATTTCCGTAATTGACATTATGGAAGTTTCCATAAGAGTATTTTTATTCTGGTCTATCCTGTCAATTTGAATGATAGGAAACACATAATCTATACTCACATGTATGAATGGGTTTACTAGAATCTTTTCCAAACCCTATGGAGAATTAACTTTGGTTACCTCCCTTGTTGGGGATTTCTCCTTACCCTCCATGTGATATAATTCCACATTAATGTACTAATATTAACATGTTTTTAATGGGTCTTTATCACCATTCAATGTCCCAATTTGACCATTGAAACAATAATTGAGACATTGATGGTATGATGAAGGGATATACTCATGTTGATATTGCTATGGTCATCCAAGAAAAATGTTGAAAGCTGTGTCATGACGAACAACCACAAAATATGAATTGGATAGAAGATAGTAAAACTGAGTTCTGAGTGTGATCTCGCCCAGAGGTACTTGTTAATTTTTATCATATCCTTGCAAAATCAAAGTAGAAGTAGATAAATTAGATTTGGTGAGGCCCAATCGATGAAGTGTATGAATGGGGATGAGGTTGTCTCTTGAATCATTATCAATGAAATCTCTTTAGATGTCTACATCATTGACCGTGCCCAGAAAATATAAATGACTAATATGTCCATGCACAACATCATCTTAAACTTTATCTGTGTAAGATATCACTACATGGAATTCTGCAAGATTATTCACTACATGGTAGAAATCAGACGCATCAATTTCAGTTTTGAATTCCTGAGGAATTGACAAAGCCTCAATGAGTTCCTCCCGAAGATCCTTTGATAGATTCAAGGAATCCAGAATTGATAACCTGGATTTTATTTGGGAAAAATGATTCAAGACATCATATTTTTGATCCAATGGTTTGCGTTTCAATATAGGAACATGTGGTTTCGTAGGTGCCATAGAAGTTGATTCTTTAGAAGTAGATTCTTCTTGTATCGAGGTAGGAGTTCGAAATACTCCTGGCATTGGAAGATTATATCAATTAGGTCAATTTATTTGCTGATAGGAATAAGGTGTAACCTCCGACCGATCTTCAAAATAATTATGCCAGGACTGAAACTCCCATGAATAGAAGAACTTTCTTGTTCTTGTTGGGCTCGCTGAAGGGCTCTGCCACGATTTTCTGCTTCATACACAGTTCTAGTAGGGGTAGAATTTGAATAATGGATTTTGGGATATCTGCGTCTTCCTCTGTATCCTAGTCCTCTTGAACTCTATCTAATTCCTTAGTTTGATATAGGAAACTCTGGTTCATCAAGATCGAAACTATGATTGGCATTAGGATCTGTTAAGTGAACCATGTTAACAGAAGTAAAGATCAACTCTTCATCTGATGAAGAATCTTCCTAATTAGCCGATTTATGTTCTGTCGTTTGGTGGGACAGTGCCCGTAGCATTTAAGTAGATTTCATTCAATCTTCCAGAGTCAATGAAATCTTGTGCTTTTACATGAACTCATCTTCTTCTAAATGATCTTATTTCTTTTAATTATGTCGTTTCTTTGAATATTTTCCCTCTGATGAAGGGGGTTTTGTTGTGGTATTCCTAGTGGAAAGCACAATTGGTTTTCTCAATTACGTTCATAAAATGTCATGAGTTTGGATGATCATTTTTCTAACCATCCAATCATCATATTTTTGTGCATTTTTTCTTTTGACTTATTTCCAACCGCCTTCTTTCTCTGGATCTATAGTAGTAGCACATGAAACTTGAGCTGAAGAACCTTTTAATTTGACTTTTCCAGAGTCCACCATTTTTTACATGAAGTCATTGAAGAAAAAACAATCTTGAATGGGATGCCCCAAAATCTGATGAAATGAGAAATAATTTGGATAGTCTTCATCTCTTTCCTTGTTAGGCCTTCTGGGCCTTGGAAATTGATCCAAATTATTATCTAGAGAAGAAATGAAGTAACCTGGAACTTTCTCATTTTGGGAAGAATACAACATTCTCTTAAACTCCTCAAATTGTTTCTGTCTTTGATCTCTTTGATCATCTTCACGAAACGGCCTCTGTTGTTGATGCTCAGGCGATGGAGACCATAGATAGGATGAAGGTTTTGATATAACATTAGGTTCAAGTGCTTGTTTAAGCGTAACGGTAGAAGTATCTCCTCTATCCATTCTTCTTCCTGGGGCTAAAGGAATTACACGAGTTTTATCCTTAGTCTTCATAAGAGAGTCTTCAATCATTTGAGAGATCGAAGTATAGTCTTGAAACCATCCTGTGTATTTCACAAGGATCAACGGTGTGTGTAATTTTTCACACAAATTTTCCACACATATTGGCAACAATTCTTCTTGATGGAGTGTTATACTTAAGGAATATGTTAATCCCTTCCAGTGAAAAATGAAATCTGAAACCCTTTCATTCTCCCTTTCCATACCAATTTCAAGATAAAAAATAGTTCTCTTTGTCAAAGTTGAGCTAAATTCAAGAACGAATCGTTGACGAAGATCATCCCACCTGGTAATCGGCCGGGATTGCAAGCTAGTATACCATACAAATGCAAGCCATTGTAATGACTGTACAAAACACCTGATCTTAACTGCTTCCAGTTGCTGAGGGGTTCCCATCATAGAATCAAAAAGAGAAACAAAATGTTTTAAGTGTTTCTCTAGGTTACCTGATCCATTAAATATTAGGAATATGTTACTTGAAAAATTTTATGGGGGGGGGGGGGTTAATTGCATCAACCCATTCATGGTATGATATCTTTTCTGGTTGAATTTGAGAATGTTTTCCTTCCATATCTTGAAACCGATCTGTTAATGGATCAATAGTAGTTATTAAATTTTGAGAAACATCTAGTTGAGTTCGGACCTAAGAAGGTGCAATAACATGAGTTTGGATAGATGTGGTGGCTGGTACTGCAACTGAGTAGAACACCACCGATTGTTGTTGCCCCTAACCCATAGGATTAGACTTGTGAGGGTGTACTGCTAAAGGGAGATATTCATGATCCATCTCAGTAGCTGCAAAAAATTCCCTTGGCTGACTGACTCCAACATGCTTAGGAGGAAGAATACATTGAAGTAGTTCTGCATTAATCCTCCTTAATTCCTTCATTTCTTTCACCTGTTGTTAAAATATTTTCTCTAGTGACAGTGATTTTCCTTCTCCAGATGAAGGGTGGAATGTACCCTGATTCATTCATTTTCCGTTGATGGACACCATTAGGAGAGGGGGAAGTTTGTTATTCGAAGGAATAACTAGATTATGGGTATGCCTTTGATTTCATGTGCGCACATCTTCTTCATTTGTGTTTGTGTGTACAACTTCATGAGAAGGAACCTCTTCATCTGATCCCTCTGAGTGAGCCTCATGTTTTGGAGGATCAGTGACAATGGAATTGATGACATTAATTGATGCATAACGCATTTCATCCCTTCTATCGGCATTTCTGAGATATGGCCTTCTCCCATGTCCTCGATGAGACATTGCCTTTTTTTGATTTGATCACTCATGAACATCATGATGAACCGTAATTTGGAGGAAATCTCATGATAATTCAGTTCATCCTTCCTCTTGTGGCTTCTTCCATAATCTAGAGAAGACTGAATTTCTCTAAGGAAGAGATTGAGGATTTGAAAAAGTCCCCAGTCTGGTGGACTAGGGCTACTCCTGTTGTTTTGGCTCAACTCCTAGGATCCTATTTGTTGATTCCAAGGGTTGTGTTTAAAGTGTCACTAGTCTGGCAAGCTGGGGTGGTTCTTGAGCTACAACATCTAATAAATTCATAAAATCTCTCCTGATCTTGCGGACCTTAGTCCGAAAATTGGCCGGATACGTCAACCTATATCCACTCAAATCACCTGGATCAATTGAACATTTGATTATTTCTAACACTTTTTTCACCTGATGATGCGCTCTCTCTAAATGAGAAACCTATTCAATATTCTAATTTTCCTGATGCAAAAGTAATTCGACAACTTGTTCCTTTTATGCCTGAATTTGGGATGAACTATTTGACACCTCTTCCTGAGCAAGCCCTTTGATTACAAAAAATTCTAATTTGATGTGGTCCTAAATGGGCAATAACATTGCATGAAACCATTTTCGGCGTGCTTTGTTTATTAGAGAGTACAGTGAAATGTAGTGCTCCATGAACACCCCATCCTCAGATATGATGACTAGATGGGGCATTGGCAATTAACTGACACAATCTTTTTAGTGTCCCAAGGAATGCATGTTAAAGGGATCTCTACTACTTTTTAGCACTTGGATATCAAGAAATAGAGAGATATGACAAGTCAATTTGGCATTGATACCCTTCTATTATCTAGAAATGATTTTCAGATTCATCATAAGAAAATATTTTATTTTTCAATTGACAAAGTGTTTTCCAAATGTTAGGATGAAAATCATGAATACAATATTCCGTTAACATCTCTGGATTATCATAAATAGATTCAGCCAAAGGACAAAACATGATCGGAACATCACCATTTTCCATTTGTTTTCTCATATTGAGCACTTCCACTTTATAATTCGATGATGATTCTTCTAACTTATTTGACTAGAGCTGGTTATTCCTTGTTGCTTCATCAGATTCAACAAGATTGCTAGAGAATTAATTAATCAATCTAGAAGATTAAAGCCCCAGGGGTGGTTCAGAGAATAACCTACTCCCATAGCTATCATCTGATTGAGAAAGTATTTCACCTGCTAGCGATAATGCCTCAGACATGACTGGATTCACATTTTCATGGGCATCATGATAATAGGGCGTTCTCGGCACTACATTGTCTGTGGGTGCATTTTCCTAGAAATATGAATTACTACAATAAAGTGGACTTTCGTATCTAAATTTATCATCATGTGGAGGACTACCATGGTGGGATACAACAAATGATGAAACCTTTTGCTCCTTGATCTTTTGGCCACACAGAGGGTTCTCGTGGCTCTCATCTAAAGATAAAACTTCGAGATCGACCGAACTATAATGAAGCAAGCCATCACGAGGAAGTGTCTAATGAAGTCCTTTGGAATTAATGTTCCCACTATTGGGAAATGAGAGAGTTGAATCTTGAATTCAAACAGATAATTATCTGAGGTCTACAAAAACTCCTGCATTGAGAAAGGCCTTATTACAGATTGGCTCTTGATTTCATGACTGTGCTAGAGAAGTCTTCTTCTCAGACGCCTTCTTACTCACTTTAGGAAAAACTTGTTGAAAAAAGTGGTTATTATGGGCAGGTTTATGTGCCTAATAAATAGAAATAGTCAGGTTAGGCTGATTATCTCCACTCAAATCATGTGTATGTTCCTGACTTTATTGACTGTACGACATGGGGGAGTATGCCCCACAACCCTGTCGGACTGGAACAAAGATGTGTATCTATTCTGGAGTGATATTTTGATGTGTCACTCCACTAGTAGGGACAAATTTTCATTTATTTTCCGATGATGATGCTGATGCTGGTATAATATTCTGACAAGCATCCAGAATATGGGAATGGATTTGCTTCTCCTCTTTCACCATTGTTTAAATGTGTTTGGTGACTTCAACTGCCGAAACGGGAATATACGACCATTCCGTGCCAGGAGTATGTGTGTATTCCTACTATTGTCCCCCTTCTCCTATCAGTGAATTATGACAGTACTCATGTGTGGGGGAAGAGAGTTGAGTCTGCTCCAAATTTTTAATCAGAGCTTTCCGACTTACTTCTCCAGATGCTACCAAACGAGACTGTTGGCAGGCTTGATGAATATTGGAAGGGGTATGTGCCTGCTCTGTATTCCTCGTCGAGTATGGTTGACGATTTTCTTTAAATACTGGAAGACAAGACTCCTGATAGAATTATTTATTGTAAAACAGGTGTATGTTCTTGTTTATCAGTTTCCACTATATCAGGTTGGTGACCTTCATTGGTTGTAGTCAGACAAGCCAGCTGACTAGCTAATGAGTTATAAACACGTGTATATGTCTTCCTATAAAACTCCTCCGGAATTTTCTGGTGGGATTGGTTTGTTGCTTCCAGATGAGTCTGCTGGGCAGCAACATCAAGATGGATGGGTTTATGTTCCCTCTCGTTGCTTGCTACCAATTTGGCTTGATGGATTTATTTGCAGGGTGAAG
The DNA here is from genome assembly GCA_963277665.1 of Viscum album. NCBI lineage: Eukaryota > Viridiplantae > Streptophyta > Magnoliopsida > Santalales > Viscaceae > Viscum > Viscum album. Next base: position 2,079,118,215 of record OY728130.1, read on the forward strand.
AAATAAGAACCTGCTCCCTATTGACAAGATTTCGCCTCTCGTGGTTCGTCTTGCATGATCGGGTCTGAGGGACCTGAGCTGAAACCCTAAATTTTATACCCCAATCATGTTGAGGGCGCACTGCTACACGAGTGTGGCAGAGATTGTTGATGGGAGCCCTCGAGAAGGACTCTTGTCTCCTCGAATTTAGGCATTGAGTGACCTTCTCATTAACCTCCTCATAATATGTGAGGGGATGGTGATTGAGTTCTTGGGATAACGACTCGAAATAGTTGGATACGGTGGTTGGCACCACCTACTACTTGATCGTTGGTCATTGCTGTCCGGACAAACATGGTGAATTATTGACTTGGCGGGCTTGTCGGGCGGCCTCTAGAGTCAGAATGGTACTGTTCTAATGGTATTCCTTAAACAATGCATTTGATACCCATCATTGAAGATGTTGAGAAGGTGATGTCTTCCTCAGAGCGGATGAAGATCCGGTAGGAGTAGCAGCAGAGGTATTCACAGTAGTGGTATTCAGAGGTGTGAACATTAGAGAATCCATTTTTGTAACGTAGAAGATCTTGGAACGGAGTGCCTGTTTGATATAACACACATAATCAAGATATGTTCGGCCACTACATATTTTGTATGATCACATATGTTACTGATTATTTTGTTGGACCACTCATTGAGTTTAAATAGGGTCTTAACAAATAATTAAACCATCATTTTAACTTGGTTAAGGATTCATGTTGGGTTCACCATTTTTTTCCCTCTAGAAATGGGGATGACCTCATTTTTTAAGGATTAAACATTTCAATCGGTTTCAAATGTGTTTGTTCGTAGAACTGGAATCATCCAATGATTCTAGATACATTTGAACCTACTATCCGAAGATAGGTTCTTATTATTTGTGAACCGACGAGGCTTAAAAATTATTATTGGTCAAGATGATTGGAGGTCGGACTCATCACACCTTTTCGGGGAGAATTATTGTCTACTTCGGGACTCTCATTCTATATTTAAGTTATGATCATGATTCCTTATTAAATTACCAAGTATGAAAATGAGCTTTCCATTAGACATGAAAATCAAGGATTGATATGTATGAGATTTGTTGAATCTTTTATATGTATTTGAGGTTCTTCATCGATATAGAATCATCTGTATTTGTTAGAGATTCTTAGTCAGTGGTATCCTCCAACAAATTATATAGAATTATCTTGGACATTATGATAACCATACTCGTTTTAAAGCCACTCAGTGGGGCACTTGAAGTTTATTGTCATTTAGAAGGATATGGATTATTTCAGAGTTGGGATCGTACCCACAGATGAGCTACCTACTTATACATGTTTAGAAAATGAATCAGAACCCATGTAGTTCGAGTAAAGAATTAAAGTTTAATGAATGGTTGATGGCTCAAATAATGATTTCATAATTACTTTTACGCTCTAAGATTTCGTGAGTCATACTGGGTGTGAGAAACTAGAGGTATTGGTAAAACATGACGATTGTTCCATGGAAGATGAAATCATTTGAAATAATGTGGGGCTTATGTATGTATGACTGCCCAGATAGATGAGGATGGGGATTTACTTCAGGATGAATCCTTGGAACAAGGTCTATAAAGGTATATGTGCTTTATGGAGTTTTGGGTACTTAACGTAGGGCTTACTCCTAAGAAGGATGCCTAATTAGATGTGACTTATGATTTGGATTTACTCCTGAGATGGAACCCCAAGTCAAAATTAAATTGAGATTGGGGCTTACTCCTAAAGGCGATGCCCATGTTAAGGGGAATTTATGACTCGGGCTTACTCCAGAATAGGAGGCCCCAGTAAGAGGAAAACCATGATTGGGGCTTACTCTTAAGGAGAAGTCCCATGTTAGAGAATAAGGAATTTGGGGCTTACTCTTGAGAAGGAGGCCCAAATTGGGGAAATTGTGCATAGGAATTAATCCTAAAAAGGAGGCCCAGATTAATGGGATTTGAAATTTAGGTTTACTCCTTAGAAGCAGGCCCAAGATATGGAAATTAAGGCGGGGGCTAACTCTTTAATAGGAGGCCCAAATTAAAGAAGATTATGACTGGGGATTACTCATTAAAAGGAGGCCCAAATTAAAGAATCGTATGGCTGGGGCTTACTACTAAAAAGGAGGCCCAAGTTAGATAATGTCTCATCTTATAGGATGAGGTTGAATGAATGAAATCACAAACCCTAGTGACATAAAGATATGTAAATCACTAGGTTACAGGAGATGTTCAACATATTTCATTTCCGATAAGGAATAAAACAAAGTAACCATGCCAAAAATGTCTTTGAATTGGGTTTTGAAGGGTAAATCTTGAAGAGGAGAGGTTGATTTGAAGAAATGAACTGAATATCCAGGAGGGGAAACCAAAAAAAAGAGGCAGGCGCAGAAGTTTTGTTTGGGCTCGTAGGTCCTGGTCGCACAACTGTACTTGCGCAACACTTGGGTACTTGCATGCCAGTCAACCCATAGGGTAATATATGGGCGAGGCTTGGCTCAAAACCTAAGTATTATCCTTAACGACTTCTAAATGATTGGTGCGCATGTTATGTTGAAGGGATAAGGTGGTGCATAGGTGAGACCATTTCCTTTAAGGGTTTGAGACCTAGGTGTGAAAGTGTTGGTAAATTTCAACACTTAGTCCTTGTTCCCCCTTTTTAGATATTCCATTATAGGTAGGAAATTACCTTATAACTGTTCGAAAGACTTCAAGAAGTGACTAGGGTGTTGGGAGCTCAAAAACGACTTTTGGAATTTTTCATCCTTGAAGTTGGGGGCCCACAAAGAGTATTTATACGCTACTAAAGACCCTGGGAGAAAATAAAAATAGGGTGCGCATGTCATATGCACGCCAAATATGTGGCGCACAGGTATATATACGCGACCATCTTGTAACTTTTGTGGCCCCTGCTTAATGAAATCCTCATTCATGCCTTTTTCAATTTTTGATGTTTCTTCAAAGGATGAATCAATTTGTGTTTAATGAATTTCCCTTTTCATTCTTTAGACCCTTTAATGGAAATGAGTGTCAACAAAAATGTATAGTCATTATGAATATATAATTATTCCATATGGTATTACTAATTTCCATGCAATGTTCATTGATTTATGTAATATATCCATGACGTATAACATTGATCTATTTTTATAGTACTTATAGATGGGTTTATTATATATTCAATGTACAATGAAGATAATAGAGATCAAATTAGAATTGTAGTAATTTTGGATCTTAATATATATGTATATGTATATTAGTTGGAATAATACAAGAGGGAGTGAATTGTATGTTTAAAAAAGATCTTTGTTTAAGGAGTCTTAAACTATTTCAATTCACAATCAATAAAATTTACCATAATGGTCTTGGATCTAATAGAAATGATATGATGTAATAATATATGCAATGTAATATAATCATATTTTGATTGAATACAATTATCAGAGTAATACTACAGAGAATTACCAAACCATACAATTTATCAAATCTATTAATACAATATGCATCAATAGAATCGTAATAAAAACTTATATAATTTCATTGATAATAAAAATAAATAGGAAAAAATAAAATTCCATTTCTAATAAAAATAACAGTATAAATGTAAAAGAATTATAATTTATTTAACCCAAAGAGAAGGGTATCCTTTCACCTATGATAGAATTTCTCTCGTACCAACATCTTGGTAAGCCCTAGATACGATGATTGAAACAACTCTCTACCTAACCCAGGATGTCCATGACTAAGAAGGTATAAAACTCTTCTATCCTTCATGAAAATGAATACCCTTAATAAAATGACCAGTAGAATGTCTTCTTATTCCCATAACCCTTCAATCAATATCTCTTGATTGGTCACACAAGAAAAAACAATGCACTTGCAAGAATACAAAAGCTAAGAATGAGCCGTTCATGTTATGTAATTTCAAGACATTCGCACGAAGTAATAGAGAAGTTATAGAACCTCTATCTATAACATTAATGAATAAAAAGTTGATCAAAAGTATCCTCACTATTTAATATGACCTCTTAATTATAGGCCTCAGGTTCCAATAGTCATATTTTCTCTAACGGTCAAATTTCTCTACAAAACATTGAGGAACATGGACACATGAAATTATAATGGTCATATTGAAATAGAAAAAAGACCTCATCTTTATTAGTTTATAACTAACTCTACAACATAGATTTGGTTAACAGACAAAATATATTTGAAAATAATAACATGTGTATGATTGATGTAGAATAGGTGTTTTGATAAAAAGAAAAAAAGCATGCATGAGATGAAAGTAAAACATGAGTACAATTAATATTACATAGTGAAATGTATTGATATGATGAAAAGTGAGTACTATGCACAATGTGGGTACAATGAACAGAATCAGTTTTGTAGAAAAAGTCAGTACGATAAACTAAGTCTATACGATATACAAAGTCAGTACGACTGACAGAGTCAGTACGATTAAAAGAGTCAATACGATTGATAGAGTCAGTATGATTGACAGAGTCAGTATGATTGACAGAGTCAGTACGATTGACAGAGGAAGTATGATTGAAAGAGCCAGTACAATTAACAGAGTCTGTTTCATTGAAAGATTCAATACGATTGACAGAGAAATCATATTCAATGTAAATCCTTTATTTGAGGAATCATGAAAAAGATATTTGTGATTTCCCAAAAAAATACATAAAAGGAAAAAAGAAGAATTTTGACTTACCATTGATGACCATGATGACATAAAAGATTGATGAAACATTTTCAAGTGTGAATTTTTACTAAAAATGGATTCACTTTTAGATCATATAATATTATGAGATGGTACATATATAGATCCATAAAAGAGAAAATTTATTAATCATTATCCCAGATCAACCACTATGACTAAAATACGATGTTATAATCATTTTTATAGATATTATTTTGGATTTTAGATAATCTCTCATGAATATATAATACACTAGCCATGTTAAAATAGAAGTGATCCAATTTTCATTTGATAGATTATTGTTTTTAGAATTTCATGTAATTATAGAGAAGTTACCTCACTACACCTGTGAATAAACTACACTATAGTGTTGGAAGGTTTGTAATATAAACCTATTTGTTAAATAATCTATTGGTACGATTCAAATGATTAATTATATAGTTATAGATTATTCCTCATGAAATTAAAACAATCATGATAAAAATTAAGCATCCCATGATTTGGAGTTCACTATAGTAGTTTTTGCAAAAAAATATGGAGGAATTATTTATATATAGAAAGATGATATATATGTAATTATCATAAGATTTTAAAGTATATTTTCCCTTAAAAAGAGTTGAATATGTACTATAGAATATGCTTGGAACTAATTAAATATTATGACTATTCAATGAATTACGACCTTGGGAAAGAAAGCTGTGTGGAAAATTATTGGAGTCAAAATGATCATGCATGATTTTCTTGGATGAAGACCACACAAGATCCAATTTCTATAGATTTTCATTTATGGGTCCTGAAATACCAATGTATGTAGATACGTATTATCATTCTAAAATTAGTTTTAACCATATATGTAGGATTTAAATAACGATGTAGATGCTCAATATACAAGAGTCACGGTGAATTGTACACTTTAAAAATTTCCTTAAACAAGGAACGATCTAAGTATTAAAAAGATAAAATAAGTAAATTCACAACACCTCTAACACTAATTGTAGGATTGGTATAGGGTATGAAGTTACAAACTTCTAGTTCAACACACATGCTTAAATATAGAAAGCAGTTCCAAAAAATAGGTTCCGGAAATATGATTATGAAAAACTGAAACTTAATGAAAGTATGCAATATGATATTCTATCTTAGAGCGTATAGAGTCTAAAATAATCATAGTACAAGTGTAATTAAATATAATAAGGTTATACTTTCCTTACAATACAAAATGAATAAAAAACAAATAGTAAAACTACAAGTTACAAGATATAAGTCTATTAACCCAAAGGGAAGGGTATCCAACAACCTTGGACAAAGGTCCATTGATTTATAATTTCAAGAAAGTCTGTCTTACCCACACCAGGGTATGCCCTCTATACGAAGATCAGAGTCTCTATCTTTCTAGCCTTGCAAGCCCTCAACTACAAGATAGTTGGAAAATATGTCTTCCTCAGCAAGGAAGCCCTCAACATAAAGGTTTTGGAACCTCTTTCTTCCTCAGCAAGGAAGACCTCAACTTCAAGGTGTCATAACCTTTTTCTCCTATCCCCAAAATCCCTCGAATGTAATCACCAACATTCAAACTTTAACGAATCACTGTGCACAAAGAAATTTTTTAATAAGTTGTTCAGACCTTCTGCACGAAGCTTTGAGAGTTTATAAGAGTATCTCTCTCTAGAAATCACTTCAACAGCATATAACCACCAGTTGTCAATTTCATCGAAGATCAGATATTGGAGCTTTTTAAATGTTCTCCTATTTATAGGAGAAATTTCAACGGTCGGCTCCCTCGTCCAACTATCATATTTTCCAAAAACTTCAGAGGGACCTATACATGTGTCACCCAACCAATGGTTAGTTAGAAACAGAATGGAAGACATCATTTTATAAAAAAACATGTATAAACATAAGAAAAACTGAAGCTCGAAATGTAAGCAAATAAATTTTCTGAGTCTAACCAAAATTGAATTCAAAGTCTATAATAAAAAGTATATTTGGATTCTGTTTTATAGGAATTCGGAATATGATATCTGTTGAAGTCTGGAGTCTGAATTTTAAGGAAATTCGGTGTCAAGTTTTACCAGAGTTCAGAATCTTAACTTACAGAGTTCAAAGTCAAACTTGTAGAAGTTTGGAGTCGAACCCATAAATGTTTAGAGTCAAACTCATAAATGTTCAGAGTAGAACTAGTAAAAGTTCAGAGTCGAACTAGTAAAATTTCTGAGTCAAACTCATAAAAGTATGGAGTCGAACTAATAAAATTTCAGAGTCGAACTAGAAAATGTTTAGACTCGAACTATTAAGTGTTCGGAGTCGAACATGTAAAAGTTCAGAGTAGAACTAGTAAATGTTCGGAGTCTAGAATTCGGAGTTGAACATTGTTAGAGTTCGTATACAGAATTCAGAGTGGAACTTTATTAGAGCTCATATCGAGAATTCAGAGTGAAACTTTATTAGAGTTCGTATCCATAATTCAGAGTGGAACCTTATTAGAGTTCGTATCCAAGATTCGGAGTGGAAATTTATTAGAGTTCATATCCAGAATTCGGATCCTAAAACAGAATTCTTCATATCTAATCATTATATAATTCCTGAGATTTTGATATGAATACAATTTTTACACTTATGAAAAATATTTTTATGCATAAAGAAATCTTGTTAGGGTAAATTTCTTTAAGGAAGGAAATTTTCCATATAGAAGTAAAATATAGATTTGCTAAAGATTAAGGTGTTTGTGATTTTGAAAACAAGAAGGAATGGAAAATTCATAAGGAAAACCTTATTGACTTAACAATCACCCCCCTTTTGGAAAGCACAAACATCCTTATGAAAAATATTATAAGGACTTTGAAAATTTTTATTAGACTTTGAAATTAAAACTTATCTCCCTTTTTTTATGGATGATAGTGAATACAACATACTCCCCATTAGGCATTGAAACTCTAAGGATTGTATTCTGAATTTTCGGAGTGGAGTTTTCATTATCATGGGATTGAAAAACTTCTTAATGAAAAACTCCACCTCACTTTAAGAATATCTTTACTTAGAAATTTTTCCTTCTCCATTTTAAAATTTTCGTTCTCCCTGTTTGAGTGATTTTTTCTTCTTCTCCCCCTTTGTGATTTTCAAAAACAATTTAAGGGAATGGAACAAAATATGGTACCTAAAACATTAGTATATAACAAAACAAGATACGACCACCCAAATATTTCATTAGAGTTGAAAATTTTACCTGGAAAGAAAAATACAAAAAAAGATTAGATTGGGTTTATTTGTCTTCCTTTTCCTTCGGGATTAGCATCTTCAACAAGATTTTCAGTTTCTTCAAATCTATTTGATCCTTCTGAGCATACCTCTCCAAAGATTTTATTGTTTCATCTTGAGATTTCAAACCTTCTTCTTGAGACTTCATGTTCTCTTCCTCCATATTCAGTATCTCATCTTGCTTTTGCATTTTTTATTGAATCTCAAGCCAAAAATCACTTTCACCTTTCCAGTTTTGAGATACTGAGTTAAGATTACCATTCAGATCCCTTACTTGTTGATTCTGAATATTTTTCTCTGTGGTTAGCTCATCCTGAAGATTCTAAATCTTTTTATCCTCATTGTCAAAGGCATCATATACCTCATTCTAAAAATGATCGAAGTCAGCATTATGTTATTAAACATTCTTAGACCAAAAAGCGATTTCACTGCAAGTTTTTCTGTGCACACCATAATTGATAAGGAAATTTCTATGGTTAGCCTCAATCTTCACACACTTATCCATGACCATGGATAAGGATTATAACTTCTGATTCAAACTATACTGCAGCATCTGGAATCTGGAGTCTATAGTTGGAAAAATCGGAATTGTCTTCACAAAAATCTTCAGAGATTCAACCACAAAATCATGACCATGTGCTGATATCTTTGAATCAGATAATTTATTTGGGGATTTCTCTTCTTCAATCTGCACTAACATCCTTCTAGAATAACCACCAACTTCTTTCTTCCTGATGATGTCTTTTATTTTTGTATCCGTGAGTACTTTCTTACATTTTTCATATTTCAGAAAGGGTTAATCATCTAGGGACTCTTCCTCACTTTCTGATAATTTAACAATCTGGTCTTCATCTATTTTCTCCTTTTCTGCTCCTTCCTCAAGAAACTTATTCTAATAGGATTCTTCCTCATCATACAAAAAAATTTCCTTCTCTTCCTCTTGATTGTTATCATCCTTGAAACTTTCTTTCTCAACTCCCTTTCCCAGAGTGAAAAATTTTGCGGATTCATCCTTCTCTTGACAATATTATACTTGTTTGATCAATTCATCCAGATCTTCACTTTCTTATTATTATTCTTCTTCTTCTTCAACAATGTCTTATTCTAATTCATCAGCTTCGTTTTCTATTTCTTCAACTACCGCTTTAGCCTTAGATTTTTCCGGAGTGATGAAGTCATTTCCTGGAGTTTCTGGTAATGGTTCGGTAAGGAATGAGTCCAGAACCAGAATCTGCTCAGAAGCTATTTCGGTTGCTTTCATAAGGTATTGAAGAATCTCAGCTTCAGACAACTTTTTCTTCAACTTTTTTTCTATAGCATTCTTTTCTAACTCATCATCAGCTCTTTCCCTTAAGGCCTTAGCCTCTGCAGGGTCCAACCCGAACTGTGGATCCCCTTTTTTTCTCATTTGTTTGTCTTCTCTGCACTTAGAAGCCACCTCATCTAGATAAGCTTATTGTTTTTTCAGCCTAGGAGGTGCGGATGGAGTTTCTTTTGATTTGGGAGTTTTGTCTTCAGCAACCACTTCCATAAGCTTCCTCTTCTTAGAATCATTCTTCCCTGGTTCTTCCTTTCCACATTTTCTGGAATGGTCTCAGCCTCTCCCTCTGGTAAAGAGTAGAATTCTCCAGATTCAACAAAAAAACATCTTCATACTTTTCAATGTATCATCACTGACGAGCATAAGATTACTATTCTGAACTTTATACTTATAGGAAACCTTGAATTAATCTAAGCACTGAACATTCAGCTTTGATAGTAAGGCAGGGTACATAATGATTTCAGCTCTCACGTTCCCTTATTTTATATTCTTAACTATAATCAATATATGCCTCATCAGATTTATCATCAATAGATTTACCAAGAAATCAAGGACATAAATGTCACTCTTCTTCAGATTATCTTTGTCACCCCTTCTTGGTACGAGAAAACCTTGTACCCATAACTATATAATCATATTATTCAGTGAGAGAAAATCTATCTTAGCAGTCTTGGTATCATTAAGTCCAAGACATTTCAATGAATTCACCTTTTTAAAACTTCCTTGCTCATCCAGAAGCTTATTTGAGCAAAACTCAGCTACCCCTTCATATGATAAACCCACTAAACTTGTAGCCTTGTGTAAGATAATTTTTAAGTCTTACCATTAGACTTGACAAAAAATAACTCTCTTCCATCTTCCTTCTAGAAGGAAATAGACTCGTTGAACTCTACAAGTAAATCTGTAAAAAATGGATCTTGTTTCTTTGACTTAGACAAGTAAACATCTTCCCATCCATTCAATCTGATATTATTATATATAAGAGAATCATACTGGTATAAATTCGAATGCACTAACCTTTCCTTGAAAACTAACCATTTTGAGATTGGCTTTTAGGTAGACATGTCTTCAGATGTAGCTTCAATAGAAATTCGAAGTAGAGAGTTCTAGAAGATTCGGAATGGCTTTGTCAATGATCGGAACAGTCCTTAAGAAGAGATTCAGGGATTCAAGATGCGAAAGATTTGAAAAACTGACGTGGGACGACCCTCAGGGGTCCCCATTATATAGGCGTTGAGATAATGGTTCAGATTCCATGGTTGATCAAAAGGTTGAGATACATTGATATTTGATCTGGCGTTTGAGATACAAACTGCAAGGAAAACATGACTCTGGTCTTTTGCGGTTTCTATGAATAACATTCGTATTTTAGAAAACTAGAATCCTAAATTTTTGAAAACTCATAAGAAAATACCATCAAGAAAAATATGACAATAAACACTTATGTTAGAAAATTATACCTTTTGGATTGGCTAGGAATATTGTTTGTAATTAGTAATATTCTTCTTGGGGAAAAATTTGACTAAGAAAAAGAACACATTACGAAAAACATCATTAAGAAAATTATTAGTACAAAAAGTATGAGTACGAAAATTTCAGTACAAAAATTATGAGTACGAAAATCTCAGTACGAATAGTATGATTACGAAAATCACAGTATGAAATGTATGAGTACAAAAATCTCAGTATGGAAATTCCAGTTCTAATGATTTCAATTATGAAAATTTCAGTTCGGGAAATTTTCATTATGAAAATTCCAGTTCTGGAAATTACAGTTTTGAAAATATAAAGACTCATTAAAAAAAAATTGGTTACACAAGTTTGAAAACAAACTCATATATTTTTTTATTACACTAACAAGCACATGTAATCCCCCTATGAAAAGGAGTTTATTACTGTAAAGAGATTTATTCAACAGGAAGTTAACAAAGAAAGATTACCTTACGGTTATCATTCATAACTTCTATATAATGTATTCAAATATATAGAAAGGTAATTGTTTTGTGAAAATGTCATCAAATTGATCTTGTGTTTCGATAAACTGAAGTATGGTATCTCCTTTTTGTGTGTGTTCCCAAAGAAAGTGATGCCCATTATCTATGTTCTCTGCATGAGAGTGATGTGCATGGTTTTTACTAAGGGGAATGGCACTTGTGTTTTCACACAAAATTTGAGTCTTAGTAAAACTCAAGCCATAGTCGGTGAGTGTGTGTTGCATCCACAACACTTCAGCACAACAAGTTCCAGCTGTACATATTCAGTTTCAGCAGTGGAGAGTGCTACTGAGTGTTTCTTCTTGCAAGACCAAGAAACTATTTAATCTCCTAATAAATGAAAAGTTCTAGATGTACTCTTTCTATCCATTCTACATCCACCAAAGTCAGCATCTGAAAAATGTTTCAAAACAAAATCATTTCCAGAATTATAAAATATTCCTTGGTCCCTGGCTCCCTTTAATTAGCGAATAATTCCTTTCACTTCCTTTAAATGATATTCCTTAGGATTGGATTGATATCTGGCACATAATAATACTAAAAACATTATGTTTGGACGACTGGCTATCAAGTATAGTAGGCTTCCTATCATACCTCTATAAGATGTTTGATCTACTAGTTTCCCAGATTCATCAAGATCTAAATAGTTTGAGGTACAGATGTGAGTACTTATACTCTTATTGTTTTCATATCGATACTTTTTAATAAGATATTTAATATACTTATGTTGAGATATATAGGTACCTTTTGGTTTTTGTGAAATTTGAAAACCAAGGAAAAATGTTAACTCACCGAACATACTCATTTGAAACACATATTTCATTAGACTTGCAAAGGAGTCAGTTAAAGATTTTTGAGTTGAACCAAATATGATGTCATCAACATAAATTTGAACAGTGAAAACATTTTTCTTATCTTTATTTATAAAAAGGGTTAGATCTAAATTTCCCTTAACATAGTTATTTTGAAGAAAAAATCATGTAAGTCTATCATACCAGGCTCGTGGGGCTTGTTTAAGGGCATACAATGCTTTGGTAAGTCTAAAAAGACAATCAGGATGTTTTGTATCTTCATAGCCAGGAGGTTGTTCACAGAAACTTCCTCTTGAACATAACTTTTACGAAAATCACATTTCACATCCATTTGAAAAAGTTTAAAATTGAAGAATTTTGTAGTGGAAAGTATGATACGAATAGATTCAAGTCTAGCTACTGGAGCATAGGTTTCATCAAAGTATATTCCCTCTGGCTGATTATAGCCTTTAGCAACTAGTCGAGCTTTATTTCTAAAAATGATTCCATTTTCATCACACTAATTTCTGAAGACCAGCTTTACTCTATATCAGAATATTCCTAAGGTCCAGACTTTATTCCTTTCGAATTCATTTAGTTCATCTTGCATTGCTTTGATCCAATCATAATCACATAAAGCTTTATCAGTGCTTTTAAGTTCTAATTGAGAAAGGAATGATATATTTTCTATTTCATTTGTCAAGGAACTTCTAGTCCTTACAGGGGGATTCACATCAACAATGATACTATCACAGGGATGATTATTTAGAAACACCTGACTTGGGTTTTGTAAAACATGTTAATCAACAAAGGGTAGAATGTCTTCTGGGGTAAATATTTCAGAAGCATATTCTTGAACATTTTCTTTATTAGGAGGATCTTCTATCAAATGTTGATAATCATTTTTTGAAAACACATCTGAGGATGTAGGTTGGGATGGTTTGAAAACAAAAGGATCAGATGCATCAAATTTTACATGCACTGTTTCTTCAATAGTACAAGTGTTTTTTTTAAACTCTATAATCCTTTGAAGTTATGGAGTAGCCTATGACAATTATTTCATCAGATTTTTGTGTGAATTTTTGAAGATTATCTTTGGTATTTAGGATGAATACCTTGCAACCAAAAACCTTGAAGTAGGCAAGTCTAGATTTTCTACCATTCCATAACTCATAAGGGGTTTTATTAAGAAACCGTCTTATTAAAACTCGATTTATAGTATAAAAGGCTTTACATACATCTTCATCCCAGAAATGTCTCCCTAAATAATATTCACTCAACATGGTTCTAGTTATTTCTTAAGGAATTCTTTTTCTTTTTTCAACTAAACCAATTTTTTTAGGATTTCTAGGTGTTGAAAAGTTGTGAGTAATACCTTTTCTACTACAAAATTTTTCAAAATCATAATTTTTGAATTCTCCTCCATTATCACTATGAATAGTTTTGAGTGGAAGGTTTTTCAAATTTTTAACTTGGGCTCTAATAATTTTGAAATAATAAAAATCCTCATATTTCATTGCTAGAAAAAAGATCCATGTAAATCTAGTGTAAACATCTACTAGAAAAAACATATAATATTTGCCTCCAATGCATCCATATTGTGTTAGACCAAAAAGATACATGTCCACCAACTATAATGCATCAGTTGTAGAGACTTCACCTATTGATTAAAAAATAGATTTATGTTTTTTGACATATTGACAAGGATCACAAACTTTAGAAGATTCAAATCTAAGCTCCGGTAAATCCTTAACTAGTTTCTTCTTAGAGAGTACATATGTTCCTAAGATTACAGTGACCTAGTCTTCTATGCCACAACCAAGAGTGATCTTCCATTTCACTTAGGCAAGGTATGTCTTGGCTCCTATGGTATTTTAAATTCATAGTGTAAACATTCTCTTGCCTATTGCAGAAAGAACAAATTCTTCCTTGGAATTGTGTACTAAGCATTTATCATTCCTAAAATTAACAAGGTGTCCTTAATCACATAATTGACTTATGCTAATGAAATTGTGCTTAATACCCTTAACAAATAAAACTTTTGAAATCAATGTTTCACCAAGAATAACAATATTACTTATACCAACAATTTCTCCCTGAGCATTATCTATGAAAGTTACTTTTCATCCTTTAGTCTTGATAATCTTTTTGAAATAGATTTTGTTACCATTAATGTTCTGGGAACATCCACTATCCATGTACGAAGTATTGTTGTTGGCATTCTACCTATTTTCCTAAAAATGAGAAAAGAATAAGACTTTCGGAATCCAAACTTGTTTGGATCTGAGAAGTTCAGATGACAATTTATTGGGTACCCACATATTTTTATAAAAATAAACCTTACGAAAACCTAAATATTGAGTTTTGTTTAAAGAACATTTCTTTTCCCAGTGATCACCACATTGACACTTGGATCAAAATTGAGCACTTTTTGGTACAATATAATTGTTAATAAGAGTTGGGTTTTCTTGGGTATAGCCAAATCGAGACATGTTTCTTAAAGGACGTATTTGTGAGTACATATTATCAAACTTTTCTTTACAATGATTAATGTTCGACAAACACTTCTTTATGGAAAAAAATTTGGAGTTGATTTTTATAACCATGTTTTTATCTTCAAAATCATTAGATTTGGAACTAGAGGTATACTCGAAATCACATTTCATAGAAATTACTTTTTATAGATCTTTAGAAAGATTATTCTTTATAGAATTTACTTCCTCAAGTTTTTTGAAATACTTATAAATTCATCATTTTCCTGTCAAGATCTTTAAAAAGATCTGATATTTCTTTTGAAATAATAGTATTTTTAGTGTTTGCCTTATAAATCATTTTATTGAGTTTAGAATTCTCAATATTAATAAGTTCAGCAAACCTAGAAACTTCTTCATATGTAGGTAAATTATTTTCTTCATCAGAAGAGGATTCTTCATCTGAAGAGTTATAATATTTACTATCATTTGAATTTAAAGAAACATTGGTCAATGATTCAGCATTGTGTACATTAGCCATAAAGCAATGATTGTTAATAGGTAATCTGGCTATAAGACCAAGATTCTTTGGTCCAAAAGATTCATAATCAAAAGATTAATCTGAAGGGTCACCACCATTGGCACTCTAGGTATCATTAGCATTCAGAACATTCTTAGCTTTAGCTTTATAATTATTCTTCCTATTCATTTTTGAATGCCTCTCTTTTCTTTCTTTCTTCTTGAGCATAGGGAAATCAGGTTGTATGTGTCGAATTCAATTACATTCGTAGCATATAACTTTTGAATCTTTCCTATATTTCCCCTCTTTCTTCTTATACTTGAATTGTAAATTTCATTGACCAGTTATCTTATTCATTCTTGGAGAAATATTTTCTAACTCATTTTCTGAGACATCAACCTCACTATATTCTGATTGGATTGTAACCTTCTTAGACTTGGATCAAGTTAATCTCTCAGGAGTCTTACCTTTCATGTAATTTTAAGTAGTTGTAAAAGAAAAAATACCATTCCTATTCTTCTTTTTGATATTGTCAGCATCTCTCTTCATTATTGTTTCATGTTGGAGAAGAGTTCCAAATAATTCATCAAGAGTAATCTGAAAAAACATTCATGTTCTAATCAATAGTAGTACTTTTGGACTCCCACTCATTAGGCATAATATCAATAATTTTTTCCACAAGAGCCTTATCATCCAGACTATTCTCACCCATAGATTGTAAGCTATTCACGATAGTCATAAATCTTTGTTTCACTTTGCATATGGGTATTCCATAAGGAAAATTAAAACCATGATACTCAGTCCTCAACATAGCTCTCCTAGTCTCAATCACTTTCGAAGTACCAAAGTGTGTAACTTCAAGTTTCTTCCAGATACTGTTTTTTGTTTCACAAGAATAAATTTTGCTATATATATTCCTAGTCATTGAAAATATTATAGTATTGCGTACCTTATAATTCAACTGATAATCATGCTTCTCTTGGTTTGTGAAAGTACTCACTTCCTTGCCATGAATTTGATATCCAATAGTAAGCATAATGAAATTTTCTACTCCATTATTGATTGCAAAATACGTCATCATATCTCTCCAATACTCATAATTATTACCATCCAAAATTGGTGGTCTTGTAGGATTAAGGTTTTCTATTGATCCAACGTTTAAACCTACATTCTTTAAGATAACCCTTGTCACACAAAACTTGTTAGTAGCAAAAATTCGTAATGAAAGAAAATATGTAAATCCAAAAAATACTATGACTCTGGAAGATTCACACCAGATATTATATGTAACAAAAAAAAATAGAACATTAGTGGATGTAAGCAAAAGATAAATCCAAACTTTATGAGTATGAAAAATCAAATCTGAAAAATCTATTCTGAGAAAGAATGAGAAAAAAATTTCTTCTAAATTTAATTGTCAGATTTAATCCGATTGATCTTAAACCTGCTCTGATACCAATTGTAGGATCAAAATAACGATGTAGATGATCAATACATAAGAGGGGGGTGATTTGTACACTTTATAAATTTCCTTAAACAAGGAATGATCTATGTTTAACAAAGTTAAACTAAGTAAATTCACAACAACTCTAACACAAATTGTAGGATAGGTATAGGGTATGAAGATAAAAACTACAAGTTCTACACACTTGCTTAAATCTGGAAAGTGGTTCCGAAAAACAAGTTCTAGAAATATGATTCTGGAAAACTAAAACATAATGAAATTTTACAACATGAGATTCTACCTTAGAGTGTATAGAATCTAAATGAATCAGAGTACAAGTGTAAGGAAATATAATATGGTTGTACTTTCCTTGCAAAACAAAATTCAGAAAAAATATAGTAGTAAAACTACAAGTAACAAGATATAAGTCTATTAACCCAAAGAGAAGGGTATCCAAAAAACCTAGATAAAGGTCCATTGATTTATACATTCAAGAAAGTCTATCATAACAACACAAGGGTAAGCCCTCGATACAAAGATCGATGTCTCTGTCTTTCTAGCCTTGCAAGCCCACAACGTTATGTTAGTTGGGACCTCTTTCTTCCTCCGCAAGGAGTCCCTCAACATCAAGGTGTTGGAACCTCTGTCTTCCTCAGTAAGGAAGCCATCAACATTAAGGTGTATGATCCTCTGTCTTCCTATCTCTGGAAGCCCTCGAATTTAATCACCAAAATTCGGAGTCGCATGAAGCAATATGGACAAGGAAAATATTGAACAAGATGTTCAAAATTCTTGCACGAATCTTTGAGAGTTGATAAGAGCCTCTCTCTCTATAAATCACTTCAATAGCATATAAGCACAAGTTGTCAAAGTTGTCGAAGATTTGTTTTTGGAGCTTTTCAAATGTTCTCATATTTATAGGCGAAATTTCAATGGTCGACTCCCTCCTCCAACGGTCATATTATCTTTAAAATTCATAGGGACCTGTACATGTGTCACTCAACCAATGGTTAGTTAGAAACAGTATGGACGACATCGTTTTATAACAAAACATGTGTAAACATAATATAAACTAATGTTCCAAATGTAATAAAATAAAAGTTCGGAGTCTAACCAAAATGGAATTTGGAGTCTATAATAAAAAGGATATTCAGATTATGTTTTATAGGAATTCGGAATCTGAAATCTGTAGAAGTCCGGAGTCTAAAAAATTCAGAGTCTGGTTTCACCAGAGTTTAGAATCTGAACTTACAGAGTTTGGAGTCGAAATTGTAGATGTTCGTAGTCGAACTCATAAATGTTCGGAGTCAAACTCATAAAAGTTCAGAGTCAAACTAGTAAAAATCTGGAGTCCAACTAGTAAAATATCGGAGTCAATCTCATAAATGTTTGGATTCAAACTCATAAAAGTTCGGCATTGAACTAGTAGAAGTTCAAAGTCATACTAGAAAAAGTTTAGAGTTAAACTAGTAATAGTTCAGAGTCGAACTAGTAAAAGTTTGGAGTCCAGAATTCGGAGTTGAACTTTGTTAGAGTTTGTATCCAGAATTCGGAGTGGAACTTTTTTAGAGTTCGTATCCAGAATTCGGAGTGCAACTTTATTAGAGTTCATATCCTGAATTCAGTGTGGAACTTTATTAGAGTTTGTATCCCAAATTTGGTGTGGAACTTTATTAGAGTTTGTATCAAGAATTCAGATCTAAAAACAGAATGATTCATATCTACTCATTATATGATTCCTAGATTTTGATATGAATTCTATTTTTACACTTAAAAAAATATTGATATGTGTAAGGAAATCTAGGTTAGGGTAAATTTACTTAAGGAAGGAAATTTTCCTTATATATGTAAAATATATATTTTCTTAAGTATAAGGTGTTTGTGATTTTCAAAACAAGAAGGAATGGAAAAGCCATAAGGAAAACCTTATTGACTTAACAATATAAAACATTACTGATTAGAATTGTGTAGTTTGAAGACATAGAGCTGCAGAAGAAGATAATCTATTTTCCCAAGATCACAGATGATTGTAATGGAATGATATAGTTCATGAAAAGTTTATGGGTTCCATCCATAATAGATTTAATGAATTATAAATTGTACAAGACTCATATATATTAATTATATATTTATTCTAGAGGTATAAATATGTATATATATTTGAATGATTATTTATAGCGGGATAGCCTGAATGGATATATTACAGAGTTTTATCTTAGTTCTAATATTCATTTAACGTTTAGGATGATTGAGAAAAGTAAAAGGTTATGTTACAACCATTACACATTCAAGAAATGAAATGAGTAAGCATTAACATAAATTTATCATCGAACTCCCCTGAAAATCTAAAGTGTACAATGCTATGTGGATTATACACAACAACCAAGAACAATTAATTTCCATTAGATATAACTTAATTCAAGATCATATTTCCAAAATATACCATAGGGAGTTTTCTGTTTTAAAGGACTATGAAAATATATTATTTATTATCAGGATATGAGGTTTACTAGGATGTTTTGGTGATATATTTTGTAGGATCTGGATATAGAGTTAATATCTAATGCGGTGTACCATCATCACAAAAAATGATAGTATACAAAATATTTCATACCCAATATGATATGTTGATAATTTATTCCCTATATTTAAAATGTGTTTTGGATAAAAAACATTCTCTATTATATTTAAAAAAAAACAGATTTCTCTGAATCATTTAGATGGATCCTTATGAGGCCCTCAATGTATATAATTATTCAACTCTGATATTTTGGATGGCATTGAATGAATAATTATATTGGGATCTATCTTATCTAATGATAATAAAGATAATATTATATCTATTCAAAGCAAACCAATGTAAATCAAGGTCAATAGAAAAATTTATGTTGATAATAGTTAGCATTATCTATCATTTGTTATTGGTGAGAAAATATTCCCCTAAATTACTTCATGGAATGATGTTATGAGATTCAATAAGAACAGATAGATAATAACTAGTAATATTGTCCCTTCTAGGATTCCAGATCAAGTTGGGAAAATTTATTTTCACTTGGTTCCTCAACCAAACCTCTCTTAAGTACACTATGCTTTCCATGAAAATATAATAAATAATTATATTCATATTATTTCACATGTATTGAACTCACTGTTTATATAAATGGATCAGAACTATACTTAGGAATAAAAACCTATTGATATTCTAATCATATGGAGAATGTTCTATGAAACAATACCACTCATCAGTCAATGTTTTATAGTTAAACCACCATCTTAAACAGGATACATGGGAACATTAATATATAATAAGAGATATATGTCCATAGACGCTAGAATCAATGTGATATCATTTTGAAGAATAAATTAATTTTCTGTGGGTATAATGTAACCCTATGTAATCTTGGAAGTATTTTCTCAGATAAATTTAATTTCAACGATAGTCTAATTTGCAAGAAACATTGAGATTCAATAAACACTAATATACCATTGATATTATTATTTAAACAATACCTATATAACATAATTATTAAACAAAGATGTATTATTATGAATTAAAAAATATTGAAAAAAATGTAATGGTTTTATATACAAAAACCCTTTTATAAATATATACTGAATTTTTTGTAAGTTGTTTATATATATAAAAAATACATCTTTCCTAAAAAATAATTTTTATTTGGAAGATTTTAAAATTATTTATTTTCACTTTAATAATATTAAATTTTTAAAATTCACATAATTTTTTAAATAAAATCTTCAATATTATCTTAGATTGAATTTTTTATAATGTTTTAAAAAGGATAATTTTATGATTAATAGTTAAACAATAATAATTTTTTTGAAGGCATTTTTTCAATTAAAAAATTTAGAATTTATTTATTTTAATATGGTTCTAAATGAATAATGAGTTAAATGGTATTATTATTAATCCAATTTTTGTCATTGGAAATTATTTCATGTTCAATATTTTGATATAAAAACATTGTATACTAACAGAAAAAAATATCATTTGAAAAAAATTTGTTTCATTTCATGTATGGGTTAAATTTTGAAATAAATTATACAAATTCATTGAATTTAGTTTTTTATAATAGATATAATATTTTTAAATACCATAATCAATATTTTTTAATATATTCATAATAATATTTTCTCATATTGAATAAAAAATATAGTAAAAATTATTTACAGTAGGTAAGGTTAAAACGGGTTTATCGAGGAGGGCATGAGGTAATCTAAAGTCCTAGACATTTAAATCATATAAAATCTTATCCATTTAATATTTAATAGTAATATTTAGACTATATATAATATAAATTCCCATAATTATCCATTTCATTTACATTTGATGTGTGAAAGATAGGGGTGTATCTTACTGTTTTCAAAAATTCATAGGGTGTCATATCTGACACATAAATAAGGGAATCCCACTCCTACCCTCTTCACAATTCCAATTCATTTTGGATTGTCCAAAACTACACAAATAACTTCAATAATTCCCTCCCCATGTACTAGAGGAATTATTTTTATTAAAAATCAATCTTATTAAGGCTTTAGGTTTAATCCTAAAGAGGTTCATTGAAGATTTAATATAGTTTGTAGCCATGAATTTCTTATTTATCCTAATACATCATATAAATAGAGATAAAATATAATTATATAGAAACATACATATATTCTATATAAATAAATTCAATATTTTTAAAGTATGTACCTATTTTCATCTCTTCTTTCATAAATTATGAATCAAAATTATTGATCATGTGTACCAAAGACTACCACCTCACGAACCAATGAAAATCATTTTTCATCACTTCCTTTCATGTATGTATATAATGATGTATTATATAAATATATATATATTACATTTACTCCATTTAATTATAATATCACATATAATATTATATCATCCAATCGCTAGAAAATTGAAAATGTCTCATGTGTGTATGTGTGAACTGCTGCCTCTATGAATAAGTGTGATAATTTTTTTAATTTATTTTATATTTTTATGGTAATTATGATAGATTTAATGAATATATATGATACATAAATGAGTATATATAAATTAATTCATATTTATATTTATGTTATTCCATCAATCTATGAAATGAAAACAATGTTCATGCATACGTACAACATACTATCTTCTTGAATGGTGTAATTTATTTATTAACCTTCATGTTCTGTTGATGACTCTAAATATGTAACTAAAAATTATATATTATGTTTATATATTTATTAACATTATATATATGATATATATATAGTCAATATACAATGATAGAAAATACCTAAGCAATGCATATATGAAAAAGGAGTAATCATTATGAAAGATGATTTTCATAAATAATTATTTATAGATGGGTCATACTTTTTTTAATTAAATGATAAATTCCTTTTGAAAATTAAATATCTTTATAGAATACATTTTTAGTAAATATATATTTATTAAATATTTTTTTGAAGGATTATAAATAAAATATCGTCTTAATTTAAATAGATTTCTTCTCGCATTTATTGTTGTTAGACACTTGACTTATACATGAATTTTCTATTTTTTGGGATGTATATACTTCATATTAATGTATTTTATTTTTATTACCTATAATATTATGAGATATAAATACTATAGGACTTCATCGATTTCCTGTTTTATAAAATTTAGATGATACCAATGTGTATGTGGTTTATTTAAAAATTTCATTATTTTTTGTTTTATTTTCAATTATGTTTCTAATGATGAAATATTATGATATATCTCTCAAAAACAGATGAATTTTATTCTAAAATATTTATTTCATAGAAATGATTCCTATCATTTTATTCACTTTATTAACTGAAGTGGTGGAAAAAATATTTTTATTGAATAATAAGTTTATTTCTCTCTTTGGTAAAAAATAATTTTTATACTAAGACCATGATTTAAAAAATGTTTAATATATGATTTTTTATTAATTTTTTTTATTCTTATTTTAATTTATTTTTTATTTTTTAATGTATTATTTAAAATATATCATCCTTTTATTTCTAGAATGAGGTAAATTATAATTTTTATAAAAAATGTCAATCTAATATTTTTTTAACATATATGGTATAGAAGATATGTTATAAAATCAATATAAACTGATTTAATATTTTAATATATATTTCTTAGTGTATTTAAAAATAAATTATTTTTTGGTATTTCATAAAATGTTTTATTTTAAATGGGGGATTTCATAGTGGAAATAATATTTTCCTCATGAAATGTTCCCAGTGATCATTTCAAATATTTTCCCATATATTATAAAATCATTTGATGTTATGTACGATCTAATGGTGAAGGATAAAATGATAAAAATAATTATACTTGGTCATTATGGTTAATATTTTATCTAAAATTATTTTTATGAAAATAATTCCTTTTAATGAGTTTTCTATGAAAAATTGATAAAATGTCATTAAAAAATTTTAATTTTCAAAGGTGATCCAATGATAATATTCTTTTGAAAAACATTTCTTTTCATAGGTTTTAATATTTTTATTGTTTTATAGTATTCTGTCACACATTTTTATGAATTTCATAATGTTGTTTTTGGGCCCCAAATTATATTACCACAAAATTGTTTTGGTAATGATTGATAAATAATGAGATAATATGAGATAGAATTTTGAGTTAACCTGGTTATGAATGGGGCTTAGTGAAATATTACTTTTTTTTGGAGTGAACATCATTATATATTATCATTGTGGGTGGGTTGGGGGGTGAACCCATTACACTATGATATTATTTAAAATAATCATTGAATACGATAGAAATGATTTTTAATGATTTTGTGAAAGTTATAATTCCATTCCAGATGTTTATATTATGCACTAATAGAACATGTTCATTGATACCATTATGAATCTTGACATATAAACTATATAGATTTATTCTATGATCCATTTTTAACATATATTATATATAGTTTATGGTTTCAAAATGTTATTATATTCTTCTCATACCCATATACTCAGGTAACATTTTGTGATCATCAATATCTCCAATTTTACATTTATGATAACTCTGAAGCCTCAATTATATTAGGTGACCATTCAATATTAATAAAACTATAGAACAACAGTAATATTAATGCATTGAGTAATTAAATTCCAATTTTATATGATGAATGTCAATAATAAACATACTTGTATAAAATAAGCTTATAAAGAATGTTTTTATATGTTCCCATTGAAATGCACTTTTTGAATAATCTAAAATGTATTATTTAAGATATCCTTATATTTTTAATAATGTTAAATAATTTTTATAATAAATAATTTATTTAATATTATTTTATTGAATTATATTTAAGAAAACTTATATGCAAAAATTATTATTTTTTAGAAACATATTTATTTTGTTGGGAAGTGTTTTTGTTTTAAAAGGAATAATGTATGTAAATTAAAATTAATTAAAATAAAACATAATGATTAAATATTTAAATTGATTGAATAAACTATATAAATAAATATTTTTATTTGAAAAATTCTAAATATAATTATTATTCACATATTTAATATATGATAATTTTATGTAAGGAATATTAATTCCTTAAAAATGATATTAGAAACAATTTCTATTATTATTTTAATATATAATTTTCCACTTTTATGAGTAGAATATGTAAATGTTTATTCAATATTTTTAATAATAGTATTTAATATTATTTAATATGTTAATCATAATATTATTTCATAATTATTATTAAATATAGTTATAGAAAATTACCATAAATGAAGTGAAATTGGTTTACCTGGGGGATCAAAATGACAAGGGTATGTATGGAAATTTTAATATGGAAAACAAAATTTTATTTAAATATTTAACCATTATGGTATTGAAAATTATAATATAATTTCATTAGGAATAATTAATATTCGGAAGAAATTTTTTATTTTGGATTCATTTCTGAAATTTCTAGGTAATTTCAAGAAGGTTCCCCTTTCCCTCATATAATGGCAACCCTACCCTCACTTATTCGCACCTCACAATCCATATTTCTAGAAAAAAACTGAAAAAAATACTCCCCAACAAAATTATCAACATTATATAGGTTATTGTATTCCAAAAGGATCAGCTATATAGTCTATAAGATGGGACCCAAAGGAGTATATATTAAGGGAAGGTAATTTCCTTAATGAAGCTCTTTCTTTTTCTATTTGTTATTTTACAAACATGAAAAATTTATTAACAAATAAAAATATTAACACCAATATCTATCATATTATGTAGTTTTATTATGGTTACTTCATTATATTTATCAATTTACATCTCTATCAAACAAGAAAAAAATCTACCATTTGTGTGCCTGAAGGACTCTGACCTCGGGAATTGATGTAATTTTTTCCCTCTCAGACTCACATGGATAGTCATAATGATGGAAATAATGAATATATTTGATAAATATAAAAATATATCAAATCTTTAATATAAATATATCATCAAATTTTTTATCATTTCATCCATTACTGTAATTATATCATTTTCTCTGCATATGTATGACCTACCATTACCACAAAGCGGTGTGATTGATTTTCTGTTTGAAAGTTAATGAATAGTTATAATAATGTTTATAGTAATTACATATAAATTTATTTAATTAATATCATTCATGATATGATAAAATTTTATCATATACAGAATATTTAAAATAGTCATGTGAAAACACCCATGAAAAAACAAGATAGTTATCTCCCAAAACAATAAAAATAATGAAATATTATAAGAATAGAGGAGGTAAAATTCAATAAAAATATATTATATGAAAATATAAATTATAATATCTTCCAAATATATATTAAAAACATTAATAAAAACATTATATATATGGTTAGAACATTTTTTTACCAAAGGTATATCTTTGGTTAGTGATTTCATCCTAATTTCCATCCCATTGAGACAAATTTGTAAATATACACCAAATCATTTTTATGTGGTGTATATACCTAAAATTTGATTTATTAAACATGAATAAATATTTATTAATTATGGAAAAATTTTCAATAATTTTGTTCATTGACGAGTTTAGAATTAAAATTGTACTGAATTTGTATGAATATTTTACAATTTGAGTTTTTTTGGGATTTCTT
This sequence comes from Viscum album, assembly GCA_963277665.1. NCBI lineage: Eukaryota > Viridiplantae > Streptophyta > Magnoliopsida > Santalales > Viscaceae > Viscum > Viscum album. The sequence goes on from OY728130.1 coordinate 2,079,143,849, forward strand.
TATTTTGGTTCAGGGAATATTAACATTTTTACATCATATGTTCCATTAATTTTAATATCAATTATATAAATATATGATTTGAAAAAAATATTCAAACATCTCTTCTCTTTGATATATTAATCAATTAATGATATTTTAATAATAAAAATTGATTTCATTTCCATTTAAAACATATATATTATTCTTCCATGTCTATGTTTTTTGACATTGATTTACAAAATTTGTAATATTTACTAAAATTATTTTTCATAGAAAATATATATCATCCATGAATTTTAATAATAGTATGAATAGAATATATCGACTTTTTTTACGAAGGAGAAATATTTTTGAAAGAACAATGAATTGAATTTTTTTATATATACTAAAACAATGAAATGAAACACCTCCATAATATTTTTAAAAATTTTTGATTCATCTACACATTTTCAATCATTTTGAAAATAAAAAAAAATGTATAAAATATTATTTTAACATTTTATTTTTATTCAAAATATTCTTTTAGTATTCAGGAACTTATAAAAAAATTGAAATTCCAGATGAACTATTTGTCACATTTCACCACTAGGACTATTTTGTGACTATAAAATTTCTATTTAGAAAATAAATTTCTTTTAACAATTTTTCATTTGAAAATTCCTTTATCTTAAATATCCAATTAAATTTTCTAATGAATATATTAATTTCAAAAATCATATAACATTTTCACATACATTGATTACATTGAATGTAAATTTATTAATTGGGAAATATTGATGAACATATATTATTTAATCAAAATGTATATCTTTTGATAAGGATTACTTTTTAGGAATTAAATTTATCATTATATATATGTGTAACACTTTGGATATGTAGTTATTGGTGAAAACCCGAATTATATATGCCTTCTAATCATTGGTATATCACCTTATAAAAATTATTTTCCCATATTAAATGGTTTTTTACCGGATGTTTTAAATTTACTTATGAAAGGTGATGAAAGTATATATATCATGATGTCTCAAAAAATAATGTATAATACTGTTAATTTAAATATTTTAAAATAAGCTGATCATTATCCATGGGATTATTTCATTGATATAATACATTGATTAATTTTTGTCTCATGTTTTTGATTAGTTGGAATCTGTTTTTATTTATTTACCTCCACCTGTTGATTCTTCCTAATAAAATAATTTTAGTAACATTATTGGTTAAATTAATTTAATTTAATTTTATTATCCTTCACATATTGATTATTTATTTTTTATTCTTGATAGATTATCCATTATGAATCCCTTAGTTACTGCTAAACTCACCCTAATTTTTTCCCTCCCCCGTGATATAATGAATAATTATTCGATTGAGTTATAGGATATTTATTATTTTCTGTAAAAATGTTTTATGATTTATTATACTGAAAAATATGCATCATTAATATATCCAGATCTTTGAGACATGTAAACTAATCATTTTTTAGGATTTGATCCCTTTAATTTATCTGATTGTTATAAATATCTACCATCTATGAGCTAGTAGGGTTGATGTTGTTTTATATGGTTTTAGATAACATTTTCTACAATAATTTGGAACTATATTGTTGAAAAAATGGATTATAGAACATAAAAGCCATTGGTTAATTTGGGGATAATTATATAATATAACTGAAATGTTTTAGTAAAGAAAATATTTTGTGTGTTTCCAAAGAAACTCATCCCAATCTGGAAACTAAAAGATGATGTGTATTGTACATTGTTGTATGTAGGGGTAATTAATATGAAAATGGTGGATTGTGATTGAACTCAATCATCACATGGTTCATTATAAAGGTCCTTATTATACACCTATTTTGACACTCTAGAGGGATATTGTAAGAAAAATTCACATGTTTTAATAGACCAATTTGAAGGATTTTAAGAATAGGTATTTCCCAATGAAACCATGTTTATTATATAATATAAAAAATGAATAAATATTAAATTCATGTTATGCGCTACACAAGACATATAATTACATATTGTGATTTGAAATTCATAATTGTAGGATCTAATCTAGTCCATAAAATTGTTTAAAAATTGTTCATGGATGAATGCAGGTCACCAATACTCGTCGACACCATAGATACATTAAATTTGAGAATTAAAATATAGATTGTATTGGAACTAACTAGATAATGGCTAAATATGAGATGTTTTATCATTATATGAAAAATTAACTTTCCCAAATGAATCAACCTTTGATTGAACATCATGAATATAATTAATGGGATCCCTTAATGTGATGAAATTAAAAATCACTAAGTTGTTCCACTAATCCTATAGTATTTTAGTAATGTATTAATTCCATTGAGAAGATATTTATGGCCATGTAATGTCATATAAATGAATTTTTTTAATAGATTAATGTTTTTGATGTGGGATTATGATAATTTGATGTTATTCTTCCATAATTTTAACGATAAAAAATTAAATATAATAGATCACATAGATATCTTTTAAGTACACATTGAATGACTAATATTTCTCTCATGCGAAATTGTATGAAATGAAGTGACAATTCCTTAGCCTAAAATAAAATGATGAAAAAATAGTTTGGATTATAAGGAAACATGTCATATGTTACAATGTTAAGGTAAAAAATACATACATAATAATAAATCAAACATTGATCATGTTAAAAAAGGGAATAATACAATTATCTGAAGGGTGGTGGATTCTTAAAAATATTATCAAATAATGAAATAGATTTATACACCCTAAAAACAAAAAATTAATTATCAAGATTATAAATGTTCAGTGAGAATAAATAGAAGAAGAAACCATATGAACACAGAGAAAACCCTATTGATTCCCAAAATGAGAATAAATATTTTCAATCATTTGATTATTTTAGAAATAATCATCCTTGGAAACTATTGACGGTCATGATGGTTTGTAACCAGTGAGGTGACAAGGTTTATATAGAACATGAATATAAGGTTAATAAGAAGACCACAAATATCTAGTGATTCAATTGAATTGAAATGACAAATTATTCAAACTGATTTCCTATGGATCTTGGGGGGTCCTAGTGTAGAATGTTGACCTTATGATATCACTACATATAAGGTAGAAGTTCCCAAGAATGTGGCATGTACATTAATCATATCCTCAAATTTGGATAATTCTTTATTTTATTTTGGATGATCATATTAGTTTATATCATATTGTTTTTATAAGAACATGATATACTTAACTATAAATTTAAGAAGGTATTTAATAGTCATATGTCTGTGTTTATGCCTCACTATAATAAGATCATTTTAGGCTGTCCAAATTATGACATGATAATTTCCTATATTTTTTGAAATTTTCATTGTACAAATGGTTGACATTGATACAATTCTTTTTCATGTACTAGACTTCGAAATAAAATAAAAAAAATTCATTACTAGGATAAGGATATTTTTATTTGGGAAGAAGATGTTTTATTCATTGACATTAGATTATAGAATAAATCATCCGAGTATGTCTAGATCGAACCCTTGTAGTATTTATGAATGGGATTCTGGTGGAAGAAGATAAAAAATAGTATATAGAAAAAATTAATAATAAAATTCATGATGTACCTATTTTATATGAATATTTTGATGTATATCAAGTGGAATAACATGGAAATCGACCATATAACATAGTAGAGTTCTCTATTGATTTAATATTTGATGAAAAACTATTTCAAAACACCTTATATAATGGTCACCATATAGTTAGATCAGTTGAATAAAAAACTAGATGAGTTATGTGATAAGGGAATTGTTAAACCTACCGGTTCACTATGGGTTGTCCTCTTTCTTTTTGTTAAAAATAATATTGTATACATAAGGTTCTGAAAATATTATAGAGATATCAGTTAAATAATGATAAATAACATCTATCTTCTAACATAGATTGATTAATTATTTTATAAACTTCTGGGAGATCAATATATTTTCAATGATTTATCTTTTTCTTTGTGTCGTCAATATCCATTAAAGAAGTAATATATTTAAAGCATGATATTTGAAATTAGTTGTGAATAATATGAGTTAAGAGTAATTAAATTTATGTTAACTAATTAATCATTATTTGTTTATTTATCTAAGGAATAAAGTATCCAAGGAATATCTTAATAATCGTTTTATTATATTCATTGATGAAATATCAGTGAATTCACAGAGATATGGGGACTATGAGAATCACATGCAGTTTATTTTTGAATATCTTAGAATAAAAGAGAAATTTGTAATTTTTTCGATTCATTGTACTTCTTTTCAATTCCATATTATATTGAAGTATGGGGTCTCAATTGATTTGACCATAATGAAGGAAAATATATTATAACATAAAACAACAACCTTACTGAGGTATATAGTTTCATTGGGTTTGTAGGATACTATCAGTGATTATTCTATAACTTCACTTGATTGTATAATTTGTTAACCAAGATACAAAAAGTGGTTTTCTGAATATATGGACAAATTAATGTAAACATTTTTTTTACTAACTATAGATTATATAGGTTTTTTTTTAATTTTGACTCTACCATCATGAAATGATGGAGTTATGATATATAGTGATGAATCAATTAAGGTACATGGTTGTGTCCATATGAAAAATGATAATGTCATTTCATATAAGTGAAGGATGTTAATGACTAACGAAAATAACTATCCAACCCACTATCTTGAGGTCATAGATTTAATATTTTTATTGAAGATATGGATATATTGCTTCTAATTTGAAAAATTTTTGATATAAAAAGGCAATAAAATTTGAATTTATAATTTTTCTTTCAAAAAACTGAACATTGGGTAAATAATATGTCTCAATTTACTCAAGGATTACAATTATTGAAAATAGTACCTCATTATGATGAAATTTGAAGTGTAGGATCTTTTAAGTAGGAATAATATTTTAGTTTTAATTGAAATGAAAATTTAGAGGGATAATATTTTCATGGATCTTGTATAGATCGATATGGAATGTATTGTGGATGGGGAAACATAATCCCATTATCAAATTATAAGAGAAGAATATTTATTAGAAGAGAAAAAAATTTATCAATCTCATAATGATAATTTTTTGATGAATATTAATGTTGTGGATGAGAGGGAATTAGTTGAAATTGTTTTCGAATATGAAGATTTATAATTTGGGAATAGAATGTTATTTCTATATATACATGAGCTTAAAAAATGAAATTTTTGATGATTTTCCTAGATCAAATTTCTCTACACACCATATTAGAACCAAGGTGTCTACATATTTGAGGGGACATTTTTTTTGGGACAACATGAAGTGGGAAATTGCTGATTATGTATCAAGGTGTTTCATTTATTAATATATAAAGGATGATAGGTAGTATCCTATAGTAATTTTGAATCCATGATTTATTTCTATATGGATAAAATTGATGAAATTACTATTGATTTATTCATAGGACTACTAAAGACTCGTAGAAGGAATGATCCAATGTGGGTAATTATTGATCGCCTAAAAAAATATACTCATTAATTCACTATAAGAGAAGATTTATCTCTTATACTCTAAATAATGATATATATTAATTATTATGTAGTAATTAAATGAACATATATATTTATTTTGTTTATTCATGAACCATGCTTTAAATAAAAATTCTAGAAGAGTATTTAGATAGAAAATGAAACTAATCTCCATCTGAGCACCACCTTACATCCTCAAACTAATAGTGGGTATGAAAGGACTATTCAATAATTGTAAGATATGTTGAGGGAATGATCACATTCAATTTAATGTATGTTGGATTTGTATTAATATTTGGTATTTTATTCCTACAATAATATATTTCATTAATGTAACAACATTGAATTTTATGAAGCAATACTTGGAAAGAGATGTCATACTACAACTTATTGGGATGATTTTTTATGAAATTAATTTGTATTCCCAAAACGTTTTGAGGATACAATAACAAATATAAAGACTATTCAGGATAATATTAAATCATATCTTTGTATTAGAAAATGTTATCATTAAAATTGTAGGAAATATTTGATGAATAATATCAAAGATCATGTATTATATAAAGTATATAGGCAAAACGATGTCATAATTAATGGTATGAATTGAATATAGATCCCTATAGATCCCTAAGTAAAAAACATAGTTTTAAATTTCGGAATGTCATGGAGTAATGGCCCAATGATTGGGAATTCCACCATGTATATCATAATTAAATGATGTGTTCCATATATCATTATTTTGGAAGTACATTTAAGACCCAACATGTGTTCTCAACTCTGAAGTATTATAATCGGTACCTCTTCTATATTACAGAGAATAACTAATTTATAATTTATATAATATAGTTAATGTTTTTTTGGATTCATACAACTATTATTGTAAAAATACTTTGGTCATATAATAAGTTGCATAAAGAAATGTGTGAACTATATGATTTCATGTGGAAGAAACTCTCTCATTATTTAGAAGGTAATTTCTAGGAAAACATTGAGGAAGATTCTTTTGAAGGAGGGATGGATGTACCTCCCATAAATCAATTATAGTACGTTAACATTGTAATTTAATTAAACTATAATGTAATGATAATTTTATAATTTATAGAAAATAAATTTCAATTTTATATTATTAATATTTTTTTAGAAAAATCATGGTAAAAATATACCTAGAAAACATTTTTAAAATTTTACATTATAACGAATATATTATAAATAATACAAAAGGGAGATTTTAACATTTTACTCAATTAATAGTGTAACGCCCTGACCTCAGTTACCCAGAGTCGATGCATTATTTTAATACATTGGCATGATTACATGGAATCATGTCCCGAAGGACCGATCTATTTAGCAGTCTTGGAAAATATATTACATACATGAATGGTACATTACACTTCATATCATACAAAACAACTTAAATAATCCTTTATGAACGCCATTATTCCCTTGTCTTAACCCTGAATATCACTCACAATAAACTTCTAGGATTACTCGGGAAAAATAAAACATAGAAATGGGTGAGCTCAGATGCTCAGTATGGATAATAATATAGTAGAAACTTTCCAAAATAATCATAAACATTTAAGGCAATGTATAACTAAAAAAAGGCCTTTTAAACTAGAACTTTCGCATAATATGGAAAATATAAAATTAATTAATTCCATTTAAATATTCACATGCATATTCCACTAATCGAATCATCACATGAAATATCAATAACCACTTTCATAATGATGGAATGCATAATGCCATCCTATCATAACCACATAGTCAAGGCCTCGTGCCAAGACTACAAATAAGATTTTGTCAAGACCTCGTGCCAAGACACTAGTTTGTCTAATGAGGCCTACCGATGTATCGAGGAGCTATTGGGGTCTCCACCCATCACATACTATGTCAAATTCATTCCTCATATGAATATGTTTAAACATAACATAAACATTCGTATTAAAACTAGCATACGAAATGTCTATACTTTCTCCATAAACCATGAATGGTATAAAAATAACACATCCACAGTCAAACATATCACAAAACCCTTAATACAATATGGAAGTTATTTATCATAATAAATTAGCTTCATATAATCTTAAAATCCATCAGAGGATTTTGATATATATGAAATCAAAACTATTTGAGATAAATATCTCTTTTTTTCAAAATCATTGAAAAGTCACACATTTATAAAAGAAGTAATTTAAAAGAGATTTCTGAATCAAAGTGTACCATACCACATTGAAAATTTTGAAAAGAAATGTCATTTCAAAACATTATTGTCCATATTAATTAATCCTTAAAATCATTTTGAGAACATGGACATTTATTAAAAATATATAGAAAGATAAATATTTAAAACCATTAAAATTCTGATCTTGATAACGAGTAACTTTCACAAATTCTTAAAATATAAAAATCAATAAATATTCACATAATTATAAAATAAATCATTTACTTTCAAAATATTCTTATAATCTTGTAAGGGATTCCTTGAAGATTTTATAATGGAGGTAAATACCCACACATGTCGTTTAAGTTAAAAAAAGACATTCTTAACATAATTCAGTCAAAAAGGATAAAATAGACCATGTTTGGAAAACGACAGAAAGATTCCATTATAAACATCCTATAAAATGTTAAAATAGGGTATAAATGACATTAAACCATATTCTGAAAAATAGAATAAATTTTTTGAAATACATTTTTATGAAACATGGATGTGGATGATAATGAGGCCCCAGTCGATAATTAGGTATAAACAACCTCGAATAATGAACAGATTATGAAACAATCCATTACCTTGTACTTTTCCTTGGTTTAGGGTAGGTTAGAATCCTGTATAATGGTGAAATAATTTTAATTAAATTATAAAATAATCATATACATTAATGTGATATCATATGTGATCTTTTAACATTACTTGGTTACTAATATCTTAGTATTATCGTCGTTTCGGGTGTTAACTTACATATTTTCTTTTTTATGTTTTGTTACATAAAGCCATGTTTGTAATGGATAGGTTGTATCTTATTACTATCTAGAATTATATCATGTCTTTAAAAAATATTTTAAATCATCAAATAAAATTTAATCTTGAATGGATACGATGGGGAATTAATCTCATCGCGTTCATGGAGACGGTAATCCGTAAGTATGTACGAGCGACAATATCATTATTTTAATATTAAAATAACATATAATTGGATGGTATATCATATATAAAGAATCATTATCATGTTATATTTATTATTTAGATGAATTAAACATTATTATTATACCCATCCAAATAATAGTGTATTCAATAACAATTATACCACGATGTGGAGACGGTAGGCCGTATGCACACATGTATGGTGACATGCCATTCAAAGGATGGATATAATTATAAATATGGTGGAACCATATTTATAATAACATCACAGTATATAGAAGATACTAGAGTTATTATTTTAGAATATAAATAACAAGGAAAGAATAAGTCTAAGAAGAAAGGAACTTGAAAGAGGGTGGTGAAATCATTACCTCTTCTTCGGGTTCTTCCGTTAGATTTGATCAAAAGGGCTCCTTAGGATGGCTTCCTGGTCAACCTAAGGCCTGTAGGATTAACTGAGGGAATTTTAGAGAGTATTTGGGTAGGGTTTGGCCGATCCAAAAGGCTTTTAATGTGTGAAAATTGGTTAGAATTTGTGTCCTTTTATAAGTGGGAGGAGGGTCTCTTTAGAAAAAACATAATGTATTAATTTATTATAAATTCATATTTGGTTTCTAATGGACCCAAAGTGAATTATTCAAAATATAAGGTGGTTATGTGTCGAAATACTTTCAACCAATATATTTTTGACAGGTTTGGGTCATTATATTAAACTTATCTTTTAGTTTTAACTCTTGGTTAATTAGTTTAACACGTACCATGTCACTTTGTATTTTTATAATATATAGTTAATAAAAATAGTATGTACATTAAAATGACCCAAAAGTGGTCTATTAATAATACACCTATCATTATATATGTTCTTTGTCCAATCCTTAGATTTTTGGTAATATAATATCAATTAATAATATAATATTTGTTTGAAAAACTCTTTTATGTCAATTTTGACAATATTTAATATTTGCTTTTTGATAATGTATTAACAACATTATTAAACCAAATAAAATTCATTTAAGAAATCCTAACATGTCTTATTGACCAATAAAATTTGTGTATGTCATCAAGACATTCAAATTATATTTATTTTAACATTTATAATACAAATTATTTGATTCATTCATTAATGAGGAAAATAGTTCATCATTATTGTGTCATATATATTTTTAATTTTTTCAATGTCTAAATATTATAAATAAAATTCCATTATGTAGGAAATATTTTTATATTTATAATTAATATTTATTGTCGAAAATTTAATTTATATAACCCTATTTAAAAATTGTTTTTCTAAAAAATATATGCTTGTGTCATTTTTGTATTTAATTTAACTTAATTAATATAAAGTGTCATTATCACATACAAGTTGATCCATGGGGTCAAAAAATCGACCAAAATATTCACATGGTTGGAAATGTATCATCCAACAGGTTTAAGACTCATTTTATGGTAATTTATTTGTTATTATAATATAATTTTTTACCCTTATTTATCTTATTTACCCATTAACCATGGTAAATAAAATATTTACCGAAGTAATTATTCAAAATGTCTAAAAATAAAAGTTACCTATTTACACAATTCAGAAATCTTGATTCCAAATTTGGAGTCCATTTTTCCAAATTCAAAACACAAAAGTGGAAGAAATTAATGTAAAATTAATTGCACTGTCAAAACAAAAGCATGTTTTTAAGAGATAATAACTATCAAAAGATTGACACCTGTTTATGTCTGGTTTAAATGTGAAATTATGTCCAATGACCAACATTTTATTAAATGGTAAAAATATATTCTAAATATACTTTAAATCCACTGAAATTCATAATTTATCACTATTAATTATTTCGATTAAAAAAGTTGTATTTATTTAAAATTTTGTTATTTTCACTATTCATCAAAATATGAAAGTTATCCGAAAAGCCCCAAAATTTCACCCTAAGATAATTTCAATATTCTGAATCATAAAATGAATTCCATTTCGAATGATAAAATTTATAAATTTCAAAAAGTGGTTGTTACTATTCATAACGGCTATTTTGATTGGTTGTGGTGTGTTATAACTCGAAGTTGCATACAACACACGCTATTGTATTATTCAAAGTGATGTGTACCGTGGAAGCTTTGGGTGTTATAGTCTCCCCTCCGTCAATAAATTGTGTCCTCTCCATTTTAAATTCTTCTTAGAAAATAAATTGTTGAAAATAGAAAATATCTTTGTGGAAAACCCACATCGGAAATTGGGTTAATAAAATTTAGTCTTAATAAGTGGAAAAGAGAAATGAAAGGGTCACCACAAAATTATAGTCTCGATTAGGATAACATTGGTGGAAATAGATACATGTAATTGGAGGAAAAATGTAACTATTTATATGGAGTGATTGAGGTCATAAATCACAAACAATTTTAGAATTATGGGCCTCAAAGCCACCAATTTATGATGATTTAAAATACCATCGGTTCAACAAAACGTAAGGTATTATGATAACAAATTTTTGATTTTAAGATCCCTTCCCTAATTTTTAATAATAAATTTATCCATAAAATTAGAAGATATATATATATATATATATATATATATATATATTTATAAATACTTGAGAAGTAGAGTTTCATCCTTCAACTAATTCATACTACAAACTCATCTTTAACTCGAAAAGATTTAATATATATATATATATATATATTCTATTTATCATAATCTTATAGGGTTCCAAAAAAAAAGGATTTATAATTCAAATATCAAAACCCTTAAAAAACTACATTATTCAATCCAGGACATCACGTGGGCCAGTGGTAGGTGATACACCCTTGTCGCCCTTCGGTTGTGGGTTCGAATCTTGTAGCCTTTCCGGACGCGAAGGGTTGCCGGCCAATATCCAGGTTGTTATAATTATGGAAATCGAAAAAGTAATCTCAAACTAGACATATATAAAATACGTCTTCCTAAACTCACAGTCCAAAATTTATAATGTAGGTAAACACCATGAAGATCATTTTTTTCACGTAATAGCATGTGAACACCTTTATCATGTATAAAAAATTATTGATTACATTAATTCTCCCTTATTCCTTACAGATTATTAGATATATTCATTATATCCAAAAACATTAAATATTCCAACTATGATGAAATAAACAAATCATTAATCAGGGCCAAGGTAGTCAAAAATATCCAATATAATTAATTCAAATCAACCATATATTATTCCAAAATTACTACCTTGGTATCAAGACCATATTAAGGATTACCTTTCCTTCAACCATGTATTCTCAAAAAAATTATAACTTGCGGTTGAGTCAGTTTTCATAGTACCATAATATCTCAAATCCTCAATGAACAAAAAATAGATGTACAATCCTTATTTATTTCCATAATTCATATAACCAGCACATCATTGATACAACACTCAAATGAAATAAATCATTAATAACAACATAAGAACACTAGTTATTCCTCTTTATTTGTGGTAGTATCATAACCTTATTATTATCCAATAGCATCATTTGGTGCATACTCTGATGATTTGGACATTAGATTGCGTAGTGTCCCGACTCCTTGCAGACGAAGCATTGTACATTTGAAAACTTTTTCTTACCCATACAATCACATACTTCGTGTCCTTTTTCTCCAAAATTATAAAATACTCCCATTCCCTACAATCATTTACCAAGGTGATGCATTCCACATTTATCACATATTGGAAAATCTTTTTTCCCTTATTCTCTTTATCCATATTTCTTTCTACCATCCTTTTCTTCTCTGGATTCCCTTCAGAGCCATAGGATTCAGAGAGTTATTTACTGATCTTTTGATACTATTTATTCATACGATGATTATATGTGGGAGACAATTTCCTTTCAAAATATTTTCTTAATACCATGAATGATAAGACCCTTCTTACTATTTGGATCATACGTATTGCTGGATTTCTCATTCCTTCTACTGGGCGCCATTTCTAAAAAATGGCATACAGTAAGTCAGTTTATGAATCACAATTTAAATTTACCATCATGTAAAATACCTAACATAAATTTAATAGTTTAAGGATATAATCCATAATCATAACAATGTTTTCTTTGAGAAGGTATATACTCATAAAACCTTCATAGTGGTTTGTAATGAAAATGAGAATTATCCTAAGCATATCCCCTGGGAGTGTCGTAACCAAGAGTGCAGCAAGGCCCGTTGTCGTGCACCAGTTCCCGTTCGAGTTTAGCTCCAAGCAGTGTTTTCAGTTTTTACTCCAAGGTATATCTGTTCCAGAGCCTCCTCTACCTCCTCGTATCCAGACAGGGATGTATTTCTCGGAAAACTCACAAAATCCCTACAAAAACAGAATTCTAGGAAGTTAATATATAATAATATTCAAAGTCTATCAGAGGGTAATGTGCTCTAATCAGAGTTTATCTAAATCTAGTTTCCAAGGTTATTTCTAAACTTCCTCTGATACCAACTGTAACGCCCCGACCGCAGTTACCCAGAATCGGTGCATTATTTTAATACATTGGCATGATTACAAGGAATGAAGCCCCGAAGGACGGATCCGTTTAGCAGTCGTGGAAAATAGATTACATACATGAATGTTACATTACACTTCATAGCATACAATACATCATAAATAATCCGTTATGAACGCCATTATTCCATTGTCTTAACCCTTCATATCAATCACAATACACTTCTTGGAATCCTGGGAAAAATAAAACATCGAAAGGGGTGAGCTCAGATGCTCAGTAAGGATAATAATATAGTGGAAACTATCATAAATAAGCATAAGAATTTAAGGCAATGTATAACTAAAACAAAAGCCTTTTAAACATTAACTTCAACATAATATGGCAATGATAAAATGAATTAATGCCATTTACTAATTCAAATGGATATTCCACTAATCGGATAATCACATGAAATCTCAATAACCACTTTCATAATGATGGAATGCATAATTCCATACTATCATAACCACATAGTCAAGGCCTCGTGCGAAGACTACAAATAAGATTTTGTCAAGACCTCGTGCCAAGACACTAGTTTGTCTCAAGAGACCTACCGATGCATTGAGGAGCTATAGCGGGCTCCACCCGTCACCTACTACGTCCGAAGGATTCCTCGTATGAATAGGTTTAAACATAACATAAACATTCGTATTAAAACAAGCATATAAAATGTCAATACATTCTCCATAAATCATAAATGGTATAAAAATAACACATCCATGATCAAAAATATCACAAAACATTCAATACAATATGGAAGTTTTGTTTCATAATAAATCAACCTCAAATAAGATTAAAATCCATCAACGGATTTTGATATAGATGAAATCCAAACTATTTGAGAGAAATATATCTTTTTTTCGAAATCATTGAAAATTCACACATTTATAAAAGAAGTAATTTAAAAGATATTTTTGAATCAAAGTGTCCCATACCACTTTGAAACTTTTGAAAAGAAATAACATTTCTAAAAATTCATGTCCATATGATTAAATCCTTAAAATCATTTTTAAAACATGGACATTAATTAAAAATATTTAGAAATATAAATGTTTAAAAACATTAAAATTATGATCATGATAAATATTACCTTTCCAAAAATCTTAAAGTATTGAAATCCATTAAAAGTCACATAATTATAAAATAAAACATTTACTTTCAAAATATTATTATAATCCACTAAGGGTAGCTTTGATGATTTTATAACAGTGGTAAATAGGTGCACATGCCGTATAAGTTAAAAATAAAGACATTTTTACCTTAATTCTATCAAAACGTTAAAAATGACCTTGTTTGGAAAATGAAAAAAAGATTCCTTTAAACTTCATACAAAAAGTCAAACAAGGGTTCAAATCACTTTAACCCATATTCTGTAAAAATGTAATAATTGTTTGAAATACATTTTAAGAAACATGGATGTGGATGATAAAGAGGACCAGTGGATAATTTGGTATAAACAACCTCGAATAATGAAGAGACTGTGATGTAAACCATTACATTGTACTTTTCCCAGGTTGAGGGTAGGTTAACCTCCTGTATAATGGTGAAATAATTGTCATTAAATTATACAAGAACCATATAATTTAATATGATATCATATATGATCTTTTAACATTGCTTTGTTACTAATATCTTAGTATTATCGTCGTTTCATGTGTTAAGTTACTCATTTTCATTTATATGTTTTATTACATAAGACATGTTTGTTATGGATAGGATATATCATATTAATATCCAGAATGATATAGTCTTTAATAATTATTTTTAATCATCAAATAAAATTTAGTCATGAATGGATACGATGGAGAATGATTCGCATCGCGTTCGTGGAGACGGTAATCCGTACGTACACACGAGAAACAATATCATTCTTTTGATATTAAAATAATATATAATTGGATGGTATATTATATATACAGAATAATTATAATTTTAAATTTATTATTTACATGAATTACACATAATTATTATACCCATCCAAATAACAGTGTATTGAATAACAATTACACCATGACGTGGAGACGGTAGGTCATACGTACGCACGTATGGTGACATGCCATTCAAAGGATGAATAGAATACTGAATATGGTGGAAACATATTTATAATAACATCATAGTATATAGAAGATACTGGAGTTATTATTTTAGAATAGAAATAACAAGGAAAAAAGAAGTTGATGAAGAAAGGAACTTGAAAGAGGGTGGTGAAATCATAACCTCTTCTTCGGTTTCTTCCTTTTGATTTGATCAAAAGGGCTCCTTAGGTGTCGTTCTGATCTACCTAAGGCGTCTAAGTTGAAGTGATAGAATTTGAAAGAGTATTTGGGCAGGTTTTGGCTGAACCAAAAGGCTTTTAAGGTGTGAAAAATTTGATAGAAGTTGTGTCCTTTTATAAGGGGGAAGAGGGGCTCTTTAGGAAAACCATAAAGTATTAATTTATAATAAATTCATATTCAGTTTATAATGGCTACAAATTTGATATTTCAATGTATAGGTGGGTATCGGTCTAATACATTTCAACCAGTAGATTTTAGAGAGGATTGGGCATTATATAATCATTATCTTTTAGTTTTAACTCTTGGTTAATTAGTTTAACACTTACCTTGTCACTTTGTATTTTAATAATATATAGTTAATAAACATACTATATACATCCAAACGACCCTCCAAGTGGTCATTGAATAATACAACTATCATTATATATGTCTTTTGGCCGATCCATAGTTTTTTAGGAATATAATATCAATTAATAATATAATATTTGTTTTAAAAACTATTTTCTGTCAATTTTGACAATATTTAATAATTGATTTTTGTTAAATTTTTAACAACATTATTAATTCGAATCAAATTCATTTAATAATTCCTACCATGACATATTAACCAATTATATTATTGTATGTAATCAAAACATTCAAATTATATTTATTTTAACATTTATAATTCCAATTATTTGATTCATTCATTAATAAGGAAAATATTTCATCATTATTATGTCATATATATTTTTAATTTTTTCAATGTCTAAAAATTATAAATAAAATACAATTATCTAGGAAGTATTTTTAACTTTCTAATGAATATTTATATTTGAAAATATAATATAAATAACCTTATTTAAAAATTGTTTTTTCTAAAAGATATATGCTTGTGTCATTAATGTATTTACTATAACTTAATTAATATAAAGTGTCATTATCATATACAAGTGGATCCATGTGATCCCAAAATCGACCCAAAGATGCCCATGGTCGGACATGTATGAACCAATAGGGTTAAGCCACGTTTAAGGTAAATTGATATTATAATATTATTTTTTACCCTTATTTACCAGATTTACCCTTCAACCATGGTAAATGAAATATTTAACGAAGTAATTAATCAAAATGTCTAAAAATAAAAGTTACCTTTTTAAAAAATTTGGACATCCTTATTCCAAATATGGACTCCATTTTTCCAAATTCAAAACACTGAAGTGGTAGAAATTATTTTAAAATTAATTGTCGTTGTCAAAACAAAAAGCGTGTTTTTAAGAGATAATAACTATCAAAAGATTGACACTTGTTTATGTCTGGTTTAAATGTGAAATTACGTCCAATTACCAAAACTGAATTAAATGGTAAAAATAAATTGTAAACATACTTTAAAAACACTCAAATTCATAATTTATCACAATAAATTATTTTGATTAAAATAGTTGTTTTTAAATAAAATTTATTTATTTTCACTATTCATCAAAATATGAAAGTTATCCAAAAAGCACAAAAATATAACCCTAAGCTAAATTCGATATTATGATTCCAAAAATGAAGTCAATTTTGAAAGATAAAATTTATAAAATTTCATAAAGTGGGTATTACTATTCATAACGGCTAGTTTGATTGGTTGTGGTGTCTTATAACTTGAAGTTGCGTACAACACACGCTACTGTATTATTCAAAGTGAAGCGTACCGTGGAAGCTTGGGGTGTTAAAAATATCGTAATATGTAATAATATATATAGATAAAAATTTTAATATTTATCAATATTATAGAAAAAATGATTAAATAATTTAGAGGTTAAAAGAAATGTAATAATATATATATCTTAAATTTTAATATTTTTCAAAATATAGCTTAAATTTTAATATTTATGAAAATATAATTTGAAGGTTAAAAGTAATGTAATAATATACATAGCTTAAATTTTAATATATATAGCATAAATTTTAATAGAAATGTAATGATTATATATATAACATAAATTTTAAAATTTTAAATTAGATAGAATAGTTTATAAATAATACAAAAGTTAGAATTTAATATTTTACTCAATTATTTTAGTAAAATTTAATAATATATATATAACTTAAATATTGAAATTCATAAATTTTATATAAATAAGGATAATATAATTTGGAGGTTAAAAGAAAAGTTTTTTAGAGAACGATTTAATTTTTAGGAATTTTTTTGTTTAAAAATGCATAATGTCTATACAATAAAACTAATTAAAACTATATGTATTTATGCACAATAAAAAGTCAATTACTTGAATATATTTATAAATATTAAATATAAAACCTTTTAATTAGTCTTACTAGTCATATATTTAATTGAATATCTTTATATTCATAGAAAATGAATTTCTGGAAAACTTGTTTTTTCTACACATTTCATAGGCTTATTTTAAATTAAATGTTACAAATTACATGATTATAATTTGAAAAAATTTATTAAATATATTAATTTAATATATATATATATATTTAAATCATTTAATGTAAATTTTGTTTCAAAATAATTTGTAAAAAATATTAAAAATCAATGTCTCTCGTTGTGGTTAAAATGGGTTTACTGTGGGTTACACCAAAATATTTCCAATTAAACTTGTAAAAAATAATTTTATCACCATATTTTCCCTTTATGATATCCAAAATTATAATATATGGTAATTTTTATGCATTTATCTATGTAATGTATTTATCATTTTGGATTCAATAATGAAATTTTCAAGTTATTTCCAAGAGGTCCCCCCTCCCCGACTATAATCGGGAATTCCATCACCACATATTTTCACTCCTAAAAATAATTATAGCTTAATAAAACCAATAAAACTGTAACGCCTCGACCCCAGCTACCCAGAGTCGGTGCATTACTTCGTAACATTGGCACGATCACAAAGGATCAAGTCTCGAAAGACCGATTAGTTTAGTAGCCTTGGAAACACTAGATACATTCGTAAACGTTACATTACATCATAAAGTGAAAAAATACAATAACAAAGTCTCCATAGTCCACACTCATATCCACTTCTGACTATCCCTGCAGGTCATTCATAAAATACTTCTTCACATCCTGGAAAATATTAAAACATTGAAAGGGGTGAGCTCAGATGCTCAGTAAGGATAACAATAATGCGGAAGCTTTCATAAATAAACATTAACATTTAAGGCAATGTATAACTAAAACAAAATCCTTTTAAACATGAACTTCAACATAATATGGCAAAAGTAAAATGAGATAATGCCATTTACTTCTTCACATGGATATTTTACTGGTCGAATAATCACATGCAATATCAATAACCACTTTCATTATGATGGAATTCACAATGCCAGACTATCATAACCACGTAGCCAAGGCCTCGTGCCAAGACCACAAATAAGATTTTGTCAAGGCCTCGTGCCAAGACACTAGTTTGTCTCATGAGACCTGCCGATGCATCGAGGAGCTATAGCGGGCTCCACCCGTCACTTATTAAGTCCAATGCATTCCTCATATGAATAGTTTTAAACATATCATAAACCATAACATAATCGTATCACATAAAACATGCATAAAGGAAACATAACTTTTCCACATTTCAATCACAAGATATCAATACAACACGTTGATATAATAAAAACTCTTTAAAAACCATTTTCAATACAAAAATAAAATAAAGTTAAAAAATTGTATTTATTTTTCATTAAAAAAAAGATGGCTTGTAGAGGAAGCCGAAACTCAAATAATAGTCACGGCGGCGGAGAAGTCGTTGTCGCCACATATGTACGGAGAGAAAAACATTCCCATTTTGTCGTTTAGTAAAATGCTTCGTATAAAAAGATTCCTTTTGAATAAACTTAAAATTCAAAGGGGTTTATACACCGTATAAAAGAAAGTTGTGTATAAAACCAAATATGCCTCAATGAAAGGAGATTGAGACGAAGTCCTTAAAAAGATAATTTTTAAAATAAAATAGATCTATTATGTGTATTCACTATAGGTACACATAAAGAAAGTAAAAATACAAAATAGGACATAATAACATCATGACATAATTTGAAAGTAACCCAAAGAATGGAAGTTGGGTTAAGAAGTTCCCTTACCTCGTGTCCGACTTGACTCAACCGTTCTTTAACCTCCTGAATAATAAACTAGAGTTAATATATTACTTATTAAGAACCATTTTCAATTTCATTATCCTTTTTATATCACTTATTACAATGTTATGAACATTATGAAATTATTTAAGTTAATAACTGTCATTTTGTCGATCTTTGGTACTTGAGTCAAAAATAAACTTCTTATAATTACAATTTGTTCATGTGGTGATGTATCCATTATATCCAGAACGATATTCATGATATAGATATCATATATCTCTTATAAATCCAGTATATAAATTCATTTATAATATTACATAACATTTAGAGGTAATAAATGAAATGCACCGTTCATGGAGACGGTAAGCCGTACGTACGCATGAACGCTACTTTCGTTTACATTTTGTATTTAATGGAATGATGTTATAATTATATAAAGGTATAATATAATTCCAGTATAATATAATGTATAATACCATTTAGTCTATCCTTTATACATCCCACATATGGTATTAACGATTCAAATCACTTTGAGGGGGCGGTAGTCCGCACTTCCTAATATTAAATTATCGCGTTTACCCATAATGGAAATCATAAAGTATGAAATAAATGATAAATAAAGAAGGATAAGGAAAACATAAACATAATATATATATCATATATGAAAATAGTTTCATCAAAATGGCCACCATTATAGATGTTAAATGAATTTGAACAATCATCGTTTCGTGAGGCAGAAATTCGCCATCCACAGAAACAGTATATTCTTTAACCATTAGATGTAGGTGTGTGTAAGTGTAGCTCGAATACATTTTATAACAACATCCTATTATATTGAGGATACTGGTTTTGTTACAAAAGAAAATAATAAAAAGTGTTTAGGTGGTTGGAGAAGAAAAATAAAACAAAACAACATTAGAGAAGACATTACCTCAAAATCGGGTAACTCTTTTTTGATTTGAGCCAAAGGCTTCCTTGGGAAGATTTCTGCCCAAAGTGAGGCTTCTAGGAGTAATAGGGGGAAGTTGGGAGAGTATTTGGGCAGAGGTTTGCCGAGCCAAATGTCTTGAAGGTGTGAATAAGGTAGGAGAGGTGGGGGCCTTTTATAAGTGGAGAGGAGGGGCACTCTTGGGAAGTAAAGAAAAGTCACTTTATTATAAAATGATTTTCGGATTTTAGAGGTCCCACACTTATATAATTCGAGGATAAGATGATAATGGTTCTAAATCTACTCATCCAATAGGTTTTTGACAAGTTTACGCTTTGGATTTTATATTATCTTTCCATTTTATTTAAATCGTTAAATAATGAGGTCATCACTGCATC
Source organism: Viscum album (assembly GCA_963277665.1). NCBI lineage: Eukaryota > Viridiplantae > Streptophyta > Magnoliopsida > Santalales > Viscaceae > Viscum > Viscum album. The sequence goes on from OY728130.1 coordinate 2,079,164,661, forward strand.
ATCATGATGTCATAAATAATTTAATTTATTTAATGTCTAAATATTATAAAAAAAATACTATGATGTAGGAAATCTGTTTATCTTTCTAATTAATATTTGTAATCAAAATTTGGACTTGTGTAACCCCACTTAAAAACTGTTTTATTAAAACAACTCATGTTTGTGTCAATTTAATTTTATCATTAAATAAATATATATTAATGTCATTTTCCAACTAAAGTGGCTCCATGGGGTCCCCAAGATGACCCATTGGTTGTCTTGGTCGGCCATGACTCATCAAATAGGAGTAGGACAAGTGTCAAGCTCATCTCATATTATTAAAACAATATTTTTACCTTAAACTACACTAATTACCTCTAATCGCGATTAAGAACTTAAAAGTAAATATTCACCAAAAAATTATTTTAATCTCATTGAACCACATTTTACTTCTTAATGACAACCATGTATGTCGGATTTTTGAAAATCAAATCATAGAAGTGGTAATATTTCATTTAAACGAAAAATCAGTTATTTAACTACCACTTAGTGGTTTCACTATTCATCAAAAATTGAAGTTTTTCAGAACAATGCCAAAATTTCACCCTAAGCTATAATTGATATTCCGAATTCAAAAATTATGTCTATTTTACAAAATTCCAAAAAAATAAGTTTCATTAATTAATTTTATAATTAATTCCCGCTGTTACAACAAATAGCGTGTTTTTAAGAAACATTTTATATCAAAAGATTGGCAATTGTTTATGTCCAATTTCAATGTTAAATTAATTCTAATGACCACCATTGGAAAAAATGGTAAAAATATATTCTAATTATACTTTAAAACCACTAAATAGTATAATTTATCAATATAAATTATTTTTTTTAAAAAAGTGTTTTTTAAGTATTTTTCACTATTCATAGAAAATTGGAAGTTCTCAGAAAATTACAAAAAATTCAAATTTGGATAATTTCGATATTACGAATAAAAAAATGAAGTCCATTTTGAAATATAAAATTTCTTATAATTTTAAAAAGTGCTTATTACTATTCATAACGGCTACATTGATTGGTCGTGGTGTTTTAGAGCTCGAAGTTGCGTGCAATGCAAGCTATTGCATTATTGAATGAGAAGCGTATCGTAGAAGCTCGGGGTGTTACATTCTCCCCTCCTTCAATAAATTGCGTCCTCGAAATTTGAAATTTTTCTTTGAAAACAAAAGGTTGAAAGGAGAAAATACCTTTGAGGAAAACCCACATCGGAAATAAGGTTAATAAATATATAACATTAAAAGAAAGCAAGATAAGTACAATGGTCACCCGATATAGCCCATTCTAGGATTCTATGAAAATATGGATATGGAGGAGAAACAAACCATCAAGGTCTGATGGAGAGTTCTAGAAAACAAGATTAGGAGAAAGTTTAACCACAAGAAAATCACAAACTTCTGATTGGTTAAACGGTCCTTGAATCCCCAGTTGGAAAAGTTAACCGACCACGTTTTTGTTTTAAGTTACCTTTTATAATATTGAGGAATTTATTTAGGATATTTACTAAGAACGTAAGGGAATATACATACTTGTTATGTATACTTTCATTCGTTAATAAATTTTTACCACAAACCCAACTTTTACTCCAAATGGTAATGGAACTCAAAAATATTCTATTTATCCTAATTGTATAAGGTTCCAAATGTTAACACATACCATTTAGATTAGTAAAATTATTTTGTAATAACCAGGGACTTCCTGTAGGCTAGTGGTAGGAAATAAAGGCTTGTCGCACTATGTTTGTGGGTTCGATTCCTGCAGCTTTGTCCGACGCGACAGGTTATTTCCCACCCTGCAGGTTGTCCTTTTCCTAAAACTATAGTATCATAATATTCCAAAAATAATCTTCATAAATTTTTTAACCTTAAACATTACTTATCCAAAGATCAACTTAATCCACTCCAAACTTTATAGTTATGCAAAATACCTCTGTCCAGACTTTATCTAAAAGGTCTCTTAATTCCAAAATCAATTTATCAGATTCCCCAAACAAAGTAATGTTTCTCTTATTGTCACATAATAAAAATATGATTACCTTAATCATATTAAAACCTTACTGAAACAACAAGTACTGCAGTACAATCCTTATATATATATATCACATTATTATAATAACCAGAATATAATCCATGGGTCCAAAAGCACCAATACATTAATTATTCTGCATTAACTGTAGTAACAACATAAGATTGTCCTTGATCCCTTGGCCTTTTCTGAGGTAAGTTTCCCTGATGCTTAGAACATTCATTTGCATAATGAACCATTTCTCTACAATTGTAGCATTCAACTTTGATATCCTATTTCTTTCCCTTGCAATCACGAGCCTGGTGACCCTTTTCTCCACATTTATAACAAAGTCCCATTTCTTTTAGGCAAGTACCAGGGTGATTCTTCCCACAATTATCACATAATGTAAAATCCTTCTTTCCCTTTTTCCCTTTATCCGTCTCTTGTTCCACCGTTCTCTTCTTTTCTTGCTTTTCTTTAAAGTCATGAGACTTAGAAAATTCCTTTTCCGTCTTGATTGCACGCGAGACAATATCTTCGTATGAAGAGAAGGTTTTTGATACTAAAGCTCGTCGGAGAAATGGTTTTAACCCATCAAAAAAACGATCAGTCTTACTTCTTGGGTTACATATGTAATCTGCAGCATACCTCGCTAACCTTGTAAAGTTAGCCTCATACTTTGCGACATTCTCATCCTCCTTCTGCCTCAGACTCAGAAATTGCCTTTCCATATCCGCTCGATGGTCTCGAGGAAAGTATTTTTCTAAGAACAACTCTTTGAACTCCTGCCATTCCATGTTTTCTAATTCATCATCTTCCTTTGTGTTTTGAATTAGTGACCACCATTGATCGGCATCTCCAGTGAGGCGGTAAAGTGCCATGACAACTTTCTCCCTTTCACTACTCCCCAAGGCTTGGAATATTTTCCCCAAGGAATTTATCCATTGCTCAACTACTATTGGATTTTTACTCCCATTGAAGGATGGTGGTTGTTGCCTCATGAAGCGGTCTAACATTGATCCTCCACGTTGTGGATCAGGGTGATCCATATGAGTAAGGTTATTATTCATAACTTGAGTAAGTTGTCCCAGTACGGTGATTAGGTGATCGACACCAATTGCATCTCCAGCCCCACTATAATTATCTTGAGCAAGAGGGAAATCCCTACATGGAGTGCGTGCATTGATACGGTTTCCATTTCTTCCACTAGGTGCCATTTCTAAACAATTGCATAAACTAGATCAGTTTATGAATAAAAATACATAATCCCATACTTATAAAACACTTAACATAAATTGAACTATTTATGGATATAATCCATAATCATAAAAATGTTTTCTCTGAGGAAGTATATACTAATAAACCCTTCATAATTATTTGTAAAGAAAATGAGAGTTATCCTAAGCATATCCCCCAGGAGTGTCGTAACCAAGAGTGCAGCAACGCCGGTTGTCGTGCACCAGTTCCCGTTCGAGTCTAGCTCAAAGCGGTGTTTTCCGGTTTTACCCCTAGGTACATCTGTGCCAGAGCCGCCTCTACCTGCTCGTATCCAGACAGGGATGTATTGCTCGGAAAACTCACAAAATCTCTACAATACCATAATTCTAGGAAGTTCTTCTATACTAATCCTCAATATTCATCTTAGGACTACGTGCTCTAATCAGAGATTATCTAAATCTAGCTTCCAAGGTTAGTACTAAACTGCCTCTGATACCAACTGTAACGCACCGACCCCAGCTACCCAGAGTCGGTGCATTACTTCGTAACATTGTCACGATCACAAAAGATCAAGTCCCGAAAGACCGATTAGTTTAGTAGCCTTGGAAACAGTAGATACATTCGTAAACGTTACATTACATCATAAAGTAAAAAACTACAATAACAAAGTCTCCATAGTCCACACTCATATCCACTTCTGACTATCCCTGCAGGTCATTCATAAAATACTTCTTCACATCTTGGAAAATATTAATACATTGAAAGGGGTGAGCTCAGATGCTCAGTAAGGATAACAATAATGCGGAAGCTTTCATAAATAAACATTAACATTTAAGGCAATGTATAACTAAAACAAAAGCCTTTTAGACATGAACTTCAACATAATATGGAAAAAGTAAAATGAGATAATGCCATTTACTTCTTCACATGGATATTCTACTGGTCGAATAATCACATGCAATATCAATAACCACTTTCATAATGATGGAATTCATAATGCCAGACTATCATAACCACGTAGCCAAGGCCTCGTGCCAAGACCACAAATAAGATTTTGTCAAGGCCTCGTGCCAAGACACTAGTTTGTCTCATGAGACCTGCCGATGCATCGAGGAGCTATAGCGGGCTCCACCCGTCACTTATTAAGTCCAATGCATTCCTCATATGAATAGTTTTAAACATATCATAAACCATAACATAATCGTATCACATAAAACATGCATAAAGGAAACATAACATTTCCACATTTCAATCACAATATATCAATACAACACGTTGATATAATAAAAACTCTTTAAAAACCATTTTCAATACCAAAATAATAGAAATTTAAAACTTTGTATTTATTTTTCATTAAAAAAATGATGGCTTGTAGAGGAAGCCGAAACTCAAATAATAGTCACGGCGGCGGAGAAGTCGTTGTCACCACATATGTACGGAAAGAAAATCATTCCCTTTTTGTCGTTTAGTAAAACGCTTCGTATATAAAGATTCCTTTTGAATAAACTTAAATGTCAAAGGGGTTTATACATCGTATAAAAGAAAGTTGTGTATAAAACCAAATATGCTTCAATGAAAGGAGATTGAGACGAAGTCCTTAAAAAGATACTTTTTAAAATAAAATAGATCTATTATGTGTATTCACTATAGGTACACATAAAGAAAGTAAAAATACAAAATAGGACATAATAACATCATGACATAATTTGAAAGTAGGAGATTAACCTAAAGAATGGAAGTTGGGTTAAGAAGTTCCCTTACCTCGTGTCCGACTTGACTCAACCGTTCTTTAACCTCCTGAATAATAAACTAGAGTTAATATATTACTTATTAAGAACCATTTTCAATTTCATTATCCTTTTTATATCCCTTATTACAATGTTATGAACATTATGAAATTATTTAAGTTAATAACAGTCATTTTGTCGATCTTTGGTACTTGAATCAAAAATAAACTTCTTATAATTACAAGTTGTTCATGTGGTGATGTATCCATTATATCCAGAACTATATTCATGATATATATATCATATATCTCTTATAAATCCAGTATATAAATGCATTTATAATATTACATAACATTTAGAGGTAATAAATGAAATGCACCGTTCATGGAGACGGTAAGCCGTACGTACGCATGAACGCTACTTTCGTTTATATTTTGTATTTAATGGAATGAAGTTATAATTATATAAAGGTATAATATAATTTCAGTATAATATAATGTATAATACCATTTAGTCAATCCTTTATACATCCCACATATGGTATTAACGATTCAAATCACTTTGAGGGGGCGGTAGTCCGCACTTCCTAAAATGAAATTATCGCGTTTACCCATAATGGAAATCATAAATTATGACATAAATGAGAAATACAGAAGGATAAGGAAAACATAAACATAATATATATAATATATGAAAATAGTGTCATCAAAATGGCCACCATTATAGGTGTTAAAAGAATTTGAACAATCATCGTTTCGTGAGGCAGAAATTCGCCATCCACAGAAACAGTATATTCTTTAACCATTAGATGTAGGTGTGTGTAATTGTAGCTAGAATAATTTTTATAAAAACATCCTAATATATTGAGGATACTGGTTTTGTTACAAAAGAAAAGAATAAAAAGAGTTTTGGGGGTTGGAGAAGAAAAATAAAACAAAACAACATTAGAGAAGACATTACCTCAAAATCGGGTAACTCTTTTTTGATTTGAGCCAAAGGCTTCCTTGGGAAGAGTTCTGCCCAAAGTGAGGCTTCTAGGAGTAAGAGGGGGAAGTTGGGAGAGTATTTGGGCAGAGTTTGGCAGAGTCAAATGGCTTGAAGGTGTGAATAAGGTGGGATAGGTGGGGGCCTTTTATAAGTGGAGAGGAGGGGAACTCTTGGAAAGTAAAGAAAAGTCACTTTATTATAAAATGAGTTTCGGATTTTAGAGGTCCCACACTTATATAATTCGAGGATAAGATGATAAGGGTTCGAAATCTACTCATCCAATAGGTTTTTGACAAGTGTACGCTTTGGATGTTACATTATCTTTCCATTTTATTTAAATCGTTAAATAATGAGGTCATCACTACATCATCATGATGTCATAAATAATTTAATTTATTTAATGTCTAAAAATTATAAAAAAAATACTATGATGTATGAAATATTTTTAGCTTTCTAATGAATATTTATAATCAAAATTTGGACTTGTTTAACCCCACTTAAAAACTGTTTTAGTAAAACAACTCATGTATGTGTCAATTTAATTTTAACATTAAATAAATATATATTAATGTCATTTTCCAACTAAAGTGGCTCCATGGGGTCCCCAAGTTGACCCATGGGTTGTCTTGGTCGGCCATGACTCATCCAATAGGAGTAGGACAAGTGTGAAGCTCATATCATATTATTAAAACAAAATTTTTACCTTAAACTACACTAATTACCTCTAATCGCGATTAAGAACTTAAAAGTTACTATTCACCAAAAAATTATTTTAATCTCATTGAACCACATTTTACTTCTTAATGACAACCATGTATGTCGGATTTTTGAAAATAAAATCATAGAAGTGGTAATATTTCATTTAAATGAAAAATCAGTTATTTAACTACCACTTAGTGGTTTCACTATTCATCAAAAATTGATGTTTTTCAGAACAATGCCGAAATTTCACCCTAAGCTATAATTGATATTCCGAATTCAAAAATGATGTCTATTTTACAAAATTCCAAACATATAAGTTGCATTAATTAATTTTATAATTAATTCCCGCTGTTACAACAAATAGCGTGTTTTTAAGAAACATTTTATATCAAAAGATTGGCAGTTGTTTATGTCCAATTTCAATGTTAAATTAATTCTAATGACCACCATTGGACAAAATGGTAAAAATATATTCTATTTATACTTTAAAACCACTAAGTAGTATAATTTATCACTCTAAATTATTTTGTTTAAAAAAGATGTTTTTAAGTATTTATCACTATTCTTAAAAAATTGGAAATTCTCAGAAAATTACAAAAAATTCAAATTTGGATAATTTCGATATTACGAATACAAAAATGAAGTCCATTTTGAAATATAAAATTTCTCTAATTTTAAAAAGTGGTTATTACTATTCATAACGACTACATTGATTGGTCTCGGTGTTTTAGAGCTCGAAGTTGCGTGCAATGCAAGCTATTGCATTATTGAATGAGAAGCGTATCGTGGAAGCTCGGGGTGTTAAAAAAACAATCCCAAAAATAATTTTCCATATTAAATAGCTATTATTTTTATAAAAATACTTACTCTAGGATTAATACAATGTTATCCAAAAGAGGATTCTCAAAGAGAATATATTCCTCATAATGAAGCTCATTGACTTTCTTTCATATTTTAAAACATTACAATATATATTAATACATAAAATATAATATACCCAGCATATACATTATAATAATTTTAATTATGGTGATGAACTAATATTAATCCATCTCCTTCTCAAGAAAATGACAAACAAAGCCATCGCTTGAGCGTACAACGTGCTACCACCTCACGAACCAATGAATTTTGATTCCACAAATACAATAACATGGATTTTCATAATTAGAGAAATAATAAATATATATAATACATATTACCTGATATAAATTCTAAAAAATTTAATATATCATATACTTCTTTACATTTTCACTCAGTCAGGGAATGATGACATCGCTCGTGCATATTTATGGACAGTCGTCTCGACAATGCGATGTGATTTTTTTCCTTGTCCAACGTTCATGAAAGGATTAAAAATGTATTTAATAAATAAATATAATATTCATAAAATTAATATAATTTATTATATTATATAACTACACCCTATATACATGAACTAAAATATTATTGATAAAAATTGAATGATAAAACAATAAAATTAACACATGAAACCAAAAAAATAATGGATTGATAATATAAAATGGGTCATAATATGTTATAATATTACTATACATGATATTATAAATATAAATACTATTATAGTATAAATTAATATAAATAATAAAATAATTATTCATTAGTTATATTAATTTTCCACTATATAGTATGGTGGGGTAAGGGAATTCCTCTCAGTTTCAATTCCATTGAGACAAATTTATTTTTATAAAAATATTCAATTTTATGCAGTTTATATTCTAAAATTTTGATATATTAAAAATTAATAAATATTTAAAAATTATATAAAATGATTATATTCATGTTTATTCATTAATTGTATGACTATTTAAATGTTACCAATGAAGTATGAATCTATTTTATAATCAATCTTTCTTTGGTGAATGATTTCACCTTCATTGAATGGATATTAACATTTATCCTTCATAAACACCAATAATATTTTTGATACAGTGGATATTTAATTTGTTTTTGAATTTTATTCCAAATTTTCTCCACTATAATAATAGAGTCATGAACAAATACATTTAAAAGAAAAATAAATTGTATTTCACTTAAATTCGGATTTAATTTTCATTAGTGTCCATTTTTAAAAAAAATTCAAAATTCATTCTATGTACTCAAATTATTTTTGAAGAAAAATCTCTATTATATTTAAATTTTGAAAATGTTTTTATGGTAAAATTCATACTATTATTTGAAAAGGAAATTTTTTATAAAAAGTCAAATGAATTTTTTTACGTATATAGTGATGATAGAAAGCACCATCATTTTAATCACATTGTGAAATATTACTTCTTCTACATGTTTTCTGTGGTTTGGAAAATAAAATCATTTAGGTATGATTATTTTATAATTTTACATAAATTCTATTAATTCTTCCAAACGATAAGACTTTATTTCAAAAATCTATATTCTAAAGAAATCCATGGTCACATATGATCTCATTATTATTTTTCTTTATTTTTAACATTATCATTAGAAAATATATATATTTTAATAATTTTCATTGGACATTAGTTTTCTATTAACAATTCATATTATTTATTTCAATTTTATTTTTACATCTTATGATGAATACCATTTTTTCATATAGAGATTAATTTTAACGTTATTGGATTAATTGAGATATATTGATAAATTATTATTCTTTACTAAATAAAAATTTTATTGAGATGGAATATATTTCATTATTACAAATTATTATTAGATATCTAAATAATTATTTGGACATAAAATTACGGGTGGTGAAAATGTAAGTCCCAATATTCAACTAAAATAAATAAACAATTCATGAAAAAATTATTGAACAATGAAAATAATATTATTTAATCCTCACAGTAAAATGCCAAAAATAAATGATTAAAATCACTTTAATAAAGTTACATGATATCATATAAGAAGTTACAATATAGATAACCAAAATAATCATGAACAATGTGGGATCATACTATATAATTAATAATAAGTATATTAGATAAATTCATATTATGATGAAAAATTAAGCGATAAAATAAATTATTTATAAAAACTAATATAGATAAATGAATTATTTCAGATGTTATATTTGATGAGTGTAAATAAGGTGTAAGAATATATTTTGAAACATTTCATTAAGAATATGACAGTTATAATAAAAACATCCCTCTATAAATGTTTTAATAATATTCCACTCTTTATAGATATAAGTGTATACTAAAATATATAAAAATAGATGTTCATAATATAAAATTTAATTATCAAAAATTTATATTCATAAATTAATAATAATATAATTACACACAAATTTCTTATAATAGAAATAATATTCATAAATTGATAGTTTTTAATTTCATGGCACCAAATGTATGGTTATAAAATACTCTATGTTTTTAGTGAAGAATTATTTTTTTATATTGTAAATTAATTTTAAAAAATATTAATCAAACTATGAATAATAATTTTGAATCAAGAGAGAGGAGTTTTTTTAATAATTTAATCAGAAGAGATAATTTTTATGTAAATATGAAAATATGGTAAGAATATATGATAAATATAGTGACATCATACAGACTAAAAATGAATCATTAAATAATATAAAGGGTACCTTTCACCCAAAAAAATATTTATTACAAAAATAAACTGTTAAATAATTCTAATAATTTTCCAAACATATAAATAATTATCTAAATCCAATGAAATGTTTTTGGTTTTAAGAAAAATTATTTATCAAAAACTAAATTTTCCATGACAGAAATAATATAAATTAATGAATTTATATTATAATTCATATTAAAATCGAATATCATGTTTGAAATTTTAAATATAATGGTTTAAAAACATGGAAAATATGATGGTTTTATATTTTTATGAAACCTAATGACGATGTCATGAGTTTATAAATTATTAAAAAATCTACCATCAATTTTTCATAATACCCACACATCCCATTCCATCTTATTAACTCTGAAACAATTTTCATGGTTATTTATCTCATTTTACCACTCATAATTATTTTAGAATATTTTTAGCAATATAAAAGTTTCAAATTATATCATTATTTATATCTGGAATCCTATGATAATAATTTTCCATAGGTTAATAGGTATGGTATGAGATCCAAAACCATTATCTACATTTATAAATCAAAGGAGAAAACTATAACTATCTGAGGAGTTCATTCATAATATTTTTTTAAATGACATAGTAATGATTGGTTTTCTAATCCTATATTTTCATTTTTCTATAAAATGTAATTTTAACTCCATTATATTTCTATTTGTAATGATGTTGTGTTTTATTTTTATTAAAACATTTTTGCATTATGAATAATATTTTTTTCATTTCCACTTTTATACAAATGTTATGATAAATTAAATATCTATAAACCTAATTTTTATTTAATGATAATATTTGTACATCATTTAATCTATCTCCAACCACTATAATAAATGATACATTTTAACACACCTATATGATAAAATCATACAAATCAATTACAAAACTATTAAGGTAAATTTTCATTCAATAGTTAATATATGATAATTTCAGCCAAAATTATGGATTTTTATTATCATATCAATTTTATTCAATTTAATTGGGAATATTTGATATTTCATATACCCAAAAATTATTTACAGACTAGTATTAATTTCAAATATATATCTATATAATATGATCCTTTTGAAAAATTATGTATTGTTATCCAATCACTTTCATATGGTGGAGCAGTTGAACATATTACACAATTAGGTGGGTCCAAAATTATATATCCCCATTATTCTTTAGTAGGTCTAATAATACAGACTAGTTTTAGTATACGATTTTTACATTTCAATTTTATGTATGGTTTCTTATATTGATGCCAAAAAGGATTGTTTATGATGTCCATGATTATGAACTCCATCACTATGAAATCATTTATTATTATTGATATGAATATAAATTTAAATTTTCATGTTATCCCATGATATATCTCATGCTCATTAAATAATTAATATTGGATTATTCAATAAATATTTATACCTAAAATATTATATTCTCATTTTGTATTCGATGAACGATTCGATAACAATTTTTCCCTTACCTGACATCTGAGATTACACAATTATTTTATTTCCCTTTTCCATGAAGGAATAAAAATTGTACCATTACAAATAAAAATATATTCTAGTTTAAAAGTAATGAAATATTTAATAACAATATAACATAAGTAAATACACATTCCAATATTTATCCACTGTAATTATTTTAATATTTTTCCAATATATGGTTTATATTATTGAAAATTTGAACCCTCACTTGATTATATTTAGATAATTATACACCTGTATATAAGATATTTTACCTATTTATTTAATTGATTATAGTTTTTAAAACAATGAATTAATGAATTTAATAATTAATATATCATTTTATGAGTAATATTCGTGCCACACACAACACTAGCTTTATGATTTTGATCCCCTTACCCTACATATATTCAAACGATTCAACCTTATTTTTTATGAAATATAAATCTTCTATTGTGTCATCAAATTCAATACACAAAAAAATTTAATTTGTATTATATTCCATAAATTTCCCATTTTAACATACAAACCACATTTTTATTATTAGGATTCTTTGAACAATCATGTTGTATAAATATCACATCCTTAAATATATTCCCATTATTAAATGAAATTTTTATAATAATTTTTTATATATCATAATAAATTTAATATACTATAATAATTAAAAGCCTTATTGAATTTATTATACTTACTGGTTGGAAGAAATCTTTATAGGTAATACCATGAATTTAGTCATAACCAATTTTAACTAAATGATATTTATTTTGATAAACTATAATCTACTTGTTAGTTTCCTTTCATTAAATCCATTCAAACACATTTGGTACTACCCCTATCATGTTTTTTTAAAAATTTAAAATAACGATTTGATTATAATGAGTGTATTTCAGATTTTATTGCCTCTATCCATTTCTCAGATTCATTATTACTAATATCTTATAGATATGCGGTCTGTTCATCTAGTATTTTCATAATTTCACCATCATTTTCTTCTTTAAATACATATCTCTCTAAAACCAAACTAATCATATTATAAAAATTATTTTTTCTGATAACGTAGTTATTATTGTTTCAAAAATAATAATCTAAACCCATCATATTCTATTTTCGTAATTATTCTTATTTGTTTGTTATAGAGTTCATTATGTTTATATTTTCATTCCCTATATTCATTGAGAAATAAAGTACCATTTTCTGAAACACTTCATACTAAGATATGAAAACATTTTTACTTTTAAAATATTTATATAATAATTCATAATTTATTTTTATTATAAGAAAAATGGGATGTCTCATCTTTTGGACCACGATTGTCAAAGTTATTTTTCATTATTTACTACCCAATTATTGAGATATATACATTTGAAACTTTTCAGATTTATATCTCATTTGAATAATTTATAACTATAATAATATAATGTTTCTATGTAATCAATAGGTTTTTCATGTTCTTATCCCCTTAAATGTATAATTATATCCATTTAAAACATAAATAACAAAACCATATCTTCCAATTTATGATTCCACTTTAAGAAAAACCATTAAACTGTGATACACCCATGTGAGTATGTTTCGTAAGAATTTAACAATCTCTTTGATTATCAATAAATTATTTACCTATGTTCTCAAAAAATTATACATAATCAACGTATCATAACACTCAATAGAAATATCTAATTTACAAATGTTTTTATTATGATAAAAATTGATAAGTCATTAAACATATTTTTCATAATAAAAATATAATTATAGAAACTAAATATTTTAATAATTATTATGAATTTATTATAACATACACTTTATTTGGAACAAACATGCCCTTTTACATTTATATATATGGATTCCAATAGAATATTATCCCATTAAAATTTTCCATTAAATAGACTCTTGTTCATTTCTAATAATAAATATGATTGATTTGTTTCAAATGATTCACAATTAAATGAGTTTATCAATTCAACTCAAAGTCATTTTTGACTACATTTCTTAGTCACATGACAATGGAAACAATGTTATAAGTTAGTAATATTTGAATTATTCTCTCTTAACATTTATTATAATCTTAATAAACAATATTATCCATATCTGTATCACATAATCTTTTAACCAAATTACCAATTCTATTCCAAATTAGTCATGTATATAAATGAAATAATAATATTTTTTATGATATGAAACACATTATTTCACAAAAATGAAAAATAAATCATATTTATATTTTTGATAGGACACTTTTCATGATTTTATTATTTTAAAAATAATTCAATATATAGTTATAGATGATATGTGCTTATCTAAAAATAAATTAATTTTTATCCATTTCCAAAAAAATAACTATTGGAGTTGATTTCTTAGAAGAAACGTGTATTTTATTTATTATTATTTATATTATAGTATTATAAAATTAATAATGTTATTTTAAAATTAGTGTTGTTATCCATTGTGGAATTTTATGCTATAATTTCTGAGGGTACTTGTTGAACAGTTGGCTCGTAAAAGTTCCCATGTATGATGTGAAGATGAAAGTTCCATGAGAATATTCTTAAGTATTTATTTTATGGTCATATGATATTTTCTAATATGACATAGATGATTGAAGATAACATTGGTTAAAGGAGTATAAGACATTGATAATTCTCCACATGATGTTTTCTATTGGAAAACTCCTGTAGAGGAAGTCATAAAAACATTACCCACCAGTAGGAAATCTATATTTATATGTGTCATTGGACATTCCCATATAGAGGTGTAATGAATGGTTTCTATTATTTTTTATTATTATTGAAACATATCATCAAAATCATATATTTATATATTTAAAAATTATATATAAATTATGAATTGTGTGCGGTAGATATATTGTTTGTGTAGAAAAAAAATTAATTAATGAATAATTTATTGTAGTATTTTCCCATTATATCATTAAAAATAATTTAATATATCAAAACTTTTCCTAGAAATGGAACATCATGATTTATTCTTTGAACATAACATTTTATTTATGAGTTAATTTTTAGGATTTCAGTGATGGATTCATAAATTATATAGGTTAATGAAACTCATATACAAAAAAAATTATTATAGATATAAATACAATGGGATTATATTACAAAGTGTATATTCATATGTGGTTTTATGAAATTTTGACATTGTATTCATTCCCTATGGGTCCCTTAGAATGTTTGTAGATGCAATCATGAAAAAGATAGTTTGTTCTACATAATTCCACTAACATATGGGCCTAGGGGGTAACATATTAGTTGTATAATGAACATAAGTTTGATTCGATATGAATTTAATATATTGAATAAAAATTAATCT
Source organism: Viscum album (assembly GCA_963277665.1). Taxonomy (NCBI): domain Eukaryota; kingdom Viridiplantae; phylum Streptophyta; class Magnoliopsida; order Santalales; family Viscaceae; genus Viscum; species Viscum album. The sequence goes on from OY728130.1 coordinate 2,079,179,701, forward strand.
TGTATATTGGTTAATAATTATTCTTGTTTTATTTATTTTTAATATTCAATACGTATTTATTCAAGAGAATTTATGTGAGACAAATATATATCAAGTATTTATTCCTTATTTTATTGGATATATTATTTAATTATTATTTTTTGAATAAATTTATTGATATTTATTTATTCAAATATATAGTTACTATTCAAGGTTTTATAAATACTATGGATTAATGATGAGTTTATTTAATATATGTGTTTTAATAGATAAATAAAATATTAGGTTAATAAATGTTAATTTATTTATTTAATAAAAAATATTTTATTTTCCCACATGTTTTGGGAATTTCAATTAAATAATAATAATAATATTATTATTTTACAATGAGTTTCCATAGGTTTTAATATAATAAAAAATTATTATTAAAAAAATCATTCCCTAACATTAACTTGATATAAAACTGATTATCTCATTATATTAGTTAATAATTTTTTTTCACATACAATTTGTAGAGATAATTTTCACAATCCCGAGAGATATATTCCTCTAGAATTAAGTCCAGAATTGAGATTGATTATCCTCCACCACCATCAAGATTCTATATAAAACAAAAAAATTATTACTACTCAAAGAGATTATTTTTGTGAGGAAAAAATTCTAAAAATTATCTAATCATTCATGCTATAACTTAAGATATATATAATGTTGTTTGATGATTCATATTGAACGTATGAATCACTAAAAGGGTATTATAACCTGGAATACATTGATATAACCACAATATAACAAGAAGGTATCATATAATTTTTAAATGAATAAATAATTTATAGTAAAGGTAATTTTTTTAATTTATAAAGTTAATTATATATTATTTATGATGATCCTATATCATGGTTTTCTTCACAATAAATAGTTAAAATATTAGTCATGTGTTGAGGAAATCAGATTCCAAGATTTTTGAGTATGGGATTACACTCAATGGATCCATGAGAAGTGAGTAAATGTATTTCAAATAAAAAACCTAACTAATTATTTTTATTACATTTCTTACCCCCATATAATTTTGGGAAGGGGTATATGGATCCTTTCCATTAAATATCCATACAATATGATATTCAAAAATCATTGTGAGGGATATTTTCTTTTTATAAATTAGTGATTTATTAAAAAAGGAACATATATTTTAATCATAATAATGACATAAATCATCTATAATTATATATAATTAACGACAAAAAACAATAACATTGTAACTGAAATCTATAGTATAGATTGATAAGTATATCATGGAATCTAATTTGCATGAGTGGTATAGGTGATTAAGAATTGTTCTACATCATGGAAAATAATTTATATATGATGGAATCCCCTATTCATAAGGTCAATGGTAAGAAGGACAATGAGGTAGAACTTCCCCACTCCCTATATTAAACACAAATGTTAAGTGGTAGATATAATGTGTCTCATTATTTTATCCATGTCCATCACACATTGGAAGTATCATGAGGAACTGGATGAATATATCACGTTATCACACCATTCTGATCATTATCAAGATAAGGTGAGAATGTGTGATATTATTTTTACATTGAATTCATTATTCGGTATCTTGGATATTTCGTACAAGACACGACATATGTTGTTTAAATGACTATCTATGTTAATATCCTAGATATCTTAGGATTTATAATTCTTGTTTAGATGCACATAATTCATATTTTATCCCCTCAGAGATTAACTAGTTTCATTTTGAATTATAATATAATATAATATAATAAGACTCTCTTGGAAATCCTTGCCTAGATTTTCCATGTTGATAACAACCTGTGAAATAAAAATATATGTATTTAATGTTAATAAAATGAAGAAAAAAACATTCCCCCAGACTGACAAAAAATCTAAGAATCCAGAGGACTATCCATCCAAGAAGAGAAATATATAATAGATGTTAATGAAAATATATATATTATATTTTTAATGATTCATGTAAGGAAATATAATGAATAGAAACATTATGTTAAATAACCTCTATAATTATATAGGTGAGTATATTATACAGTTAAATATATCTATAACTACTAATTGTGAATTTGATACATCTTTTGTAACTCATATATTTATTAAATTTCTGAAAAAGGTATATTTTGGTAGATTTATAGAGGACAGGAGGATCCTAGAGATGATAATGGAAAAAAGACATTATGCATTAGCTATATGAGACAAACAACTTCTATTTCCAACATGTATATCCTTTATTTTTTCAATTTATTATTATATACCTAGTTCATATGAAAACATAAATTATGTATCCTTTTTTGAAGATATGGTTTTATTTTTTAATTTAGAAGAAAGTATATATATTTTATAAATAAATTTACTTTCGGTGTGGAACATTAAATTAATAGTCTATATGTGTTTTATATTATAATACCTATGTATTGAAAATTGAAAATGAATTTGGTTTACAAAACTTATATCTCACAAAACTATGGAATAATTTAGTTGGTAATATTAATGATAAGTGGTTGAAAAAGTTCTATCATTATAGTTATTTAGATTCTTTTGTACTAAAACTAGTAGTAGATATCTCTCTTGATTAAAATTATAGATGAACATATCAACTTTTAGTTGTAATGAATAAACAGAAACATAACATTTATAATTGTTACACACTAATGTGTGTGGATATTTTTCTTATAAGATATAGGTGGTTATTATAATTTCATTACTTTTAGTGATGAATTACATAGATATTTACATTTTTACATAACATTTAATATGTATGAATAATTTGGTAAATATAAACAGTTAAAAATTATATACGGGATAGACATTAAAATTATTGGACGAAGAATCAATATGATCAAGGTTGTGAGAATCTTCATGATGATTTAAAAGATTATTTATAGTTTTTTTTTATTTTATCCTAACTCAATCTTCCTTATACACTATAATAGAATGTTGTATATGAAAGGAAGAACCATAAATTTGAAGAAATATTACGGTTGATGTCTGTCATGTAGTTCTTCCATGATCCTTTTTGGGATATAAATTTATGAATAAAAAACAAAATCCAAACTAAGATTGAATTAAGGTGGTTATTAGAATATCTTATGAATTTATAAATGAAATGAAATACATGTTTTCAAAAACTCTTTTATGGGGTTCTTAGGACTTTTAGAAGGCTAAATCTAAGAACAATGACTCTATAGGGAATGGAGTGTATCTTTATATCATTCTGAAAGAAACTATGATTTATTATTTATAAGAATGTTGCGATAAGAAATTCATTATTCAATGGAAATGAAGCATTTCAGGAGATGAATACCATATATAAGTAGTTAGTGGAAAAAACAAACATTGATTTTGTTAGTTCCCATAATACATAATAGTTGGTGCGTGAACAAATTATGTAGGTCCCTTTTTACGATGTTGTTCCTGAGACATAACTTTTTCATAAGAGCATTGATGTGGATAGATTACTGTTGAAATATGGTTTATAGTCAACAATTATTATTAATCATTACATGACAAAAATAAAAATCCAATATAATACAAGAAGGTAGTAGAGATCTTAGAATATGAAATATGTAAGAAAACAATAAATATAATAGGGATTCCTATATCAAAAATTTTTATGGGTTTTGGTTCATTGATAAAACACTATTTTATTGAATATTTTATTGATAATAAATGATATAATTTCCCCACATTGTGTTAAATATGTTTATTTATAAAATATTTGGGATTAGATCATTCATTTGAAAATTTGGTGAAAATTCCAGTTTTACCCTTTATAGTGCACTGTAGTGTTTCGATGATAAATATTTTTATTTTTATTTTTTGAATTTGAAATTTTGTAAAATAGTTCCTAACGTAATTATCTACAACTTTTATTCAGGACACTAGAGATAAAGAGTGTATTTGGTTGTTGAAAAGGGGTCATGAAGTCAAAGTTGGGATGGACTCTCCAGAATAAAGAAGATTCTGTATGTTGGCCATAACACCTTCATCTGGGCCAGGAATGAGCCCAAATTTGTAGAGGAGTTATAGGACCCATATCCGAACATTGTATCCTTCTATAAGGCCGGCCAATTCACGCGTTATTGTGGTCAAATGAGTGGTTCAAGTTGGAATAAAATATTTGTCCGAGATTCCCCATTCACACTTGAAACCTCTTTGAACCTAGCCTCCCCACCACTCTATAAATTGGGTTTTTTATCATTTTGTGGGGTTGGGTCGTGAATTGGGAAGTTTAGGTCAGAGGAGAAGTGGATCCACTCTAATTCTCCAACCATTTCAATAAGGGTAGCTCTTGAAGCAAGGATCTCTTCGACGAAGCCTTCTTCTTCTCCTTCATGTTGTAATGATTTTGTTTATGTAATAAAAATTGATGTTATTTATTTATTTCATCTATTTTCTTATGTTTTGTTTAAATTTCTTCTCTTAATCTTCTTATTTGGTCTGTAATTCTTGACTAGAATCGTTATTGTTTTATACCCATTATAAACCTTTGCACATGAAAAACGCTTCTACGATGATTACGCCACCCATGGAAGAGTAGTTCTTTTTAGTAATCGATCGACCTCTATCCTTATTAATTCATTTATTTTTAATCAATGAGATACATTAATTAACATATTATGATCTAATAATTGAGTTTTTAATTTAAATGAAACTAAGAAATCAATTTAATAGTTAACACAAAACACGTGACGTCGGGAATTGTGTGAACTGTGAGAGCGCAACCTTAACCGGTAATTCAAAACCACATGGGATCAATTTGTAGAGTTCAAATATAATCCCTAAACTCAATTAATCCTCATTTCCAGAGTGTTTATTTTCCTAAATTTATAACTGACCATATACTAATTTTAGAACATCAATCAAAACAGGGTGTTGTGATTTCTTGCTCCGAAGTTAGCCTAAGGTTAAATTTACTTCATCTTTGTGGTAAAGTTAATTCTTGTAGGGTTTGGGATTTAACAAATTAAAGGATAATAATTAAGTTAATATCAATTTAAATGATAATTATTAATAAAGGATTGAAGTGGTAGAGTTATATCGATTACTTCTTTAAAAATATTTTCTAAAAAAACATCTTTTTGTCGTGTCATTTTAATCGAGCTTCATTTCAAAACTAAAAACAAAAAAAATATACAATCTTCTTCCAGAAAACTTCTTGTAGATTCATAAACTATAACCAACCCCCATCCTTTGAAGTAGTTTTTTTATTATATTCTATTTTATTTGTTTTATAATACCTTTAATAAGTTGTTAAATTCACTTCCTCCTTTGAGAGACGACCTTGGTCAGCCACTCTACTGCACCTATGAACCCCAAAATCACATTAATCATTTGAGCGCACCCACGACAGCGCTCTATCAAATTGGAGCCGTTTCCGGGGAGACCATTTCAGCAGCTACAACAACCATATCCCCAAAAGAAGTATGAATCATTTGATCTAACATACAACCAAGGGTGGAAAGATCAATCAGACATGAGGTATAGCTCTAGAAAACAACAAAGGCCCCCTTTTCAACCAATCTTCTTGCAGCCTCCGCCTTACCAGCGGGGTTTCCAACAACCCCAAAGGAGATTTGAAGCCCAAGCATCAACAAGCCAACAACAAGGGAATCCCCCACCAAAGGTAGATTATAATACTGATGATCTTTTGAATCAAATTGTTCTTAATCAACAGAATAAGCTAAAGAGTCAAAGTTCGAAGCTGAGGGAGTTAAAGACTCAAATGAGCCAGATTGCCACTGCCCTCCATGAACTTGTAAGTAAAAATTCTGGAAATATACCTTCCCAACCCACTCCAAATCCAAAGGATAATGTTAGTTCTATCACATTGAGAAGTGGGAAGAAAATGAACGATACATCTGTACCTACCATTCCACCGGGATTCACCTCAACCCCAGAGAAGCCGCATTCCATACCAACTGATGAGAAATCCAAGGAAAAAGATAAAGGTAAGAAAAATATTGATGATGTTCCATCTAAACCCCTTACTTTTTCCAATAGGGTTGTTCAAACCAAGAAGATTTCTGAAGAAGCAATGAAAAAGGAGGTTTTGGATACAATCAAGCTTATAATGGTCAAAATTCCTCTACTTTAAGCCATTAAGAACATTACAAGGCATGAAAAATTCTTAAATGAACTTTGTACCAATTGAAGAGGGCTCAAGGGAAATTATAGGATCATCCTTGGAAGGAATGTCTCAGCACTCATTACACCAACTCTAGAAATTCCAACAAAGTTCAAGGATCCTAGGACATTCACCATCCCATGTACCATAGGGGAGTTGCACTTCTCTGATGCTATTTGTGATTTAGGAGCTTCAATAAATGTGATTCCTCACTCTGTATTATCTTCCTTGTAGGTTGGTGAGTGGAAGCCAACAAGAGTAGTGGTGCAATTGGTGAATAGAGCTACGACATATCCAGTGGGAGTCCTTGAGGATGTACTTGTCCGGGTAAGAGACATGATCTTTCCAGCATACTTCTATGTGCTTAACATGGAGGATAATCAGGTAAGTTCTCAAAACCCCATTATCTTAGGTAGGCCATTCCTCAAAACTGCAAAAACTATCATAAATGTCAATGAGGGTACACTTTCCATGGAATTTGAGGATGAGGTTGTGATATTTAATGTTATGGATTCCATGAAGTACCCCTCATAGGACCATTCTTCTTTTGTTATCTCCCATTTTGAACCACCAAATAAAAACTCCATAGATTTTTTTTGTCCTATGCTTAGGGAGATTATGAGTATTGGTTCAAGATTGATGTCTAAGAGAAATTAGACACATGTTGCTGATACACAATCCTCTCTTAGATTTGATTTTGAAGTGGATTCATATTCTGATTTGGATCATGTTCACTCTGATTATGAAATGGATGTTGTGTATGGTGATGGATTTGATTCATTATTCTCTGATTTTGATGATGTCTATTCTGATACTAATGCTCTTTGTGCACATATTTCAGTTCCTTCAATGTCTCTATCCATACTACACCCTCCTTCATTATAACTCAAGCCATTGCCACCAAATCTGAAACACTCATACTTGTTGAGTGGTGAGAGATTACCTGTTATCATTGCTAACAATTTCCCTTTTGAACATGAAGAAAATCTTTTGAATATTTTGAGGGAGAACATCAGGGCGATTTGGTGGACCTTGGCTGACATATCAGTTATTTGACCCTCCATTTTCATGCATAGGATTCTATTGGAGGATGGGGCTAAACTGGTGAGACAACCACAAAGGAGACCCAATCCCACCCTCCTAGAAGTTGTTAAAAATGATGTTGAGAAATTGCTTGAGGTAGGTATAATATTTCCCATTTCAAAGTCTCCGTGGGTAAGTCCTATTTAGGTTGTTCCTAAGAAGAGTGGTGTTACTGTTGTTAAAAACGAGAAAGATGAGTTAGTTCCAATGAGGGTGCAAAATAGATGGCGTGTGTGTACTAATTATAGGAAACTAAATCAGTCCACTCCCAAGGACCATTTCCCTATCCAATTTATTGAGAAGATGATTGAGAGACTAGCAGAGAAGACACACTATTGTTTCTTGGATGGATTTTCGGGATATTTTCAGGTTCCTATTGAACCAGAGGATCAGGAGAAGACTACATTAACCAGTCCCTTTGGCACATTTTCCTACCAGAGGATGCCATTTGGACTTTGCAACGCCCTAGGTACCTTCCAGAGATACATGGTGAGTATTTTTTCTGATTTTATTGATACATGCATGGATGTATTTATGGATGATTTTACAATGAATGGGTCTTCATTTGATGAATGTATTATTAGTTTGGGAAAGGTGTTGAATCATTGTATTGAGAAGAATCTAGTCCTGAACTTTGAAAAGTGTCATTTCATGGTAGAGCATGGCATTGTATTAGGGCATGTAGTGTCAAAACATAGGATAGAGGTTAATATATCAAAGGTAGATATTATTTCATGCTTACCATATCCTTCATGTGTGTGTAATGTTAGATCTTTCCTAGGGCATGAAATATTTTATCGGTGCTTCATCAAAGATTTTAGTAAGATTTCTCTTCCTATTGTCAAAATTACTTCAAAAGGATTCTGATTTTTTGTTTGATGTTTCTTGAAGGAATTCATTTGATCAGCTAAAACAACGTCTGACCACTCCACCTATCATACAACCCCCACAGTGGGAGATTCCTTTTGAGCTTATGTGTGAGGCCTCAAGCTTCGCGGTTGGAGCTGTCTTATCTCAGAGGGTGGAAGGACGTTCACATGTGATTGCCTATTCATCAAGGACATTGGATTCAACCCAATAAAACTACACTACCACAGAAAAAGAGTTTCTTGCTGTCATATTTTCTTTACATAAATTCTGTTCATATTTATTGGGCTCTAAACTAGTTGTTTTTTCCGACCATGCAGCTCTGATGTACCTCTTGAAGATGCCAGATGCAAAGCCAGGACTTATCCGTTGGATGATCCTTCTTCAAGAGTTTGACATCGAGATAAAGGACAAAAGGGGGTCAGAAAACTTGGTGGCGGACCACTTGAGTACGCTTACTCACACACTAGAGGATGACAACTAGGATCAGGTACCACTTTGGGACACTTTCCCTGATGAGCATCTACATACCCTCTCAGGTACACATCCTTGGTATGCTGATTTAGTTAACTACATTGTTGCCTCTGAAATCTCTGATTGTTTAAAGAAACATCAAGTCCAAAAATTAAAGAGTGAGTCAAGATTTTATGTTTGGGATGATCCATACTTATGGAGCATGTGTAGTGACCAAGTTATTATGAGGTGTATTCCTGATCATGAGTTTGAGTCTATTTTGCAATTCTGTCATACACTTGAATGTGGTGGACACTTAAGACCCCAACGGACATCTAGGAATGTTTTAGACTCTGGATTATATTGGCCTAGCTTATTCCATGATTCCCATGTGTTTTGTATGTAATGCTCTCGTTGCCAACACACTGGAAATATTTCAAGGAGACACGAGATGCCCCAACAACCCATTTTTTTCTGTGAGATTTTTGATGTTTAGGGAATTGATTTTATGGGTCCTTTTCCAAGTTTATATGGTTTATTGTATATTTTGGTTGCTATTGATTATTTGAGAAAATTGGTGGAGGCTAAGGACACTAGGACTGATGATTCTCATGTTGTTGTGGACTTTGTCAAAGAACATATTTTTTGCAGGTTTGGAGTACCAAAGGCCATCATTAGTGACCAAGGGACACACTTTTGCAATATGAATTTCTCTTCCCTCCTTCTAAATTATGGGGTGACACACAAAACATCAACCCCATACCACCTCGAAACAAATGACCAGGCTGAGGTTTCAAATTGTGAGTTGAAACATATTTTGGAAAAAATGTGCAGCCAAATAGGAAGAATTGGAGGAAGCGCTTGGATAATGCATTGTGGCCTTATAGGACAGAATACAAGACACCCATTGGTATGTCCCCATTTCGGATTTTTTTTGGGAAAGCGTGTCATCTCCCCTTGGAAGTTGAGCATCGGGCTTTTTGGGCTATAAATAAATGCAACATGGATTTGGCCCAAGCTGGAATTCAAAGGAAGCTGCAAATTCAAGAGCATGAGGAGATTAGATTGTCATCATATGAGAACTCAAGGCTCTACAAGGAATGATCAAAAGAAGCTCATGACAATATGATCCAACAAAGGGAGTTTCATGTTGGAGAGAAAGTCCTTCTCTACAGCTCACGACTGAAGCTAATGCTTGGTATGTTGTGTTCTCGATGGTTAGGCCCTTATATTGTATCTAATGATTTTCCTTATAGTGAAGTGGAGATCACAGAAGAGGACACTAGAAAGAGATTTACAGTCAATGGGAAACGTTCGAAGAGATACATTGAGGGACATCCTACTGATGCAATGGATTTTATCACACTGCATGACCCCATCATCACTTGAGCACATCAGGCTGTTCCTAACCCTTTCACTTTTATATTATTTGTCCTATTTAAAAATTCGGCATTTCATGTGCATATAGCATCTCATGGGTTTACATTGAGGAAAATTCAATATTTTATGTATGGGGGAGGGAACCTTTTAGTTTAGTAATTTCAATTGTTTTATAGTTTAAAAAAATCAAAAAAAAAATAGTTTGTGTGTTTTTCAAATAATGTGTGTTTATTTTCTATTTTTTTTGAAACATTTTGAGCTAAAATGATTCTCATCACAATATTTAAATCCATATCAATAAGTGAAACAATTTACCCCTTCAAACTAAGCGTAAATGAATACTGAAATGACTTTTTTTCAAGTTCAAATATTTTTTAATTTCATGAAATGTACACTGAATTTTGAATCCCATGCCACATCTCACATTCTTTATATTTGAAATCACTTTCCTGTGAGGCTTCTAAACAATTATTTTAATATTCTTTACATTCACCTCACTTCTTTAGAGATCCAAACCATACTTGATTTAACCAGAATTTGATCTTTTCCAGTCAAAACATGAGGGTTTAAGGTACTTATATTTAAATGATTGAGGCATTTGTTTGGTATTAAAGCCCCTATTTCAAATAATCCTTTTTATAATGGCCTACCTTGAATATTTAATCCTTGTAGCCCTTATAAGCCATGCACAGCCTGTTAGGTTAACCACATTACATGCCAATTTTCCCTATCCAACCAACTCTTGAAGTGAAATTGCATAATCTAGTTGAGCTTAAGTGTGGGGGAATCTATCTTGTGTTGTGCCACCACATTCTGTGATACATTGGGTGGAAAATAAAATTCTGAAGAGATGTGTTTTCTACTGAAGAAAGTCATTATATTGAAAGATATTCCTTTTCTGGATCTTACATGACAAGTGAATTTGTGCCTTTTCTGGAGCTTCTAATTGAGGTGGAAAGCTGTGCCTTTTCTAGAGCTTTCAAGAAAATCATGTTTGAGAAGATTGAAATTTTTTTATGCCCAAATGACGAATGGTGTAAACGTTTCATGTCTATTCATAATGATGGAGCTGAATTGATACTGTGGGGATTGAGGAGAAGACCATATTTAAGTAAAAATTACATTAATGCAATTTTTCTTCAAAATGAGTCAAGCCCTCCTTATCCAGCCACAGATTTTTTCACATCTAAATCCTACCAACCGAAATCCACCGAAAAACCCTGAAATGTCCTCATGATAAACAAATGTCTCTGACTAACATTAGTTAGTGATGTAGGAATCTATCAAGCCTACGGTGAACCTTGTATGAGTTTGGATGAGTAAGACATTTCAAAAAAATGATATTTGAGTGATTAGAGAAAATTCAAGCGAGGTAAGTGTTTTGTGCATGGGCGGATAAATGTAGTGGAGATATATTGAATGATATAAATGTAGAACTTGAAATAATGTTTATATGAGGCATGATATATTTTGATTCTTTGTGTGAAATTCATTGATCTTAAGGATATGTGTTTTATAATTGGTTTTGATTTGATATTGATGTTTACTTGATATAAGGTTTTTCCCAGGAGTGCAAAAGGGTAAGTGTGGGGGAGTTTGTTAAAAAACTATTTTATTGAATATTTTATTGATAATAAATGATATAATTTCCTCAAATTGTGTTAAATATGTTTATTTATAAAATATTTCGGATTTGATCATTCATTTGAAAATTTGGTGAAAATTCCAGTTTTACTCTTTATAGTGCACTGTAATGTTTCGATGTTAAATATTTTTCTATTTATTATTTGAATTATAAATTTTGTAACAGTGTTCCTAACTTAATTATCTACAACCTTAATTCTGGAAACTAGAGCTAAAGAGTGCATTGGGTTGTTGAAAATGGGTCATGAAGTTAAACTTGGGCTGGACTCGCCAGAATAGAGAAACTTCTGTATTATGGCCATAACTCCTTCATATGGGCCTGTATTGAGCCAAAATCTGTAGAGTAGATAAAAGACGCATATCCTCACATTTGATCCTTCTGGATGGCCGGCCAAATCACGCGTTTTGGTGGTCAAATGGGCGGTGAAATTTGGCATAAAATATTTGGACGAGATTCTCCATTCAGACTTGAAACCACTTTGAACCTAGCCTTCCCACCACTCTATAAATTGGTGTTTTTCTCATTTGGTGGGGTTTGGACGTGAATTTGGAAGTTTAGGGTAGAGGAGAAGTATATCCACTCCAATTATCCAACCATTTCAATAAGGGTAGCTCTTAAAGCAAGGATCCCTTTGACGAAGCCTTCTTCTTCTCCTTCATATTGTAATGATTTTGTTTATGTAATAAACTTTGTTGTTCTTATTTTATTTCTTATATTTTCTTCTATTTTGTTTAAATTTCTTCTCTTAATCTTCTTCTTTGGGCTGGAATTCTTGAATAGAAGTGTTATTGGGTTATACCCATTATAAACCTTTTCACATACAAAACGCTTCTACGATGATTACGACACCCATGGAAGAGTAGTTCTTTTTAGTAATCGATCGACCTCTATACTTCTTCATTCATTTATTTTGAATAAATGAGCTAATGTAATTCACATATTATGATATATTCATTTAGTTTTTAAATTAAATGAAACTATTCAAGTAATTGAATTGTTAACACAAAACACGTGAGGTCGGGAATTGTGTGAAATGTGAGAGCGCAACCTTAACCGGTAATTCAAAACCACACGGGATCAATTTGTAGAGTTCAAATATAATCCCTAAACTCAATTAATCCTCATTTATAGAGTGGTTATGTGCCTTAATTTACCACTGATCATAAGCTAATTTTAGAACATCAATCAAAGTAGTGTGTTGCGATTACTTGCACTGATGTTAGCCTATTGATAAATTCACTTCATCTTTGTGGTAAAGTTAATTCTCGTAGGTTTCGAGATTTAACAAATTAAAGGATCATAATTAAGTGAATATAAATTTAAATGATAATGATTAATAAATTATTGAAGAGGTAGAGTTAGATCGATTACGCCTTTTAAAATATTTTTTAAAATAAACAACTTTTGTCGTGTCATTTTAATCGAGCTTCATTTCTAAACTAAAAACAAAATATATATACAATATTCTTCCAGCAAAATTCTTCTAGATTCATAAAATATAACCAACCCCCATACTTTAATGTAGTGTTTTTATTATATTGTATTTTATTTGTTTTACAATACCTTTAATAAGTTGTTAAATTCACTTCTTCCTTTGAGAGATGACCTTGGTCAGCCACTCTGCGGCACCTAAGAACCCCAAAATCACATTAATCATTTGAGGGTGCCCACGAAAATTCTCTATCATTCATCTATGTTAAAAGATAACTATTTTTGTATTTAAATGATTATTCAGTATAAAACCATACATGGAAGGTAGGTTGAGAATCTATAAATAACATCGGGTTACTAAAATGTTTAAATAACATAATTGAATTGAATAAAATAAATCAATTTCTTTTTTTATTTATTTAATTGATTATAATTATTTTTAATTTTTATATTTTAATTAATATTATATTTGAAATATGGATGACAAAATAACACTCTTTAATATGAATTTTTATGATGATGTCAATATAACACATAGAGAAGTGTATTTGATTTTAGGATATAATGGCAATTATTAGCTCTTATTGATATCAGTTTATTGATTATATTAATCATCCTAGTCATTAAAAATTATGTTAAATTAATCCTTAAGATAATTTGGGTTTATAATGAATGAATGTGTGTTTTGTATTGATAAGATATTAAGTAGAAGTGAAATTATTTTTTAAAGTAGTGTTTTTCAGTGAAATATTTATAATTGGAAATTTTATAGTCGTATTATAGTGATTTAAGTATTTTTTAAACAATTTATTTCCCATTATAGAATTAGTTGAAGGGGGATATATTATTTGAATCAATATCATTCACGAGATATACATTAATATTGAATTTTTTTTACAATTTGTTCTAGTAAAATTGTATGTCTATTGGAGTTGGTTCCTGAGAACTGACCACTTTATACAATATGATTACATTAATTAATGGTTTTAAATATTAATAATGATCATATAAGATCATGAATGTTCTTCTATATGACTTCGTATTTGATAATTTCATTTCATTGCCAATCTTATTGAAAGGTAAAAATACTTTCTCATAAAATAAATGAACAAAGAAGTTCTAGGATTATATTAATGAAATATAAGATTTATGGTGAGATAATATTTTATTATAGGTCGTTGATGATACATTATATTATGGGTGTGAAGTAAATAAGATGTTTATACTTCTTCTCATGTCATTTTATCATGGAAAGATCTAACAAATGTAGTTATGAAAACATGACCCACCTATAAGAAATCCACATTTACTTGTTTCATCATATTTTCCGGTCATTGTATGTGTGTAACATTAATTTGAATTGAATAGTATTTTTTATGAATATTTAGAGTGTCATAAATTGATAAAATAATAAAATTATTATGACATAATATAAATATAAGGTATGATTAAATTAGAAAATCATGACCAATATTTAATAAATGAATAAGTAATTAAAGGATTTGTCATCTCATTCCATTTATGGAAGTTGATATCCATGACCCTTTTAGGGGAATGCAACTACAATATTCTGTTTATGTATATAAAATTATCTAAGAGAGTTCATTTAGAGAAATACAATGAATCGGATATCTATAACATTAGTTGAAAACTGTATCATGAAACCATTTTGATATGATAAAGCGAGAAAAAGGGATTTCACCACATATTTTACATTTATATTAGGTTTTATTTCATTGTGAAGTTAACATTTTTATCTATGGTTTCCTTATTGATTACCTAAATTCTATCCATAGAAATTAAGTTGTTCAACCTATATCCATTAATAAAGAGTGTCTCACACAATGTGTACCCAGAACCTAATTTAAATTTGTTATGAATTAAACATTATAAATTGATGATATAATCATATGTGGATAAATAATTATTTAGGATAGGTTGATATAAAATATTTATTTTACAATTATATGATAGAATATATATTGGTTAAATATTTAATATATTTTTATCCACTATTTTAGAAAATATATTATTTATTTATTTATAAAAAAAATTGTTATGTGATATATAATTATTTAAATAATTATTAATTATGAAATATTCAATAAATACTAAGGTGTAATGATGGGTTGAGTTAATGGTCTGGTGTGAAATGATAACCTAAATATTATTGCAATAAATTTTAATCTATTAATTCATGAAATAATATTTTTCCACCATATGATTATTGTGTGAAAAGTAAATAATAATAATAATAATACTATAATTTACACATAATAGTTTTTTTATAACAGAATACTGAGTGATCAATTAAGGAAAATAATTTGAATAATGACACATAGATCAATATTTATTGAAACTATCCATATAAATTATAACAGAATTTCCATTCAAAAGATTATTTAATAATAGAAGAGGAATTAAAGAATAAACAATATGTCTATTTCTTTAAACATACAATTTTAAGAAATAAAAATTTAACCCAAAATTTTATTTTGAAGACATTTAAAGATAAATTTTCATTTTCCAAAAAATATTTTCTTTC
The DNA here is from genome assembly GCA_963277665.1 of Viscum album. NCBI lineage: Eukaryota > Viridiplantae > Streptophyta > Magnoliopsida > Santalales > Viscaceae > Viscum > Viscum album. Next base: position 2,079,195,238 of record OY728130.1, read on the forward strand.
CAGATTTTATCTAATTCCTTTGAATAGATTTCATTTTCTTTTTTATCAATTTCTAAATCATTATAATCGTTTTCATATATATAATAATTTGTGTTTATAAACTTTTAATTTACATTTTTATGCTTCTTATATTGATCCTCAATAGTAGATATATCATCCAATAATAAATTTATCCTTCAATGTGGATCTTTATCATTCATGGAAGGAAAATATTTAATCGTATATTTTTATAAATAAATATTTAAAATTTATGAATAAATATTCATTAGTTTGTGGGATAAATATGTTTTATTATCAAAAAAACCTTATATTTTTTTACTTAAAAAATGTATTGATATAAATTTTTAATTTTATCTTCACACAAACAATATATTTCCTTTATATCATTAATACATGGCTATTTATATATCAAATTGATTGAAGCATAAGAATTATAACCAAAGCCACTATCTTTAGAAGTAATTTTCATACAAATATTTCCATCTTTTCATGCATATGGACTTTGATAAATTGAATCAGAATGTAGAGGTTAAAATAAAAACTTATTTTTTCATTAATGTGAAATTTATATTTTTTTTGGATTTCATCCTTATTTTATGATAATCCTGAATCACATCATGAATTAATAGCTTTTGTTTATTTCTTCTGGATAGATTTTTAAATTTTTGAGATTTTAGTAACTGATTTTAATTTACCCTCTCTTCCTATGGCCAAAAAATAACTGTAGACCAACTAAATTCATTTGTAAATGACATATAGGGATATATCCTTCTGTAAATTGTTGTTTTTAATTGTTATGGGTTTAATGGACTATTCTCTTGTATCCAAACATTCTATAATTAATGTGGATGGAATTATATGAATCAGACTCCTAAAATATCTTTCTATGATGCAATTTAAATACATCACCAGATGTGCTGTAATTAAAAATTTTGTAAAAATTTATTTCTTTAAAAATTAAAATAATGAATATTTAGGAACACATAATTATGATCATATTTAACATCATATTCTCTATTTCTATAAACTAGATTAGATTTATATAAAATTTAATACATAATTATAATATAGCAAAGTATAATATCAATAATCAGTAAATATGATTCCATATATATCTTCAATTGATTATACATTCTCCCATTGAAATGTGGTATAAATCTCATATTAAAAAAAAGTTATTCATCAATTTATACATCAATAAAACTGTAAATCTCATGTTGTCGTTATGTACTCGGCTAAAAGTTAGAATATTTAATATAAAAAACAAAAAAACTTAATATATACTCTTTTATTACTAAGATATGATAATTATATTGAGTTATCAAAAAATTAAAAAAATCACTTATCCTAAAAATGCTTCCTTCAAAAATAAAAATTGTTAGGTATCAGATATATCAACTAACTATACATTCACATATAATGCTATGCTATATTACCATATGTTAGGTCCAAGAGGGGTTTTGGTAATGGATAAGAATGAGGAGAATTGTCATTATTTAAATATTAATTAGAGTTGAGATATTGTGATTATGATCTAGTTAGTTAAAATATTAAACAATTCAGTTACACCAGTATAATAAATGATATTGAAAATAAAAATGAATAGTGTAAAGTGTTAAAAAAAAAATATTTTGTCTAGTTCAACTATAAATGATCCTACTCAACTCTTCACTCAAAAATCTGAGTTATGGAACCCACTATGTTATATTACATTATTAGGATATTGACAACTCTTAAATCCTTATAGTCACACCTGATGGAATAACATTATTTCTATGTCATTTATTGTAGAAGGCAGAACATGTAATTTTATTGTAACCAACCGAAATTTTGAATAAATTTTTTTCCTAACATTGTTTTTTATTTTATTTTATACTCTATAATACTATTTCATTTAATAAAATGAGTTTAATGAAAATGATACCATTGGGTTTTGACTATTATATGACCATTGCTAAATATGACTATTAGAAACTAAATTTTGTGATTGTTTTCTATAAATACAAGTGATCTTGGTTAATTAACATAGAATGAATATTTGATGGACTCATCCAGTAGTCTTGGGTTGATCGAAGCCCATCTGATGGAACTTGGGAAGGAGGTCGCACCATTGGGCTTTTCTCTAGACCAAACCCCTGTCGAACATCATCGAGTGAAGCTGTAAAGGAATTATCATCGTGAGAAGTTTAAGCGGATAGAAATAAATTGTCGGGCAATGTTGGCCGAGAAGCCCTAAGATTCTATCACCTTAGCCCACATTACACTTAGATCATATACTGGTGTTATAATGGGCTATGTAACGAGACTGTAGATGCTTTATGAAAACCTCTAAGATAAATTAAATTTCATTTCTTCTTATGGTGATGTTTGTGAATCTCAAGTGTCCGGATAAATATGGTATTTACGTTATTGAATTTTTTTAAAAAAAGGATAATTTAAAATATTTACGTAAACATTAAATAATTAAAAATATATAATTATTTTCAAAAAATGGTCTTCTACAGCTGTGTTCAGTATAAAATTTAGAGTCAAATAAGATCAACATAATTTTTCGTGAATTGTAAATTATGAATAGTGATTTTATGCTTTTGATTAGTAATGTGGCCAAATAGATTAAGTAACTTCACTTAGGAAATTATTATTATAATTTAGGAACCTTGATTAAGTAATGTGATTCAATAAAATAGTAAAATAACTTTTTCAGAAATTATTAGTTAAATATTAGTTTTTTCAGGTGAATAGTGTTTATTATTTGAATATCAATTTCCATAAATTTAGAAAACTATTTCCATAATCTAGATTTTACTTTTGGAATCACAGAATCGATATTTGGTTAAGGTGAATTTTTGGGATTTTTCAAAAATAGATGAATTTTCTGTGAATAGTGTTTCTATTTAAAAATTAAATTAAAAATATTTAGTACTTTTTTTTATAAAATGGAGTAAATTTTTGAAATCAGAGCATAGATATTTTTTTAAGGTGATTTTTTGGGATTTCTATGAGAAAATTGAATTTTCAGTGAATAGTGAAAATGCAGTTTTTGAGTTCCGAGTGTTTAATGACATCATTAAGGTTGTAATAGTTATTTAATATTTCTGGTGGACTTATTAATAGAAAAACAATGTATGAGGCGTACAAAGTGGAAAATACCATGGGCAAATACCATGTAAAAGCCCATTGTTTTTCCAATTCCACCGATGAGGTGTCCCTTGGCCATTGATGCCTTGTCCCCTCATTTATCTTGTAAATAGAAAGACATTCCCTCATTAATTTCATTTATAAATCCTCACCCATGATGTTCTACTCTATTTACCTCCCATGGAGTCCTCCCAAGGTCCCGAACATCAAGCTTTCAAAGTTACTCTTCAAGGTAAGGGATCCTTTCACCCTCCTCCTTTAATTTAGGACTTCCATTATGTTGTTTTTATAATATCCTTATCTTTATGTTGAGGGTATGTTGTTATATGTTCTCATTTCCTTCCATTTCATGTATAATTTTAGATATACCTTTTCCGCTCTCATAATTTTGTTTTCGGAATTTTCAAGTGACGCTTTTAAGCTGCCAAATTTTTAGTAAAAGAAATCACATCTTCTATTTCCTTTCATGTTTCCATTTCATGTGGTATTTAATTACAATATCCTCACCATGATCTTATTCAGTACCCATACTGTATTATGAGTTAATTATGAGTGGGTGACCCTTGTCCCCTCTATTTTCAATTTTTTTCTAAAACAATGTTATATAGCTATTATGCTGTAGAAACTGTGTCTCAACATTTCTATCTCATTCTCTCAAGAAATTATATTGTTTAAATATGTGAATACCCATAATTATTTCATTTCCATGGGTATTCGAAAATATATAATTATGATATATTTGAATCTGGAGTTGACACAGATATAACCCTCACTTCTTTTCCATGGGTTATAAATGATATAGTGATCTTATTTTTAATCTCTTTTTTAACATCACTATTTGGACATGAAACCCATTTCATTGATTCCATTTGATTTATTTATGAACTGTTTTATTATGATCTATGTGGAACACATGAAAGTGAAGATATATTAATGGTGTGCCTTGATAGCATTCCAATTTATTGGGTAAATAATTAATCCCTAGAGATGACAAGTTTTATGATACCTTGGGGAATATCCTTGTAAATTTTATGACACCTTGGTGATGGACCTTTATATATGTTCATGAATGTCTAAATGTAATGATTTATCCACATATTCACGTTATGTTCCATGTTATTTTCTTTATGATATGGCTATTCTTCAATTTCTCATTGCTTCATGTTTTAATTCATGTTCTTATTGATATCAAAAGTACACTGACTCCCTTATTTACCCATACTGGGCCTTCTCCTCACCCTTTCCTTTGATGATTGACACCAGGATATGTGATGTAGTAAATGTACATATTATGAACCTAGTATGTAGCCTTAAATGTGGTTTTTAAGAATTTTTTATGTTGTTATCATGTTTTATGTTACTGGTTTCCAAGACACTAGACTTTAAAGATCCTCTATTTGTAAAATTTAATGAAATGTTATGTACAAAACATATGGGATGCCATAGTTGGATTCAGTTGATAGTTTAGTTATTTATGGAAATTAGGATATGAAATCATTAAGAATAACACTATAAAAGTTTTTAAATAAAAAAATCTTCCTTGTATTTTGGTGAGTATTGAGTAAGTGGTTTTTCAAAAAAATATATCCCTCTCGGGATACGAGCAGGTTGAGGTGGCTCAGGCACAAATGCACATATGGGTAAAACCCAAAAACAATGCTTTGAGCTAGACTCAAAATGGAACTAGTACACAATAATGGTCCTTGCTGCACTTTTGGTTAATACACTCCGAGGGGATCTGTTTGGTAAATCATGAGCTTTTTATGAATCATTATGAAAGAAATATATAAAAATTCAATTGTCTAAGCATAATGTTTTAAGAAATAAAATCCTTTTTATTTAAAATATTCATAAATGATATAAGTTTCTCTTGAAGGATTTATTCCTTTGAAAATGTCCCCATTCCCTAGGAATAAGTTGAAATATTTTCTTTTGGAGTTACCCGGATCTCCCCTAGAAAGAGAGGTAGATTTCTCCATTGAACTCATACATGGATCTCATCCGATGTCAAAGACCCGCTATAGGATGGAAAATGTGGATCTTGAAGAAGTAATGAAAAAAATCCATGATCTTTTGGAGAATGGGTTTATCTGACCAAGTGTCTCTCTTTGGGGTGCATCAGTTCTCTTTGTGAAGGAGAAGGATGGATCGATGCAGCTATGCATTGATTATTTAGAACTGAATTGGATCATAGTGAATAACAAATACTCACATCCAATAATTTATGACTTATTTGACCAACTTCATGGGGCTCAATTCCTCAATAATATTGATCTTTATTTTGGTTATCATCAATTGAGGGTAATGAATGATTATATTCAAAAAATTCATTCGAATCAAGATATGGGCATTATGAGTTTGTTGTTATGCCCTTCGAACTGAGTAATTAACCTTCTATTTTTATGGATCGAGAATAAGTTGATTTTGGAAACTTATGTTTCATCAAATTGATATCCTTTTTATAAGAAAATGGTTTAGTGATTGAATTATAAAAGTTATTTTGGATGATGTTTTCTCTTTTGGAGTACTATATGCCCATGGGAAATAAAATACTACAGGATTTAAATTGAGGAGAATGGTCGAATTTGTTTTGTAAGAATTTATGTATTTATTGTGGATATATGGTGATTTGGGTTATTTCTAGAAAATGATGAACCTAGTATATAGAATATATGAATAGGTTAATTACACTTTAGTATGAGAATTTTATAGTAGTCGATGTTATTTGGAGATAAATGTAATGATTAATTGTGGAAGACTACATGATTAAATCCTTCAGAGTTTTGGGGTCCAAACTTAGTTTGGATTATCCTGAAGAATTTTAAGGATTATTTTGTATTGAATGGTCTTTCTAGAACATTGGGTACTTTTGTTGAATTTTTATGATTAATAGTTATATTTATATTATAAATGATTATCCTTTTGGGGTTTCTATGATCTCGTACTAACTATTTTATTATTAGTTGATGACTAAAGACTGGGGGAAAATATAGTTATACTTTTTTGGATTATGTGATTTTCTAGAAGTTGATTCTTGTGATTTTCATGAGGCCAAGTATTTTGTAATGCTCATTGTTCGGAGAAAAAATTACACAGTGTGGAAACATATTAAGGGATGAAAGTCTACATCAAGGTAAATATATTTCCTTATGTTTTTATTCTATGCAGTAAACGAATTCATCAAAATTATGAAAAGGTACGTAAAAAAACATTATTGGTTTACTTTTCCTACTGGATAATCGAAGACCATTTAACACATCTTATGTTTGTGATCTTCTTGTGTTTACATTTATCCTAACCGTGTTTTCTATTACTCACCATTAGAACTTGACACTTTGTTTCCTCTTCTATATCGATGTTTTCCTACATGGAATCCTAGTATGGGTTAACTCAGGTGACCCTGGTACTTACCTTTCTTTCTTATAATGTAATATTATTACTGACTCTTTTTCCTATGTGGTACTTTCAATGAAATTTCCTAGCACATTTTTAAAACTGCGAGGACACAATTTCTTATGGTGGGAAGAATGTAACGACCCAAAATTTTGAAGAATGTTTGTTTCATAACTTTGTGTGTTATTTTTTTATAATCAACAAAACTATTTCACTTAATAAAATGATTATAATTAAAAAGAGACCATTGGGTTTTGACTGTAATATGACTGTTGGTCAATATGATCATTAGAAACTAAATCTTGTGATTATTGTCTACAAACACAAGTGATCTTGGTTAATTAATATAGAATAAAGATTCTATAGACTCATCCAGTAGTCTCGAGCCAATCAAAGCCCATCTGACAAAACATGGGAAGGAGGTAGAACCTTTGGGATTTGTTCTGGACCAAACCCAAGCCAAACTTCATCCAGTGAAATTGGATCGGAATCGCCATCGCAAGAAGTTCAAGCTGATAGAAATCACTAGTTAGGAAATTTTGGCCAAGCTGCCCCAGGATTCTATCACCATAGCACACCTTACACTTAGGTTATATGATGGTGTTATAAGGGTCTATGTAATGAGACCTTAGGTGCTTTATGAAAATCATTGAGATAAATAAATTTTCATTTATTCTTATGGTGATGTTTGTGAATCTCAAGTGTCTGGATAAATATGGGATGTATATTATGGATAATTTTTTTTAAAAAAGGATAATTTAAAATATTTATATAAACCTTAAATAATTAAAAATGTATAATGATTTTCAAAAAATGGTCTTCTAAAGCTGTGTTCTGTATAAAATTTAGAGTCTAATAAGATCAACATAATTTTTTGTAAATTGTAAATTATGAATAGTGATTTTATGCTTATGATTAGTAATGTGACCAAATGTATTATGTAACTTCACTTAATATAGTATTAATATAATTTAGGCACCTTGATTAAGTAATGTGATTCAATATAATTGGTAAATAACTGTTTCAGAAATTATTGGATAAGTATAGGTTTTTTTCGGGTGAATAGTGTATTTTATTTAAAAATTAAATTAAAAATATTTGGAAAATTACTTTTATAAAAATAAGTTCATTTTTTAAACAGGGCATCGATATTTGGTTATGGTGAATTTTTTGGATTTTCCTAAAATAGTTGAAATTTCACTGAATAGTTTTTTATTTAAAAATTAAAATAAAAATATTTAGAAAATTATTTTCATAAAATGGAGTTCATTTTTGAAATCAGAGGATAGATTTTTAGTAAAGGTGATTTTATGGGATTTTTCTGAGAGTGTTTAATTTTCGATGAATAGTGAAAATACAGTTTTTGAGTTTCAGGTGTTTAATGAAAACATTAATGATGTAATAATTATGTAATAATTTTGGTCAATAAATGAATAGTACGATAAGGTATGAGGTGTCCCAATTGGCCAATACCATGGGAAAATAGCATGGGCAAGCCCATGGTTTTTCCCAAATCACTGATGAGTTGTCTCGTGGCCATTAATGCCTTGTCTCATCACTTCTCCTATAAATACCAAGCCATTTCCTCATTCATTTCTATTAAAAATCCTCCCCAACAAATTTTTGGTCTCTTTACCTCCCATGGAGTCTTCCCAAGGTGACCTCAAGACTCCCAAGGTCCCGACCTTCATGCTTTCGAAGTTACTCTACAAGGTAAGGGATCTTTTCACTCTCCTCCTTTATGTCATGACTTCCTTTATGTTTTGGATATAATTTCCATCTATTGATGTTGAAGGTATGTTATTATATGTTTTAATTTCTGACCATTTAATGTCTAATTTTTGTGAGAACTTCTCCTCTCTCATAAATTTGTTTTCTAAATTTTTAAGTGACGCAATTAGGCTGCCAAATTTTTCGTAAAAGAAATAAGATCTTGTCTTTCCTTTTATTTTTTTTCATGTGGTATTTCATTAAAATATCCTTACCATGATCTTATTCAGTAACCATGCATTATTATGAGTTATTTATGAGTGGGTTACTTTTGTACCCTCACCTTTCAATGTTTTCTAAAACCATGTTATATAGCCGTTATGCTGCAGAAATTTCGTCTCAAAATATCAACCTCTTTCTCTCAAGAAATTATATTGTTTAATCATGTGAATACCCAGAAGTATTTCGTTTCCAAGGGTTTTCATTAATATATAAAGATGATATGTTTGATTCTGGAATTGACACACATATAAACCTCACTCCCTTTTCATGTTTTATAAATTACATAATGATCTTATTTTAAGCCCTTTTTAAACATAACAATTTTGACATGAAACCCATTTCTTTGATTCCATTGGGGTTATTTATGAAATGTTTGATTATGATATATGTGTATCAATGAATGAAAAGACATATTAATGGTTCTCTTTGATATCTCTCCAAAGCATTGGGTAAAGAATTATTCTCTAGAGATGAAAAGTTTAAGAATATCTTTCTGAATAACCTTGGTAATTTTCATTACACCTTGAGGATGAACCATGGTGATATGTTCATGAATGTATAAATGAAATTTTTTAGCCACATATTCAAGTTATGTTCCATGTTATTTTCTTTTTGATATGTATATTCTTCCATTTCTCATGTCTTCATGTTTTTTTTCACGTTCTTATTGATATCACAAGTACATTGACTCCCTTGCTTACCCTTACTGGGCCTTCTGCTCACCCTTACCATTGATGTCTGTCTCAAAGATATAATATGTAGTAAACGTACATAAGATAAACCTATGATGATGTCTTATAAGTGGTTTAGAAGAATGTATTATGTTATTCTCAAGTTTTAGATTCCTGATTTCCAAGACAATAGACTTTATTGATCCTATGTTTTTGAAATGTATTGAAAAGGTATGTACTAAAAAGGTGGGATGCCATAGTTGGTTCAAAGGATAGTTTAGTTATTTAGGGAAATTAGGATATGAAAACTTTAAGAATAACCCTATATAATATTTTAAATATAGGAAATCATACATGTATTTTGGTGAGTATTGATTAAGTGGCTTATCAAGGAAATACCTCACTGTCTGGATACGAGCAGGTAGATGTGGCTCTGGCATAGATGTACATAAGGGTAAAACCCGAAAACACCGCTTTGAGCTAGACTTGAAATGGAACGGGTACATTACAATGGGCCTTGCTTCACTCTTGGTTAAAAAACCCATGAGGGATATGTTGGGTTAATCGTGAGCTTTTTATGAATCATTATGAATGAATTATATAAAAATGTAATTGTATAAGCATGATGTTTTAAGAAATTAAATCCTTTTTAGTTAAATGATTCGTAAATGAAATAAGTTTCTCATGAAGGATTTATTCTTTTAAAAATGACCCCATCGTCTTGGAATACTTTGACATATTTTATGAGGAGTTACCCAAACCTCCCCTAGAAATAGAGGTAGAGTTCTCCATTGAACTCGAACCTGGATCTCATCCGATGTCAAAGACCCCCTATAGGATGAAAAATGTGGAGATATACGAAGTAAATAAACAACTCCAAAAACTTCTGGAAAATGGGTTTATCGGACCAAGTGTGTCTCCTTGGGGAGCACCACTTCCTTTTGTGAAGAATAAGGATGGATCGAGGAAGCTATGCATTGATTATAGAAAACTGAATTGGATCAGAGTGAAGAAAAAATACTCACTTCCTATAATTGATTATTTAATTGACCAACTTTGTGGGGCTCAATTCTTCAATAAGATTGATCTTCGTTTTGGTTTTCATCAATTGAGGGTAAAGAATGATGATATTCCAAAAACTACCTTCCAATAAATATATGGGCATTATGAGTTTTTTTTATTCCCTTTAGTCATACTGATAAACCTGACATTTTTATGGATCAAGAATAAGTTGATTTTGGAAACTTCTGTTTTATCAGAAGGATATCCTTTGTATAGGAAAATGATTTGGTGATTAAATGATTAAGGTTATTTCAGTTGATATTTTCTCTTTTGGATTTCTATATGCCTATAGGAAATAAAATACTATAGTATTTAAATTGAGGAGGAATGGTTGATTTTTTAAGAATTTATGTATTTATTGTGGACATATGGTGATTTGGGTTATTTCTGGAAAATGATGAACTTAGCCTAGAGAATATGTGAATAGGTTAATTATAGTTTTGTATGAGACATTAATAGTAGTCGATGTTATTTGGAGATAAATATAAAGATTTATTGGGGAGACAATGTGATTTAATCCTTCTACGTTTTGGGGTCCCATCTTAGTTTGGGTTATTCTGAAGAATTTTAAGGATGATTGTGTATTGAATGGTCTCTCTTGAATATTGGGTACCTTTGTTGGATTTTAGAGATTAATAGATATATTTATTTTTATAAAGGAATATCCTTTTTGGGGATTATATGATCTCATACTAACCATTATAGTTTTAGTTGATGACTAAATATAAGAGAAAGTTTTAGTTATTGTTTTGTGGATTATGTGATTCTCTAGAAGATGATTCTTTTGCTTTTGAAGAGACCAAGTCTTTTTGAATGCTAATTGATTGGAAAAAAGATTAGTCTTAATTGAAACATATTAAGGTATGAAACTCTAATTGAAGGTAAGTATATTTAATTTAAGTTTTTATTTGACGTAGTAAATGAATTCATCAAAATTATGGAAAGCAACATAAAACAAAATCGTTGTTGGTTTACATTTCGTACTAGGTAATCAAATACCGTTTAACACATCCTATGTTTGTATTATTCATGTGGTTAATTTTATCCTATTAATGTTTTCTATTACTCTCCATCAGAACATGACCATTTGTTTTCTCTTCTATATTCATGTTTTCCCACATGGAATCCTAGTGAGGGTAAACTCGGGTGACCTTTTTACTACCCTTTCTTTCTTTTAAAGTAATAGTTTTACTGACTCTTTTTCTGATGTGGGACATTCAGTGAAATTTTCATGAAAAAATTTAAACATGCGAGGACACAATTTCTTAAGGGGGAAAAAATGTAACGACCGGAAATATTGAAAAAATTTTGTTTCTTAACATTATGTGTTATTTTATTTTATACGAAAAAAAATTCATTTAATAATATTAGTATAATTAAAATGAGACCATTTGGTTTTGATTGTTACATGACCGTTGCTGAATATGACCATTGGAAAGAAAATGTTGAGATTATTGTATATAAATAGAAGTTATCTTGGTTACATAATATAGAAAGTAGATTCGATGGCGTCATCCTGTAGTATTGGGCCTATCGAAGCCCATCTAACGGTACATGGGAAGGAGGTAGCACTGCGGGACTTTGCTCTAGACCAACCCCTAGCCGAACTACATCATGTGAAGCTGGAATAGAATTGCCTTTGCCAGAAATTCAAAATGATAGAAATCACTAGTTGGGCAATGTTGGCTAAGCTGCCCCAGAATTCAATCACCTTAGCACATCTTACACTTAGGTCATATACGAGTGTTATAAGAAGATATGTAATGAGACCTTTGCTGCTTTAGGATTACCTATGAGATAAATAAATTTTCATTTCTTGTTATAGTGACGTTTGTGAATCTCAAGTGTCCGGATAAATATGGGATGTATATTATTGAGTAATTTTTTAAAAAAGGATAATATAAAATATTTTTGTAAACCTTAAATAATTAAAAATCATTATTGATTTTTAAAAATTGTCTTCTACAGCTGTGTTCAGTTTGAAATTCAGCGTCTAATAAGATTAACATAATTTTTGGTGAATAGTAAATTATGAATAAGGATTTTATTCTTATGATTTGTAATGTGACCAAATGGATTAAATAATTTCAATTAAGAAACTATTAATATAATTTAAGCACCTTTATTAAGTAATGTGATTCAATAAAATAGGTGAAAAACCGTTTCCGAAATTATTCTTAAGTATTAGAATTTTTGGGTGAATAGTGTTTTTTATTTAAAAATTAATTAAAAATTATTTAGAAAATTATTTTCATAAAATATAGTTCATTTCTCCAATCAGAGCATCAATATTTGTTTGAGGTGAATTTTTGGGATTTTTTTAAAATCATTGAATTTTCAGTGAATAGTGTTTTTAATAAGAAATTAAATTAAAAATATTAGGAAATTATTTTCATAAAATGAATTTCATTTTTGAAAACTGATCATAGATATTTTGATAAGTTTATTTTTTTGGGATTTTTCTGAGTGTTGAATTTTTGGTGAATAGTGAAAATATAGATTTTGAGTTTCAGGTGTTTAATGACATCATTAATGGTGTAATAATTATTTAATCCTTCATATAGACTTATGAATAGTTATATAAGGTATGAGGTGTCCTAATTGGCCAATACCATGGGAAAATTACATGGAAAAGCCCATTCTTTTTCCAATACCACCGATGAGGTGTCCCTTGGCCATTAATGCCTTGTCCCCTCACCTCTCCTATAAATACAAAGCCATTCCATCATTCATTTCTTTTCCAAATCCTCCCCAACGAAGTAATGGTCTCTTTACCTCCCATGGAGTCCTTCCAAGGTTCCCTAAATCCTCCCAAGGTCTCGGCCATCATGCTTTCAAAGTTACTCTTCATGGTAAGGGATCCTTTCACCCTCCTCCTTTATGTCATGACTTTCTTTATGTTGTGTTTATAATTACCATCACTTTATGATGAGGGTATGTTATTATATGTTATCAAATCTGTCTATTTCATCTCTAATTTTTTATAGACCTTCTCCTCTATCATCAATTTTTTTTCTGAATTTTTAATCGACGTCGTTAGGCTGTAATAGTTTTCATAAAAGAAAATGCATCTTCTCTTTCTTTTCATGTTTCATTTTTATGTGGTATGTCATTAAAATATCCAAACCATGATCTTATTCATTACCCATACATTATTATGAGTTATTTATGATTGGGTGACCCTTGTACCCTCTCTTTTCAAGGTTTTCTAAAACCATGTTATATATCCATTATGCTGCAGAAACTTCGTTTCATAATTTCTATCTATTTGTCTCAATAAATTATATTTTTATTTATGTGAATAAACTGACTTATTTCCTTTATATGGTTGTTCATAAATATATAATGATGATATATTTTATTCTGTAATTGCAAACATATAACCCTGACTCCCTTTCCATTGGTTATAAATGACATAATGATCTTATTTTTAAGCTCTTTTTAAACATCACGATTTGGACATAAAACCCATTTCTTTGATTCCATTTAGGTTATTTATGAAATGTTTGATTATGATCTATGTGGCTCACATGAAAGTAAATACATATTAAGGGTGCACCCTGATATTTCTCCAATGCATTAGGTAAAGAATTAATCTCTAGAGATGCCAAGTTTTACGATACCTTGGTGAATAACCTTGGTAATTTTTAGGACACCTTGGGGATGGACCATGGTGATATGATCACGAATGTATAAATGAAATGTTGTAGCCAAATATTTTAGTTATGTTCCATATTATTTTCTTTATGATATTCCTGTTTTTCAAATTATCATGTCTTCATGAATTTATTCACGTTCTTATTGATATGACAAGTACATTGACTCCCTTGTTTAACCTTACTGGGCCTTCTGCTCACCCTTTCCTTTGTTGACTATCTCCAAGATATGAGATGTAGTAAATGTACAAAGGATAAACCTATGATGAATCCTTAAATATGGTTTAGAAGAATGTTTTATGTTGTTCTCAATTTTTATGTTCCTGATTTCCAAGACAATATACTTTAAAGATCCTCTCTTTGTAAAATGTAAAGAAAAGATATATACTAAAAAGGCGGGATGCCATATTTATAGGGTTGATCCTGCCTTCTACGCATTTCCCAGTTTAGATAGAAAATAATTTTATTAAAAACAACATAACATTTTCTTTTTTATCGGTACATCTATATTTTAAATTCATAGCATATTTCCTAACCTCTTATATATTATGGTCAAGATGAATCTATTATTTTAATAGAGAAAATAAACTTATATGCAACTTTTTTAGGAGAGTATAACCACATGAAATACTCACTTAATTAGATAGTACATCCCAAAAAAATTACCAGAAAAATAATTAATAAAACAAATAAACTCAGTGAGTGATTATTAATGAAGAAGCTAGTATTAGGATGAGGTAGAGCTCACTCCCTTCCAGACAATGAAACGATTGTCTTATAGAAACCATATGATTAATTTATAAATTTAATGAACATTTAAGCTCTATGATTCTATTTGGAACTATACAACATGAATATGTGAAATTAGAGTAACCTATCTATTCTCTTCATGGAATAATTTTGTATTTTATATTTAAAATTTATAAACTAATGTATTATCTATAAAAATTACTAAAATATTATTCCTAAATTCCATGAAACAAAATTCATGTGGAGGCATCTGTTAAATATGTTTTGAGGAAGAAAATCATTCCATGTAAAAAATCCATAGAATAAAAAAAATATAGTACATAATATATACAAATTTATTGATAAAAATTTCATTAGAATACTCCCATGACACAAATGATATAAATTTTTTCTATTCAAAATAAAAATGTGACCTTATCTCAAGATTACATTCAAAATAATAGGAGATAATAAATATTCTTGTGGGACTTCTCTCGATATCTTGTTCTGAACAATTGAACGAGTAGTTAGTAACAAGAAATTATATCCTTGTAAATTTCCCTAATAATAATTTAGCTATATCATCATATAACATTATAATTAAATTTTAATCATTATAATTAAATAATTTTTTTTCATGAATATTAATACATGATTAATATCTTGAATATCATATCTAATTCATCATAAAATAATTTTAAACAAGTTTCAATGATATTAAAACAAAAATAGGTTATTATAGACCAAACAAAATACAAAATTTTATCTTTAATAGTCAAGAAAGAAATTGAAATTTCTTGTATTATAAAAAAGACATTAAATATAAATGTTTTATAATATCCTGTATAAAATAAAATACCAAAATAGGAAATTCGATGTAGGGTATTTTATAATAACAATTTGTTATAAAATATCCAAATCTCACCATGTAAGGGAATATAAATAGTTGAATCTATGTAATCTATTTATGTAGATGAATATCTCACGTATAAGATTTTCGAAATTTGAAAAAATAATGACTTAACAAAGTTTAGACATAAAATATACTTTAAAATAAAAAATTTAATTTTCTATCCATTTGACATATATATAGATATATTAATTACCCTTCCATATAATGAATAATCACCATAATGAAACATTTTTAGTTTACATTATAAACATAATATATAGGAAATTAATTTTTGAATACTATACAATTCAGACTAAAAATATTAAATTATTTATAAATGAATTTAAGACATTATAAAAATTTGTTTAGTTTTTTATGTATTATAATTAAATGATTATAATTTTGTTATATTTCAATGTCAATAAAAATTTTAAAATTTTTAGTTTCATAGACCTTGTTATGGATTTAGTATAAAAACTAAAATTCAACACGTTACTAAATTTCACACATTTTCAGTTCATAAAATTTCAAAATATTCATTCACGATGAGTTATTATAATTAATTATAGACATTTTCAAATATTCACTCATCATTAGTTCTCATGGTCCATTTTAGATATTTCCAAAGGATCACTCACAGTGTGTACTCACGGTCGGTCCCATACTACGAAATATTCCATCAATGTCATGACTCCTACTCAATACTCACAGTTAGTAATCGTGGTTGGTACATAAGGTATGCACTCAATATAGGTACTAAATATCAGTACTCATGGAAAGTACTCACTGTCAGTTCATAAATTTTTTCAATTTCCAATTTCCCTTAATTTCCAAAAAAAATTGAAGAATATTTCAAATGTTATATTAATGTCCCAAACTACTTGTTTATCCTAGAAACACATTGTGAATCATTTATAACATGAAATTAAAAATGAAAAAAAATAAAATTTTTAAATAGTTTATAAAAATAGATATTGTTATATATTAATAGATAAATATACTATGAAGAAACATAATATAAAACACTAACCACAAAATTAATTATTTAAAAATACAAGTAAGGTCTAAATTAATCAATAAATAAGTTAACATACTAAATATAACACTTAATAAATTTTATAAAATAATAATTATTCATGATATAATGATTTTTAAATATAAAAACCTGAAGTGATTATGGTATATACTAAAAAAAATATCGTGTCACACATAGTCAACCCCACATTTCAAGAAATATAGAAAATAATTAGTTCAATGGAATTTTAAAATAGAGTTACACCATACATAGAGCATAACTCCTAAAAACATAATATTTTTATGATTATGGAATAATATTATATTACAAGAACTCTAAAAAATTTAAATTAAATAATCAAAAGATTCATAACATAAATAATTAATATAATTTAATGTTAAATATAGATTTTAATAAATAAATAAAGACATAAAATATTAATTATAAATTTAAAGAAATTACATTAGTTTAAATAATGTTTTAAAAAATAATAATCTTTCATATAATCAAATATAGTCACTTTCGTTGGAATATTCATTTTGTTAATTATAAAAATATAAATAAAAAATATAAATTCTCAAATAAAAATAAATATAATTTTTATCATGAAAAATGAATGAAGCATATTAAAATTTATTATATAGGTATTTTCCATTTTTATCCTAGGTTGGGATATCTAAAATTACTACAAGTTATATAATCAATAACATTTATTTACTATGTTATATATTCTAATTCAGGACTCATCATATCTCAATATCATATCATTGAAAATATAAAAATATATATTATAATAAAGGCTCTATGATTGGAAATAATAGTTACCATGAATGACATCATTTATATCTCACTACACGCGAAAACCCTAAAATGTTAAATTTATACAATATCACACACAATAATATCATAATATCATGATTGTCGAAACCTGATATCCGTTACGGTTCATGATTGATGCTTCTCATAAGATCAAACTATATTATATGGTTGTTAATTCTAAAATTAAAAATGATCAAGATTGAGCCATGTTATACAATAGAAAATGTAGTCCATCTATTAGTAGTTTTGATCATATCATGGATAATGTTATCACTATATTATTATCTATAATATAAATTATTCAGTACTTTTTTTTTGATTTTTGGAAATCAAAAACTTTTGAATCCTTCTTTAAGGTTGTAATTGAAAGTTATTATAAGAGTTAAAGACATAAAACATGTCCTAGTTCTCAACAAACATAATACCAATTGATCCATATTAATATTTAGGAATCGTTGGATGAATTATAATGAAAACTAAAAAAGAAGAAACGTCTTTCATTTATATTTTTCATATAAATTTGATGGAAACCACATATAACCAATATAATAATTCTTACCTCCAAGGCTAATCCATCAAATATTGATTCTCAATGAATATTTTTAAAGGATCAAATTTATCTTTAAAATATGTATTAGTATCCAATTATTTATGATAGAAAACAATGAGAGTATAAAGTACAATGAAATAAATTCATGTGAGTCAAAAATGAAGCCTAAAATTTCATTGATAGGGAAAGTCACATTACTAAAATATATATATAGAGTTCATGAATTTATTATATTACACAAAACCCTTTTTCTATTTATCATACAATATTTGAATCTTTTATTCGGTCATTTATAATAATCATTTAACACTTTAATATATATAGTACAATAATTACTTCACATGATTCAAAAAATAAGATAATAATATTTTAGTTAATATAGAACTCTCTTACAATACCAAATATCATAGTGATTGTGAATATAGTGATAACCCATATTATAGTAACATAACCTCCAATAATATTGAAATTATATGAAAATAACTATTAGTAATGACCTGTAAAATAAAATTATATGTAACAAAACCACTCTAGATTTACCATAAATCCAATGTATCTCACCCATCACATCATGTGAATTTCCCATGATTGATAGATGATGATAACAAGTAGTGAGGGATAAGATTACACAATTGGATAAAGACTTCCCTTAAAGTCATATATTCTATAATTTGGATTTCTGTTGACTCATAAATAAAAATATGAATGAAATATGAAGGTATAAAAGTTTGATAGGTAATACAATAAACATATAATAATTTTAAGTGTATTGATATATTATGATAGTAATATAAAATAATATACACGTATTAAATCATTGAAGAACTCCATGAATCACCATAAACAAATCTCTATGCTCTTGGTGAGGGTACATTCTAATAAATGATCCAAAAACCCATTAATGCCTACATAAAATTACCTAAAATCATTAATAGTAATGAATGTCAATATAAAATTCATATATAAAGTGTACGTATATGAATACCCAATAGAAATATTCTCAATGAATTTCTATTTTATTTAAAATAATATTCTCATTTGGTAAAAACATGAACTCATAGAAGAAAATTATACATCTTTTAAAAATATTACAAGATATCATTATTTTTATCATGTAAAGGAATTTATATATATAATTATTAAATAAATCACACACACACACACACCAACATATATATATATATATATATATATATATATTAATTCATGTCAACGGATCATCATGGGAAAACACTATAGAGACTAAGTCATGGTAATCTGGGAACATCATAGTAAATCCCAATCTATAACCATGACAAGATGCTTATTTAATAGAGTCTAATTTTACATTATAAGAAAGATAAACTATCTCATTGGTAATACTAACAATTTGTGATACTATAATGGACCCCCAAGTGTTGAATAAAAATATTATCCAAAACAATGAGAGTAGAATGTGTAGTAGGTAAAAAAAGTTCTAGGTGGAGTTACATATTCACATAGTTTAAGTACATAATCTATATTTCCTATTATGTACCCAAAGATTCCCATGATGTTTTCACATAACCAAATAGAATTACAGATTCCATAAAACAACACATAAAATAAATCATTTACTTAATTATCAATTATTTATCAGTTAAACAATTTTCAGTATCATTAGTCAATAATAAAAAATTACTAAACATTTAAAAAAATTATTACCAATTTAATCAACATTTTTAGAATTACAAACATTGTATTTTCATACTATGATAAAAAATATCATTAATACTTAATTTTTTATATTGAAACCATCCATTTAAATAAGTCAATTTATTTTATTGTAGGGCCACATAGACATTTCAATAACCAATCTATATAAAACTATTATTTCAAATAAAAGATTTTATATTTCGAAATATTTCTATTATCAAAAATAAATATTATTGAAAACAATATAATCATCATACATTTAACATCTATATTTATTATAGATATTAAATATGAAAACGCACGATTTATTATATGTGATCTCCAAATGTTATATTAATTACATAAGAGGCATAGAACCCCATGTTGATTAAATTATATATTCAAGAAAAAAATAGAAATATAACTATGTAATCTATTAATAAAATATAGTAACACAAAGATAGAAATATAAAAAAAATTAATAGAAATAATGATATTATACCATGTTCCAAATATATACATACTCATAAAGAATCAAATAAGTGATACCTTGTCCCCCAATAAAGTGTTTGGGGTTAGTATTGACACACACATCCATCATAAAGAAAAAACACCTATATAAATTAAATGGTTTATACAACCCATGGAGAAACCCTAAAATAAAATCCTGATGTTTATAAAATGTAAAAAATTGGAGAACATATAGGCGTATTGAATGAGGATAACCAGGTAAAGTTAAAAATGAAATAGAAAACATTTTTTCAATGAGTGTTTATCCATTGTTCTTGTAGGGTAAGGAGAAAAATATATGAAGAAGGGAATGCACCTAAATGTTTGTGTTCTATAAGGGGAGAATAAAATGGGAATTTCCAAATTTTCTAATTAAAATTAATCATAATAATAATAATAATCACAATTATTTTTTTTCATCATCATCATCATTATTATATTTTAAATAGTTTAAAATGGTAAAGTCCTTAAAATTACAATGGTAATAATAATCCCTAAAGAAATAAATCAACATATACAAAAATTATTAAATATATAATTTATACATCATCCTTTATACTTTATTAATGAATAAAATTTTATTAACAATTTATCTAATAAATAAATAAAATAACATACATAATAATCATAAAACAAAAACAAACCTCAATTTAGAGTAATTTAACATATTTTTAATTTTTAATTTGATATATTTGAATAATATAATAAACACCTTATTTGATCTAAAAATTAAAATATTATTATACTTTAAATTTTTTATATTTAAAAATTATTTAATTTATTAATTATTTTTGGTGCTTCACTACCATTTTCCAAAAATGTATTTTATCATGAATTTTACATAGAGATTAAATTTAGTATCTCTATATCCTCTACTGTGATATAGATTGTGAAATTAACATATCTTATTATAAATGTTTATCATTATACATGACGTACACTTACACAATCTTGATATAATATATCCTTTTAAATGTATATTATCTTTGGTTGTGGAACCCCTTTCAAATTTCATTCTACAAACCCTTCTCAATATTAGGATAAACATCACCATGGTAATAGTTTTCAATTCAAAAAAATCATTTATATAATCAAGCATATGATTTTACAATAATTATAATGATACATCCAATTATCTAGTGAATTCTCAAATAGTAAACTCCTGAAACGTGGCAATTTTAATTAACAACTATATATATAAGAAATAATATTTGATCTGAACCCAAACTAAATTTTTTATTATAAATAAAATTATAATTGGAAAAAAATGAAACATCTTTACCCACATATTCCATCATTAGATTCATAAAAAATTTAGTAATAACTATCACGTTTGAATCACAAGCCCACTATAGATTTACATTACTCCATGTAATTTCCCAATATTTTCCAACTCATACAAATCCAATGATAATGATATCCCTGGATGTCAGCTACATCTTCACATGAACTAGATTCCGCTAAATAGTGTTAATAAACTATAATTAAGATTGTAGACAGTACAATCCTCAAAATAAAATATAATATATTAATAAATCCAAAAATAATTTGATAGAACGAGAGTAAGAATAAGAACATACAACTAAGAGATACTCATAATAAAAAAATTAATACTATAATAAAATTGAATAACGTTACATATATATGCATTTATAATAAGGATCAATTACTCGGTTGGAATGTAAATGAAAAACAAAATATAATATACTGATAGGTACATGGCTACAAAAACCCAAATCCCTTATTAATTTTGCTTCCAAAACTCATTTATATACATATCTAGATCCCCTATAATACCTATAACATGATTATAAAATGTCTTTGGAAGCCTAAAGATAATGGGTCCCATGTTTTTTTATTCAATAAAAATTAATAGGGAGCCCCTGATGGTGGCCCCTGTATAAACTATCATATAAAGTATATGTATATACTTTCATAATGTAAAATTTATTATTTGATAAATAAGAAATAATGAAAAAAATTATATGGTATCTTGGTTACTTGTATACTCAATTTATACAGATCTATAGAATGTGTTTTATATCATCTATCATAGCCATATCATAATAGATATGCAATTAAGAGTGGTATTACATGAACCAACCATGAAGTTGGAAATATATTTCTGGAAGGGGAACCATAAACACACTCAGTTATACAAGAACCATAAAACATAGTAAATATATCAATAGAATGTATAATATTTCTAGTCTATTTTATTAGAACCCATCTGGGAAAGGCATAACATATTCAGACCCAGATATCCTAAATGCATATATCAAAGATATTATATATATAGACTTATGTACACAATAATTGACATATATATAAAATATTACATGGAATGGTTTTTTAATTATATTCCAAGAATTGTAAACAAAAATGGGATATAAAAAATATTTACCCTTGCACACAACATCTAAGTGAGGAAATATAAAAATCATATTCATTTTCAAAAATTATTTCAACTAATTAAACAAATTTTACAAAAATATGATGATAAATAAGGATAGCATGAAATAAAAAATCAAGGAAGTCATAGCCAATTACCCTCTCACGTAGCTATAATGCCATACATGTCTTTTTATTTTTTATGGATATCAACGTGCACATAAATCCGGACTCATCTCGCCCAAATATATACACTACACATAACATGTTTTGAGGACCATATCATTTTTATGTTTCTAATGAACATATAATTTCACACCCCATTTTCTTTATCAGAAAATTTAATATTATTTGATGATATAATCAGACAAAAAGAGTCTATGGGAGTCTTAGGCCATATATTTTTTATATTTTTAGATATTTTAAAAGGACCCATGATTTCTTAAATCGTGTAGAAAACATGCATGTCGAGTTAGGGCCCTACAATAACATTCGTCAGGGTTAGTTTTTATATTATTGAACAATTTGGGATCTTAATGTTAATAATTTGAAGTGAATTTTTACGTCTAATATGAGAAATATAGTTAATGAATGGATGATTAAACTCTTTGGGTAAACATGGTATAAAAACAATTATTTGTAATACTTTTTTTGTTATTTTTTCCATATTTTCCCCACATTATTTCTCCCACCCAAGCCATGACACTACCCTTTGTGGAAACCAAAAGTACAAACACCTCATCCATTACAACATCCACTTTACCCTTGTTGATTCCATTCAGATTCTTCACATATCAGGGTCATTAGTCTATAGTACATAATCCACTGTTGTCATTCTATTATATTGTATTTTATTCTCTCCAACAATATATATTTCAACCAACTACCACTAGGCCATAGAAGTAAACATATTTTTGTTGTTTCTTAAGGGAAAAGGGTATTTTCAAGTCTATTTTCCCAAATTGGTTATCCTCCATTGAAGGAAAAATGATTCGCCTCACAACCCGTTGATTTGTGGTAGGTTTCCCTATTTTAAAAGCATTAAATTTAATACCCCATTATTTATTGACGTTATAAATATTTTATTCATCTATTTATGCTTGGTTTTTAATCATAAATTTTGTTTTATAAATGGTTTATGGAATTTTTCATTTTGGATAATTCCATTACATTATATTTCATGTAGAACCTAAAAATACAATAAATTAAATCCTTTTTAAATAATTATTTAAACATTTCAATTTTTTTGAAGTGGGTATTAATCCATTTCTATCAGGGATTAAATTGAAAATCATTGTTTTGGAACATTTAATAAATTTATGTGAAAATTTAATTTATTATTCAAATAAATTATTAAAAGGATTGTTATTATAATTTAATATAGTATATTTAAAAATAAATTTTTGAATGGATTCTTGTTCTTCAAATTTTATTCAATGTCACCCTTTAATAATTAGGTTTTAATGTAAATGTGTATTTTGTAATATATCTCATTATATATGTATATATATGAGTGTTTTTGTATTTATATATGATGGGTCGACACATATTTATAGGTACAAATATATAAATTTATGTGAACAAATTCAAATAAGAATATATAAATTTTTGAAACGAGATAATTATTTATATATATATATATCTCCATGTGTTTATGTATTGAGTAAAATATTAAAAAATGTGATATTTTTCCTTTTCTTTTTAAAATATATTTCTATGTATTTTTTTTAATTTTTAATATATTTATAATTTTTTATGTTAATGGGTGTGGAGAAGCTTCTCTTGAACCCCATTTGGGTTTTGTTTACATAGATTATAACCCTTGATGCATGATTTTTACCTAATATTTTCTTGTTGATATTAAATCTGTTGTTTTTTTAGAGATAAAGTGAGTGTTACATGATATTATCTAGGTTACCTGTATTTACTGTGACATAATGGTTATATTATCCTTGGCTATTCGTATTAAAAAATAACACTTTCATTAGATTAGCCATGGGAACAATGGTTCTAGTGTAGCCTTATTTAGATGATATAGATGTCCTTTCCACTATATATGATTGTTAACAATGTTTAACCCCACTAACCAAGGATGTGTTACTAGAAGATTTCGCTAGATGTTAGCGATGTATGCTTGAGTTTACCTAGAATTTGAATCCAGTGATTAAATGCCATAAAACATATTACATGATTGGATTATTGATATATCGATGTCCTATTTTTTTATTTTCATTCCATATATTCTCTTATATGGGTGGAACCATAGTTTTTTCACATTTATTTCTTGTATTTTTTCAATTGATTATATGGTACTCTTTAATTTTATCCAATAGTTTCAATAGAGGATATTTTTTTTCAACATAGGTTTGGTTGCTATTTTAAAAATGGTTTATTTTCCCTATCATGTTTAATTTCAAAAGAAATTATGAAACAAATATTATTATCTTTTAAATTAAATTAAATGAATTTTTATAAAAATTACATTGGAAATATTTTGGCTTTATGAGCCTTAAAATAAAAACTATACAAGAAATAAAATATTTAAAACATTAAATTAATTGATATTGGATTTATTATTTATATTTTGGTTGTGGTTTCTCATTGGAATGCCAATTGATAATTTTATCATGTCTATCAATCATTTTAGTTTCATGTTTCTATTTAGTTTATGGACACCCATTGGAGAATTGATTCATTTATGGTATTCAAAGTAAGTTTATGTTTTTATAACATTTATTATATGTATCATTTAATTTTTTTTATTTTCATTACTTATATTGAAGGAAAAACTTATATCCCTAATAGGCCTTCACATCTTTCTTAAAAGTTTTAAAGGTGCACTATATCTAAATATGGTTGATGTCATTTTATACTGGATGATTCTCTATATCTTGTTTACGGTATGGTCACATGGGTGAGTGAAGGGTGTGTTGTTTTTATTTGCTTTAATACTTTATTTTTTGTTTATATAATTTTTTTGGGAATAGACATCTAATATATAGAAGGTTCATACCAATTTTCAATATATTTATATATTTATCCTTTACACTGATTCAAGGGTGAAAACATTTCCAATTTATTCGTATAATTCTCGGATTATCTTCACATACATGGGGGGATCTAGAATGCCTCTAAGGTATTTAAAGTCCTTGTTTGGGTTTATGATGGATGGACAGCTGGTGCAGGTTAATGAAAAATCATACCAGAGTAGTACATGTTCCTTTTACACTAGGTACCTAGGATATTTATCAAGTATATATTATATTATTTCAATTTTCATTATAGGTTTTTGTTAGAATCAGTTGTTGGTAAAAATTAGTCTGTTCATGAATGGGTTCCCAATCACCATTTGTCGTGGAGATGTTTGAGTCCCAGGGGTAGTTTTATGTTTCTTTTGGATTAAATAAATTTTATTTTACTACTTTTTATCATTTATTGATCCTAATATAAGAATGTAACTTCTTTTAGTGATTGTTTTATATTTTGGTTTGGAAACAAAAGACACACTAGTGGTGGGTTTTTGTCTTCCAAATCATGAGATACTACGTAGTGATAATGTGCTCAATCATCAAACATATTATGAATTATTTTTTCGCTCAATCATGATCCCTTAAACATTATGGCCATATAAATGTTCGTTTATCATTCTACTTATTTGTTATTTATGAAAAAAATTAATATACCCCATAATGGGGGTAATTTATGGGGGATATTTGTTATGTTGATATATTGTTTTTCAATTACTATGTGCTTGGGGTTTTGGGTGTAATTTGATATTAATATTGAGTGAAAATGGAATTTTATTATGAAAAGTAATGATTTTTTTATTTCATGTGAAAACATTAGAAGTTTTTGGATTCATAAATAAATTATAGAAGTATTTTAAAAAGATAATTATTTTAAAAAATGGTATTTTTTCCTTTTTTGATTTAAAAAAAATGTATTTAAAAAAATATTGGATTTGAAAATTTTTTGAAAATGAAAATTAGGATTTTATTTTAAAATGTTTTTTAGGAATTTTTTAGTGGTTAAATATTTTGAAAAAATATTATTTTGAAATTGAATTTTGGGGAAGTACATTGTTCAATTTGGTATGCTATTTGGATTTTCCAATTAGTCTAATCGAACATCTTGGTTGAGAATATGAGACCAGAAAAATATGAGTTCAGGTTTCATGTCATTTGGATTCTTACTCCATGATAAATCTTTAATAGGATTGATATGTTTTTTCTTGGATGAATGTTTTTGTAAATAATTTCTTTTTTAAATGTTTTTCCCTAGTTGGAATCCCTAAACTAACTTAGGAAGATGTTGTAATGAAATATTCTCTTTTAGTCATGATTTTTCTAAACATTTCTAGAATAGTTACTTTAAGTTTCTCTTCTGATATTGGTTCCCCATAGGCATTTATTGATATTTCAATCATGTGAATATTTTTTTATTTATTGGACTTCTATTCTTTGTTTTGGAACCATTTATAGTTTTTGAAATTTTTGTGATTCATATATTCATTGATTGATTATGTGAGAGTTTTAATGAGATGTTTGTTATTCTTATATCTGTTATTCATTTGTGATAATGATTTTCCACATAGATTGTTTTTTAGAGATGATTTTTTATGGTTGGTATTTTGGTGCTACTATATTGTGAGTTTGGTTTTGATTTATTGATCATCGATGACATTTGGTGGTTTATTGGGTAAAATGGATGAGTGGCCTCTGATTAACTAACCAATTGATAGTTCTATTCATTTTTTGGGACACCATAAAATGATGTTACATATTTTGGGCCCTAATTTACATATATGACGAATGTGTCCGACTTATAAGTTCCATGTCCGTTCTTTTATCAATAATTTGTTGAGTATCTCCTTCTTTCAGTTGGTCTGTTTTGTAGATGAATTATGGTTTCTTTGGGTTTTTGGTGTATATGTGTCTCTCAAGATGATCCATCTATTAGAGCAGGTTTTTTTTCTGACAATTTTTGTTGAATTTTAAAATAGTTTAGAACATTCTAGATATCAGTGATCCTTAGAAATTATATCTGTTATTGGTGGTTGAGTTCCTCTTGGAAATGGTGGATATTAATTGAGGATACACTTCTGTGATTTTGATGAATCGTTATAGTTAGTGTTTTCCAAAATTTTAAAATATATTTCTAGGGGAAGTTATAATTTTGGTAGGTACAATATTCTTACCCCATTACTTATTTATTTAATTTTATTTTATTTTATAATGAGTCACTGGGAGGATTAAGAAAAAAAATTGCATATGGTTATTTTAATGGGGTGAAAAGTCAAAAAGCACGAGTTTCCCTAATGTTTAGAAATCATAAATAATATTCATGTGTTAGAAAGATACATTTTGAAAATTCATTTCACAATTTGGTAAACAATATTAGATACTTGGATTAACTATGAAATATGGTTATTTGAGTACATTGGGATTTATATTGTCAATGGATTTTTTATTAAACTTCTAGGGCAATCCATGACCCAAATCCATCATTAAGAAATAAAATTTATGATTTATTATATTCATTATTTTACCCCTAATTTATCTTCCCCGAAACTTTATTAACTTATTTGATCAACATCATCAAATGAATTCCTGCTCCTATACGGCCTTCTATTTTCCCTTAGTGATTACTCCTCATTTAATCTAGGGTTTGGGTCTTCCCTCCATGGTACAATCTCCTCTACCCACCATCTCCTTTCAAATATTTTATTCTACCCCTCATGTTTCATATTTATTTAGAAATAATTTTTACTTAAGTTAACTTATTTATATTGTTTTTTAGTGATTTTAGTTTGTGGAGGTGTCTTCTTCCATGATTGGGTGTCCAATATTAATGGTGATGCAGTCCAAATTTTCTATTTTTTATTTGATTTTGGTTTCCCCATGTATAAAAAGTAAATCTAAGAACCAATTATTTCATTATATTATAAAAGTTTTATTTTTTATTTATAACTATGTGTGAAATATAAAATGGGTTTTATAAATGAATCCTGATTTACTTCCTTTGGGATAATTATTATATTTTGAATTTTAAATGGAACTAGAAATTTCATGTAACTAAAAAACTAAAAATAAATATTTAAAATAAATGGATTTGTTTTTTAAATTTGTTTTACTCTATTTGGGATAAGGATTCAATTTAAAAACTATTTATGGAACATTTATTCTTATATATAAAGTTGAATTTAATTTTCAAATGGCTTTTCCATTGGGTTATTTTTATGAATTTGTAAAAATGATTTTGAAATCAATTTTTTGAATTGATTTTAAAATGAAATGTATTGGAAATATCTCTCAATTTTATTTGGTTTTTAATGGATGTGTGAATTTTATAATATTTCTCTTTATTTATATATAATGGTTCTACTAACATATATAGTAACATGTATATATACATTTAAGCATACAAATACACATTAGAATATGTATATTTGAGTCGTCTTCTATATATGTGTGTGTTTGTGTGTATATAATTGTGTGTGTAATTGTATATGAGTAAGACTAGGAAATAGGGGTATTAATCATTTTCTTTCTAAAATATAATTTATTAGCTCGTTTGGAACATCTTGGTGACTTCTAAATCTGTGCTTGTACGAAATTAGCTCTTGAACCCTAGTTTCCTTTAATTGACCTAGATTATACACTTATGGCCAAAAATTATATTTTTTATTATATTATGGATATATAATCATTTTTTTTATTCAGAGAGAGATAGAGGTGTTGGGGATTTATTTTATAAGATATATGATGATTTAATTTATCATAATTTATTATATTAAATTATCATTTGTGGTTCCAATTTCTAACTCACCCTTGAATTACATTGGTTAGGGGAATCCTAGTTCTAGGGTCGGCTAACATTGAAAATATGGACTACCATTCAATATTCTAGGATAGTGAGGTATATTTACCTCCCAACAAATTGGAATGTTCATATATAGCATTCCACATGATTATTGTAATGTTTGATTGAGATTAACAAGACCTAATAACCATAAAGAATATATTATGACACATTTTCCATGACTAGTTGATTGAGATAAAGGAAATTTTATTCCTTCTTTATATTAGTAAATTTCTTTAATATGGGTAAAAACAATGTTTCTTCTCCTTCATTCACTATATTTGTTCTCTTTTTGATACAATTCCTTAGGATTTTCTTACATACATATCTTGTGTGAGAAATAATTTAAATATATTTTTTTTATCTAATCAGTAACCATATATTGATTCAATAAATCTCAGTAAATTATTTGTTATAATGATAAAAAAATTTAAAATTTAAATAATTAATTTATCATAAGAGTTTGATTATATTTATCATAGCAAAATTTTAATTCTCATTAAATCCGATGTGTTTTCTATCACATAACTTGCAATGGAATTTATCATTCATAGTTGATAAATCAAAGACATATATCCAACAAAAATAGTGAGAAATGATATATATACACTAAAATTGATCTTATGAAAATGGATATTATCTTACATTGGAAAATTTTTCATCCAAGTCAATGGATTCACATACGATGTGAACATTGTTTTGTCAAATAAATTCAGTTGGAGCTATAATAATTATCTCACTAAATATTTGCGTATGAAGTTTATCCTATTATGAAAAAATAATCATCATATATAATGATATTCATAAATTACATATCTTATGAAGAAAATGTTAATAATTAAAATATTCTATGAAGGAATAAGTATCTATCTAAGACATTTATCTTATGAAATTATACAATTATCTTTCTAAGGTAAAACAATATAAGAAGTCAATTTAATTTTAGAATATGAACATTAACGTTTAAAAATAAAATGATATCTTATAAGAGAGGAATTTATTTATAGTAAATAATTTTATATTAGGATCTCTAAAATTCAATGTGTTGATGAAATATTTATCTTACACACAATCAATTATTTTGATGAAGACGAATCATCATAAGAATATAGTAAATTAATATCAATTATCTTATGTGAATGGTTTATCTAGTGGAGATTTATTATTCATTTTCAAAATACAATATCTCAATGGAAGAAGAATGTATTCTTATTATTGAGGATTATTAACATATGTGGCTTCTTTTATCATATAGTAGTTTATAATCTCAAGGAACTTAGTAATATGTAAATATTCTATTAGTAATGACAAATATTAATTTAAATATCTTGGAAATAGAAAATTTTATTTCACGAATAGAATAAATTAATTATTAAAAATATTTTCTATAATCAAAAAAGTTACAAGTAATAATATATCTATAGAACAATTAGACCATTGATCATTAATATATTTATGAAATAAAGACACATGGTGATTAAGAATATACCTTTACAAGTTATTTCATTAGATCAATAGTTTTATTTGAGTCAATGATTTTTAATTACAATAGAGGAACCATACCATGTAAGGACATGGTGATTACAAACATATACCTGAAATACAAGATTACTGACTCTTAATCATTGATGAAACAAATGCATTATTCTTAATGATCAATCATATTACATAACTAAAAATTTTAATATAAAACATTAGTGATATAAATATTATATTTTATAGTCAATAGAAATAAAAAGATAAATTTTTATGTGTTAATATTTCTCTGTGTATTATTTTCATATACTATTAGTCATTACCTAATACAACTATGTGCTGAAAATGTAACATTTTTTTATTACAATTTATTAAATATATACTTTGGTCTGATTGTTTCATGATCATGGATTGACATTTTAGTGTAATATATAAGTAAAATATCATATATATTTGTAACTAATGATGAATAATTTTACAAATTATAATAATACCATAAGAAATAGACTAGTTTAGGTAAATTAACAATGCTCAAGGAGAGAGTATTTTGTAGAGTGGAATAAGGGTTATATATACCCCAAACCATAATAAATATTTTTTTATTTATTATAATTTTTGGGGATTCAATTTTATACATTATATATATTATTAATGATGAAAGTTAATATGTTCTCATATTTAAATTTTTTTTTAAAAAGAGGATGTGAAATTTCTGAACTCAATCCCCCAATATTTAATATTACTACTACTCATGGGAATATATTAGTATAAAAAAATTTATTGAAATTATAAACCCTTACATAGTTGAAACATAATAAAATATATTTTATAATTTCATAGATTAAGTGGTTTATATTATATATAGAGTTAATTTGGTAAGATAATCCTTCAATAATATAAAAAATTATACACATAGGAATGTTCGTTTGACTTGATTTTTGAAAAATGTTTTTTTAAATGTTTACCAAATGATATTAATCCCAATAAAATCCTTGATATTTATCTCAAGAATCATTATTATAATTATAAAAAAAATTCTGAAATCCAAATTCCTGAATTATGTCACATTTGGACATGGACTAGATGAGTTGAACAAAGTTTCTCAAATTTTTACAACAAATAAAATATTGAAAAAATATTCTATATCATATAAAAGAATATATTATTAATAGTATTTACAATTAAATACATCATAATTATGGTTTTATACTTTCATTAAGATGTTTGGAGAAATTATCACACGTATTATTCATAGATTTATAAAAATAATCAACAATTTTCTCTCTCTTAGTAAACCAATTCTATAAGTGAAACAATATCTAAAATTTATCATATTTCTTCTCTCCAAATATAGGGGATTTTTTAATTCAATTAAGAGATATATTATAGATAAGGACAAATAATTCAATGCTATTATGGGTACTCTTATGACGTATGAATCATAAATGTTGGCTGAATCTAGTGTGAAATGAATGATAAAATAGAAGATTTTCATTTAAGTGTACATTAATAAAAAGATGAAGAGAGTCTAAAATAAGTAATATTATCTACCTAATTTTGTGAGTAATATTTATATCTTCTAACACTTATGGTGAAATTTTCACTTGTTTAAAATAAATTAATAAAAATCTATAGAATGGGAATATGTTTTAATAAACACTACACAAAGTATATAATATGTGATGTAAATAGAATGGAAGTAAAATTATATAAGTGTATTAAGAATACACATATCATACTAGATATATCACAACTTCTAGAGATGAATAAAATATTATATATGAGATATAAATGGTAAAAAAATATAACAATAATATAGGAAAAATGAACTTTTTATGAGGAAACCATTAATGATTCATCTTCTTGTCGTAAAATAAAAAATTTGAATCTGATATCCAATATGAGTTTTGTGGGGTATTATAATGAGGTACAATAATTTTATTCTTTTGAGAAAAAAATATTATTTAGAAACTCAAGATTAATCATTTAATGAATTAAATAAATATTATTTTATCATTGATGAATAGTATGAGTTTCTAATATAAATAAGTAAATACCTAATAAAATATTTTGATAGTAATATAAATGAAAAACATAATTTATAATAACAAATTTCAAAACTGAATAATTGGAAAAATCTATTTTCTCTTGTGCAGATCATGATATTAAAATTATAGAATTTCATTATCAAATATAATCACAAGAATATAATATATTTGTCATTATAAATTTATGGAAATAAAAAAATCAAATACGTATAATGAATAAAATCAAAAAGTAAAATCATTTACCCTAAAGAAATTGTGGATGACCTAAAATATATTGAAATAATTTTCATCCCATTTCTTGGATAAATACATGTATAATGTTACCTATTTTTATTTTATTTAATATATAAATTACAAAAATTCTTATATTCTGATAAACAACCAACTATTTGGTGTCAATTATTCTATTATATAGACTAATTGTTTAAAAATTAATGTCAAAATTTCTATATGTCACATAAATATTAAAATTCCCTAATTACATGTTTCTAAAATTGAAGAACCCAAAATTAAATGGGTACTAAAACACATGATTTCACAATTTTCAATGTCATTAAACATATACAAACACGATAATTAGAAGTTGTATATGGATATAGGATTAATATGGAATATGGGTAGTGATTTATAAAATTTTAACATTCCCTAAAATGTTCATAAAAGACATGTCAATTGTAGTGATGATGTAAAAGGTAGAATAAATAGTGTTCAGTAAGTGGTATATCTAAATTCAGTTCTCAAAAAAAACTAATTTTAATGACTTAAAAAACAAAATTATATATATTTATCAACTTTGTAATGAATATTATTTTATATAATTATCTAAAAATTCATCTTCCATCAATAAATATTTTTCCATTATATTTAATGAACCTATAAATAAATTATTTCATACAAAATAGATTCATTCTTTATTTTGAATATTTAGTAACATTGATTGTTGAAGTCAACACATCTTTGAATTGGTAGAAAATAGATAGACATTTAACTGTATATATTAATGAATTCAATATATAAAAGTAATATTTTTTTTTGAATTACTCATTTTAAAAGGGAAAAAATAAACTATATTTTTCATATTAAATGGTGAAACATCATAATTTATCATCTAAAACAATTAAAGAGGTTATTTTATCTATTCCACTAGAGCATATCCATGTGGATCTTTTAGACCATATAAAAAAATACTAGAAGGAAAATAATTTTTTTATGTTTTAGTTAATTATTTTTATATATTTCCTTGGGATTTAATCTTTAGTTATTA
This sequence comes from Viscum album, assembly GCA_963277665.1. Taxonomy (NCBI): domain Eukaryota; kingdom Viridiplantae; phylum Streptophyta; class Magnoliopsida; order Santalales; family Viscaceae; genus Viscum; species Viscum album. The sequence goes on from OY728130.1 coordinate 2,079,229,358, forward strand.
AAAGTAAATCATTTAATATTTTTGTTAAATTTCTCAAGTTATTAAAAAATGAGTTGTTTTCCCAACATATTTCTTTGAAAATAGACAATGGGGGAGAACATTAAAATTATGAATTCAATTAATTTCTTTAAATACATGGTATAAAATATAGATTTTCTTCCCCTATGACACATCAATAAAATGATGTTATTTAATATGTGCATAGGATATCTTGTGAAATTAATATCACTATGTTATTGAAATATAAAATGTCCAGTCAATTTTGGGATGAACCTATTTGATACATATGATATTTAATAAGTATTTCATTAATATTAAATATCATAATGGAGTAACCATATAAGTTATTGAATAATTAGAAAACAATGTTTTTTATCTTTAATGTAGATATATTTAATGTGTATATATGAAACATTAATGACAATATTTTTTTTCTTGATTCAAAACAAAATTAAAAAAATTTGTCTTATAGTACTACATAAAAATCATATAGTGTTTTTATGATGATCTTAGATAATTGAAAAATATTACAATTCCATGTTTTCATAATGTGGTCATACTGCTCAATAAAATAAAAATATGAATTAAGTAATTCTATGAATAATATAACACTTAATCCTATATTCAAATATAACATGTTGTATGATGAAGTATAATCTAGTTATTGATTGGTTTAAAATTTTGGAATCAGAATGTGTGTTTCCATGATTGATAATAAACCAAAAATATTATCCTTTATAAATATGTATTGGAAGCCTAGATGAAGGTTTCAGGTCTATAATAAGTTCTAGATTTTTTTGATTTTTCAACATTCTTTTCCCAACATGAATCTAAAATCATAGATAAATACTTATGTGATGTCAGTTTTATCTTAGAAATAAATGTGGAACTAAACTATTTAAATTGGAATAATGATTGTTAATTATTTGATATATCCTATGAATATATTATTATTGACTCTAAATGTGTATTTAGAAACAAATATGATGGTTAATGTTTTATCACTAGAAAAAAGTCTAGATTAATTGAAAAAGCTACAATAACGAAATAGGATTCGGTTATGAGGAATCCTTTTACATGTAGCTAGGTTGGAACCTATTCGGATTTATTTTTCTTATGTATGTCATATAAGATTTGATTATTATAATATTGAGGAAAAATATTATTTTAAATTGGATTATTATGGAATAATTGTATGTTTAAAACCACTATTTTTTTAAAATAACTTTTTTGAATTATATTAGTAATATTACAAAATAATTTTATAGATAATATTAATCCCCTAGTGCTTTGTATAGAATGTTATGATATTTTATTTGGTAAAATACATTTTATAGGGTTTAGGAAGACCCAATGCTCTCAAATTAAATTTCATAAATAAATTTATTCAGGAAAACATTTAGGTTGGTGCTGTGATTTTTGGTCAAAAATAAAAACAAAACGTGTCTTGACTATTTAGTACACATGTTAAAGGACATTTAAATGAGAGAATAAGGTGAGTTAAATTTTTTTAATTTTTTTCTAAAATTATTATATAAATTTTATAAATATGTTGAATAATTTTATTACATATATTATTTTTTAAAATGGTATATAGATGAATAGTCAAGGATTACACAAAACATATGAGTTCTAATACACAATTTGAAATCAATGATGATTTTAAACCAGATGTAAACAATATGAATTCTGAAATAATTGTGTTCTTTTTATATATATCTTATTGTAGTAAAAATATCATATTTACATTATATCATTGAAATTTGATTGAATCAAATTCCAAAGAATATTATTTGATATATTCCATAAGGATTTTAAGGTAATAATAAGAAACTATATGACTTTCAATACTTTTAAATAAAGTTAAAATGTGTTTTAACTTCATATTAAGATGAATATTTTTGGTTTTATAGGTAAGATTGTAAGGTATACTCAAGAACATGACATTTTTGTGGAATATAATTAGTTTCCTGGCCTAGTAAGAAGTAACATTGGGTTTCATTATAGAATATTGAGTTACATATTTTATAGCATGATGTTTTTCTGTATAGGTGGTGTGTATAATCACATCCTAATGAATTTTTTATTCCATTTTAATCATGTACTAATAAAATCTCTATCATAAGTGTTATAAATAGGTTCCAAATTCCATCAAGTAATTATATTATTATGAATATTGAATTTATTCATAATTTAATAAGATACCAGGCACATAACGGTGATATCTCTTAAGAATTTGTTTTTACAAAAAATAAAAATTTATAAATTTTTGCTATTTCATTTATTTTTTGATCAATTTGATTTTATTTAATGTTACTAATGACTATTTAATTTTATTTAATTTCATTGAATTTATTATTATTTTATTTTAATCATGGTATATTGTTTTGTTATTATTTTATATGAGTTTTTGAAGTGTTTATTTTATTTAGTTTTAATTAATAAAGTTAAATATTTCCTTCTTATTTTATTTCAATACAAATAACTATTCAAAGATCTTAAAATACTGTGATATTCATGATTTTGTTTATAAAACTCAACACCGTATATACATAACAATTTATCCCTCATCCTCAAGCCCTTATATCTCTAAAAACCTTGAACATTTTTTCCATTCATTCATCGACCATAAGAAAGACAATGAGATAAGACATTTCTACCATGAATAGTTGAATGCGATAAAATATATTTCATAAGGTGTTATGTGCTAAAGAAATAAATTTCAATTGTTTGGATCATAAATATATAATTTAAAAGAAATTCGTGAATATAAAGGATGTGATATAATCTATGAAGAAAATTGTACCACGTTCTCCTATGAGAATTAATTTCATGTGTTCGATTAGTGTAAAAAATTCAGTTTTGGTGAAATTAAATAATTTGAAACCTTGATAGAAAAAAGAAATCTTCTTCTATGTATTTGATTAAAATGGTAAGAATATTAGTAATTCTACCCAAAGGATGATATGATTTTTTGACTCTCTTGTTGTGATTGAAGATTTTATCCATGAAGATATTATGATATCTCTTTATAATGATAATGATTTATAAAATAAATGTATTAGTGGTCAATAATTTAATTTTTCCTAGTTTCAAAAATAATTGTCATTTCCTAGAGGAAATTTGAGTTAAAATTTTTTTTGTTCCCCAGTTGTATCTATTTTGGATAAAGACTCTATTTAATCCCACGTATCATATTTTTTGTTATATGTGAAACCTTTAGAAGAAATATATTTGTCTTTACATATTTGGATGGATTATAACTATAATTTCTAGGTAGGGAAAGTTACAAATTAGCGAGTTGAAGGGCCACTAGATTCCATATGTTTAAAATTTTCTATGTTGGAATACTATGAAAGAGTATGTAAATATACCGTATTGTGTATAATAATTTGTTTCATATTGGTGTCAATTATAATTATTATATTAACCCTACAATTTATGTTAGGTATTATCCAGATGATAATAGTAATGTAATTTCTATATGTTCTAAAAGAGCTGTTGAAATAGGTGAGTGGGTACCTCAAAGACCATGTTATGTTATCGATCATCATGATATTATTGCGGAAAATTTCATGTTGGTGTATCCTTTCAATCATATACTAATTTATAAGTGAATAAATTTTCATATTTTTTAAATTAAATTCATCATGATTATTATAGTAGAGAAGATGGAGCTTTATAAAGATATATTGTAAGTATTAATGAAGTTGTTTCAGAATATTAAATCTTGGTTGTTCTTGTTGGGATTACTTAGCCTATTGAATGTGTTTCTAAATAAATATTATTAGTTTTGGATTCTTATTCTTCTTCTCATGCCCCATTTAATTATACTATTTTATTTTGATGGTTCCATTATATTTTTTTTGATGGGGGTATCTATTGTGACATAATGACTTTTAGCCATGTTGTAGCAACTAAAATTGATATAATGAAACTATGATTATTTTCTCCAATTGAAAATATAGTGTCTTATGTAGGGGATGAATATAAAAATTTTCTTTCATTGATGTGGGAAAAATTTCCAACACCACCCAATTAAAAACAACCAAAACATAGAGAAACTCCACTTAACCTGTTCGTCGGGAATAGTGGAGAAATAAATTCCTATATTATCAAGAATGACATTAATACGATTAATAATCATATATCATACATTATTAATGAAATTTTTTATTGGTTTCTTCAATGAATTCATAGTTTTCATAACAATATAGGTTCTTGAATCTAAAAAGGGGTAAAAAATCTGAAAACATGATTCAGATGTTTTGAAGAAGATGATGGTGTCTAAATTTACATATATCAAAAGGAAATCAACTACTTAACCAAATATGGTCTGAATGAAATATTTTCATGGAATAAATGGAATGATACAATTTTTTATAAATTTACAAGAGATATGTTAAAATATTATATCTATTTAAGAAGGATATGTGAATCAATTTTTGTTTATCAAAATTATACCACCCAAGAATTACTATATTCATCATAAATAAAAGGAATAATTTTCATTTTCATTATTTTATAGTTAATAGTTTTTATTTATTATTTGTTTTCTCTATGTAACCTTTTATTTATTTTATGAATGATCATATATTATCTTTTCGAATTGTTTCTCGATTGTTTCTTTTTGTTTCCCATCTATCCCAAATTATCTTCAAATTTAGTGCTTTATACTATAAATTTTTACACATTGTAAATTTTTATGATAGTTATTATTTTTCTTCTTACCCTTCATCATCTTTATATTCCAAAAAGGGTAAAATATAATAAAAATTGTAACTTTGATACAATATTATACATTTTGAAAGAAAATTTATTGGATTAAGGGTTTATGTTTATCAAAAGGTTGAGAGTGATTAAATGACATATGTTGATCCAACATACCTCATTAATTTATGTTTTTTGATGCGGAAAAAATAAATAAAAATTATTTAAGAATTTTTCTTAATAATTTTTGGATTTCATTATTAGATAAACTGTAACTCCCAATAATCTCTAGGAGTTTTTTAATAGATAAATACCAATAGAATTTATATTTTATAGTTAATATGTCAAAGTAATTTTTCATATTATTTAAAAGATAGTTATTATATATATAAATATTGGATTTTATATTTCTGAAAAACAAATTTATCTTTTATGGAAATGTTTATCTAACATATAAAAGAATCATCTAATGAAGTGAACATAGTACTATTGTGGGAATTATGTTTGAGTTAAAATCATTAACTTACAAATGGAAACTATTAGAAAATTATTCTACTATGTAAAAGAATCATCTTATACAGTGGAAAAAATGAAATATCTAATAAAATTGATCTTATTAAGTAATTTATTCTATAAAAAATAAGTATCTGATTCTGTATTTTATCATGAAAAATTATAAAATTTTCCTAAAAAAGTGAGGATTACTATATAAGAATTAATTTTTATTATTACGGTTTTATATTACTTCATAAAACCCAATGAAACCATATGAAAAATGGACTATTTTATTGTCAATATTTTTATCTGAAGAGATTATTAAGTGTAATAACTAATGAACAATTTATCTTAAAAATGATACATTTATCCAATGAAGAATAATCATCTTATAAAAATAGTAAATAAATTTATATTATCTTATATTAATTGTTTATATGATTGAGAGTTAATATTTCATTTTATAAAAATGAATTTCAAATAAATAATAATTTTCTCTTGTCATTGAAAACATTCCATAGACTAAAATTCATCTATCTAAATAAAGTTTTTAATGTCAATAAACTCATTACTATTTCAATTATATATTAATAAATATAATCCATTCATTATATTTCTATGAAATGGGTGGAAATGTTTAGCATTTATAAAAGAATAACATTTAAGGGGTCATTTTAAAATCTCACATAGACATTATATATTACAAAACTAATGGATTTTACTTTTTTATAAATGGGTCTCAAGAAATATAACTTATCTCTTAATGGGATAGTTTTTTTGATGTGTAATAGTGTGATATAAATTTTCAAAATTGTTAGTTTTTGGTCTCTAGTTTTATTAATGTTTTTTTTGAATATAAATGGTTAAAAGTAATGAAATAGTATATCGTATGATACTAGTCTTTATTTATAATTCTGGGGAAGAAATATTTTTATAGTTATAGTTAAAAATAAAATTTATGAACATCCATTTAAACAGTTTTTCATATAATACTTAGTGAAATCCTATTATGATCATTTTCTTACACACTTCATGAAATATTTTTTGTATGTAGTTTTTATGTTTCATTCTTAGGTGTGTCATTTTTCTCTTTATTGGATGATTTTTATTATAGTTTTTGTTGATGTTGTTGGTATGTGGTGTTTGATTAGAGTGATATGGAGGTGGGTAGTATTTTATTGAGTTCAGTAGTTTGTTTTGTAATAGGTTTATGTATTATCCATTTATGCATGATCTTTATTTTTATATTACAATGTTAAATTATGTTAATTCATTGAGGTCTTATTTCAATATAATGTTGTTTGGAGTTACATTAGTTATTATAGTTTCATTACTCTACTTTTTTATTCTGAAACGTAGGGTAAAATAAATATATAAATATAAATTCTTGAAAAAATGGTCTAGTTTCTAGCTCAGGGGGATGAGGAAAACAATTTGGGGAAATGGGTGAGTTGGTTAAGTATATGTTTCTAGTCATCTTTAGCTATAATGTTACCAGTGATATCAGATCCAATATCAAAATATTTGTGTATAGGTACCTAATAGGTATATATTGTGGGTTCCTCCATAATTATTTGGTTCTTTATAGGGTTATTATAGAGTTTCACTTCTGTAAATGTGAGAATTAATGATTAAATGATACTAATCAAGTAAAAAAGGTACACAGTTCTTTTCTAGAGACTACATAATTAGAACTCCTTAGTTATGTGTTCTATTCTAAGAGTATTGTCTGGATGGGTAAAATCCACTGATGTATCCTAATGTTCTTGTGAGTGGGGGAAAGAAAAATAAAATAACATGAGTAAGCATGTTGGGAAAATAATTATTACAACAATTTACCTCAACTGGTGGTATATTATTCTATGTTGATATGAAAATAAATGTATTTCATTATATCCTTGGTGAAATGACCCTATGAATGTATCATGTGAATTATTTCATGAAACACTTCCCGGGAAGTTTTGGCTCAGCCAAACCCTTTAATATTTTGTAACATATCCTAAGACCCTATAATGGAGCATCTAGAAAAAAATGAAAATAACAGCACCTTTGTGACAAAGTCATCGTTACCCAACATAATAACCAAACTATATGTAAAATACACCAACCATTGATTAATTATCCACTCAATCCAATTATAAAATTGAAATAAAATATTCCACATACAACATCTCAAACGTAAACACCCTGTGTAACATAGACAAAAAAACATATAAAAAATGTTGTTTATTATTTATGGAAAAACATACTCAAAATTACATTTACTACTAAACTATATTTTCTATCCAACCACACCATGATAAAAGTAAAAATAACAATACTCTCTATCCCCAATATTATAGGACAATCAGAAATTAATTAATTATTGAAACATAAAATTTAGTTATCAATTTAATTATAATAATAAAATCACTATAAAACAAAAATCCTCTCCATGATGCTGAAATCATGATAAAAATTATGAGAATAATCAAATAGATGAATATGGAACCCCTATGAGAATAATAACTATTAAACACATCCAAAAAATGTTAAATTAAAATTTAACTATGTGAAATTCCATGATAAAATTACCAAAATGTTCACCTCTTTAATAACAAAGATAAATGTGTGATGATCTTATTATTTCAATGCGCTCTTGCCACCACAATCAAAATAGCTATTATTTAAATATTATTATATAAATATTTTTCCAAATTTCATGTAAATAAAAAAATTAGAATAGTAAAATTATTAGACGAACAATATATGGAAGATAAGAGGATGATTCGTAAGAAGTACCTAGAACATTCAGGGTGAAAAACTCAAAATAAAACTCCAATTGATTGGGGATAAAAGGGGATCTATGTGAGATATTGTTGGAAAAATTCCCACTCATGAATGTAAATCGACATAAAGATAGGGTGGATGACTAGTAAATGTTATTTATGCATCTTATTTAAATAAATGGCCTTATACCATACTATATACATGTTAAACCTTCCTTGAGTACCTGATTCTATACCATCCACCAATTATAGCTCTACTGACTATCAGATTTATTCCCCAATTTTCGGTATTGTGAACCTAATGGCTATATATGGATTATTGCATCAGTAGATCCACCTAGACAATACAATTATCATAATAAAATACCAAAATACCCTCACACCATTTCCAAAACAGAAATTCAATGATAGTCACCAGAAAAACGATCTTAAAAAATTAAATAAAAAGAACCCAAATTGTATTACAAATATATTAAAATTTAAAGTAAAAATTATCAACCCATAATGACATTGTTTAATAAAATATGTTTTTACCTAATACAAATTTAGTCAAATTATTTTAGTTTTTATCATGGCTCTATCATATGGATATTTCCTATATTCAATCATATAACGAACTATATTATAATTGATGAAATGTTTTTCTTACTATAAATTTATACTCATTAATATTATTTAAATTATTCCATTCTAACTTGCATTTTATAAAAAAACCTCCTTAATAATATCATTGTTTGTTAAAACATTTAACTCTATGGTTTATTTTTCAACAAGTTCTAATATTTATTCCCATTTTATATCTAAATCTACATCAAGAGATATATAATTTTTTATTAATTCAAAATTCTCTATCTATAATGAAAAATATTTTCTCGAATAGACATAGACTCAACATCCAAAATTCTGATAATAAATATTTCTAGGTTCTATCCTTGGAAAAAGAGTATTAACCAATTAATTTATGATTTACATTAATCTATCTTAATTTTTCAATTTTAAAGAGCACTAAAACGAATTCAAATCTCATTAATCTCCCCAAAATTATACAATGACCCCTAATAATAAAAAATCCTCTTATGTTAATTATCAAACATTCAAAAAATATCCAATAATTAAAATTTAACCAATGTGAGATAATGAAAACTCATTGATATTATTAGATCTATACAAACAATCATTTTCTATGATATGATGTTTTAAAATATATACGTATTCCCATGAATGTTTTCTTGAAATAATTTTAATGAAACACATATCTTTTATTAGAATAAATTTATGTTGTGATTAAATATAATAAAAACATGAAAACACACATAAAAATTTATTATAGATAAATATTTATGTTCTTTATAATATTTCATTAGGAAGTTTCCCCATTTATTAGACAGTTCATAAAATTCTATGTCTTATAATCACTAAAAAATATTTACATTCAAACGAAAATTAATGTTGTTGAGAAGGTTAATGGTCATTAGAGACTAATTTAATCAGATAGTGGAGGATGCGTTCCTTAATTCTTCATGGGGTTTTATATTGATTATTTTCTTAAACTTATTCATTTAAATAACCACATTTAGATTAATTCCTCTCTTTAATATGACATCTAATTATGTCTCTAATTCTTATCCATTAATTTTTGGGATCTATTTGTAGTGAATAGATTATATATAATTGAATTTATTATCATCTATTATACCTATGAATATATATATTTGAAACATTAATAATTTTGGATTCTATTTATTATGATCACATAGGCACACTTATTCTTATTATAAAATGTAGTACACTTTCTATTTTTATTTTTTTTACATTAAAGAGGGAACCTATTTCTTCTTATTAGTTTTCTTAATTTATATATTATTTTTATATTTAGTATAGTATACCATATGTAACATCATTGTATAAACCAAAATAGTATTTAATATCATAAAATATCCTAATTTTATAAAATATATTTTAGTTCTTTCACATCATTTATACTTTCACATTTGTTTCTTGTCCATATATGATTCATATTATATATTTATATATTCTCCCTTATGCACATATAACCCAATAGTAATTTTCAATCAATCAATCGAATCTATTACATATAAGAATATATTTTCAATTATCTTTTTTAAATATCCATATATTTAATATTATAATTATACTTACATCCCCTTCAAATACAACACTAGAACCCAATGTAATAAAAATAAACCATTTAGTAAAAAATAAATAACTTATAGATTATGATACCTGATAATAATCCCACTTATAATTATTCCTAGGTTAAAATATTTTTTTGAACTCTATATAATCATGAAAAAAGACATCTTATGTCCATGAGTTATATAAAATAAACAGGTATTCCCACCCCCCTATATTATATCATTTTATAGAAATAAAATTATTCTTTATACATTAGATTATATATGAAATAGTCATATTAATGACTAATATTTTTTATCATTTTCAATTATAATTACATATTGAGAGTTTTGAATTAATAATAGAATTCAAATTACCCTGAGATATTAATTCATTAAAATAAATTCCATCCATTCGCATGTAATGCGACCTATAAAATAAATTTAACTCATAAATACTAATTTAAGATTCAAAAAACATTTTAAATTATCATCCCCATACTACCTAATATTCTTCTATTGAATTCATAATTTATCTTATACCAAAATTCTTCTTATTTGGAAGGTTTTTTTCATCTTATATTCATTAAAATTTTTACATAAAATTTCCTTAAATCACAACAATGTGAGTCTCAATATTGAATTTATATTTATTAATTTATTCCAATTATCATTCTAGTTTTATAATATATTTACCCATTACATTGAATAAGTTTATTATTACATTTTTTGTCTTATCATACCCTTTAATACAATCATTTTATCTACATATTCCTTGATATATTTATTCATATAAAGAAAATTTAAATATCCTAATATTCATTCCTATCATATGTAATATTTTATATTATAACTATTCTTTTCATATAGAAACGACTTGGAAAAGCCTTTCTGAAGAAATAATACATAATTTTTTAACATATATCTATCCCTTTTTACTATTACGAACTATGACTGTGTTATTTTTAATATGGAATTATATATTGTTCCATTCCATTACAGTCCATTTTATGTATTTTCCATTTCATAATTTCATACATGTTTTTTGAGAAAGTGTTTTTCAAATATAAAACCTTATTATTGTAATTTGAAATGATTTCCTTGCAATTATACCGATCTCTATTATATCTCAATTTATGTAGATTAGTTAATAACACTCTGAAATATTTTTTATATTCATGAATAGTTAGAAACACACTTTAATATGAAATTTAATTTAATTATTTAATTTTTAAATAAATTTATAAAACTCAAATAGTTATAATTATATTTTTTGTTCACCATTTTCATATATTTTACATCATATATATGTAAAATAATACACAAATATATCATTATATGTTATAAAAAAAATCCATTTTTAATAACATATAATATTAACATAAGATATCATTTATTGACACATATTAAATCATAAATATTTCAATCAACATCACTTGAAACATTAGAGAATCATAATCATAGAGAAAGGTTTTTTCATAATAATAGGTATTGTAAGAGATTAATTGAGAGGGGTGAACATGACAAAAATTATCTACTTATTACTTATTTAAATTTGTTTATTTAATAATTCAAAATTCATTTCTAGTATAATATAAATGTTATAGATGTAGTCCAATATAGTTTCTCTACTTTTACCCCCCTTTTCAAAATTATTCATTTAATATCTCACATCATTAACATTAAATTTTCACCCAATATAGAGAATGTAAAATATGAGATATATAAAAACAATATATACATAGTTAATCCATATTGGAAAAATCTAATGCAAAAAAGAAAACATATTCATCCCCTATAAAAATAAATAATTCTCTAATAGTGTTACAGTTTTAGGAATACCTACGCAGATTATAACCTGATTAATGTTGATGACTAAAACTATAAATTATTCCAAGTTATAGAAAAATGGATAACCTGCTCTCAATATAAAATTATATAAATTATATTGATATATTTTTACCTCGGATATGTATACATCCATATCTCCTGAGGCTCCCTTCACTTCTCATTGATAAATATCCACCATCTTATTAACTCTCCCAAAATTTTATGACCTGCAAAGAACATCCATTACCCCCTTAAAATTAATTGGAATTTGAAATTTCCATTAAATATAATGATTTTTATTTTATTCTATTTAGTACTCCTCTTTCAGTTGTCCCTATTTTTGAAATTTAAATATTTATCTCTACGATATTATATTTCAGTATATATCGCTCAACCACCATTATTCGGATATTACAATCTTTATTATAAAATTTTGTGTTCTAAGTATTCATTAATGATTTTTATTTTTTATTTATCCATTATAATTATAAGAGAAATCTATATAGTGATTCATTATATCCCTCAGATTTCCATGTGTGAAGAGAATATTCTAGACTGACCTTATACAACCATGACATTATATCCGTTAGAGGATTATCGAGGAACTGAAATGACTAAAATAAATTAATTAAATAGAAAAGAATAGTACATTCTATACTGATAACTACCCCATGATCATCATACTAGATTAATTTATTCCTCCTATTAAACATTTTTAGGATAAACCTATTCTATGATCTTTAGATTTTTTTCCACATTGAGTCCACCTCTTTTACTACATAGGATTTTAAAAAAAAAATCCACTGTATAATCATACAAAATATTATTTATATGTAAGTGATATTATATGTTGGATATATCCTAATAATAAAATATATATATAATTCAAAATATCCAATAGCTATTGAATAAAACACCAACCTAGTTCCGTGGATGAAAACCTTCACATACAAAAAAATAGTTTGATTCTTTAAAATAAAAAAAAATTCCAAGAAATAATATCACTATTTATGTTCAAGGATACCTAAAAACTAACCTAATAATAAATTACTATACAACCAGATAAAGAAACAGACCACTATAAAGATGTATCAAAACTAACATAAAATTCACTAATACCATGGAACCACTTTTACATGTTATTTTTGAATAAAAAACATTATCAAAATTTTATTAATCCATATAATAATTTAAGGTAAGAAAAAATTATGAAGTTTTCTATCACATTAAGAATATAATAAAATATTATCGCAATATATACATATATATCACTATATATGATATAAATTTGTTTTACATCTCAACAAGTCATGTTTAGGGGTGTTTTATTATTGGAATCCATGAAAAGTAGTTCTATTCATGGGAAACAATATACCTCTATAATATTTATCTTAGGATTCCTTCTTATTATCATAAATTTTGATGCATCCATTATTTGTGTGTCGTATATTGGTTCCATCGACTATAAATTCATTATATTTAATATTATTTCATGGAATAAATTATACCACAACCTAAAGTATACAAATTGAAATAAAAAAATAAAAATAGTGAACCATAATATATACTGTCATACAACCAAATTTTTTCATTAATATAATTTTTCATTATAATTATCCTAAAATTATTCTATATCTCATTTGGAATCATTTCCTTATTAATGTTTATAGAATTTTCATTCACTCCTCATAGTCACTATCATCATATTTTATTTGATCGCATAATGTAAAGGACCATATATAAAATTTGTCCTCTGGTTACAATTTCCCATTATAATTTTCCAAGACACATGAAATGAGTATGTAATATATTATGTTTTTCTTCATCCAATTATAATAAAACCTTTAATTTATGTGTTTATGAGATCCGAAAGATCAATAATTTAATTCCATTACTTAATAAAGATGCACCATACTTTTCCTATGTGATTTATTCCATAAAATCCACTAAAATTACTATAATCTAAAAATAATGAGTTGATATCTTTAATCCATCCTCTCGCAAATATATAAAATAAAATATAAAATCTCCCTAAATGATTTCAATAAAGTGTTCTCTCATATCCACATTCAAATTTTATTCAATTATTATGAATTCCAAAAAATAATTAAATCAAAAGGTATCATGAAACCCAATAAAAAATAATATAAATTCTATTTGTGTTTTGGTGTTTTATATAACCAATGATTATTTATATATCATGTTTTTGTTGTTCTAAAATGATCTCATTGATTATTTTGTAGTTAATGAATTTCCTATAATCATATTAAATTACTAAGGATGGATGTATGAATCAGTGGTGACAAATTTTTACAATTTATTCATAACTAAATCAACCCATGTAACATGTCAAATTTTGATTCAACCAAGTATAGAGACTCAACCTCACTTATATATACAAAAAATAAAGAGGTTAATAAAATAAAATTTCTTAAATGTTCTATCCCATTAATAGGTAACTTACACCTTTCCACGGTTATTTGAACTACCCAACAATAGTATCTTCAATACAATCAAATCTTTTTAAAATCATGTATTGATTTCATTGATTTTTATTATACTTATCTAGATTCACGGTAGAAAACCTGGTTTTACACTGAATTTATACATAATATGTAACATCCCAATTAAGTAATGAATAATAGATATTTCTATATATGTCTATTAATAAATTAGATAGTGTTTTATAGGCTTAAAATGAAAATAAATCCAATCTTAAGCATGGAATACACTAATATTCTTATTAGATTGTTTTACTGCCTTATGATGGAAAAACCTTTTTAAATCTATATTTTGACAATTTTATAAACTATGATTGTCAAATTAAACTTATTTTTTATGATTGGGACATCAAAATTTACTTTGTGTGAATTTTTGGTATTTTTCTGACAATGTTCACTTTTTTAATGAATAGTGAAAAATACGGCATTTTACATCAAAACTGCTTTTTAATCTAATTTATTTATATGAGTATATTATCTTTTGAATTGGGTTTGAAGTGAAATTAGAATATATTTTTACCATTTAATCCAATGGTGGTCATTGGAATCAATTTCACTTTTAAATTGGTCTTAAATTGGTGTCAATCTTTTGATACTTATTGTTTCATAAAAACACGCTATTTGCTCTGACATCGAGAATTAATTATTAAATTAATTAATGTGACTTATATGTTTTCAATTTTTTAAAATCGACTTCATTTTTGAATTCGGAATATCAAATATAGCTTATGGTGGATTTTTTGTAATTTTCGGAAAATCTTCAATTTTTGATGAATAGTGAAACCACTAAGTGGTACTTATAAAAACTGATTTTTCCGTTTAAATGAAATTTTTCCATCATTTTTATTTTAATTTCAAAAATCCAACATAAATTTTTTTCATTAAGAAGTAAAAAGTGGTTCAATGGGATTAAAATAATTTTTTGGTGAATAGTAACTTATTAAGTTTTTAATCGCGATTAGTGGTAATTTGGGTAGTTTAAGGTATAAATAATGCATTAATAATATGAAATGACCTAGAAACATGTCCCAACCTTATTGGTTGTGTCATGGCCGACCAATACAAGCCATGAGTCAACTTGGGGACCCCATGGAGACACTTTGGTTGGGAAATGACATAAATAACTTTTTATTAAATGTTAACGTAAAATGACACAAACAAGAGATGTTTTACTAAAACCATTTTTACATGGGGTTATACAAATCCGATTTTTGATTATAAATATTAATTGGAAAGATAGAAATATTTACTACATCATAGTATTTTTTTTTAAATTTTTATACTTTAAATAAATTAAATTATTTATGACATCATGATGATGAAGCAATGACATCATTATTTTACGATTTAAATAAAATGGAAAGATAATGAAAAATATAAAACCTACACATGGAAAAAACCAATTTGATGAGTGGATTTAGAAGCCTTATCACCTTATCCTAGAATTATAGCAATGTGGGTCATTTTTAATCCGAAACTCTTTTAAAAATAAAGTAACTTATCTTTACTTTCCAAAAGTGCCCCTCCTCTCCTCTTATAAAAGGCCCCCACCTCTACCTCATTTCACACACTCCTCAAGCCTTTGGCTCGGACAACCCCTGCCCATTTACTCTCTTCACATCCCTCTCCTCATCCAAGAGGATTTCCTTTGGTCAGAATCATTTCAATGGAAGCCTTTAGGCTCAAATCAAAACGAGTTACACTTTTAAAGGTAATTCATTCTCTCATGTTCATTTGTTTTATTTTGCTTCTCCAACCCCCTAAAATCTTTTTATTTACTTCTTTTTTAACAAAAACAGTATCTTCAATATACTAGGATGTTGTTATAATATTTATTTGAGCTACACTCTCACACAACTACATCAAATGGTTAAAGAACATACGGTTTCTGTGGATGGCGAAATTTTGCCTCCCGAAACGATGATTGTTCAATACTCATTTAACACCTTCAAAGGTGGCCATTATGATGTCAATATTTTTATATATGATATATAATATGTTTATGTTTTCCTTAAGCTTATTTTTTTTCATTTTGGGCATACCTTTATGGGTTCCATTATGGGTAAACACGATATCTTCATTTTAGGAAGTACGGACTACCGCCCCCTGAATGTGATTTGATACGTTAATACCATATGTGAGATGTGTAAAGGATAAAGTTAATGATATTATATATGTTATTATACTGGAATTATAATATTCTCTTATATATTTACGATTCCATTCCAGAAAATACGAAATAGAAATGGAAGTAGCGTTCATGCGTATGTACGGCTTACCGTCTCCATGAACGGTGCATTTCATTTCATACCTCTAAATGTGATGTAATATTATAAATACATGTATATGATGAATATATATGATATATATATTATCAAAATCATTAATATCATTCTGGATATAATGAACCTTTGACCAAGTTAACAACATGTAAGTATAAGAAGTCTATTTTTGACTTAAGAACCAAATACCGACAAAAATGAACATTATTAACTTAAATGATTACATGATGTTCATAACATGGTATAAAAGGAATAATGAACTTAAAAAAGATTCATAAGCAAGTGGGGATTAACTCAATTTTATTATTCAGGAGACTAAAGGACGGTCGGGTCAAGTCGGATACGAGGTATGGGACTTCGTCTCAATCTCCTTTCATTGATGCATATTTTATTTTATACACAAAATTCTTTTATACGGTGTATAAACCCCTTTTACATTAACGTTTATTCTAAAGAAATATTTTTTATACGAATCGTTTACTAAACGACAAAAGGGGATGTTTTTGTCGTACATATGCGGCGACAACGACTTCTCCGCCGTTGTGACCGTTATTTGAGTTTCAGCTTCCTCTACAAGCCATACCATCTTTTTAAAAGAAAAATAAATACCATGTTTTACTTTTCTTTTATTTTGGTATTGAAAATGTTTTTCACAATGTTTTTTATGTTGTATTGATATATTGTGATTTAAATGTGGAAATGTTATGTTTCCTTTATGCATGTTTTTTGTGATACGATTATGTTATGGTTCTTGGGCATTATTATGAAGACGGGTGGTTCCGTGATAAACTAAGGGCGGGTGAGCCCGATATAGCTCTCCAATGCATTGGGTAACGCGAAGGAGTGAAACGTTAAGGATTCTCCGAAGAGATTTAGGGAATATACTATGATGGGTATTCCAAACGTAACCAAGAGGGTTACTCCCTACGTAAGAATGTTATGAACACCTCAAGTTACCTTTATGTCTTATGATTTCTATGATTTATTCATTATTTGATGAGGTATGATAAAGTTCATATGTTTTATGGGTAAAGTATGATTTCATTCTTATGTATATATGTACCCATGTTTCCTTTCCATATTTTTATATCCCTTACTGAGCTTTTTACGCTCATCCCATGTTTTTTTGAAATTTTTTTTACAGGTCAAGGGAAAGGTACATGATATGATGATAGTGTCAAATAAGTGTCAAGAATGAATACATGTTTTATTTTAAATATGTTTCCATTGATGGGAATTAATAATTATATCTTTATGTAACCACATTGTTTATATGTGGAATGTAATGCAAGTTTTATGATCTAATTCTCTAAAAATCTAAACCTGAAAATATCCTCAATGTGTAATCTTGTAATAACTCAAGATTAAGAATGGTTTAAGGCTGGGGCCTTATAGTTGATATCAAAGGTCAGTTTAGATAACTTTAGGAGTTAGAATTCTATTAAATGATTATCCAAAATTTTTTTTGAAATGATATAGCATTTGAAGATTACCATGTTGCTTCATCTAAGACATGTTTGTTCAGAATGGTTTTTCGTAGAGGAAACTGGGAATCAGTGCTAGGAAGGCATACAAAAGGAAATAACCTTCCGAATCAGCATCCAGAAATGGTCGGAATTGGAACTGAACAGTTTGTTGCAGTAATGGCGCAGTTGACTCAAGCGATAAATGGTGGTGGTATCCATGCATGAGATTAGCCAGATCAACCGCAGAGGAACATGTCAGTGGTGGAATATTTCATGAGGCAACATCCACCATCATTCAGAGGATCATCTGACCCTGTGCTATCTGAAGGGTGGATTAAATCACTATAGAAGATTTTTGATGTCATGGGGTGTACAGACAATCAAAAGGTTAGTCTTTCTATTTACCGTTTGGAGGGTGAAGCAGATCAGTGGTGGTCTATGGTTAAAAATATCAGGGACGCCGATGAGATTGATGCTCTTGACTGGGATGAATTCAAAGGTATGTTTCTTGAGAAGTATTTTCCTAAGGCTGTTCGACTTAGGATGGAAAAACTATTCATGGAATTGAGGAAAGAGGAAGACTCAGTGGCTTCCTATGAAGAAAGGTTCACTCGATTGGCAAGGTATGCTCCAAATTTTATCCGAGACCTTGATAGTAAAATCATCCGTTTTTACTCAAGATTAAATCCAAAATATCGAAGGGAATTAGCTTATCGTGAGTTTAAAATTTATGAAAATCTTGTTCGATGTGCTGAGAAGGTGGAAATGAAGTTTGCCGATGACCAAGTGTTCTATAAAAACCAACAGAAGAAGAGACCGAGGTGGCAGGAGAAAGGTAAGAATTATTCAAAAAAGTCTGATGGTAAGAGAACTAAGTTTCTAGTTTGTGATAAATGTGGCATAAGGCATGTTGGGGAATGTCTTCTGAATTCTGGAAAGTGCTACCGATGTGGTAAGATGGGACATAAGGCTCGTGATTTCACTGAAAAGGATCAAGGTGAAGGTAAGAACAAATTTGATTTACAGTTAGTGAAATGTTATAAGTGCAATGAGATGGGTAACTATGCAAACGAGTGTCCGACAAAGATCTTGAGTGATGGGAAGCAGTTAAACTACAAGCAGAAAGGGGTGGTGAAATCCTTTGCAACTACATCAGCAGATGTCGGGCCATCAAATGAAGTTGTATCAGGTACTTTGTTTGTTTTTTCAGATTATGCCAGTGTGTTGTTTGATTCGGGGTCTACACATTCTATCATCTCTGAAACCTTTTCTAGTAAAATGGGAATACCATATCAAGAAATGAATCCTGAAATTTTGGTAAAAACACCAGGGGGCATGTTGAGGCAAAATGAATTTATAAGAATCTACCTATCCTTATCTGTGAAATAACCTACTTGAAAACCTTATTGTTCTACCTCTAGTAGAGTTTGATGTTATCCTGGGTATGTATTGGCTCTCTATTTACCATGCTAAGATTGACTGTAGAGCTAAAGAAGTTTCTTTTCAGAAAGACTTTGAGTTTGTTTACAAGAATGAACACTTAATTTTGATAACATATCAAGAGGCTGAGAAACTTGTAAAAGATGGAAATGAATGTTACCTTGCACACGTCGTTGAAAATAAAGGAACTGTTCATATTAATGATGTACCAGTGGTAAATGAGTATCCTGATGTTTTTCCTGATGAGTTTCCTGGAATAATACCAGATCGGGACGTTGAGTTTACTGTTGACTTAGTTTCTGATGCTAAGCCAATTTCAAAACCCCCTTATCGAATGGCACAAATTGAACTTTTAGAGTTGAAGGAGCAATTGCATGATTTATTAGATAAAGGTTTCATTAGACCTAGAACATCACCATGGGGTGCTCCTGTTTTATTTGTTAAAAAGAAAGATGGTTCTATGAGACTTTGCATTGATTATAGAGCCTTGAATAACATCACTGTTAAGAACAAATATCCTTTGCCTCTTATCGATGATTTTTTTGATCAGCTCCAAGGAGCTCGGTTTTTTTCAAAGATTGACTTGAGATCGGGGTACCATCAGCTGAAGGTAAAGGATGCATATATTCCGAAGACCGCGTTCCATAAGAGATATGGCCATTATGAATTTTTAGTAATTCCTTTTGGGATAACCAATGCACATGTTGAATTCATGGACTTAGTGAATAGAATTTTACATGATTTCTTGGATAAGTTTGTGGTGGTATTCATTGATGATATTTTGGTGTTTTCTAATAGTAAAGAGGAGCATGAAAGAAATTTCAGGGTTATCTTGCAAACCTTAAATGAAAAGAAACTGTATGGGAAATTCAGAAAGTGTGAGTTTTGGTTGCAACAAATTTTTTTCCTTGGTCACATTGTTTCTAAAGACGGAATAACTGTTGATCCTGCAAAAACAAAAGTTGTGGAAGAATGGACAAGACCCACAAATGTAACCGAGATTCGTAGCTTCCTTGGTTTGGCGGGCAATTACCGAAGGTTTGTTAGAAAAGTTTCACGGTTATCTAGTCCAATGTCCATGATAACTCGGAAGGGTGTTAAGTTTATCTGGACAAAATAATGTGATGATTGTTTTCATGAATTGAAAAGAAGATTGGTGAATGCTCCAGTTTTGGCACTACCTTCCAGGAATGGTGATTTTGTTATATACAGTGATGCTTCATTGAAAGGACTTGGTTGCATCCTAATACAGAATGAACAGGTAATTTCTTATTCTTCACGACAGTTGAAAACTCATGAGGTAAATTACCCTACACATAATTTGGAATTAGCTGTTGTTGTTTTTTCTTTAAAAATTTGGATGCATCATCTGTATAGAGTAAAGTGTGAAAAATATACCGATCAAAAAAGTTTAAAGTATATATTCACTCAGAAAGAGTAAAAAATGAGATAGAGGAGATGGCTAGAATTAATCAAGGATTATGATTTTACAATTCATTACCATCCGGGAAAAGCAAATAAAGTGGCTGATGCTTTAAGTCGAAAAAGTAATGCTTCATTAGCAATGTCGTGTTTGGAACGTGATCCTTTGGTTAAGGATTTGATGAACCTTGGCATAGAAGTTGTTGGTGCAGGATGTTCTTCTATTTTGTTTTAGGTATCAGTGAGATCTTCTCTATCAGATAGAATAAAGCAAGCACAGAAGCAAGACAGTGAGTTGCAGAAAAAGGTAGAGCTGGTTCAGAAAGGTAAGTTGCCTGAATTCAATATTTATAATGACTGTGTTTTGAGTCCAGAGGTATTTCAGCTGGAAGAGAACCTATCTTATGAGGAACAACCGGTCCAGATTCTTGACCACAGGGAGCAAGTGTTACAGAATAAGGTGATTAATTAGGGAAAGGTTTTGTGTAAAAACCACATGATGGAAGAGGCAACATGGGAATCTGAAAATGCAATGAGGGATAAGTACCCCCATTTCTTTGATAAGTAAATAAATTGCGGGGACGCAATTTTCTAAAGGGGGGAAGGATGTAACATCCCAAGTAAGTAATGAATAATAGATATTTTTATATATGTCTATTAATTAATTAGATAGTGTTTTAGAGGCTTAAAATAAAAATAAATCCAATCTTAAGCATGGAATACACTAATATTCATAAAAGATTATTTTACTGCCTTATGATGGAAAACCCTTTTTAAATCTATCTTTTGAAAATTTTATAAACTATGTTTGTCAAAATAAACTTATTCTTTATGATTGGGACATCAAAATTTATTTTGTGTGAATTTTTGATATTTTTCTGACAATGTTCACTTTTTAAATGAATAGTGAAAATAATGCATTTTACATCAAAACTACTTTTTAATATAATTTATTTATATGATTATATTATCTTTTGAATTGGTTTTGAAGTGAAATTAGAATATATTTTTACCATTTAATCCAATGGGGGTCATTGGAATCAATTTCACTCTGAAATTGGACTTAAATTGGTGTCAATCTTTTGATACTTATTGTTTCAAAAAAACACACTATTTGCTCTGACAGTAGGAATTAATTATTAAATTAATTAATGTGACTTATATGTTTTGAATTTTTTAAAATAGACTTAATTTCTGAATTCGGAATATCAAATATAGCTTAGGGTGGATTTTTGGTAATTTTCTGAAAAACTTCAATTTTGGATTAATAGTGAAACCACTAAGTGGTACTTATAAAAACCGATTTTTCCGTTTAAATGAAATTTTGCCATCATTGTTTTTTAAATTTCAAAAATCCGACATACATGGTTGTCATTAAGAAGTAAAATGTGGTTCAATGTGATTAAAATAATTTTTTAGTGAATAGTAACTTATTAAGTTTTTAATTGCGATTAGTGGTAATTAGGGTAGTTTAAGGTATAAAAAATGCTTTAATAATATGAAATGACCTAGAAACATGTCCCAACCTTATTGGTTGTGTCATGGCCGACCAAGAAAAGCCATGGGTCAACTTGGGGTCCCCATGGAGACACTTTGGTTGGGAAATGACATAAATAACTTTTTATTAAATGTTAAAGTAAAAATGACACAAACAAGAAATGTTTTACTAAAACCATTTTTACATGGGGTTATAAAAGTCCTATTTTTGATTATAAATATTCATTGGAAAGATAGAAATATTTCCTACATCATAGTATTTTTTTTGTAATTTTTAGACTTTAAATAAATTAAATTATTTATGACATCATGATGATGAAGCGATGGCATCATTATTTACAAAATTAAATAAAATGGAAAGATAATGAAAAATATAAAACCTACACATGGAAAAAACCAATTTTATTAGTGGATTTCGAAGCCTTATCACCTTATCCTAGAATTATAGCAATTTGCGTCCTTTTTAATCCGAAACTCTTTTTAAAATAAAATAACTTATCTTTACTTTCCAAAAGTTCCCCTCCTCTCCTCTTATAAAAGGCCCCCACCTCTACCTCATTTCACACACTCCTCTATACATTGGCTCGGCCAACACCTGCCCATTTACTCTCTCCACATCCCTCTCCTCATCCTAGAGGATTCCCTTTGGGCAGAAACCTTTCAAAGGAAGCCTTTAGGCTCAAATCAAAAGGAGTTACACTTTTAAAGGTAATTCATTCTCTCATGTTCATTTGTTTTATTTTTCTTCTCCAACCCCCTAAAATCTTTTTATTTACTTCTTTTGTAACAACTACAGTATCTTCAATATACTATGATGTTGTTATAAGATTTATATGAGCTAAACTCTCACACAACTACATCAAATGGTTAATGAACACACGGTTTCCGTGGATGGCGAAATTCTGCCTCCCGAAACGATGATTGTTCAATACTCATTTAACACCATCAAAGGTGGCCATTATGATGTCACTATTTTTATATATGATATATAATATGTTTATGTTTTCCTTAAGCTTCGGTTTTTTTTCATTTTGGGCATACCTTTATGGTTTCCATTATGGGTAAACACGATATCTGAATTTTAGGAAGTGCGGACTACCGCCCCCTAAAAGTGATTTGATTCATTAATACCATATGTGGGATGTGTAAAGGATAAAGTTAATGATATTATATATGTTATTATACTGGAATTATAATATACTCTTATATAATTATGATTCCATTCCATAAAATACGAAATAGAAATGGAAGTAGCGTACATGCGTACGTACGGCTTACCGTCTCCATGAACGGTGCATTTCATTTCTTACCTCAAAATGTGATGTAATATTATAAATACATGTATATGATGAATATATATGATATATATTTTATCCAAATCATTAATATCATTCTGGATATAACGAACCTTTGACCAAATTAACAACATGTAAGTATAAGAAGTCTATTTTTGACTAAAGAACCAAATACCGACAAAATGAACATTATTAACTTAAATGATTACATGATGTTCATAACATGGTATAAAAGGAATAATGAACATAAAAGTGGTTCATAAGAAAGTAGGGATTAACTCAAGTTTATTAGTCTGGAGATTAAAGGACGGTCGGGTCAAGTCGGATACGAGGTATAGGACTTCGTCTCAATCTCCTTTCATTGAGGCATATTTTATTTTATACACAACTTTCTTTTATACGGTGTATAAACCCTTTTTACTTTTATGTTTATTCAAATGGAATCTTTTTTATATGATGATTTTACTAAACGACAAAAGGGAATTTTTTTTGTCGTACGTATGTGGCGACAACGACTTCTCCTCCGTCGTGACCGTTATTTGAGTTTCGGCTTCCTCTACAAGCCAAACCTTCTTTTTAAAAGAAAAATAAATACCATGTTTTACTTTTCTTTTATTTTTGTATTGAAAATGGTTTTCACAATGTTTTTTGCGTTGTATTGATATCGTGTGATTGAAATGTGGAAATTTTATGTTTCCTTTATACATGTTTTATGTGATACAATAATGTTATGGTTCTTGGGCATTATTATGAAGACGGGTGGTTCCGTGATAAACTAAGGGCGGGTGAGCCCGATATAGCTCTCCAATGCATTGGGTAACGCGAAGGAGTGAAACGTTAAGGTTTTTCCGAAGATATTTAGGGAATATACTGTGATAGGTATTCCAAACGTAACCAAGAGGGTTACTCCCTACGTAATAATGTTATGAACGCCTCAAGTTACCTTTATGTATTATGATTTCTATGATTTATTCATGATTTAATGAGGTATGATAAAGGGCATATGTTATATGGGTAAAGTATGATTTCATTCTTATGTATATATGTACCCATGTTTCCTTTCCATATTTTTATATCCCATACTGAGCTTTTTATGCTCATCCCAAGTTTTTTTGAAATGTTTTTCACAGGTCAAGGGAAAGGTACATGGTATGATGATAGTGTCAAGGAAGTGTCAAGAATGAATCCATGTTTTATTTTAAATATGTTTCCATTGATGGGAATGAAGAATACTATCTTTATGTAACCACTTTGTTTATATGTGGAATGTAATGCAAGTTTTATGATCTAATTCTCTAAAACCCTAAACCTGAAAAGATCCTCAATGTGTAATCTTGTAATAACTCAAGATTAAGTAAGGTTTAAGGCTGGGGCCTTATATAATATGTTAACATGATGTGATAGAGTTTCATGAAACAATTGTATCTTTAGAAACTAAAGCAATATATCTCTATAGATGATCATTAAATAATCTAAAATAACTACTAATCACTACATATATATAAACTAAATATTCTTCTCACATTAATATAATCACCTAGAGTACACAAGATCTATTAGATAAAGATGACATTCACAAATATTTTTCTTTATATTCTATTCAAATATCACACTTTTCCTTTCTCTATTATTTTTAAATGAATTAATATCTCTTGATAAATCATTAAAAACTCCCAATACTAGTAAAACTAAAAACAATTGTTAATAAATTATTTTGATTTAAATATTTTCTAGATTATATCTCTCAAATAATATTAATTGATTCATAAAAAATGATCTCATTAATTTCCTCAAATATTTGGCATAACACACATGCACTAAAATATATGGAATATTCTTCACATTGAATAATTTTATATAAGTCATAGAATAAAACTTGCACACATCTTGTTTCTCACACACAATGAAAGATTATTACAAAATATTCTCAAATACAATCAAAAAATGTGAATACATTAAATTTAGTAAATTTTTATATCCCATGAATACCCATCATCTTCCTCTTTGTTTCATAAATCTCAAAATATATATTATTATTCAACATTATTTTTAAAAGAATTGTATCTCAACATTATTGTTAACATTTCAGCGTCTCAGGAATAAATTTTCTAAAAAATCATCTCGAATCTCTGTATCAATTTTTTTAGTTATTATTTTATATAAGGAGGAATAAATAATCATCACATTGAAATTAAATATCTTACATCTAGGGATTATTCATGAACATATTTATGTCTGAGCCACAACAATTATATTTAAAATAAATCATCTTAGAACATAATATAGATAAAATAAACAACCACCATAATTGAAATAATAGATGAAAAGGTAAGGAAAACAATTTATATGTGATGTAATACTATGTAAGGATCCTCTTTATAATTATTCGGTTCAGTTTCTCAGTAAAAAAATTAAGGAAAGTCTTACTTTCACCTATTAAACTCACATGAAAATATCCCATGAATGGAATATACTATGAGATAGATTGATCATGTAAATCTACTGCATTTTGGAATCAACCATTTTTATCGACCACAAATTTTAACTGGGTAAACACATGAATATCCCATTGAACACATTATAAAATTTACTGACATGTGTTGAATCCAATAAATCATATAAAGAGGTCATGGTACCACACTCAAAATTCTCACAAAGTGTCAGGTTTACTATATGTGTAACTTAATTAATAATATAACAACTTGTTCACTAAAATTATTATATAATTTACTACATGACCAATATGATTTACCAAATAAATTTCTTATTTACACCAAGTCCAAACATATGAATAATTATAGGATTATCAAAGTAAGCATATTACAACATTATAATCAATATAAACCATAATTAATCATCCCTAAATAATTCACCATTTTTATGAACCACATCAAGTATGTTTAAAAAAATGAAATCCACAAATCAAATCTTACAAACCTCCAAATTTACTTTATTTGCTATGTGAAAAATAAGTATTTGTTTTATGTACAATAGATTTTCCCGTAACATGTTCAATGTTATGGGTTATGTTATAACTTTCTCACTTCCCATGGTATGTGTTAGGTGCTTCATGTAGCCTATAATATCTAAATTTTTTTACTAAGGGTTATGATTATATTGGATTTTTATCAAATATATTTAACTTCAACTGATGAACTTTTAATTAATAATTTAAATGTTGAACTCTATTTTTAAATCACTAAATAAGTATAATGGTGATGAAATTATCCTGAATCTGATTTTATTCTAATGGATAGATGGTTGAAGGTATGTGTGTGTTAGAAATTATAAAATATTATTCTAATATATATGCATAGGTTTCATATTTAAATAAATTTGAAAAGATTAAATGATTGTTAAAATGATTAATTGTGATAACAAGATATATTATGTTTTAGGACAGATGTTGTGGGCAAGTAGGACTTCATATTAACAAATGGAAATAAAAATACTTATGGTCAGTGAATTCATGATGATAATAAAATATTTGTACTAATAAATAGAATCAATGGAATTTTTATAAATATTACTAAATTTATAAAGATGTATTATAACATCTAACTAATTTTTTATATTATTCCTAAACCCCTCTTTTGATATTGATTTCATTGGGGGTTTATTTGGGGTTTTTTACAATAAATTATGATTTTTTTTATTTATAGGAAACATTACTGTTAGAGAATATTTTTACCATATGGTTCTCTATCTCAGTGGAAACCATGTAAATTTGGATAGTGTGTTTCTTCAAGGTGAGTTCTTGTTTTGAAAAATTGTGTTCCCACTTAAGAGAAACTATACATCCCATTAAAAGTGGTGCATGACAGGGGTTTATGGTTTGGTATAACAATGTAGTCCTTCCATTCTAACTATTTGTATGGGATTATTAATATCAGAAAATTAATTTTAAAACATATTAAATCCTTGTTTTAAGTGCCCGACTGACCAAACACAACCTTGGAATTTTTATTCTTCCAGTTAATCACAATAGTAGATTTCCCCCCTCGACAAAATCGTAAAAGTGTATTTAATATTGGAGAACTATTTATGGTCCTCTCATAGTTACTTTACTCTTTTCATTCTCCTTCCAATGTTCTCTCTCCATTCCTCCCTTGGGTTTCAAAGATATCCTTATTAATTAGAAGACCTAGAAAACATTATTTGAGATCATGGATCGAGGTGAAATTATAGGATTCCATTATGTTTATTATTTTTTAGAAAATTCCAATTAGGGTTTGGAATTTTGAGATCTAGTGTTTTTGATGTAGGTCAATCTGTCCTAATGCATAATTTTTAGTATCCCTAAAATGATTGATAAAATTTCAACTCAGTGATTTTAATATAATTGGTAAATTTTTTATCAACTATTTGATTAAAAATCAATTACATTGAATTAGGGGGTTTTATTTCTGTAAGGAAATTTTTTTCATGAAATTTGGAAAAACCTGCCAAATCCATTGAATTAGGGCGTTTTTGTGAAATTGATGGAAATTGATGAAATTTATATTTTTTAATTTAAATTGTGAAATTTGGTTAATGGAAAATTTTATAATTTAGTTGTAAAAATTTATTATATGAGTTTTATCTCAAATTGTATCTCATACAATAGCTAAAAAAAATTTGGAATGCTTTGGGTTTTTTTCTTTGAAACACATTGATTTTTGTAAAAAAAACTAATATTTATGTATTTAATAAAAAAATTAGAAAATTTGAAAAAAAATAATGTGATGAATTTTATTTTATGAAATCATAAATTCAATTTCCCATCATTGATTTGATAATTCGAGATCATGAAGTCCTTAGTTAGTTAGGGAGTTATTTGGACAACACGTTATGATTTAGAATGTTCCAATTCATAAATGCAGCATGTGACATCTTAGATAGGATGGTGATTAAGATTTATTAACTAGTGGCGAAGGGGACGTGTGAATAAAAATATTGTCCTATCACATTTAGTTTGTGTAGTGTTATAGCCTATAACAATAACACCTTTTTCAAAAACAACCACATTTCTTTCTTGTTTTTTTGAAATGAATACATTCCATTATTGTATGATATATAACATAACATGTGAATTTATATAAACTATTTAAATAAATTTTTTTTATCTATTTGTTTTAATTTTTTTCCATCATATGAAATTTAAATCCTTAATTATTTTATTTATTATTTTGAAATTATAAATAATTTTCATTTAAATTTAAATCATTTTTTGGTTCACAAATTACTCGAATCTTATTATGGAATCATTAATAAATAAATATATTTTTCTAATAAGGTTATATCGGTTGGTAAAACTGCTTATTCTATTTGTAAAACGTTTTACCAACTAATATTTTCTAGTCACTATGTATATAATCTGTCAAAAAATGTTATTACAGTAGATAAAATAGTTCTATTACTACTATTATAATACCAACAAATAATATATTTGTTGGTCAATGTATTTAGTAACAAATTCATATGAAAAATATATTTGTTGTTAATAATATTACCAATATATATTTTCTGTTTATAAATTAAATTTAAATAAAAATTTGAAATTTTTATTAATATTTATATTTAATATTATATTTATAATGATATCATAAATAATACAAAAAATTTAATTTTTATGTAAATGACAATTTGTACACATGATTAGACATAGAAAATATTAATTATATTAATAATGATATTTAATACATAATTAATCAATATATAGTTTAATATGATTGATAAGACAATAAAAACACAAAAAAACCTATGATCTACATATTTAGTTACCACCATCGCACCCCTATTGACCATGTCATCTCTTTTCTACAATACTCCAAAAAAAATTTCTCTTGACTCCAATCCTCTAGCACCCATCATGGTAGAGGGATACCTACTTCCACCCATGATCATTCATCAAAACCCAATTAGACCATAAAAAGAATAAACAATTCAACTATAATATCATTGAGAATCCTCATGTCGATGTTATGCCACATCCTTCATCTTTAATATCTAAACAATACATAATACATATAATTACCCAAAAACATGGGAAAAATTGTAATACCCCGACCCTAGTTACCCAGAGTCGGTGCATTATTACATAACATTGGCATGATCACAAGAAAGATCAAATCTCGAAAGACTGATTGGTTTAGTAGCCTTGGAAACACTAGATTTATTCATAATGTTTTACATTACATCATAAAGTGAAAAACCACTACAACAACATAATGTCTCCATAGTCTACACTATTATCCCTTCATAATATCCATGTAGGTCATTCATAACTTACTTCTTCACATCCTGGGAAAAATAAAACATAGAAAATGGGTGAGCTCAATTTCCCAGTAAGGATAACAATATAGCAGAAACTTTCCAAAATAAGCATAAACATTTAAGGCAATGTATAACTAAAACAAAATCCATTTAAACTTGAACTTCAACATAGTATATCAAAAGTAAAATGAAATAATTCCATTTACTTATTCACATGGATATTCTACTAATCGAATAATCACATGCAATATCAATAACCACTTTCATAATGATGGAATGCATAATGCCAGACTATCATAACCACATAGCCAAGGCCTCGTGCCAAGACTACAAATAAGATTTTGACAAGGCCTTGTTCCAAGACACTAGTTTGTCTCATGAGACCTACCGATGCATCGAGGAGCTATAGCGGGCTCCACCCGTCACATATTAAGTCCAATGCATTCCCATATGAAAAGGTTTAAACATAACATAAACATTTGTATTAAAACTAGCATACGAAATGTCAATACATTCACCATAAACCATGAATGGTATAAAAATATCACATCCACAGTCAAACATATCACAAAACATTCAATACAACATAGAATTTTTGTATCATAATAAATCAACTTCACATAAGCGTAAAATCCAACAAAGGATGTTGACATCGATGAAATCAAAACTCTTTTTAGAGAAATATATCTTTTTATTTTGAAATAATTTAAAAGACATATAAAATAAAACATTTTCTTTGAAAATATTCTTATAATCTTTTAAGGGAATCTTTCAAGATTTTATAACGGCAGAAAATAGCTGCACCAGCCGTATAAGTTAAAAAAACATTCTTACCTTAATTATGTCGAAAAGGTTAAAAATGACCTTGTATTGAAAATGACAGAAATATTCCTTTATAAACCACTTATAAAAGTAAAAAATGGTATAAATGACTTTAACTCATATTCTATTAAATAGTAAAAATGTTTTGAAATACATTTTTAAGAAACATGGATATGGATGATAAAGAGATCCCAGTAGATTATTACGTATAACAAGCTCGGATAATGAAGAGATTGTGAAATAACCCTTACCTTGTACTTTTCCTTAGTTGGTGTAGGTTAAACTCCTGTATAATAGTGAAATAATTGTTATTAAATTATTAAATAATCATATACATTAATATGGTATCATATTTGATCTTTTAACATTGCTTTGTTAATGATATCTTAGAATTATCATCGTTTCAGGTGTTAACTTACTCGTTTTATTTTATATGTTTTGTTACGTAAGCCATGTTTGTAATGGATAGGTTGTATCATATTCATATCCAGAATGATATCAAGTTCTTAGATACTATTATTAATCATCAAATGATAATTATACTTGAATGGATACGATGGTGAATGAATCTCATCGCGTTCGTGGAGATGGTAGTCCGTACGTATGCACGAGCGACAATATCATTCTTTTGATATTAAAATAATACATAAATGGATGGTATATCATATATATAGAATCATTAACATTTTATATTTATTATTTTCATGAGTTACAAATCATTATTATACCCATCCAAATAATAATATATTGAATAACAATTACACCACGACGTGGAGACGGTAAGCCGTACGTACGCACGTATGGTGACATGTTATTCAAAGGGTGGATAGAATACTGAATATGGTTGTACCATATTTATAATAACATAACAGTATATATATGATACTGGAGTTATTATTTTATAATGGTAACAACAAAGGAAGAAGAGGTGGAAGAATAAAGGAACTTGGAAAAGGGTGGTGAAATCATTACCTTTTCTGCGGTTTCTTTCTTTTGATTTGATCAAAAGGGCTCCTTAGGTTGGCGTTCTGATCAAACTAATGCCTCTATGTTGTATTTAGGGATGTTGGGAGAGTATTTGGGCAGAGTTTGGCCGAACCAAAAGGATTTGAAGGTGTGAAGAAATGATAAGGAGGAGTTCCCTTTTATAAGAGGGGTGAGGGGCACCTTTGGAAAAGCTAGAAATACTAATTTATAAAAAAATTCATATTCGGTTTCTAATGGCTCCAAAGTTGATTATTTAAATTTTAATGTGGGGATAGGTCAAAAACCACTCAACAAATAGAATTTATATAGGATTGGGTCATTATATTAACCTTATCTTTAAGTATTAACTCTTAGTTAATTAGTTTCACTTTTACAATGTCTCTTTGTATTTTTATATAATATGGTTAATAAACATAATATTTAAATCCAAGAGACCCCCCAAGTGGTCCATTAATGATACACCTACCATGATATAAGTTTATTGGCTGAACCGTAGATTTTTATTAATTTAATATCAATTAATAATTAATATTTGTTTTAAAAACTCTGTTATGTCAATTTTGACACTATTCAATAGTTTATTTTTGTAAAACTCATAAATAATGATTACTTAGAAAAAGGTTAATTAAATAAATCCTAATATTTCATATTATCCTAGAAAATTATTTTAATTCATTAAAAAACTCAAATTATATTTATTTGGGTATTTATAATATCAATTATTTTAAATTTTCACTATTATGGTAATTACTGCATCATCGTTGTGTCATAAATAAATTAAATTATGTAATATAAATAAATTCTAAATAATATATCATTATGTAGGAAATATTTTTATATTTTTAATGAATATTTATAGTTGAAAATCCAACATATATAACCCTATGTAAAAATTGTTTTTCTAAAAGATATATGCTTGTGTCATTTTTGTACTCATTTTAACTAAATTAAAATAAAGTGTCCCTATCACCTACAAGTGGCTCCATGATGTCCCAAAATCGACCCAAAGATGCCTATGGTAAAACATGTTTCACCCAATAAGGTTATGACACGTTTAAGGGTAATTTAGTATTATTATAATATTATTGTTTAACCCTTATTAACATGATTTACCCTTAACCATGGAAAATAAACTATTTACCGCAGTAATTATTCAAAATTTCTAAAAATAAAAGTTAACTATTTACACAATTTAAACATTCTGATTCCAAATATGGAATCCATTTTTTCATATTCAAAACACAGAAGTGGCAGAAATTATTTTAAAATTAAATCCTGCTGTCAAAACAAATAGCGTGTTATTAAGATATAATAACTATCAAAAGATTGAAACTTGTTTATGTTGGGTTTAATTGTGAAATTATATCCAATGACCAACATTGTATTAAATGGTAAAAATATATTATAAATATAATTTAAAACCACTCAAATTCATAATTTATCACTATTAATTATTTTGATTAAAAATGTTTTTTTTAATTAAAATTTAGTAATTTTCACTATTCATCAAAATATCAAAGTTATCCAAAAAGTACCAAAATTTCACCTTTGGGAAAATTCGACCCTCTGAATCCAAAAATGAAGTCCATTTTAAAATATAAAATATATATAATTTCAAAAAGTATCTATTACTATTCATAATGGCTAGTTTGATCGGTTGTGGTGTGTGTTAAAACTCGAAGTTGCGTACAACACACGCTACTGTATTATTCAAAGGAAAGCGTATCATGGAAGCATGGGATGTTTTATTTTATATTTTTTGATGTCCCCATTTAGTAAAAAAGTTTAAAATATTGTATTTAAAAAGGGTTCACTATTAAAAGTTGATAAAAGTGAAATACTGAAAATGAATTTGTTCTCATAATATGGATTCTAAAATTATAAGGATTATATAATGTTTAAAATTTAGTCAATACTATTCATAACCTCTTTTGAATGGCTTTTTTTGGTAAGTCATGGTGCGATTGAACTCGGTGTTACGTGTAGTGCAAGTTATTGAATTATTCTGAAAAAATAACACACTATGAAATCTTGGGGTGTTAGATTCTCCCCTCCTTCAATAAATTGCGTCCTCGCAATTTGAAATTGTTCTTTGAAAATAAAAAGATGAAAATAGAAAATATATTTGTGGGAAAACCCATATCAGAAATTGGGTTACTAAAATTTAGTCTTAATATGAGGAAAATAGAAATGAAACGGTCACCACCAAATTATGATCTCGATTAGAACATTGGTGGAAATTAGAAACATATAATTGGAGGAAAAACGTAAATATTTATAGGTAGTGATTGAGTTCATCAATCACAATCATGTATAAAATTGAGGTCCTTAATTTCATCAATCTATGATGATTTGAAATACCTTCGGTTCAACAAAACATAGGGTATTGGGATAACTCATTTTTGACATTTCAAAATATCTTAGTTGAAATCCCACATCGAAAAATGAATTAATGAGGCCTCTATTTAAAATAAAGAGTGGAAAGTATGATGATTACCGAAAATAACACAAACTAGGGTTCCATGTAGGAAAATATGGATATGGAAGAGAAATATTACCATCAATTATCTGATGGAGAGTGGTAGAGAACATGGCTATGAAAAGGCCAACAATCCCAAATCCATAAATTTGTGATGATTTAAGGTACCATCTTGGACAACATTTTTGTTCGAAGTTCCTTTTATTAATGTTGTGGAATTTATTTATGATATTGGCTATGATCATAAGGAGATATACTTACTTTATAATTAGTGTTTTATACATTAATAAATTTCTACCACAAACTCATCTTTCACTCTAAAAGATAATAGAACGTAAAAAAATTCTATTTATACTATTTGTACAGGGTTCCAAAATAAACAAATTTATAATTTATCTACCAGATCTTTTAATAAAAACTACATTATTTATTCCAGGACATATCGTGGGCCAGTGGTAGGTGATACACCCTTGTCTCCCTCCGGTTGCGGGTTTAAGTCTCGCAGCCTTGCCAGTCGCGACGGGTTTCCGCCCGACCTCCTGGTTGTCCTTTTATGGAAATCCAAAATTTATCTCAAACATAATGTAGATCCTTTTTGCCCCGTAATAGAATATTAATACCTTCATCATGTATTCTTTTAAAACACTGAAACATCCTGAATTACCATAATCCTTATTGATTACATTCATGCTCCCTTGTTCCATATAGAATGCTGGATATACTTCATCAATCCAAAAATGTTTTAAACCCCAACAATGATGGAATATACAAATCATTAATCAGCTTCAAGGTATTCACGAATATCCATTATAATTTATCCAAATCAATCATGTATTATTCTAAAATCACTACCTCAGTATCAGAACCATATTATGGTTTATCTTTCTCTCAACCATATATTTTCCAAAAATTTAACCTTCTATTAAGTCACTTTTTTTCCACACAATCTCATGTCCTTCATGAAATATTACTGCAGTACAATCCTTATATACTTCATAATTATTATAACAAGTACATTGTTGACACAACACTCAAATGACATAATCAACATAAGAACTCTAATCATTCCTCTTCATCTATGGTAGTATCATAACATGATTATTATCCAATAGAATCATTTGTGGCATAGTATGATGACTAGGAAATAGGTTCGCATAGTGTCCAAACTCCATGCAAATGAAGCATTCTACATTCGAAACTATTTTCTTACCCTTGAAGCCACGTACTTTGTGACCCTTTCCTCCACACTTATAACAAACTCCCATTCTTTTCAGGCAAGTTCTAGGGTGTTTCTTTCTACAGTTATCACATATGGGAAAATTCTTCTTTTCCCTCTTCCCTTTATCTATCTTTCTCTCTTCCATCCTTTACTTCTCTTGCTTCCCTTTAAATCCATAGGACTCAGTAAACTCTTTACTTATCTTATCAACACATGATATTATTTCTTCATATGATGGTAATACATGCGAGACTATTTATCTTATAAATTCTGGCTTAAGACCATGAAATATATGATCCTTATTTCTCTTTGTATCATGTACATTGCTAGAGTTCTCATTCCTTCTACTGGGTGCCATTTCTAAACAATGTAATACATTAGATTAGTTTATGAATAACAATATCTAATACCAAACTTGTAAAACACATAACATAAATTAAATAGTTTATGGATATAATCCATAATCATAAAAATGTCTCCTTTAAGGAAGTATATACTCATAAACCCTTCATAATGATTTGTAAAGAAAATGAGAGTTATCCTAAGCATATCCCCCGAGAGTGTCGTAACCAAGAGTGCAGCAAGGCCCGTTGTCGTGCACCAGTTCCCGTTCGAGTCTAGCTTAAAGCGGTGTTTTCGGGTTTTACCCCTAGGTACATCTGTGCCAGAGCCGCCTCTACCTGCTCGTATCCAGACAGGGATGTATTGCTCGGAAAACTCAGAAAATCTCTACAATACCAAAATTCTAGGAAGTTCTTCTATAATAATCCCCAAAATTCATCTTAAATCTATGTGCTCTAATCAGAGATTATCTAAATCTAGCTTCCACGGTTTGTACTAAACTTCCTCTGATACCAACTGTAACGCCCCAACCCTAGTTACCCAGAGTCGGTGCATTATTACATAACATTGGCATGATCACAAGAAAGATCAAATCTCTAAAGACCGATTGGTTTAGTAGCCTTGGAAACACTAAATATATTCATAAGGTTTACATAACATCATAAAATGAAAAACTACTACAACAACATAATGTCTCCACAGTCCACACTATTATCCCCTAATAATATCCTTGCAGGTCATTCATAACTTACTTCTTCACATCCTGGGAAAAATAAAACATAGAAAAGGGGTGAGCTCAAATGCCCAGTAAGGATAACAATATAGCGGAACATTCAAAATAAGCATAAACATTTAAGGAAATGCATTACTAAAACAAAATCATTTTAATCTTGAACTTCAACATAGTATGGAAAAAGTAAAATGAAATAATTCCATTTACTTATTCACATCGATATTCTAATAATCGAATAATCTCATGCAATATCAATAACCACTTTCATAATGATGGAATACATAGTTGCAGACTATCATAACCACATAGCTAAGGCCTCGTGCCAAGACTACAAATAATATTTTGCCAAGGCCTTGTGCCAAGACACTAGTTTTTCTCATGAGACCTACCGATGCATCGAGCAGCTATAGCGGGCTCCACCCGTCACATATTTAGTCCAATGCATTCCCATATGAAAAGGTTTAAACAAAACATAAAAATTCGTATTAAAACTAGCATACTAAATGTCAATACTTTCACCATAAACCATGAATGGTATAAAAAAATAACATCAACAGTCAGACATATCACAAAACCTTCAATATAACATAGAAGTTTTGTATCATAATAAATCAACTTCACATAAGCGTAAAATCCAACAAAGGATGTTGACATGGATGAAATAAAAACTCTTTTTAGAGAAATATCTCTTTTTATTTTGAAATCATTTAAGAGACATATAAAATAAAACATTTTCATTGATAATATTCTTATAAGCTTGTAAGGTATGCTTTGAAGATTTTATAACGGTGGAAAATAGCCGCACCCGCTGTATAAGTTAAAAAACATTCTTACCATAATTCTGTCGAAAAGGTTAAAAATGACCTTGTTTTGAAAATGACGGAAAGATTACTTTATAACCCACTTATAAAAGTCAAAAATGGTATAAATGACTTTAACTCATATTCTAGTAAATAGTAAATTTTTTTTGAAATGCATTTTTAAGAAACATGGATGTGGATGATAAAGAGATCCCAGTAGATTATTATGTATAAACAACCTCGGATAATGAAGAGATTGTGAAATAACCCTTACCTTGTACATTTCCTTGGTTGTGGTAGGTTAATCTCCTGTATAATAGTGAAATAATTGTTATTAAATTATTAAATAATAATATACATTAATATGATATCATATATGATCTTTTAACATTGCTTTGTTATTAATATCTTAGAATTATCGTCGTTTCGGGTGTTAACTTACTCGTTATCTTTTATATGTTTTGTTACATAAGCCATGTTTGTAATGGATAGGTTGTCTCTTAATCGTATAAAGAATAATATCATGTACTTAGATACTATTATTAATCATCAAATGAGAATTATACTTGAATGCATACGATGGTGAATGAATCTCATCGCGTTCGTGGAGACGGTAGTCTGTACGTACGCACGAGTGACAATATCATTCTTTTGATATTAAAATAATATATAAATGAATGGTATATCATATATACAGAATCATTAATATGTTATATTTATTATTTACATGTGTTAGACATCATTATTATACCCATCCAAATAATAATATATTGAATAATAATTACACCACGACGTGGAGACGGTAAGTCGTATGTACGCACTCATGGTGACATGTTATTCAAAGGGTGGATAGAATACTGAATATGGTTGTACCATATTTATAATAAAATCATAGTATATATATTATACTAGAGTTATTATTTTATAATGGTAACAACAAAGGAAGAATAAGTGGAAGAAGAAAGGAACTTGGAAAAGGGTTGTGAAATCATTACCTCTTCTTTGGTTTCTTCCTTTTGATTTGATCAAAAGGGCTCCTTAGGTTGGCATTCTGATCGAACTAAGACCTCTATGTTGTATTTAGGGAAGTTGGAAGAGTATTTGGGTAGAGTTTGGCCGAACCAAAAGGCTTCTAAGGTGTGATGAAATGAGAAGGAGGAGTGCTTTTTTATAAGAGGGGTGATGGGCACCTTTGGAAAAGCTAGAAATATTAATTTATAAAAAATTCATATTCGGTTTATAATGGCTCCAAAGTTGATTATTTAACTTTTAAGGTGGGGATAGGTCGCAAAAAACTCAACCAATAGAATTTAGACAGGTTTGGTTCATTATATTAACCTTATCTTTACGTATTAACTCTTAGCTAATTATTTTCACTTTTACAATGTCTCTTTGTATTTTTATATAATATTGTTAATAAACATACTATATACATCAAAGTGGCCCCCAAGTGGTCTATTAATGATACAAATATCATGATATAAGTCTCTTGGCCGATCCATAGATTTTTAGGAATTTAATATCAATTAATAATATAATATTTGTTTTAAAAACTCTTTTATGTCACTTTTGACACTATTCAATAGTTGATTTTTTGGGAAACTCATAAAAGAATTATTATTTCTAAAAAGGTTAATTAAAGCAATCCTAATATGAAATATTATCCTAGAAAATTATTTTATTTCATTAAAAGTCTCATATTATATTTATTTGGGTATTTATAATATCAATTATTTTAAATTTTAACTATTATGGTAATTACAACATCATCATTGTGTCATAATGAAATTAAATTATGTTATATCTAAATATTATAAATAAAATATCATTATGTAGGAAATATTTTTATCGTTCTAATGAATATTTATAGTCGAAAATACAACATATATAACCCTATGTAAAAATTGTTTTTCTAAAAGATATATGCTTGTGTCATTTTTGTACTCATTTTAACTTAATTAAAATAAACTGTCCCCATCACCTACAAGTGGCTCCATAGGGTCCCAAAATCGACCCAAAGATTCCTATGGTCGAACATGTATAAAACAATAAGGTTAGGACACGTTTTAGGGTAATTTAGTATTATTACAATATTATTTGTTAACCCTTATTTACCAGATTTAACCTTAACAATGGTAAATAAAATATTTACCGCAGTAATTATTCAAAATGTCTAAAAATAAAAGTCACCTATTTACACAATTTTAACATCCTGATTCCAAATATGGAATCCATTTTTCCAAATTCGAAACACAGAAGTGGCAGAAATTATTTTAAAATTAAATCATGCTGTCAATACAAAAAGCGTATTTTAAAGATATAATAACTATCAAAAGATTGATACTTGTTTATGTTTGGTTTAATTGTGAAATTATGTCCAATGACCAACATTGTATTAAATGGTAAAAATATATTCTAAATATGCTTTAAAACCACTCAAATTCATAATTTATCACTAATAATTATTTTGATTAAAAAAGTTGTTTTTAATTACAATTTAGTAATTTTTACTATTCATCAAAATATGAAAGTTATCCAAAAAGTACCAAAATTTCACCTTAGGGTAAATTCGACACTCCAAATCTAAAAATGAAGTCAAATTTGAAATATAAAATATATATAATTTCAAAAAGAAGGTATTACTATTTATAACAGCTAGTTTGATCGGTTGTGGTGTGTGTTAAAACTCGAAGTTGCGTACAACACACGCTGCTGTATTATTCAACGAAAGCGTACCGTGGAAGATTGAGATGTTTTATTTTAAATTTTTTGATGTCCCCATTTAGTAAAAAAGTTTAAAATATTGTATTTAAAAAGGGTTCACTATCAAAAGTTGATAAAAGTGCAATACTGAAAATGAATTTGTTCTAATAATATGGATTCTAAAATTATAAGGATTATATAAAGTTTAAAATTTAGTTAATACTATTCATAACCTCTTTTGAATGGATTTTTTTTGGTTAGTCATGGTGCGATTGAACTCGGAGTTGCGTGTAGTGAAAGTTATTGAATTATTTTGAAGAAATAACACGCTATGAAATCTTGGGGTGTTACAAAAATCTTCATGATAGATTAAGACACATTTTGGATGCTATAGTTCCATCTTTATCCACATGAGTATATGGACACAACCTTTCATAGTTTCCATTGCACCATGTTCATGGGTTTTTAGATGAAACAATGAGATATTCACTAGGAAGGATAGTATTTTGATATACGCAGAATGATTTATGTGTTCAAGCATTCATTGAACTCATAAAATTTCCATAAACCAGTATTCTAGTTATATTTTTCCATTTTGGTTGAAATAATGTCACATCTTATGAGATTCTAGATGGTTACATGGATACTCTTAATTATGAGACATGGAAATTTTGGGGTGTCCTTAGTTGATTGAT
The DNA here is from genome assembly GCA_963277665.1 of Viscum album. Lineage (NCBI taxonomy): Eukaryota > Viridiplantae > Streptophyta > Magnoliopsida > Santalales > Viscaceae > Viscum > Viscum album. The sequence continues at coordinate 2,079,270,234 of OY728130.1, forward strand.
ATGAATATAAATACATTAAGTTGTAGAAATGAGGTTATATTAGTGGAAGAAAAGAAAGATGGACCAAGAAAAAGGCTTCCAAAAAAGCATCAGGCATCCACATACCAAAGATCTAATATTCGGAAATCAAAGAGGATGAGATTAATTGTATGGAGAAAGACGAACTAGATCAACAGTGTATTTTCAATGAAATAGATTAAATTGATGTGAGTTTGGGAGTTGGATTTTATAGCAGTAGATGGAATATTGGGGTTGTTGAAGGGATAAATGGAAAGACATTGAAGTGGGTTATTCATGTGATACAAATTCATAATTACCCAAAGGTTTTGGATTTGGATTCTTTCTATAATCCTAATATTTTATGACTGACATTAAGTTGGTCCATAGGAACCCATTATCCATTAAATGAAAACAAATTAACCCATAAAAATATCCAATATACATTTATTATTATTTAGGATCACTTATTTATATAATAATGATTACATTAAGTATCCTTATACTTTTATCCATGTTTTTTGTCACTATCATATTTTTTTGTAATTTGGTAACACATAAGCGGTTCAAGAAGGTATAAAATGTGCAATTTTTATGCTCTTAACAGGTAAGGATTGCATATGGGGATGGGATGGAATTGAATGTTGTTCGTGCTGAAGTGGAACCTCTAACATGGTTGGATTGTTTATATATAATACGTGCATCATCCTTCATCTTCACATATCATTTTGATTTTTAAAATTTCCAACATTATCTTCATCCTATAGTATGATGGGTTACAATTTGTTAAGATGGTTGGTTAAAAAAATAACGAATAAATAAATGCATGACACATATTTTAGAAATTTAGTACCAAAAAAGGGGGTACAAGAAAAAACAATTACTCCCCTAAAAAATGTACATTTGTCTTCATGGATGGGTCATCATCATATTTGGCACAATCAAATTGATAAATTTCAAATATTACAGTTGAGAAATTAATCTGAGGATAGTATTTCTTATTTTAATTAAATCTCATCGAAATATCTAACAATAAAGGATTCATCATGCATGAAATCTTATTTACCATAAATATCACAATAAATAAGCTTCTAACGGTTCTATAAAAGAAATGTAGGCTTGTATTTTTTCATACATGATTTTTATGAAGGAATATTCAATATTATTTTCTACAAAAAACCAATAAAAATATATGTCCAAACAACACCATAATGCCTTTAGACTCAACCACCAACATAATTTTTATAATTGTCAAACTCTATTTTTGAAAACCATGTGGTAAAAATTTAGTGCAGTGATTATTTGAATGAAAATATTTGGCACTAACACATAACCATCAGAACATAGGGGGTTTCAATAGGTAATCAAATGAATGATAAGTTCAATTAAAATTAAAATCAGATGAAGAAAGTACCTCGTATAACTAAGGGGTTTTATCATCTTGAATATGATGAACCATCCATCCTTTTCATTTTAAATTGCACTCAACCCGATTTTTCTCATTGAAGTACCAAAAAAAGAAACACAATAGAAATCAAATTCATTAATTCTTGTTCATGAAGGATAAATCCATGTAAAAAGAGAGAATTTATATTCATTTTCCCTATTTACATTTAAAAAATTTATGTCATTTAGAAAATTTATATCCTGCCGTCAATATTGCTACTAATCAAGAGGAAATGAAGGAAGAGGTTGTTATTTCGCAGCATTCTAAAAAAAATAGAATAATGATTTCCACGTCCTGCTATATATGATTGGAATATATTGAAATTATCAACTAGATATTTGTTTTTTGTACATTTACATAATGGTTCGGGGAGAATATACAAGATATATTTGGTGAAAATGCATATGGATATCATTGAAGGCATCCTGCAGACCATCATTAGTTTTGGAAAAAGTGTATAGGTTCAAGGGATGGTGATTTCTATAGCTACATCGGTCATTGATTATGCTTGGAGTGCTCAAAATGGTCTGTAATTTGAGAAACAATCTCCCTCTATTCATTTAGGAACCATATAAATTCAAAAGGATGTCATCACTACTTCCAAGATGCAAATAGGTCACACAAATAATGATGTTTCTGATCTTATTTCCATGAGAATATTTTGTGGTTCTGATCTTATTGTCTTTATAATTGTTTATATAATATCCTTCAATACAAGAAATTTAGGCATGTTTGTGGATAATTTTATTTAATGTTTTTTTGAATTGGCACCACCAAAAAATAAAAGTTGTGCCAGATGAAATATATCATACATTTTTAGAGTGTATAATAAATCATGACACAAAACAACCAATATGAAAATCCATCTAGATTTATGAAATCATGTCACACAAAAAAATAAATCCCGGACATTAAGAAAATCTCAATTCATGAAGACCTAATCTAAGAATTACCTATTCCATATGAATCCATTATTTTCAAGAATCCTAACATTAACATCCAGAAATATAGCTATATAAGAATAATAATACAAATAGGGAAGAATATTTCCATAATCAAAAATAAATATAATAAGCATGAACCCCCATCATGGATAGTAGTAAACACTATCCCAAAACCCTAAAAAAGAAAAAAATAAAAAGTATTATTAACAATAATCTTGCATTTGATACAAACATAAATGTAAATATATGTCCAATTACAGTTAATACCATTTAACATCATTTCTATAAATTTTATGAATGATAATTGATGAAAAAATTACACATTTAACAAAATAAAATGCATATTTTATTTGAAATTATAACAGGATTAAAATTATATTAAAATATCTTTGTTAGAAAAATATCTTGCATGTTGTCAAAATTTTATAAAGTTTTATAACATGAATCAAAAAAATAATAAATTTTATTAAAATGTGTAGGCCATGACATTAAAAAAGATAGCATAAAAAAATTATGTACCTACATAAGTTATAAATTCTTCAATTGAAATAATATTATATTTATCTGGACATAAATAAATAATAAAAAAATTTCACATTCATATTCTAATTCATAGTAATATTATATAGTTTTCAAATACTCTAAAATGAAACTTTGAATAATTGTTTCCACAATAATGGAACCCTTAAATCTTTTTATCATTAATTTAGAACTCAACTAAAATTTTGACAACATACTATTTTGAAGAAAAAAATCTCTATGAAATTTTGTACAAATGGAATGATAAATGATCCGCATCTTACTATAGTAAAAAAATAATTTCAAACAAATAACAAACAGACCTCGAATTTGGATAAAAAAATGTGGTCCCATATTGATATGAAATGCACTTCTTCAGCATCAAATAGAGTAATCTCACATTTCTATACAAGAAATTGAATAAACATGAAGATGCATAAACAATCATAAAAACAATGAAAAGAAATAAATAGAGACAAAGCATTTTTTCAACCCAAGGATCATGAGGCCTTGCATTAGGGATTGAAGGGTGAGTGTGCATTTGTTTAAGAGTCTCCATGAAATGATTTAAGCACGATAGTATGAATTATTGGATGTCCATTGGGATGAGCTTCATGGACCATTAATTGTATATCTAGATCATATAGGCTATGTTATTGGATTGGTTCTTGATATACATGGCCATAGAGGGGATGAATATGTTTAGGAGTGTGTGAGGATCATTCAAGATGAAGGATGAATGTAGTTGATTGAAAATAAGTAGAAGTCATGTCTTTTATAAGTGAATGAAATTTGAATAGAAAAACTAATTACATATTTTAGACTAGTACTGTGTGTAATCTAAGTAGATTATAGGTCGTCAGTTCTATTTATGTTAAATAAAAATAATTCTAGATGAGACTGTGTGTTCAATATATGGTGAACAATGAGAAAACCATATGAAAACGAGGTGATGGGACATATTTCATAAATTCCACAGAATCTAGATTTTATACATTACAAATTTCATACACAATAAATAGATTACAGATTTCACACACAATTCATAGATTCCAGATTTCATATAGTAAAAAAATCTCCTTGAATATTCTGAGAATCCTACATATCATCTACATAGATTAAATACAGAGTTTTGGCATATATCTATGTTAGTGTGAAAATTAAATAAAATTATTGATTTCATTTCATGGAATGAGAAAGTGGTGATGTTCAGTAAGATGATAGTGAGAGAAATAAAGTAATGATGAGGAATCAATGCATTACCTTAAACATGCACTCTTAGCTACTCCACACACTCCATAACTAATTGTGGATGAAGAAACATTTCCTGGAACATCAGGATACACATTAACTTTTCATCAATGAAATAATACAAGTGCTTTTTAATATTGGTGATAATTTTTTTCCTTATTTTCAAAAGGTAGTGGAATATGTTTGTTAAAACACAAGTTAAAACATCGTCATTCATATTCTATTTTTAACATCACCAAAAAAATTGAAAATAGTTTCAATAAAACCATCAGCGTCTTCCATGTCAACTCATTTATTTTTCATATTTTATTGGTAAATTTGGAATTGAATTCCAAGTGATCAAACCATTTTGATTATGCTGGTGTTTCCATCCAAATGATATGTTCAAAATAGAAATCTGAACCTATCTAGTCAACAATAGTGGATATGCTCATTTTTCTAGATTTTTTCCTCAGCATGTTCATGATTATTGTTTTAATGACCCTCAATCTAATGTGGATCAATTACAAATACAAGGAAGAGGATTTGGGTAACAAGGACTCTTATCATCAATAGTTGAACCCCATCCATAATTGAAGGATGGTCTAAAAATCCCTCATCATTCTCCAATACATCAACAACGTCTGGAATAAAAGGACTTCATTGTTTCCTTCTAATCCTTACTAGTAAGTACTGACTACATTCATGGTTGATTGTGTTGACCAAAATATATACATGCAGGGTGGGAAGTAATTTATGGGAAAATGTAACAGGCGGGAAAGGGTATAATATCAGTACATTGAATATAAATAAAACGATAAAGAGAATATATTATATTCAATGGAAAATAATAACAAAAAGTAAATGGTGAAAATGAAAACCAAGAAAAATTATAGATTCTAATGTAATTGATTATGTAATGAAAGTAATGTATTTTATAGGATAAATTATTTGTGTCGAATAATCTACAAAAGATCCAAAAAATACTTATCTCGAGCCTTGTATTGGAATTATATTCAATGACATGAATATCAATAATCAATATAAAATATTATTAAAATTCATAGTCATATCAATGAATATACCGGGGTGGAAATTAAAACAAATAATTATTAATGTATACCACACATAGAAAAGGATGGGTGGGGAAGGACTGGGATTGTCGGTATTAGGCAGGGAAGGTCAGGGATGACGAGGGTTGAGCGAGTAAGGTCTAAGAGGGAAAGGGTTATCATGTGGGGACGGTGCAACATTAAATGAAACACTACTGGAATTAGAGGTATTTGTGATGGGTTATTTGCCATGGGATCCCATCACAAATAAGCTTCAGTGATGGGGCCCCATCGCAAATAGCCCGTTGTAGAAAATGGAATCACAAATATTAGTTTTTGCGATGAGCCCATCGCAAATAAACCTTAGATTATATAAATTATATATATAAAAAAATTTTCAACAGGATGACACGACCATCCCAAATACTATTAATATAAAATTATATTTACATTATTTTCTATGGGATCCCATTGCAAAAGGCCAGATCACAAATACTAATCATATTTTGTTTTATAAAATTATGATTAATGAAAAAAATTATATTAATATTTTTAAAAAAATTTAAAAATAAAAACACAATTATTAGTAAAATAAAATAACATTAAAAATTATAATACTAAAAAATATTTAATAAAATTATTATAAAAAAATTAAAATTAAAATTATTAAATTAATAAATAGTTAATAAATTTTTAAAATTCGTAATATTTACAAAAAAAATATAAAAAACATAATATATTATAATTATTAGTAAAATAAACAAACATTTAATAATATATTACTAAAAATATATTTAATAAAAATATGATTAATAATAAATTATTATTATTATTATTAAATTAATAAAAAAAATTCTTAATATCCTCAACCATCACAAAAAATATAAAAAATCATAAAATATTATTTTTATCAGTCAAATAAACAAATAATAAAAAATATAATTCTAATAATAAAAAATAAAATATTAAAAAAAATATGAAATATTTTCACCCATATTAAAGACAGAAATTGTAAATAGTTAATTTTACAACAAATTTTGAATTCAAATTTTTTAACATAAAAAAATAACTAGGGGTCATATTTTGGAGGAGATGGAGGATCCATAAGAGACGGTGAAGGAAACCTTATCCTTAAACAATGAGTCAGATGACGCATGCACTCCATCAGCTTGTGATGTTGTTGATGCCATTGCCATCGATGCATCTTCTCCTCATGTTGCTGCTGCTACTGCTGCTAACGCATCTCATCATGCTGCTTTTGCAAACTCTGTTTATGCTCAGTTTGAGTTCCCAATTGCTCGTGATACTGTGAGGTAGAAGATGATGCCTATCCATGAGCTCATATTGAGTAGGATGCCGACATCGCAGCGGTACCATAATATGTACCAGGAATCAAATGAGAGTTGATACCAACTACTCGGCCCTTCTCAATGACCTACTGAGTTGCTTGTATCCATGTCGCCTCATTGAAATGGTGGGCACTGGTCTGCTCAGTCGTCTTGTCCTGACTCCCAGCCTATGTCTGACAGGTTTCAGCCTCATATGACTCATTCAATTCCAATTTGAAATTAAAATTGTGAAAATATTGTATGCAGTTAATTGTCAAACTAAAAAAATTCAAACCACATTACGATGCTCGGATCACCTCTAATCAGTCAAGTGTATAGATCACCGTACATCCTCTGATAAATGTCGAACTCCGTAATATCGGGATTCTTTAATAACTACATAAATATAAAACAAACTGTTTATATTTGCAGTTTTATAAAATATTTAAAGAATATTCTTATCATATTCTCTCTATGCATACTGAATGTACGGCTCCCAACTCAATACATCAACTCATGTCACCCCCAGTACTATTATCCCACTAAAAATATCCTCTAAAATCTACCACCCAACCAGTGTAAACATAATCCATCCCATATGGTAGATGAAATGAACTATGGTCTGTGGGCTCTACATGAGTCCTCAAATTCTATCACTCATGCTTTTTTAATGGTTGTTCTCCTAAAATTGTGAAAAAAGTGATGGAAACAGTCACTAATAGACACTTGTCATGTCATGTGGATATCGTCACCCATGAAATCATTGAGGGGATACCATAAACCCTAAAAATAATTTATTAATTCAAGTTATTAATAAAATAAATATAAAAATAAATATTATTTATTTACTTACTATTCAACGACTGAACATGTCTAGCCAGACATCAACGACAATATATTCCAATGTGATCCATGGTTATGAAATATAATAACGCAAGATAGCACTCCCATGTCCAATAGATACATGGGAAAAATGTGAAAAATGAATAAATAATCAATCAATTAGTATATATATAAATAAATTAATGAAACCTAACTAAAATATATGGGTTACCATACCTACTTGTTTGTGGATAAAAGAAAAGACGTGGACGTCACCCGGGATAGGGTCAGGAACCTCAATCACTCATGATCGAGCCCCCTACACGTACCCCCTAAACCGCCAGTAGACTGAGGGTCAGATGGTCCACAATCCACCTCATCCAATGGTATCCCACTCTCCTGCAATTCAAGAAATAGATCAAGATCCATCTAAAAAACAAAATGATTGTTATTAGAAGATAAATGAAAAAAAAATTATTACATATAGATCTTTATTAGTTATTTTTATAACAAGAATTTAACTATGTCAATTTCGATCATTATCCTCATCTCCATAGCAGTCAATGAAAATGTATTCATCTTCCTCCTCAACATCATCAGTATCCATCAGAGTTTCAGTTTCATCATCTCTTGTCATTTCAATTTCATTTGTATCATCATTAACATCTACTGCATCATCAATCCTTAATTGTGGAGTGTCATCAATGATATTCACGTCTATTTTTGAAAAAGATGGATTTTGAGTAGTCTCATGGAAAATTTAAATTCCTTTCACTTCAGCGGAACCACATTCAGTTTGATTAAACTGATTTTTCTGATATTTCATTTTTATTATGCTCCACCAATAACTCAAGTATGTTGAACTAGAAAAATAATTTCCATAATAAATTCGATATGCATGTTGAGCCAGTAAAATGGTTCATTTACTACACAAGGCTTCAATATTTAATATCACTAATTCCATGAGTCTGATGAACATGGAAGCCTCTCTCAGTATCCAACCACAGAAATTTAAACATCATTACGTAATTCTGCCCTAGATTTCATAACTCAATAATTTCATCCAAACTGCCCTTATATTCAACTTCAGTTTCTCTGTGATGAGATCCTCTCAAGAAAACTCCACTGTTCATTATTATTTTTGATTCCCCATATGCACGTGTATGAAATCAAAAAAACCTCTACTACATATGAATTATATGATTTAACGATTTTGGATTGTGGGTTACGCAATATAAACAGTCGCTTATCAATTTTATTATCATGTTAATAAACATAAAATTTTTTAAAACAATTATCAATGTAATAAATAATTAACGTAATTGATATTAAAACATTATTAATTTATGTTACCAGTTTTTTAAAGCATTGAGAAATTTTTTTGTCTTCTTTCTTCAAGAGAAGGAGCTGTAATTTGTGAAAGTTTTTTCTTGATATAATTATCATATAAATTAGAAATAAAATAATTTTAATACACTAAAATAAATTATAGAATATGTGATAAAAGCACTCACAATACAAATGATGTGATTTTATCACAGTTGAGCAAAACATATGTATGAGCTCTCTGATGTTCATCATCTGAAATCAGACGTTCATGAAATCCACCGAAACCATGATTCAGATGATTAAAAACTGATAATTTATTGTCCATTTCATCATTATAATTCCACTGGTTTCATCCCATGCGATTGTGTATTGAGGGATATTCAAATTAAAAATAATGAGAGGTGAAAAAAGAAATTTCCTCTTGCAAATAAGTTTCAGCAATTGATCCTTCAACTGATTATTTGTTACGTTCTTATTTCTTCAATTTCGGCATGCATCTCTTGAATGGGTACATCCATCGAAACTATACTGGACTACCAAATTTAGCTTCTCGTGGAAAATGTAACATATGTTCTTCCATTGAGTCAAATAAAGCCGTCATAATGGTTTTTTCTAGTTTACATATAATTACAACAATATCTTCTTTTATATTTCATAGTGTATCCTTGTTAGTTATCGCTACACAAATGTCTCCAAAAAATATTATATTTCTGTTATCAAATCCCAAATCATATAAGTCACCAAAACTCTAAATCTAATAGACATAAGTCTTTATTTTATAACATTACAATCATGACTTTTTAATCCTGTAATATAACCATTCCTAACACATCTGCCCAAATTGGAAGCATAGCCATCTGGAATTCTCAAATCATAAATCCACTAAAAATATAATAAGCATCTTTCTTTGGAAAATGTATAATCTACAGTTGGCTTCATTAACCTCTGTGATATGAATTTTTAAAATAATTAAAGTTCTAGTCACATGAAAATTTGGGAAAGATAAAGTCGCACATTTATAGTATCATTGGTCCTTCCTAGGGTATCCCAAACAGTATGAAATAAATTATCAAAACAGTTCTTCTTAATATAAATGAAATACAACATGTAACAGACCTAAAAATTAGACCAATATGGATTATCCCAAAAAATGATTCTTTTTATCCAATTATGTTCTTTCACAAATCTATGTATTTTGTGTTTGTTTATTATTGGACCAAATGTGATAGATGGTAATGAAAATACAATTAATTATAACTATGTATCTGATATCATTTTTGGAGGTTAATCCCTTTCAGTTGTACCTTTTTTCAAATGATATTTTCCCTCCAAAATGGATGATCAGTTGGATGAAATATTCATTGACAATCAAAATAGAAAGGTTTTTTCCATTAACAAGTATATAGTCTTTGTTGTCTTTCATATAGTAAAGAAATGATTTCAGACCATGAGTACTCCACCCAGATAACATTAATTGTGCCAGAAAGTCACTAATCTTCAACATCAATGTTGATTTTAATATTAAATTTTGTTTCGTAGAAAAATCTAATATACTAACACCATCACTCCACAATTCATTTAACTCATCAATCAATGGATTCATATAAACATCATTACTCTTTTTTAGATGTCCTCGGATTAATTATATCAAGAAGATATAGATATCCTTCATCAACATCCATGGAGGTAAATGTTATGGAGTTAAAAAGACATTCTAACATGAATAATAGTTACGATAAGAACTAAATGGACAGAGAACATTAGTAGAAAGACCCAATCACATGTTTCGGGATTCTAAAGAAAAACACTGATGTAGACGGTAAAAATGATTCCATGAATCACCATCAGATGAATGATTAAAGATTTTATCACGTGAAATCCTGGTTATGTGCCATGACATCATTGACATTGTGTTCTGAGGCAATTGTAAATGCTTCAACCTAGGTGAAAGGAGGAAATGTGTCAACTTTTTTTTTCTGGAATTGATCCAGACATCCTTGGTTGAGAATATTTATACCGAAATTTTCCACATGTGGGACAACTCTCCAAAGAATCATTTTTACTAGAATATATGAAGAAATTATTTATAAATGTATGAATATTATGATAACTAAGGCCTAGATTATGAACCACCCTCTTGCTCTAATTGCAATTTTCATTCAACACATTCACTTCAGGTAACACTGTTTTAATGAAAAAATATATCTAATAAAAAATATTTCTTTTCCATTTAATTATATGGTTTAATAGCCATAAATTCTACAAGATCTTATAATTTTCTTAAATTAAACAAGGATATAATGTAACCTCAGTAGATAACAATTCGGATGTTTCCAACTCAGTAGTTAAATCAATATCATATTGAGTTTCAGTTTGTTGAACAGATGGACCTAAAACTTCATTTACTATATTTTGAAACCATGATGGATTTTGAATCATGTTATTATTAACTTCTCTGGAACTGTGTTCACCAGGTTGATACCAAAAAACATAAGCTGGTTGAAAACCCAACCGCAAGAGATGCTCCCCAACCTTGTCAAATGTATCAAACGTTCTCAGAGCTCATTTTTACAAGGACACATTATGGTGCCTTCTAGAACATATTCTATTTTTGATGATGAACATGATAAGAAATATTCAACACCCTCAATATATACCGGATTTAAACAAGAACCGTTTGGATTACTATACTAATTTATCCAAGTACGATTATCTAATAATTGCTATTGTCGAATTCCTTATTCGAAATTTTTTTAAAAAATATAAAACCATTAATATTTTTGAATAATTTGAAATTATGAAAACACTATTTCAAAAAAAAGATAAATAATTACAACTACTTCATAATAATTACCATTACATATGGGTGACACAATTTCCAGTGGATTGATGAATACTATTTTGCCAGATGACTCATTCACTTGTAATTTTATAATAGTTAAATCACAATAAAGAATATGCACAGAGGTATGAATATTCATTATCATATGCCTAGGAATGATTATGCATACCTCTGAGAAGATTATTTATTGTGATTTTTTATTTCAGAATGTTTCTTGTAAATGAGTCGTTAGACAAAATAGCCCCCTTTTCGTAGATGCATCATATTCTTCTAATTGCCGCTGCTTGAACACATTATGAAAAATATGGTCCTACGATTGTGTATTCAAACTCGTTCATAATAGATTTGATATGCATAGTTACAAGAATATTTATTTTAATGATTTGAGTCGTTGAAAGTTTAATGGAGAAGATTCATCAAGAAAAATGAGTGTTGTCAATCCACTAGAAATTTTTTCACATTATTACAAGTTTTTACAGTTTATTATAGTGGATTTTCTTCTTAATTTTTCAAATTTCTTACCAATTTTTACAAATTTTTACAATTTGTTACTAATTGTTAAAATTTGTTTCTAATTGTTACAATTTATTACTAATTATTACAATTTATTAATAATTTTAATTACTTATCACTAATTTTTACAACTTATTACTAATTTTTACTATTTATTACTAATTGTAATAATTTATTACTAATTGTTACTATTTATTGCTAATTGTTACAATTTTTTACTAATTGTAACTATTTATTAATAAATCTTACAAGTTATTACTAATTGTAATAGGTTATTACTAATTACTAATTTTTAATAATTGTTACTAATTGTTATTGTTTAATACCAATTACTAATTGTAATTGATTGTTGCAGTTTATTACTAATTAATAATTGTTACAAATTTTTACAGTATATAGTAATTAATACTAATTAATAATAATTACTACTAATTGCTACAAATTAGTAATAATTTCTACTAATTAGTACAAATTAGTACTAATTATTACTAATTATTACAAATTATATTAATTATAACTATGTATTACTAATTATTATTAATTATTACTTATTATTACTAATTATTACTATTTATTTCTAATTATTACGAATTAATTCTTATTATTAATAATTATTACTAAATAATACTAATTATTACCAAATATTACTAATTATTACTAAATATTACAAATTATTACAAATTATTTCTAAATATTAGTATTTATTAATATTTATTAATATCTATTTCAAATTATTAATATTTATAACTTTGTATCACTATTGATTAAATTTTATTACTATTTATTAATATTTATTACTAAATATTACTATTTATTACTGTTTATTACTATTTATTAGTATTTATTACAATTTATCACTATTTATTACTATTTATAACTAATTATTACTAATTATTACTAATTATTACTAATTATTACTAATTATTACTCATTATTACTTATTATTAATGTTTATTAGTAATTATTACTAATTGTTACTAATTATTACATATTGTTGCTAATTGTTACTAATTATTACAAATTATTAACAATTATTCCTAATTATTCCTAATTATTCATAAATATTTGAAATTATTCGTATTTATTCCTAATTATAACTAATTATTACAAATTATTACTAATTATTTCTAATTATTACTAATTATTACTAATGATTACCAATTATTACTAATTATTTCGAATTATTCCAAATTTTTCTAAATTATTCCAAATTATTACTAATATTTTCTACTTTTTACTATTTATTACTATTTATTACAATTTATTACTATTTATACTTAACTATTCCTAATTTTTACTAATTATTCCCATTTGTTAATAAGTATTCCTATTTATAACTAATTAATCATATTTATTACTAACTATTGATATTTATTACTAAATCTTCCAATTTATTAGTAATTGTTCTATTTATTACTAATTATTCCTATTTATCACTAATTACCCATAATTATTACTAATTAAACATAATGATTACTAATTTGCGTAAATTGATATTAATAAATACAATCTACAACTACTACTTACTAATTACAAGTAATTATTTATAGAGAATACTAATTCTTGTTTATAATTATTATTTATTAATAATTATTATGAATTAGAATTAATAATATCAATTTATTATTACAAATAAATACAGATAAAAAAATAATTTAAATCTAATTTAATTATAAATAATCAACAATAATTAAAGGTAATATAAAAAAAGAAATAAATAGTAAATTAAATAAAATATAAATACCTTTAAAATTGATCTACTATTTGTGTTAGCGACTTCACAACTTCACCGTAAAAAAACAATATCAGTAAAATTTTCACTCTAAAAATAATATTTAGAGAGAACGTGGAAGTGAGAATTTGGGGAAAGATAAAGGGAAACATGGGGGGTTATATATAGGATGGATTAGTTGTGACGAGACTATTTGCGAAGAGAATATCATCGGAATAGTTTTTTTTGCTATGGGGTCGGTCCCAAATACCAATGCCCGCATTCATTACGATCTATGGTTAAAGGGTATTTGCGACGGGCCCCGTCGCCAAAACCCATTTACCACCGCCAATATTTTTGAGTGGTCCTGTCACAAATACCCTCTGACTGACACACTACTTGTGATGGGGGGATCCCAGCATCCCAAATAACCTTCTCGCGCTTTAACACAAATCTGTTGCCAAACCACACATTACTTTTTGGGACGGGACACCAAAACCTGTTGCAAATAACCTCTGGGATGGACTATTTGGGATAGGGTTAATTCTCAACTCAAAAGCCAGTTTTCCCATTGTGGAAGAGTGTTGTAGGTCTAGAGGGTCATAGTGGAGGAGGCCGATGGCGTGGGTGTAGGGTCATGGGAGAGGTGGTGGGGGTTGCAGAAATGATGTGTGGTGTAGATGGAGAGTGGTGGAGAATGTGTTGAAGGTCACCTATAATATCTCGAGTTCTTCATGACGTACAGATCTTCTTTTTTGGGTTAAATTAGTTTACTTTATTTTATGTCTTAAACCCTAGGTCGAGTCGTGGGACGATTGGGTTGTTTTTTTGGAAATAATGGGGAAAACAAGCTAAAATCTGGTTGTATGTCAGGTACACATCGTGTACTTAATGTACACGTCATGTACTTGGTCTTCACGTTGTTTAGCCAGTCTAGATTAGAAAAAAAATTGTTGGAGTACATGTAGTGTACATGAAGTACATGTCATGTACTTGTACAGTTGGGTTTATTTTAAAAGAGATTGTAGCTCTTATTTTTTACGCAAAAAATATTTTTCTTTGTTTTTGATCCCAAAACACATCTACACTAGTTTTTCATATATTTAATCCATCCGGACTCCGACTAGAGTGTCATCCATCATGTTGGAACCATATTGGTGTGTACTCAATTCCATTTTAGTCGTTCTTGATTATTCAGAACAACAACTGTGCTATTTGGATTTAGGCGCATTGTCCCTAATATTTCGTTCGTCATCTGCTCTATAGATTTAGTCCAAACCGGGATGAATCAAGACACGATACATGACATGTATTCTATTATTGAGGTGAAGTCGGTGGTATATAATTCCTTTCGGCTTTTCTGGTGTTTTTCAAGCGTTAGGACAAAATTCCACTAGTAGAACATTCCAACAAGCTCTCTTTTTTTGAGCGAGAATCGTTTTTTAGCTGTAGTTGGACCTAGTGAGGTTTACCATGGGTTTTTTAGGTTGGAAAACTCCCTTTTCTCATTTAGATTCCCCCAAAGGAGTGATACTTAATAGAATACATTTTTATGCATATTTAAACCACCCAAGGGGTTCTTTCTTTTTCTTGCATAATTATAGGAATCTAGTTAATGACTTGATAGCATGAGTAGTTAGTTTAGTAGATGTACTTACTCCTTCCACTTTGAATATCATGTTATGCCTCACCTTTTTTATAGTTTGTAATTTTTAATGGTCGATATGGGTGGGTATACCTATATGAATGCGATTAGTGACATGTTAAATAGTTTATATGGGAAGGTAGGTCCATATGATTATGATAAATGTTTTCTATTAGTGGGTATACGTATGGATTGTTCTATGATATGTGACTGGGAATACTAATCTGGTTACAAATGATTATCATTAATTCTTGAATGCTTGAATGCTTAATTGAATGTTTTGATAGATTCCTCAGACTGCGCTCCATGGATCTGGAATTCAGTTTTTGATCCCTTGGGGTGACTCTGCACCTTGGGTCTTGATTCCATGGGATGCCAGAGGCCTTGATACCCCTTAGATCTGGCTTTCATGGGTTCACGTAGAATTTCTATGGTCTTCCTCCTAGGACCCCAACCAGTGCCTAACCGAGTTTTCACCATCGATTCCCATGCCACTCGATGGGATGCCTCAGACACACTCCATGGATCCGGCCATCCAAGGTCTGGATATTTATTACATGGATGACTTAGTCTATGGACCCCATGCATCCGGCCCTCGGCATCTACAATTCATAATACAATATGGTTAGGGGATGCTACTTCACTACAGAATATGGGGTGGGAAATTTTTTCACTTTATACACTGTGGTTGTGGTTTGAAGGATACAGATGGATGTATGACGTGGTCATGTGACTTGTTTAATTATTGAATCTATCTTGTTAGGTGCTGACTCTCTTTTTCACATAGCAATATGGGCTATTCAGTTTTACTTGTTATTGTATAATTATTCCATGTGCATATTCACTTACATACCCGTTGTTTACACTTTCTAGCACCATTGTAGAATTTCTGTTAGAAATGTATAGTCCCTGGTGGTTGCCTACTCAAATATTTAACTCAAAACCTACTTGACCTCCTTGGGAACCCAAACAGATTATATGGTCACCAGTGACTGTAGGGGAAACACCCTATTACAGTTTGTTGATTGTGGATTTGGAGCAGGGGATCATAGGACCAGGATAAGGCTTGCGATGTTGGGATACCTTTTTCATCTTCTGTTCTTTTTGAGTATTTTACTGTTTTATTTTTCTTTGTACTTTTTTTCGGCTCATTTCCATAAACTTTTACCATCTGTATCATTTTTGTCTATGACATACTTCTTTTTATTGATATGTATATTCAAGTCTTCTTGTATTACTTTCAGTTGTCTGCTTATTGATTCGCTTCCGCTATTACATGTTTGTGACATCCGCTATGATTATCTAGTAATGATGGAATATTCTCCCTACTAACTCCCCTAGGATTCCACTAATTTTCTGAAGACTCTAACATTTGGGGAGATGCGCTTGAGGCCTTATGACCAACCAATATCAGGGAACCATTTCGGGTGGCATCTTGGTCTTGGATGATAAAAATTAGTATTAGATGCTTTTTATTTTCTGGTTTTTCATACTTTTTGGAGACGTTAGATAGAGATAGGAAGTAAATGGTGTATGGTAATAAACTGTTCCTGGTAGTAGCTACCCCACATACAAGGAAATTCCAAATTTCCTCAAATTGACTTATGATTTTCTTGATTTTGACTATTACAATTGCTTTGATTTCACTGTTGGGTGATTCACTTGATATCTGCTATTACTATTTATGTAATTTTTGGGTTCTATTTCTATTTCGAATTGATGGGATGAGGTTTTATGATCTCATTCATCATATATAAACTTCTTAGAATCACATTCCTTGAATGATTCCATGCCATCTAGGTGCATTAGACATTGAAGGCAGTTGTGATAGTTGATGATATAGGTGTTCCTGTTATTTTGTTAGTTTGGTGTAGTATACAAAGTTGTGATGTAATATTTCAATACATAAGGTGTATAGGCCTTTATGAATTGGAAAATTATGCACCAATGGAATGTAGTTTCTTAAATGAACTTGTTATATGTACGGTTTGAATGGGAGCCAAGTATTGAGTTAATGAGGTGTTATGGACCCTCATTGATTCAAGAATTGGTAAACACTTGGTCCAATTTCTTGAATAACTTAATGTGAAATTGAAAAGGGAACATGAATGGAATATATTGACATCACCTAGATGTGAATTTTTAGCGGGAAAGAGTGGTAGTTTCTAGGGTTTCATTGGATATTCTTTTTAAAATTCGGGATTTCGGAGCATGTTGTGGTTTTGACATAGATTTTAGGAGGTTTATGACATGTCATATTCATTGAGCATTACGCTTTGTTATTGTTGTTCACAGAGGAATTCAATTGGAGTTTTAGAGACATTCCACCATGACGAACACTAGTGGTATGCCGCAGTGAAGGTGATGACCATACTTTTGAGACATTGGGGAAAGGGCACAACATGATCCTCCTATAGTGCCAGCTACAGTCCAAAGGTTGTTATGTACATAGGTGTTGAGGCACAGTTCCTCGAGGGGTCCTTTCTCGGAATGAATAATTTATAGGTTGCACTGAATCTAGCATTGACAATGCATCAGCTAAAATGGTTATTCAAACAGTATCATCCTCATACATTTTCAAGGGATTGTATACCCAAGGCTATAGAGTTGTGGCTATAGACCATAATATAAATTTTATAGCATCTAGAGATGCCTTAGAAATCGAGGGTAAATATCACGACTTACATGCTACATGGAGTAGCAAAGTGCAGGTGTAACGTTTAGAATGAAGCTGATGGGATGCATGAATTCGGTTGCGAAGAATTCAAAACCCACTATTATGACTACTTTTATCCAGTGACTCTGCGAGAAGATCGGGATAGTGATTTTATGAATTTGGAGCAAGTCTTGATGGTAGATATGGAATAATCAGTACTCTTTATACAGATGCATCATTTTCTGCTGATATATCGTACTGATGAGCTTTTAAGGGCCAGGTGCATCGAGGAAGGTCTCATAGATGCTATCTGATCTCAAGTCATTGTGTTCGGGTGTCCATCTATCACTGATAATGTGAATCAGTCTCTAATTATAGATAGGAACCCAAGGAAATTTGGGGTTACCGAATAGGGAAGTTCTATTTCTCACCCTAGTTGATCTACATATTCTAGACATATGTTTCATTTCAAGGATTCCCAGGATTTCAGTTCTAGTCAGGCTGTGGGTGCAGGCAGCATTGTGTTTTTTATCATTGTGGTGGGTCAGTCCAAATGAAAAATCAGTGTGAACGTGATCTAGTTGAGTGTCGAGCATGTGGTAGGATGGGGCACATGTGGCAGTTTTGCAAGAACATACATGCAACTACGAGTGGTAGGGTGTGATCTCCGACATTAGGTTCAGGAGAAGGTTATTCTACTCTGCGTCATTCAAGGAGTTGGAGCAGTGTATGAAAATCACGAAGGGGTAATGGTGGTGATATATGTTGTATCCAAACACCGATTTCTCAAAGATAACATGGAATATCGGCTTAGGGTAACAACGTATGGTCACATGGCTGTTGTATAGGTCAGACTAATGTTGTGCAACATACCCAATAAGATAAGGATCCTAGACCATATACGGTGAGAGGTACAATATTACTAGCTTCTATTATTTCATATACTCCTCTTGATACATGTTCCTCTCATATATTTATCTCATCATGAGTTCTAAAGAGCATTTGACATGTTGTTTTGATACTTGAGGGTGTTTTGATGCTAGACTCACCAAAGAGAGTAAGGAAATGTGATGTACGCCCATGTACAGAGTGTCCCCTTTAGGTCGGAGGGTGTCACATTATCTATGAAATTTATTTCCTCGAGATGACAGGGATCGACATCATTCTCAGAATGTAATGGATCGTATCTTTTTTGAGCGTATGTTGATCGATATCGCAGTAGAGTGAAATTGCCATAAACAAAGGGGATAATGATTTTTCACATTGGGGTATTTGATGTATAGAAAGAAGAGTTGTACCCATGCATCCTGGTCTAGTTAGGATGACAGCATAGATTTTTAGTGTGTTTCTGGATGATTAGGGAGTGAGTCAGGCATACTTTCCTTCAGTGGTTGAGTGCTTCAGGGATCTCTTTCCCGATGAATTTTCTGGTTTACATCATCAAAAAGTGGTGGATTTATCCATCAAGCTAGTTCTAGTAGTTTTTCCAGTATCCATTCCTACTTAAAGGACCACTATGATCGATATTCAAGATCTATAGTGGTAGCAAGAGGATTTGGAGGCGAAGCGGTTTATTAGACCCAGTACTTCATCATGGGGTTGAACTGTCCTTTTTTGTGAAAAATTCAGATGAAAAACTAAGGCTAATCGTAGATTATTGAAATCTGAACTAGTCGATTGTTAAAAACCTATATCCCTTTCAACAAATAGAATACCTCTTCAATATGATTCGAAGAGAATGAGTGTTCTCGATTATTGACCAGTTGTCAGGATATCACCTGGTTCATTTTCGACTTACATACATACCTTGTACTTCCCTTCGTGGAATTGATTAACCGATTGATCCATCAGAAAATAGATTCATTTGTGGTAATTTTTGTGATGATATTTTGGTTTAATATAATAATCCACCCAACCATGCCAACCTTCTTGAAATCATTTTGAATACTCTAAGTGAGAATCAAATATATATTAACCTCAAAAAATGACACTTTTGGAGGGAGTATATTCACTTCCTAGGTCACAGTATCTCAGAGAGAGTAGTGTCTGTGGACCTTGTGAAGTTGAGCTCCATTGATTCCTGGGAAAACCCATGATTGTTTTTGACATACAGAGATTCATGGTGCTAGCTGGTTACTATAGGAATATCATACATGACTTATAACTCTTAGAATCTCCATTGACAACCTTGATTTAGATGTGTGTATTGTTTATGTGGTCAAAATAAGGTAATACATCATATCATGAGTTGAAAGGGAGGATGAAAGTTGCATTAGTCCTAATACTACTAGAGTACAGACGTAGTTACACAGTGTATAGTGAAACTTCATGTATTAGGATGGGGGTAGTGTTGATGTAGTGGGATCAAGTTGTAGAATATATGACCCGGCAGCTAAGGCCTCACAAGAAGAGTCCTCCTTCGAACGATCTCATGTTAGTTTTGATTGTTCATGAATTGCGTTGTTGGAGGCACTGTTTACTAGGAGAGAGTTCTATGGTCTACACAGACCACAAAATACTCATGTATATCATTACGTAGCGTGATCTAAATTGGAGGCATCGATGGTGGGCGGAGTACCTATATCCATTTACATAGAGCTTACCTACACGCCTGGAATGGGAAATGCATTAGGAGATTTAGAGAGAAAGAGGACGTAGATATAGTTAGTGAAGTTGGCCAGTAGTGAGTGGTAGCTCAAGGCATTGTTCTCTGAGATGCATCTGGAGGTGCATGATAGAGAGGGGAATACTGTTCTTTATTCCATAGTTGTTACCACTACCCTACTAGATAGAGTTACGAAGATTCATATATCAGATTCAGATGGCGTAGTTCTCTGGGAAGGTGTGGTAGGTGCGGAACCTCCTCCTGGATGGACGATATGGGATGATGGGATCCTCTTTATCCATGGACACATTTGTGTTTTAATAGATAAAAAAGTGGAGTGAGATGCAAATATTTCATGATTCAACTTTGGTAGTGCATCCTGTGGATTCCTAGATGATCTGTGACTTGCGACATTATTATTGGTGGCCAGGAATGAAGATATAAGAGGTTGGTTTTGTTACGAGGTGTTCCACCTGTCTGCATGTGTAGGTGAAACATCATCAAGAAGTTTGGATTTTTCAACAATAACCTATCCCTGAGTAGAAATGGGATTTTGTTGATATGGATTTAGAGATTGTTTTTATGTGGTCACCGCGAGGTAAGGATGTATTCTGGGTTTTCATTGACAAGATTATGAAGGTCTCTCAATTTCAACAAATCAAACATTCCTTTAGTGTTGATGATCAGGGGATGTTTTACATTAGAGATGTGGTATGTCATCACGGGGTCCAGAACACTATCATTTAAGATAGTGATTCCCACTTTACATCTTTTTTCTGGATGAGTTTTCATATCGATCTGGGTACATCGGTGCATTCGAGCACATCATACCACCGTCATACTTATTTTCATTCAGAGAGTACGATACATGTGATAGAGGATATGCTGCAGGAATGAATCCCGGATTTTGGGGGCTCTTGGGAGAGTCACAATCAGCTGTTTTAGTTTTTCTACAATAATACATATTAGGATAAAATAAAAATGGCACCTTACGAGGTATTATATGGAAGGCCATTCTGTACTCCATTGTGTTAGATAGAGGTTTGTGAGGCAGCTTTATCTGGATCAAAAATCATGAAGGAGACTTTATAGCAGGTATACATGATTCAAAAGGGGATGGATACTACAGAGTATCATCCTAAATCTTACTTAGATCACCATAGAAGACCTCTAGAGGTCATGGTCATGGATTGTGTTTCCATATGTGTTTCACCGAGGTTGGGACCTAGGTGGATCATGAGAGAGGATAATCATTCCCTGAGATATGTTGGGTCTTTTGAGATTCTAGAGAGAGTTAGGTCGGTTTCCTATCTGTTGTAGTTACCTTATAGGTAACGATCCATGCACAACATCTTAAATGTATCTCAGCTACACTGTTATCACTTAGACCCATCTCACTTTTTTCAGCCTGAGGATGTTGAGCTTCAGGTTGATGCCTCCTCTGAGGAGCATCTGATTCGTATCGTTGACCATAGAACGAAGGTTCTTCGACATTGTTCAGAACCTCTAGTATTGTTGCTATGGTAGCACAAACATTAATTGGATGAGACTTGGGAGAGTAAGGTTCACATATGTGCTAAGTGGATAGATTTGTTTACAAACGAATTTAGACCACCCATTTGGGAGAAATTTACGGACGAATATCTATAATGTGGAAGATTGTATGAAGTCTGTGTTTTCGTAATCTAAAAATCTTATTTTTGGGTTAAATGAGTTTATATTATATTTTGACTTAGACCCTTGGTTGGTTCATGGGTTGGAAGGGTTTTTTTAATGAATGGAGAAAATAGGCTTAAATCTGGATGCATGCTAGGTACATGTCGTGTACATGGTCTACACATTGTGTACTACATGTATGTAACGACCCAAATTTTTTTAATTGAAATTCCATTCATATAAGTATGTAATAAAATAACATGAAAACACAACATAATGAACTACTAAGTAATAAATGATCTTTAAACCTAAGTTTGTCACTTTTATGTTTGGAATTTTGAAAATCTGACATACACTATTTTCTTCAAGATGTTTTTTAGAGTCTAATGAAACAAAAAAAATTCAGTGAATAGTAACGTACACATGTGAATAGTAACATACCCTTATGAATTGTAATATGACCCTTATGAATAGTAAATAATCCTACATAATAGTAACCTTACCCATGAATAATTAAATATAATTTAGATATCATAGAAAGTGAAAATTTAACCTTTGTAAACATTTTAGAAATTTTTAAGTCATAAATAATTAATTATAAATAACTAATTAATTTAAAAGAATAGTTATTTTCATAAAATTTATTCATTATTTATCAAATCAATGTATTATAGTTTTCAGATAATTTTATAAGACCCTACGTAATTTTTGAATGCACTATAATATCAGTTTTAGTCTTAAAAACTATTTTTTTTGTAAATTATGATTTTAATTAAACATAAAATTAATAATATTTAGAAAATTATTTTTTAAAAATTTACTAAATTTTTGGATTCTACATGTCGAAAAATGTTTGGGGTGATTTTTTTGGATTTTTCTAAAATACATGAATTTTTTATGAATAGTGAAATACCGTAATTTACAAAAATAAGATAAATAAGATAATTATAGAGACACGTGTGATGTTATGCTAATGTAAGCCCACGTGGCTCGGGATCACATGATAAAATTACTATTCAAGGTCATTCAAGAATCACTATTCCTTGCAGTTGGGGAAATTAATAAACTGATGAATTTTATATAAAGGAAACCCCTTTCTCCTCTACTATAAAAACCACACTTCACACCCTCATTTCCTCACACCTATAAAGTTCCATAAATTCTATATACTCTAACCAAACATCCTCCCTAGCCCCTATACCACTTCCATGAGCTTTGGATCTCATCAGAAGACCAATCCTTTCTTCCTTGAGGAGAATCTCAAGAGGAGGATTTAAGACGTAATTTGTCTCCCTCTTCTCCTTTAAATTCCTTTCAAGTTCATATTCATTTCTTGATCTATAACTACCTATATTCATCCAAATGGTATTGTAACTCTAGTATTATAAATGTACTATAATTTTATGATGATTATGGGGTATTATATCATTCAACACCCCTTTTATATTCTTTTTATTTTATTAAAGGTAATGTTGTTCGTGATGTGTTAATTTATCACCTTCAAAAAACAACATGTTTTCTTCTTCCATTTCTTCCTTTTGATCTAGTGATGAAACAATTTTTATAGTCGAAAAAGAATATTTTTTATGTATTATCACCTATTTCATGTTCTGGAACTATCATATGACCATATTTATAGGGATAAAATAAAACAAGTTCATTATGATCGAAAAATCATTCAAATTAACACAAATAATCATCATTCCATTCTTATCTAATGATTCATCTACATTGATCTAATATAATTCATTAAAAAATCATTAAAACTCATGTAATATCATTAATAACATGTAATATACGTTTTTAATGTTTACCCATGTTCTACCCATACATCAATTTAAGAATACAAGTGAACCACACATGAAAACAATAAAAACAATCATTCTAGAAAAATGTTTTTAAACTCTATAACTCATTCAAATGGACATAAAATCACTTAATGAAACCATAATGAAACATATTATTTTACAAAAGGTTCTATATTTCTAGTTAATGAATATAATGTCATTATATACGAAATTAAATAGAAGTTAGCATTCAGATACAAGGTGAGGGTAAATTCTCGAATCCAACTTTCATCCTTCAGGTTCCCCCTCATTCATTCATTTTGATTGGGTTATTACTTAAAAATATTTTTTTATTCATTATCCTTACTATTCTGGGATATAAGTTTTTGTCACTAGTATTTATAAAATCCAAATGTTTTCCAAAAGAACTCTTCTTTCAAGAACACACCTTTTTCTTCTGATTCAAGATTGATGGTTCTTGTAAGATATATGGTATTCCATCATTCTTTTGGGAACCCAATGTTTATGAATGTGTTCTTATGAGATGAAAAACATTCCATTTCTTGTGTTAATTATGTCAATTTATGTTATATGTTCATTGTGTCGTGCATGATAAATGATAATGTTTTGATGTGATGGGTGCGCCTGGAATTATATAGCGCAGTATGAATGTTTAAATGTGACGGGTGAACCTGGAATTATATAGTGCTCTAATGCATTGGGTAAAGTGATGAATCTCATGATTAAATTTGAAATGATGTGTGGAAACGATTCTAGTTTTGTTCAAAAGTATGTGTGGTATTTAACCACTTAAACATGATGTTTCATTTTTATGCATTGCCTCATTTGAAGTCTTATATATGCTTCCTCTCATGTTCATGATTATTTTCCCTTGTTATGATTATGATCTACCCATGATATATTGTTCTTATCTATCCACTTACTGGCCTTCTAGATCACCCCTTTTGATGTATATCCTCAGGTGGATACATTCAATAAGGAGAGGAAAAGTTCCAATAAGAATATAGAGATGACGAAATTAAAATAAATTTTTATGCTTGATGTTCTATTTGTTATGTGTGGTCCTAGTTTTCCCAAGACACTGAACCTTTGGATCCTCTATGTGTAATACTATTCTGTTGTTTATCTTTAAAATGATGTAATAGTAATATTAGAAAAGGCTCAGGTTTCTATAATGTACACGACATGTACTTGGCCATCATGACGTGTAGCCAGTCTTGCTTAGAAAAAAAATAAGTGGGAGTACACGACATGTACTTGAGGTACACATCGTGTACTTGTCCATCGGGTTTTCATAAAAGAGTCAGTAGCTCTTATTTTGATTCACAAAACTAATTCCACCATTTTTGATCCCAAAACACCTTTAAACAGGTTTTTCATATATAAATGTTGTCTAAACCCCAATTTGAGCCCCAACTTTCACGTAGGAACCGTATCAGTAAGTACTCGATTCGTTTTCAGTATATCTTGATTCTTTGGAACAATGAATAAACTATTTGTATTTAATAGCATGTTCCCTAATAATCCATTCTTTTTCTATTCTTCATATTTCACAAAAACTGAGATAAATCATTACCCGTTACTAGACAAGCAATCTACTACTGTAGAAATGTAGGTGGTCTGTAATTTGTTCAGGATTTTTGTGGTGTTTTTTGATCATTCGTGTGATGACCCAGACTCTCTTGGTTCTTCCCTTTACCAAAATACGGGTCCTAAAGGAGTGGCGTCTTGGTGAGACCGATTGGCCAGACAGATCGGTGAGACCGATCGGCCAGACCGATCGGCCAGACCGATCGGCCAGACCGATCAGCGAGACCTATCGGGGAGACCGATCAGGAAGGCCGATCGGCGAGACCGATCGGTGAGACCAATTGGCGTCACCCAGCCTTTTCAAGTTGTTCCCAGTAGCGCTCCTTTTCGCAAATAGGGGTTTTAAACCCTATTCTGACTTGTTAAACCTGTTTTAAGGACCCGTAACGTGCATAAGACTTTTAATGATTTACTTAATCAATTCATGAGTCGGCTTAAACTACCCGACCCCCTTTTGTGACGAGTGGAGCCACGTGGTAAACCCACAACCCCCACACCTTACGTGGTTTCGCGTTTTCACCCCAAGCGTCCCCGGCTCTTATAAACCGAGGGATAGTCATGGATTCTCTTTTCCTGGATCGTGGCTTTTCACAAACAGCTTCTGGTGCATCGGGCGCCTCGTTATCCGTAATGTTCCGCACCCGGTCTAAGAGTCGATCGTCAATCAAACAAGTAGGGAATTTCTCCTTTTCCTCTCTCTTTTGTGTATCATGTGGGGTGGGCGTTCTTTTGTTTCTGTAGAATTGGATAAACCAGACCTAATTAAAGATAACGAACGAATTCTATAGAGAAAGGAGGGGGATGTGATCGTTGATGTTGTCTTATATTTTGACGATGTTTCTATTATGGCCATCCTGTTGAGTTGTGCAGTCTTATACCTTTTGAAAATCGAGGCCGTTGGTGGTCGTTGTTTGTGCACTAATGAACCCTGCTGATGTTTTAAAAGGCATGTTTGTGGTTATAAGCTTCTGCTATGAAAAGTGAATTGGTTAATCACGTATATTTGGCTGACTAAATTGGAAGCACCAGGATCAACCCTTCTTTGATAACACCCGGTTAGAACACATTGGAATTTTAATCACAGAGTGTGTTAAGTCTTTTAAATCTAAAAATACATGCAAGGCCCTGCTTGTGTTGGGGGTGGTAGTTGGTTGTTTTCCCTTCGGGCCGATTGCGGGAGATGTGGGAGGGGATGGGATCCCCTTTTCTTTTATACCCTCGGTGGTTGTGTGTTTTTTTTGGGGATGGGATCTCCTGTTGGTATGGATTCAGTGGTTGTGAGTTTTAAATCCGGGTGGTTAATTGTTTATATCACAAATTGGGGTGGAATCCTCTGCTGTTGAGAACCAGGTGTGGATGTTTTGGTTGTTTATTGATTGTTTACTTTTCTGGACTTGTGCCTATGCCTACTAGTTGCCCAGTAGTGCTTAAACTCAAACATTATTACTAAACATGAAACGAGAATGGGATGATGGGTTTTGTTGGAGAGAGTCATGACTTGTGACTCGGATATAGTGGTGTTGTGTTCTGTAGGCCGGTTAAAAAAACCTTGACTTGGGTGAGTGCTTGTTACCTATATCTATACTTTTAGTTTTTTGTTTCTTATTCACGCCCCACCCAAGTAGATCCCCTAGTGCCGAACACCCCCATTTCATGGGGGAGGGTGTTTTTCCCGACACTATTCTTAGTGGCTAGCCATTAGCTCCTTTTCTTCTCCCTTTCCCGGATAGCCCAAGTATCTTTGGGTAGGCTGTGGTGGCCTAAGGTCCATTATTAGCCCAAGAACCTTCGGGCGGGGTGGTGTGGTGTTTGGCCAGGTGTGTGCGGCTGGTGGTTTCCAAAGTGTCTTCGGGATGAGTCCCAGGTGTTTTTGGGCATGGTGGTGGTTGTTCTGGCCTAGGTGTTTGCAGGAATGGTTACGTGTGACAGTTGTGGCCCAGGTGTGTGCGGGTGGGATTCAGCAGTGGGACTGTGTTCGGTTGAGGCCCAGGTGTGTGTGGGCGGGATTTTGGTAGTGGGACTGCGTGTGGTTGTGGCCCAGGTGTGTGCGGGCGGGTGTGGCAGTGGAACTGTGGTGAGAATGGTGGGATTGGTCCGATGCATAGGATGTCTCAATAACCAGTGGGAAAGTGGCGCGGGGTACCCAAACATCGATGTGCTCTGATTATATAAATTACATGACTTGCGTTATTTGGGGAGTGTGCCTTGGTGAGGCCTGGGGTGGATAGTTTACCTTGATAGGTGTTTGGTTTACTCTTTTCTCACGGGACTTCAGCATGTTCCCCCACTTGTGCACGAGAGTCTTTGGTTTTCCCTAATGAGTGTACATGTATGCTCACCCTACGTATATAAAACTGCTTTCAGGTTTCCAGGAGGACTTCGAGGATCATGCGGGACCTTACTAGATCGGATCTTTGGAGCAGTTGCAGTTGTTGTTTTCTTTTCTTTTTTGGTACTTACCTTGAAGTCACCTCTTGCACCTTGTGGGTTTTACTTTTAGAACATGCATGTGGGAATGGTTTACATTTGGCTTTACTTTTCTTCTTCCTTGGTGTTGTTGGGTTTCCTTCTCCTTATCTCTCGATCCTATAAAATAAAAAAGGGAAATGCATTCCATTTGTGATAAATTTCTATACCCTTGGTGCTAGTCGCCACTCCGGGACCTATTGAAGGATGGTTTTAGGGGGTCATTATCTCTCCTTCAACTTAAAGTAGGAAGGGCCTGACAATCTGCTGACCCTTCCCTCCATTTGGTGAAGGCAGGTCATGACAGAATGGTATCAGAGTGGTGGTTGAGAGATAGGATGGAGTCTGGAGTTAGGCACAGTGAGGACTGCATGGGATGGTAAGGCAACAGTGTTGGGTGATCATGGAACGTGGATTAGGCCAAGGAAGACCAGCTAGGACACGGGATTTTAAGGCCCCTTGTGATCTGATGCAAGGACTCTTGACCTACCGAACGGCCAAGTGAGGCCACACTGATTGCAGGGTAGAGACCCTAGGAAAGGTACATGCATCCTAATGACTTGTGTTCTTGTGTTTCTGGGATATCTTGGGAATTAAGAATAAATTAAATTTTAAGATGTTTTAAGAATGATATTTTTCACTACTTGGGCTTAGGCATTCCTTGTTTACCTTACAGCTATGGCACCTGGAAGGAGACCACGTGTGGTACAGGCGATTGAGGCCCCAGAGACTACTTTGGCCAATCGGCAGAATGCTGATCGAGAGGAAGAGGATGGCCAGTGGAAGAAGACTCTTCAAGCCTTCCAGCGATAGGCCCTCGAGAAGTATGAGGGCACCACCTCCTATATGAAGACGGAATGCTGGCTAGAGGAGCTAGTTATAGCCTTCGGCCTGATTCGGGCCCCGACCGAGTATTGGGTTCCTCTGGTCGTCAGCCAGATGAGGGGTGCGGCGCTTATGTGGTGGACGCTTTACCTTGGGGAGAGAAGGGAGTCTGAGGTGTCTTGGGTGGACTTCGAGAGGGTGTTCTGGGCGGAATTCCTCTCCTCGGCGATGAAGGAAGAAAAGAGGCAGGAACTACTCTCCCTCCAATAGGGGAGTATGTACGTGAGGGAGCTAGGGATCAAGTTCAAGGACCTCCTACATTTTTCTCCGGACCTCTTTCTCGACGAGGAGTCTCGAGCAAGACATCTAGAGGAGGTGCTCCGACCCTCCCTCCAGTATGCTGTTACTCCCTTTACCCTGCCGATGTACTTGGAGGTCCAGAAGAAGGCCGAAGTGGTGGAGAGGATGCATGATCTAGGAGGAGTGTCGCGAGAGGGGATCCAGCTGGGACCATTGAAGGGGAAGGCCGTCAGCACCAGGCCTCCAGCGTCAGGACCCTCCAGGTTCTGACCCGCAGGGAGCAGGTCACAACAGTTTCAGTTTCGATCCCCCGGCCCTCGCCCTTTTCGTATGTGCCCGGGACCGCGATGCATCATCTGCGGGAGCCCCGGGCATCTCCGGAGTTAGTTCCTAGACCGGGTGCAGTACAACAGTGGCATTCAGCCCCAGCACCCGCCCCACCAGCAGCTTCCAGCCAGACCTTTCCAGTAGTAGTAGCAGGGACAGCGAGCTCCTGATCCTCTGAGGGCAGATGTAGGAGGAGGCCGAACTCAGGGCACTCCACAGGGACCTCGACCAGGGCATTGCAGGGGAGGTGGCTGACAGCCGAGGGGCAGGGGAGTTGGGCGTGGATAGTTGCACGCCGCAGAGGCAGCAGTTCCAGCAGGGCCAGAGGTTGTTCGAGGTACGATCAGTCTGTTTAGCACTCTTGCTTATGCTTTGTTCGATACCGGAGCTTCGCACTCCTTCGTTGCAACCAGTATAGCCTGTGCCTTGGGTCTAGATGTGGAGAGACTTCCAGAGCCCCTGTTGTTGAGCACACCAGTTGGGGGTCAGACCGAATTGTTGTTTGTTTTTCTGGGATACATACTGATGATAGGGACACATCATTCGGTTAGGGATCTTCTTCTGCTACAGATTCATCCATATGATGTCATCCTATGCATCGACTGGCTATTTTCTGTGTGTGTCGTCATCAACTGTTTCCATAGAAGGGTGGTGTTCTCGGACTTGGACGGCTGGCGTGTTACCTTCACCGGCGAGCGGAGCAGTCCGAAGGGATACAGGAGAGAGGAACATATCCTATCCTTATTGACCGAGTTGACAGTGGAATCAGTTGATGCTGAAATGATGGAAGTGCCAAAGATCGTCCGTGAGTTTATGAACATCTTTCCTGAGGAGGTGACAACTCTAACCCCTCGACGTGATATGGTGTTCGGGATAGACCTGCAGCCCGGCGCTCGTCCAATCTCTATGGCTCCTTACAGGATGGCACCTTCGGAGCTACGGGAGTTGCGGATACAGATTGACGATCTGATGAAGAGGGGTTATGTTCGTCCGAGTGCATCACCGTGGAGTGCTCTAGTCTTGTTTGCAAATAAGGCAGATGGTGGTCTAAGGTTGTGCATAGACTACAGGAGGCTGAATCAGGTGACGGTTAAGAATCGCTACCCTCTTCCAAGGATAGATGATCTTTTTGACTAGCTGAAAGGGGCAGGATGGTTCTCAAAGATTGACCTGCGGCCTGGGTACCACCAGCTGAGGGTGAAAGAGGGTGACATCCCGAAGACAGCGTTCAGGTGAAGGTATGGACACTTCGAGTTCGTAGTCATGCCCTTCGGTGTTACGAACGCCCCAGCTATGTTCATGGGGCTTATGAACTCCATCTTCCGGGAGTACCTAGATCGGTTCGTGGTTGTGTTCATTAACGACATCCTGGTCTACTCTAGATCAGAAGAGAACCATGCAGGGCACATGAGGATAGTTTTGGAGGTCCTCCGATAGCACCAGCTCTATGGGAAGTTGTCAAAATGCAAGTTCTGGACACGAGAAGTGCACTTCCTCGGGCATGTAGTGTCTGAGCAGGTGGTAGCGGTCGACCCATCAAAGGTTGAGGTAGTTGTTTCTTGGGAAGCACCCAAGAATGTGGCAGAAGTCCGAAGTTTCCTTGGGTTGGCGGGTTACTATCAGAGTTTCGTACCCAACTTCTCCCGAGTATCAGCCCCTTTAACAGCTCTGACCAAGAAGTACCAAGCTTTCGTACGGAGTGAGCAGTGCCAGTCATCCTTCAACTATCTGGAGGAGAAGTTGGTCAGTGCCCCAGTGTTGAGATTACCAGAAAAAGGGGCGGCTTATGAGGTGTTATGTGATGCTTCAGGACAGGGCCTGGGGTGCATGTTGATGCAGTGACAAGGGGTGATCTCTTATGGCTCCAGGCAGCTGCGTTCCCATGAGCGTAATTACGCCACCCACGACCTGGAGCTTGTAGCAGTCATTTTTGAGCTAAATTTATTGCGGCACTACCTCATCGGGGAACTCTTTTTGGTCTTCACGGACCACAAAATCTTGAGGTATATCTTCTCCCAGCGGGACTTAAACATGCGACAGCGGAGATGGGTGGAGTTCCTCTAGGATTACGACTTCGAGATATCTTATACTGAGGGAAAAGGAAATGTGGTGGCTGATTCCTTGAGCAGGAGGACGCATAAGGATGCGGTTCGATATTCGGCGGACGCCTGGAAGGCGATGGAGGAGTTGGGCGCCTTGCACCTGGATGCGAAGATGGATAGCCGCAGAGGCTGCCTGTATTAGATGACAGTGCAGTCATCCCTATGTCAGCAAGTGGAGGAGTCTCAGTGGGGAGACCTAGAGTGTGCAGTGATGCATGACCAAGTTGACCAGAGAAATGCTCCGGAAGGATGGACAGAAGATGGTCGGAACCGAATACTTTTTCAGAAAAAGTTGTTTGTTTCGGAGGCGATGCGTGGCAAGGTTCTCAGTGAGTTCCACAACTCACCCCTGGAGGTACACCCAGGAGTTTCCAAGATGTACCAGGGTTTGAAGAGGAATTTTTGGTGGCCCAGAGTTAAGAGAGCGGTGGTAGAGTTTGTGGCCATGTGCTTAGTGTGTCAGCAAGTGAAGGCTGAACATCGAGTTCCAGGTGGCCTACTGCGGCCTCTAGATGTCCCCTAGTAGAAGTGGGATGATATCTCAATGGACTTCATCATTGGACTACCAAATGTCCAAGGAGGGTACGATGCCATCTGGGTGGTAGTGGACAGGTTGAAGAAATCGGCTCACTTTCTGGCGATCATGGAGTCGATTGTTGTGGATGCTTTGGTACGAAAGTATGTGGATGAGGTGGTTCAGTTGCTTGGAGTCCCGAGGTCTATAGTCTCGGATAGGGATGCACGGTTTACCTTGCGAGTTTGTAGAGGATTGAAGCATGCGTTTGGCACCCATTTACGCCTTTGCACTGCATTCCATCCCTAGACGGTTGGAGAAACAGAGCACACCATCCAGACCTTAGAGGATATGCTGCAAGCATGTGTTATGGACTCAGGAGGATCATGGGTGCAATATTTGCCTCTGGTAGAGTTTTCCTACAATAATAGCTATCATTATACCATTAGCATGGCCCCGTTTGAATCCTTGTACGGAAAGCCATGTTGTTCGCCTGTTTGTTGGACCGAAGTAGGAGAGGCAGACATCCTTGGTCTGGAGGTGGTTCAGAGCATGAAAGAGAAGGTTCAGCTCATACGGGAAAGGATGAAAGAGGCCCAGGACCGACAGAAGTCGTATGTGGATAACAGGAGGAGGCCCTTGGAGTTTGAGGTTAGAGACCATGTGTTCTTGAAGGTCTCCCCTCGGCGTGGGCAGCGGAGGTTCGGTAAAGGGAGAAAAATCTCTCCCAGGTTTATTGGACCCTTCGAAGTGTTGCGGCGGGTCGGCGAAGTGGCTTACCAGCTAGCATTGCCACAACCGCTACTAAGGATACATGATGTCTTCCATGAGTCCCAGCTGCATCGGTATGTGCACGACGATTCACACATCCTTGATTGGGGCGAGTTGGGCGTCGAGGAAGACATGACCTTTGTGGAGAGACCAGTGGTGATCGAGGATCGCAAAGAATAGGTGCTTCGCGGGTGAACCATCCCATTCGTTCGTGTGTTGTGGAGACATGGTGGGATTGAGGAGAGTACATGGGATAGGGAAGCACATATGCATGCCCAGTACCCAGAGTTGTTTTGAGTTTTATCCCTTGTTGTACCTATTGTGGTGGAACGTTTTGTCTTTTGGCTATGAAGTGTGCTAGTTTTCTTTCCTCTGTCTGTGTGTAAAAAGCCCCGGCTATGGGGAAGGAGAGAACCCGAAACCTAATAAAGACGCATTAAGATGGATGCGATTAAACCCGTGCGGGCGAGTCAATGCCGCCCAAAGCGAATAATATCTTCACATGGGGGTGGAGACTCCCCAACCAACATGCACGGGCAGTTTGGCATGGTATGTTTCTTGGGTCGAGACAGAATACCCAAGAATGTGGAAGGAAGTGTTCTTAGTTAACGATGAAGTTCACACTTGAGAGGTATCTTTCGGGGTGGTTGTTCGGACCCACCCTCCCCTTCTGGGTTGTTTAAATTCTTGAGGACGAGAATAGTTTGAGAGGTATATAATGTGATGACCCAGACTCTCTTGGTTCTTCCATTTTCCAAAATTCGGGTCCTAAAGGAGTGGCATCTCGGTGTGACCGATCGGCATCACCCGGCCTTTTCAAGTTATTCCCAGTAGCGCTCTTTTGCGCAAATAGGGTTTTTAAACCCTATTCTGACTGGTTAAACCTATTTTATGGACCTGTAACGTGCATAAGAGTTTTAATTAAATACTTAATCAATTCATGAGTCGGCTTAAACTACCCGACCCCCTTTTGTGATGAGTGGAGCCGTGTGGTCAACCCACAACCCCCGCACCTTACATGGTTTCGCGTTTTCACCCCAACCGTCCCCGGCTCTTATAAACTAAGGGTTAGTCGTAGTTTCTCTTTTCCTGGATCGTTACATTTCACAAACAACTTCTTGTGCATCGGGCACATCGTTATCCGTAAAGTTCCACGCCCGGCCTAAGCATCGATCGTCGATCAAACAAGTAGGGAATTTCTCCTTTGCCTCTATCTTTTGTGTATCATGCGGGGTGGGCGTGCTTTTGTTTCTGTAGAATTGGACAAACTAGAACTAATTAATGATAACAAACAAATTCTATAAATAAAGAAGGGGGGATGGCTGTGATCGTTGATGTTATCTTATATTTTGATGTTGTTTCTTTTATAGCCATCCTGGTGAGTTGTGCTGGATTATGCCTTCCGAAAATTGAGGCCGTTGGTGGTCGTTGTTTGTGCACAAATGAATCCTGCTGATGTTTTAAAAGGCATGTTTTTGGTTATAAGCTTCTGCTGTGAAAAGTGAATTGGTTAATCACGTATAGTCGGCTGACTAAATTGGAAGAACCCGGATCAACCCTTCTATGATAACTCCCAGTTAGAACACACGGGAATTTTAATCATGGAGTGTGTTATGTCGTTTAAATCTGAAAATACATGCAAGGCCCTGCTTGTGTTGGTGGTGGTAGTAGTTTGTTTTCCCTTCGGGCCGATTGCTGGAGATGTGGGAGGGGATGGGATCCCCTGTTCATTTATACCCTTAGTGGTTGTGTGTTTTTTTTGTGGATGGGATCTCTTGTTGGTATGGATTCGGTGGTTGTGAGTTTTAAATCTGGGTGGTTACTTGTTAATATCACAAATTGGGGTGGAATCCTCTGTTGTTGAGAACCAGGTGTGGATGTTTTGGTTGTTGCTTGATTGTTTACTTTTCTAAACTTGTGCCTATGCCTACTAGTTTCCCAGTAGTGCTTAAACTCAAACATTATTACTGAACATGAAACGAGAATGGGATGATGGGTTTTGTTGGTGAGACTCGTGACTTGTGAGTCAGATATTGTGGTGTTGTGTTCCGTAGGCCGGTTAGAAAAACCTAGACTTGGGTGAGTTCTTGTTACCTATATATATACTTGTAGTTTTGTGTTTCTGATTCACGCCCCACCCAAGTTGAGCACCTAGTTCCGAACACCCCCATTTCATGGGGGAGGGTGTTTTTACCAACACTATTATTAGTGGATGGTTATTAGCTCTTTTTCTGGTGCCTTTCCCGGATATCCCAAGTATCTTCGGGCATGCTGTGATGGCCTGAGGTCCATTATTAGCCCATGAACCTTTAGGCGGTGTGGTGTCGTGGTTGGCCAGGTGTGTGCGGCATGTGGTTTCCCAAGTGTCTTCAGGATGGGGCCCAAGTGTTTTCGGGTATGGTGGTGGTTGTTCTGGCCTAGATGTTTGCAGGCATGGTTACGTGTGATAGTTGTGGCCCAGGTGTGTGCGGGTGGGATCCAGCAGTGGGACTGCATGCGGTTGAGGCCCAGGTGTGTGTGGCGGGATTTCAGCAGTGGGACTGCGTGTGGTTGTGGCCCAGGTGTATGCGGGTGGGTGTGGCAGTGGGACTGCGGTGAGAATGGCGGGATTGGTCCGATGTGTAGGATGTCTCAATAACCAGTGGGAAAGTGGCACGGGGTACCCAAACATCGATGTGCTCTGATTATATATATTACTTGACTAGCGTTATTTGGGGAATGTTCCTTGGTGAGGCCTGGGGTGGATAGTTTACATTGATAGGTGTTTGGTTTACTCTTTTCTCAGAGGACATTAGCACTTTCCTCCACTAGTGCATGAGAGTCTTTGGTTTTCCCTACTGAGAGTACTTGTATGCTCACCCTACGTATATAAAAATGCTTTCAGGTTTCCAGGAGGACATTGGGGATCACGCGGGACCTTACTAGCTCGGACCTTTGGAGAAGTTTCAGTTTTTTTTTCTTTTCATTTTTGGTACTTACCTTGTAGTCACCTCTTGCACCTTGTGGCTTTTACTTTTGGAACATGCATGTGGGAATGGTTTACTTTTGGCTTTACTTATCTTCTTCCTTGGTGTTGTTGGGTTTCCTTCTCTTAATCTCTCAATCCTATAAAATAAAAAAAGGTTAATGCCTTCCATTTGTGATAAATTTCTATACCCTTGGTGCTAGTCGCCACTCCGGGACCTATTGAAGGCGGGTTTCAGGGGTCATTATCTCTCCTTCAACTTAAAGAAGGAAGGGCCTGGCAATCTACTGACCCTTCCCTCCTTTTGGTGAAGGCGGGTCGTGACAATTCGACCAAAATTCCAGTTGTTATATGTTCCAGAGAGTATTGTTTTTGGGTGGGAAGTTCTGAGTAGCTACAGTTGGGCCTTGTGAGTTTGAAAATGGGTTCTGTTTAGGTGTTTTTGCACCCTTTTCTCATTTTGAGGTCCCCCAAGGGGTGGGCCATAAGAGAAGACATTTATATACCTGTTTAAACTACCAAAAGGGTGTCTTCCAGTGCTTTCAAAGTTAGCAGAGGTATTTTAATGACTTGATAGCTTGAGTACCATATTTAAGAGATGTACTACCTCTTTTATAATTGAATATCATGTAATTCCTCACCTGTATTGATAGTAAGGAATCTTAAATGGATAATATGGATGGGTATTCCTATATTTAAATTATTGGTGACATTTTAAATGGTTTTTAAGGTATGGTAGGATCATAATCTTATGATAAATGGTTTTCATGAGTTGGTATCTTCATGGCTTGTTCTTTTTGACATGAGTCTGTATACTCAACTTGTTATAAATTTTTATCGTGAATTCTTGAATTCATGAATGCTTAATTGAATGGTTTTGTAGATGCCTTGGACAACTCTCAATGGATCCAGAATGAGGTAGTGGATTACTTAGGTTGATTCCTCCCATTGATTCATGATTCAATGGGATGCATCGGGCCTTGCTACCCCATAGATCTGGGGTGCTTATGATTGTGTAGGACTTGATATTGTCGTGCTCCTAGGACCGAACTCACTGCCTAACTGAGTTTCCACTTGAGAGGAAAATGGGACCCGATTGGATGCCTCAGACATGCTCCTTGGACCCAGCCCTTCATGGTCTAGATATTTATTACATGGATTCCTTTGCTTACTGACACCTATGATCTAGCCCTTGGGGTTTGCATATCACTATACGGCGTGGTCGTGTTTAGTTACATCAATATATGTCATGTCTGTGGGATACGTATTCATTTTCTACAATGTGGTTGTGGGTTGTAAGATAAATATGGATGTACGACATGGTTTTGTAACATTTATAATTATTATAGATACCTTGTAAGGGGCTCAATCTCCTTTACAGGTAGCCAGGAGGGATGTCCAGTTTTACTTATTATAGTAGACTTATTCCATGGGTTTATCAACATACTTACCCGTTGTTTACACTTGATAAAACCTTGGTAGAATTGTTGTTAGAATTGTATAAAATTGGGTTTTTACTTACTAGTGTGTTTATCTCAAACCATGTTTCATCCTTCTTGAGGACCCAAATAGATTATATGGTTTTAGGTGATGATAGCGGAAAGTGACTTAGTACAGGTTGTTGTTTTTGGCTTTAGAGTAAGGGAGGATAAGACCGAGATTTGTCTTGCGATGCTGAGATACCTTTTTTTTTGAATTTTGATTTTTTGGGACATGTACTATATTACGTAGCCTTGTACCAGCTTTGGTTTTTTAGAAACTTATACCATCTGGAACATTTTTTTATTTGAGATACTGCTGGTTATTGATATGTATATTCCTATCTTCCTGTATTACTTTTAGTTGTTTTCTTATTTATTTTCTTCCACTATTGCATGTTTTTGACTTCTTAAATGATACATCAGTAATAGGGGAATAGTCTAACTACTAACTCAGATAGGCCCTCGCTGCATGTTGGTAGTCTCTAGCATTTGGGGATATGAACTTGAGGACTTCGGGCCAACAAGTCTTGGGGAACCGTTTTGGGTGACATCAAGGAATGGGGCATTACATCACCGAGAGGAGCAGTGGTCACAGAGAAGGTATGGGTTCGTGAAGGCGGAGGCAGTGTCAGTGTCAGTGAAGGGAGGTGATGGCACGGGTCACTAGAGGAGGTAGGGGTGGCATGGATCGCACATTGGAGGTGGGTAAATTATGTTCAAGGATTGTTAATGATTTTGAAAAATAAAATACAATAAATAAATTATCAAATTTCATTTATTTCATTAAATTAAATATAAAATACATATATATAAGAATGAGATTAAATTTTATAAAAATTATTAATTTTATTTTTATATAAAATAAAATTATATTACGTGAATATAAATTTTTATTATAAAAATAATATTAAACAATTTATTGTTATGTTTTTTATTTGCTAAATTTAAATTATAAATTTTCTGAATTTATATTGACTATATTTTATTATGTTAATTAATTTTAAATATGTATTTTAAATTACCATTTGTTTATAGAATATCAAACATAGATTTAAATATATCAAATATCATTATGATTTAAATTTAATTTTACAAAAAATATATAAATAATTATTAAATGAACAAAATTAACATAATTTAACACTATTGATATTTGGAGAATATTTAGAATTAAAATCATTTAAGGATATATTATTAATAATATCTAAAAAATGGATATGGACATTCGTTGTATATATTGTAATATAAATATATAATTGGGTTCTCTAAAAATATAATGAATTTTTTTCTAATTAAATGGTTAATTGTAACATTTGATAAAGATGGAAAATGATTTTTTGGCAATAGTTATCATTACTAATTTATTCAAATGTTAATATAAAATGTTGGTATTATAATGATAAATATATAAACATAACTATTGGTAAAATAATTGTGGATATTGAATGATGAATATCACTATATATATATTGCTTAAAATAAGTGTTGGAATTAAAAATTATTACCAATAAAAATTAATATCTCTTGTAAATCTCATTTTTTTTCAATAGATATATTTTTTATCATTAAAT
Source organism: Viscum album (assembly GCA_963277665.1). Lineage (NCBI taxonomy): Eukaryota > Viridiplantae > Streptophyta > Magnoliopsida > Santalales > Viscaceae > Viscum > Viscum album. The sequence goes on from OY728130.1 coordinate 2,079,309,250, forward strand.
TTCATTCGGTATAATTAAATTTTTAGTGAATCCTTGGTGAGAACCTTCTTGGATTTTTTCTCAAATTCCACATGATCCTTCGAGATTTTTTAGACTATCTTCTTCTATGATTGAGAAAGGGTAAGGTTCCACATGGAGGTGGTATTAATTATTGATCCATTGGCATGGAAATTTTCATCCACTAAGACATGGGATTTTACCCTATCTTCTTTTATTTTTATATAGTAATTAATGTTTTTTACTATTTTAATTCTTGTACACTTCCCTTTGTGGGGTGTCTTTTGTATGCATATTGAACTTTTATCTTTCAAACAAAATTCTTTTGAAAAAATACCCCCATTAATTTTTGTATGATGATAGGTGTTTTTCTCCAACCCATGGGAATAGGGAATTCCCTTCATGGAATTTCAATGCAGGATCAGTTATCGGGTTACAAAGGTACCCGAGAAAGTTTGTGAAAAAGTGGATTAGAGAACTAGGTTAATATTCTTGTTGATGTTAATATGTTTTTTTGTTTAATCATGTCAGAACATAAGAGGTAGGTTTTATTGTGTGTTTTTTCATCTCAATCCACAATGAACATTACTTAATCATGGGTGGTAATGGAGAAATGTCTTGTGATCTAATTCTCTTATTTTACATGATTTCGATTCAGATATATTGAAATCCAAAAAAAATTGTCAATATATTGGGGTTAATTTTCATTGTAACACTGATTGAGTTTTAATGTTATGTCATTGATGATGTATACTGATGTTGTATAAAATCATGACTCCAACAATATGTTGAAATTAGTTATAAGAGGAATCTTATGATGAACCTTATCCATAGAACCGACATATGTACCCAAGTCTTGGAGAGGTTATTCTGTGTATTGTCTGAGCTCAAGGGAAGGCACCACCACCAGTTCCCCATGATACTTTATATATGTAACCTACATGGTTTTAACTATGTAATCTTTCTGAAGAATTAATTCACAAGAATTCACGTGCGTTCAATAGATCAAATGTTCCACAATTGCTTGAGGAATGGTTGAGCATGATTGATCATTTAGATGGGATCCTGGACACACCTAATGAAATCAAGGTGATGATTTCTGCTATCATACTAGTGGGAACAAATATAAGATGGTGGGAAATGATTATTATGGTGAATAAATAAGATGGATTAGAGTGAAATGAAATAAAATAAATTTTCAATGACAATTTCTATGAAACTTCAATGGTGTTGGGTAAGGATTGTGAGATTTTGAAACCAGATCATGCTATGAAGACCAAGACATAATATGAAAAATGATTTCCTAAGCTAGTGAGGTTTTCTTATGAGATATTATCAAATGAGTAGATGTAGACTCGATGATTCTTGTAAGTACATTGATAAAATATTTTCTTTATGGTTTTTTTACTGAATAAACAATCTTATAATGATTTGATGGATAGAGAATTGATGGTGGAAATGGACCTGGATGGAAAGTACGAGATGACAAGAGTTTCCTTTCCAACTAGTGTAAGTTTGAGTTCTTTATTGGAATGAAAATGGATGATGATTCACATTTATGTTCTCGAGAGAAGTGTAATTGTAGACCTCCTACATTTCCTGGAATTGGATAACTGATTTGGTACCAGTGTGGCTTGTTGGAGAATTCAAAGAGGGGTTTCACTAAGTCATCCAAGATATGTGGCTCCAAAAGATTCTCGGGTTAAATATCGATGTTATTCTATATCTATTACACTCTAAAGAGTTTTATGGTGTTATCATAGCTTTCTATGATTTTTGAAAATCCAAATACGTCATGTACAATGGGGTTCCATCCACAGTAATCCCAAAACATGTTTCATCAAGTAGTGGAAGATTCTCTTGAGTAATTGGATACAGGTCCAGTAACCATTAAAGGTACCATCACTATAGCTTCATCATTAGTGAATTATTTATTTGATATTAAAACATCCCATTAATTTATTTCAGCCAAATTGTTAATATGATAAATAATTGTATATATATTTTGTCTTATGTGATGGATATTACAACACCACTTCAAATTAAGAGAGAGAAAGGTAACATTAGTAATTCTTGTGTGTTATCTCTAATAGATATCGATCTTGACTGGATTTCTCTAGTTATCGACATTAATCTTATTGACATCACATTTGGGAGGTATTGGTTCATTTCTAGTAAATCTTGAATTTATAGTTCTCCTTAATGTGTCTCCTTTACAACACATAGTGGGGTTTTTAGAATATTTCTTTGAAAATTGTGCTAATGAGGGAAAAATCCAGAACCTATTACCTAAAGATGGGAAAAGGGTTATCTTTATTTGACATTGACTTATATTGAGAATATTGGGCGGTTTTCTCCCACCAGTTTTTGTAGATTCTTTCTATGTGTTCCCTTATGAATTCCCTTTCCCCCCACTGGTAAGAGAAATTCATATATCTATAAACTTTTTGCATGGTAGTCAACCAGTTTTCATTCTCTCTTATGAAATTGAACCAATTGAAATAAAGAAGTTGATGATTAATTTGGATACTTTTTTGGGGAAAAACTATATTTTCTCAAGAGTGACACCTTGGGATGTGCTGATTCCTTTAACTAAGAATTATTATTGGAAACTCAATAGTGTTATCATAAATAAAAAGTATCTGTTTCAATAGATTTAAGATCTATTTGATTAATTTCTAGGGGAGAATTGATTCTTAATATTTTATTTTCATTCTAGAATCTATAATTTGAGAATAATGGAATTAGTCATTCAGGAAAATGGCCTTTTAGATCATGTATAGTTGTTATGAGTACCTTATAATTAATTTTGGTGTATAAAATTCCCATAAATAATTTATTAATTTTATTAACATGATTTTCCATGAGTATATTGATTCATCCATGGTAGTCTTTGTAAGTGAAATCCTCAATTAATCATTGACTGAGGAGGATCATGTGCATCATCAGAGAACTATTATAAGATTTCTAATAAATTACTAAATTTAATACTTGTTTTTGAAATGAGATTTTGGTACTTGGAAAGTGAAATTCTTGGGACCGGTGGTGTTAGAACATGGAATTTCAGTTGATCCTGAAAATGGGAAATTTGTTATGACATCAGAATAACCATAAAATGATATCATTATTAGGGTATTATTGGTCTTAGATGGTTATTATTCCTGGTTAATTAAGGAATTATCAATGCTTTCTTCTCTAATTATTACTCGTACTAATAAGGGAATCATGTTTTCAAATGAATTTTATTTCAAAATTCTTTCATCGGTCAAAAATTCTTCTCAACTATTTCAACTATGTTTACTATTCCATTGGTTGGATAGAGAAATGTGGTATTCATTGAAGAATTAGTACAGGGTTTGGGACATATCATTATTAAATGTGATCAATTTTTATGTATCTCATATACATATTGAACATAAGAAGAATAATTATAGACATTACCTATAGATTCCAAATGTGATGCATGCACATAAGAGTTGGTGGAATAACCTTGATATAGACTAGCCTACATTGTATTCAGACCTAATGATCTTGTGAGTATTATCTTCACTAAATTATTTTAGTCTTCGCGTGAGGAATCGGGTTAATTAACAACAATATTATGAATTTTTCATCGCATATACTCGGGGGAATGGTAATTTCATGGTCAATGATTTTAGATGGAAACTAATGACCCATGTAGTGAAGGAATCACCATAATATTGTAATATGATGGATCTATCTAGAAAATTTCATATTAGATCCATGGAATCTGAGGTTTTAGTTTATTGGCCTATTGTTCAGCAAACATTATCTCTTATCGATATGTTTTTTTAGTAAAAATATCTTGATGATGAGTTACACATCATTAGATACGCACTTTATGGCGGGTATAAAATACATAATTGGTCCTTCTCCAACAAGGTAATTCATTAAAATCAGAAACTATTTATTGTTCTATTAGAGGAAAGGAATGATATGATGGGGGATATCAATATTTCCCCATGAGCTATGCACCCATGAACAAAAAATATGGTCTATTTCATACGACATAAATTATACTCCCTAGGTATTAGAATAGGAATATCCAAAATTTTCTATCACTATTATCATATACAATAGGTCATGGATGAGAATCATAATACTTTGTGTTTTCTTCAGCCACTTCATGTCATCACATGAAATTGGGATGAGATCTCTACGGACTATGTGGTTGTGTTGTTGTGTACCTAGATGAATAAGAATATGATATGGGTTTTGATTGATTAGAGAACTAAATTTTTTTAGTTTATACCAATTCAAGTTAAAACCAAATTATAGGATATGTGAAATATCTATTTGAAGATGATTTTTCATTTTCATGGGGATCCATTAACTATATAATCTAATAGAGAACCTCAATTTACTTCTTTTTTTGGAGAGGCCTTCATGTGGTATTGATAACTAATATCTGTTTCAGTATGTCCAACAATCCATTATTGCATGGCCAAATGAAATCTACTATAATGATTCATGAGGATACAATTCATGCCTTTTTTCCCTACATTATATGGTATCGTGAGGACCATCTAGTATTTAATGAGTTTTTATATAATAATAGTTAATATTCAATTATGAAAATGGTTCATTCAATGGCCTTTATGGTCAGCCTTGTAGATATCTATTTTTTTGGTCTAACATTTGTCAAAGTTCCATAGTTAGACCATGATTGGTTCAAGAGCTGATAGAAAATATTCTGATGATCAATTATATAATTTTAGAGGACAGTGATGACATGACTCTTATGTTAATATTCATCATATACCATTAGAATTTTTTTTGGAGACCAGGTTTTCTTGGATGCTCCCCAATGGGTGGGTCATCGAAGACTTAGGATGAAAAGAAAGATTCCTACACTTTTTATCAAACCTTTTTAGGTTGTTGTGTATGTAGGAAATGTTTATTATCATTTAGTACTTCCATGATATATGATGTCAATACACAATCTTTATCATATATCCCAGATACAAGAGTATCTATCTGATCAATCACATGTTCTAAAATAGAGTGATCTTGATGTTGAGATCTACTTATCTATGATTTAAAAAATTATAAAGATATCGGTATCTGAAACCATGTAAGTTCATAGTATAACTATATCTTTTTTAAGAGATATGGAAGAATCGTTCTAATTTTATAGATATTTGAGAGTGGGAGGAACTGATGAGAGAGTAGTGGTCTTAACTTTTTTACATTGATGCTTTTGAGTAGGATTTCAGGGGATATAAATTTTTTATAGTGGAGAGGTTTTATCAGGTAATTATGACTTTAAGGTATATCTACATAGTTATTTTAAATAGGATTTTTTAGGATTTCATTTGGGTTTATTTTTGATGAATTTGGGAAATTTTGGTAATATCTACGATAGTTAAAGGTTGGTGCACAGTTTGTGTAAACAATTAGCCATATTGATGGAAACATGGAAACCTGAACAATGGAGTTTTGAAAATCTAGTACATGGTTTTAATATCTTTACACACACTTATAAGAATCTATGAAACCCACTAAAAGTGGTTCATTGATTGGGCACATGATTTGGTCTAATAGTGTGCCACAACGCAACTATCCATGTTTTAGAGATTTATATTCTGAAAAATGAATTTTAGAACACATAAAACCCTTTTATTATGTTCCAAATATACTAAACTCGACCTCTAACATTTTATTCTACTATAGGATCTCCTAAGAGATGATTTGGGACCATTTACACACTCATAAAAGTGAATCAACAATTGAATAATGATGTTCGGTCCTCTCATTATAGTTCCCTCTTCTAATTCTATTTCTCCCACTCTCCCTTATTTCCTCCAAAGGGTTTCATAGATCTCATTACTTATTAGAAGATCTAGTAACCTTTTTTCATATTAGATCGTAGTGTATTTCCTAGATTACATTGAAAACGATTTATATTTGAAAATACTAATTTGAGTTTTTCATTTTGAGATCTTGTGTTTCTTACGTAGGTTCCTCCGTCATGATGCCCGATTTTTATAAACACAATTTTTTTTGATTTTTTTATTAGGATAAAATTTCATATTTTTTTCAATTATTTTATTAAAACCCAAATTCCATTGAAATAATGGACTTTATTTGTGAATTTTCATTTTTGGCATGAAATTGTGAAAAATCGACAATTTCATTGAATTGTGTTGTGTTTGTGAAGTTGATGGAAATTAATGAAATTTAAATTATTGAATTTAAATTATGAATTTGGTTTCATATAAAATTGTAAAATTTAATTATAGAAATTGATTTCATGAAATTGATTTCATGTTTTACTTGACAAAAATGTGTTAAAATGCTTTTTTTTGAAATCAATGTGTTTTATCGTGGAAAAGTAATGTTTTTTATTTAAAACATTTGTGTTGGTCTTTAAATGGAAAATTTCAATATATAAAATTTATTATAGTTTTAAATTTATTTTAATAAGTATTAATGTAAATTTACCATAATGATTCGTTAATTAGTTCACATTCAAGCTATAGGTAGTTAGTTACATGTTTTTATATTAATTTATGTTTTACAATGATCCGAAACATAAATACATCATTTAAAATCCCGACCATTATGGTGATGAAGTATTACTATCTAGTGTCTAAGGTGGAATTTGTATAAACATATTTCCATGTCACCTTGACTGTGCAGAGTCCTCTATCTGGAAAATATCATACCTTTTAGGAATAAAACAATTTTGATACTATTTTTTTTGAAATGAATACATGAAATTATTGTAAATTTTTTAACAGGCCTTTTGAAGTTATATTTATTATTCTATTTAAAAAAATTGAGATCATTTTCTAAATGTATTTACATCATATAATATGTAAATCATGAATTGTTTTAATTACTCTTTTGAAATTACGCACCTTTTTCACTTAAATTGATTGATATACATGGTCGCTAAATTTTTGGTATTTTATTATGTAATCATTGGTTAAACACAACTGGGTTTTATATCACACCATACATGGGACTGTGAATTTTTTCTAGATTATCTTGGATGAGGTTTGAGGAAGGGTAAAGCACCACATAGTGGTGGTAGTATCCGTTGGTCCTTGGGATTGATGATTTTATTTCACTCAGATGTGGTATCTAATCCTATTTTCTGGTACTTTGCTAGAGTGATTGGGAATGTTTACCTATTTTACATCTGGTACACTTATCTTTGTGGAGTTTCTATTGAATTCATAGTGTATTGTTGTCTTTATTCTCCATTTTTATGCAAAAAATCATCCCCAATTTCATTTAATATGATTCAAGATGCTAGTTTCCACCTATAAATGATCCAGAACACACTTGGTACACATTATTGTCTACTCTGCATTTTTAGTTACCAGGGTTCCTAGTATGGTTTATGAAATGTATAAGATAATGTGTAAAATATTACATAATATTAGAAGAAATGTAAGAATTTTTTTAGAAGGTACTCGATAAAATTTTTAGGAGCATTTTAAACATTTTATATATAGTCTAGGAGATGCATAATATATAAATTGAGACAAATTAGATAAACCTATATTTTTTGAGATAGCATTGAGAACATTCATGTGATAGACCATCAGATTAATGATATAAATTGTGATCTAAATGAGTTAAACTGGAACATACATGTAATATATGATAAGGATGAATATATACATATAAAATTGACTTCATAAAGTGAAAAATATTGTATGATATGTGTATTAGAAGTCAATACTTATATGATATATATAATTAATAGAATACTATGAGAAATAATTTGAAATATATTTCAATATATGTATAATTTATTAATTTTTTCAAGTTGAGATCTTGGAACAAAATAATTTTTATATTGACATTCAATGATTTGGAACATAAATGATATATATAATAATATATCTAGTGGGTCATTTTGAAGAACATAAACATTTATTTAAAAAAATGAAATGAATACTATAAGACATAAATACCATATCATGTTCAATGAAAAATGAATATTTCGAAAATGTACGATTAGAAAATTCTTACCTTTCAAATGTAATGATATGGAAATTTAATAGAAAATATATAGAGGATTCAAAGAGATTATTTTATTATAATTTAAATGAATAAAAAGTGGAGAAAACCATTGTATACAATTAATAATCATGATCAATAGTATAATAATTTTAGTTTTATAATTTAGAATTAAGATTTATAACTTTTAGAAAGATTGAAACAGTATTAAATATTTTATTGAATAATGATATGAAATGTGTATTAATATTAAATAACGATAATAATAAACGAAATATGGAAAAACAATAAGTTAAGTCTCATGTAATATCTTATCTTAGACAGCAGAGTTAGAGTTTTAAATTGGCCTCAGGTACTCATCCCAAAAGTCTAGAGGTTGTTAAATAGTGTTAATGGAATGATTGAAGAAATCAATATAAAATGAACTCATAATCATAACACTCACTCAAAACTATTATAACATCAATCAAAATATTAGCATCTTGTAAAAAATATAAAAATACTCACATTAGTATCCCATAATCAAATATACCACATATAATAAATTTTGTAGTTATATATAATATATATTTTATGAATATAAGTCTATGGTTGATTTACATATATATGAAAAATATATAAATAAATTAACTAAAAACCTTGATTATATTCATTCTTTACCTGATACTCCCTACCTCCCATTATATTATATCATCACTATTATATGGTCCTTTAACATGAAATATGAACCATGAATTTTAAACATCCACATCGTCCAAATATATGGTTCGAGTTTATATTACCAGTTATATATAACAAATATAAATCATCCATATAATGAAATATTATATGTATTCATGTGATGTGATGTTGTTTCGCACGGAATTCGGGGATGACCTCCTGGATGGGAGATTCAAACGTTCTGATCGGTTTCTAACGGGTTTGTTCGTAGAACCGGAAACATCCAATGATTCCACATCCGTTTGGACCTACTTTCCAAAGGTAGGAACTCACTAGCTTGTGGGCTAATGAGGCTTAGGAATTTTCATTGGTCGAGAAGATGGGAGGTCGGACTCAGCACACCTTTTTGAGGGGAATTATTGTCTACTCCGGGACTCTCTTTATAGATTTAAGTTAAGTTTTTGAATCCTTATTACATTACCAAGTATAAAATGAGCTTTCCTTCAGTTTAACAATAAATGATGTAAGAAATTTAGAGGATCTTTTATATGTATTTTAGGTTCTTCATCAATAGAGAATCATCTGTATCTATTTTGAGATTCTTAGTCAATGGTATCCTTCAAAAACATTTATAAACGTCTCTTGGTCATTATGATGACCAGGCTGGTTTTAAAGCCACTCAGTGGGGCACTTGAAGTTTATCGTCATTCAGAAGGACATGGATTATTTCAATGTTTGGATCGAACCCATAAATGGGCTACCTACGTATCCTTTGTTTTGGAAAAGGAATCAGAACCCACATAGTTCGAGTAAGGGGGTATAACGTTTATGATTGATGGCTCAAAGAAGGATGTCCTAATTACTTTTACACTCTAAGATCACGTGAGTCATGCTCGGTGTGAGAAACAAGAGGTATTGGTAAAAAATTAGACAATTGTTCCATGAATGATGCAATCATAAGAAATAGTTTGGGGATTATGTATGTATAACTTCCCAGATAGATGAAGGTTTCAGATTCACTTTTAAGGAGAAAATCCATGAACATGGTCCATAAGGGTATATGTGCTTCATGGAGATTTGAATACTCTAATCTTGGGTCTTACTCCTAAGGAGGATTCCCAAGTTAAGAGGGGACTTATGATTGGGTTTGACTCCTGAAAAGGAAACCCAAATCAAGGGTAACTTAGGACTGGTTAAAGAGAAGTTAGGGGACTTGAGGATTATTCTTGAAAAGGAAGCCCAAGATTATAACTGGGACTTATTCCTGAAAAGGAAGCACATGTTAGGGGTTAAGGTTTGGGGCTTACTCTTGAGGAGGATGCCCATATTTGAGATTGGGGCTTACTCCTAAGAAGGATTCCAAAATTAAGGGACTCGGGGCTTACTCCTAAGAAGGATGCCCATATTTGAGATTGGGGCTTACTCCTAAGAAGGATGCCCATATTAGAGGACTTGGGGCTTACTCCTAAGAAGGATGCCCAGATTAAAGGATTATGATTTGGGATTACTCCTAAGGAGGATGACCAAGTTAAGGAATTAAGGTTTGGGGCTTACTCCTGAGGAGGATGCCCATGTTTGGGAATTTTAAGAATTTGGGGCTTACTCCTAAGGAAGATGCCCAGATTAAAGGACTTATAACTGGGGATTATTCCAAAAAAAGGAGACCCAAGTTAAGGATTCTCTCATATTAAAGGATGAGGTTGAATGAATGAACTCTCCATATTTAGTGACATAAGGATATTTAAATCACTAGGTTTTGAGAGATATTCCACATAATTTCATTCAGATAAGGAAGTCAAATCAAGAAATCATGCCATAAATGGCTTTGAAGAGTGTCTTGAAGACTGAATCTTGAAAAGGAAAGGTGTAATGGCTTAAGAGGGGAAAAATGGGCATGATGGGCACAGAAAAAGGTAGGGGCGCGCAAGTCTTGAAAGGCGCGCAAGTCTTCCATGGGCGCGCAAGTATTGGTCATGCAGGTATACCTAAGCGACATGTGGGGTACTTGCGCAATTTTCAACCAGCATTAGAATACTTGAGAGACTCTTTATTAATCACTTTAGAATCCTCTTGAGGTTCTTCTAGAAAAGGGACGCGCAATTTCTATTGAAGGAAATAAGTCGGCGCGCAAGTGTTGATAAGTTTCAACACTTATGCCTTCCTTATTCACTTTTGATCTTCCGTTCTAGGTAAGAAATTACCTTAGAAGTGTTTCGGAAGCTTTGAGAAGAGACATGGGCGTCGGGAGCTTCAATCCGAGTTTCTGGAAAAAGATCCCCTTGAATGGGGGGCCCATAGGGTCTATTTATAGGAAAACGAAGTCCATGGGAGGTTACCGGGCGGTTATCACTTAGGGCGCGCAAGTCACTTGCGCGACCTAAAGCGTCGCGCAAGTGTACTTGTTCGACAGTGATATAACTTGCGCGGTGCAGGTGCTATTGATCCTTTGTTCATGCCTTTGTCGATTTTTTATATTTTCTTCAAAGGTTGAATCACATTGAGCTCAGGTATTCCCATTTTCCAATCTTTAGATTCTGTGATGAAAGGAGCGTCAACAAAAGCCCCCCCTCAGATTTGGATCCAGAAAGAAATGAGGATTTGACTCTGAGGAAATAGAATCCATCCAAAGGAAAGGGGGGGGGGGGGGGGGCGCAAGTCTTCAGGGTACAGAGGTCGGCGCACAGGTTTGCGTCGCGCAGGCCTTGAGCGCACTGGGTACGACACGCAGATAGGCCTCCTGGCCTATAAATTCATGGCCTCACCTCCGTACAAGCATCCGGATTTCCGGACATCATACCTTCTCGAGCTCTCACTGCGCAGGTCACCTTAGCCGCGCAGGTTGCTCTGTTTTCTAGTGTTTTCCTTGATGTCGCGCTACTGTAAAGGTATTTGTATTTGTGCGGTTTATAGTTGCGCGTCAAAAACTAGTGCGGCACATGAATACTTGCACGCCATATTTTAGAGTTGCGCACCTTAATGCCTTATCCATTGCCATTTTTTTCATTTAAGAGTTAGTTTATTCATCTTTTGTGCAGATTCAGTGGTCCCCAAGGGAATTGGAACGGCTGATGAACTGGCTAGCAAGCGGATTGATGACATGATAAACATTATTGGCCATGATTACTATGATATCTGCAACAAAACTCTCCCAGATTTGGCTATGTACTTGAAGAAATATCATCCTAATTTTCCACAGAGCATCCATCTGCCTCTGTCTGGTCATGGTCATCTGCAAGGAGTCAATGTTCCAAATGCAAACAATTATACACCTGAGATGCAGCTGCACTGCTACTCCTCTATTTCGGTTATGCTGTGTATTAAGAGAAACAACAATGGTGTGAACTTTCAAATTCTTCCTCTATGTCATTTCCTTGCAGATATGAAAATGGAAAACCCATGGGCTGAAATGTTTTCCACTGCCGGTTGGTGGAGAGAAGACAAACATGGTATTAGAGCGATATCTGAAAAGAGTACTCTCTCCAAATGGCTCTTTACTTCAATTCTCCATTCTTAAATCTATGTATCCATCTTCCATGTCACTTGGACAGAAAAAGAGTCACTGTTTGATCAGTAGAAAATTTTCTCAAACCGCACTTAAGAACATCATTTTACAATTGTTCCAAGAAGAGCTGGTATCACTGCATCTCTTATTGTATCCAGTTGAATGAATGAATTCCAGGTGGTTGCTGATGAAGCTCGGGATTCCGTAAATCAAATGAAGTGTTATGTTGAAAGCCTCTTGTAATTCATGAAAAAGATAAGAGACTCCAGTCTTTGGATGTACTTCTAACTCTTGTGTATCAATGAAAAAAAACACTTTCATCTTCAATAATTTGTACCTGCATTCTTTCATTACCTGCTTCAAATTTACATAAGCCAATGGGCCTAGTAAGCATATTTTGATTTTTACTAGGATTATTACAAATAACCCTACAAACTTTGAATCTTTTAATTGCTCAATATTACCTAAATCATACAAAATTGTATATTTAGTGAGCTAGAACTTGACTTTTATTCAAAGTTCATTTGTCTTTTGTGGGCAGTTTAAAGTCATGCATGCCAGACATAAAGGGGATAATGTTTAAGTTCGAAATAACTTTGACCAAAATGGATTAAAATTGATTCAATTCCTTGACGATTTATCTGAAAATATATTACCATACTCAAGTATGAGAGAAAATATGTAAAATATGGCTTAAGAATATTTGAAAATTAGGAATGATATGAAAAAGAGCTAAAAAACATTAGAAGAAGTAGTTTCCAAGAATGAAGTTACTATTATTTAACAAAACCTGTTAGGGGGTTGAAATATGCAGGGCCATCTATGGGCATTGGCTGCATGGTCAATTAAATAGTATCTTTCGGCTGACAATTATGTTATGTGGACTGTTTATGCAAGGCCACCTATGGGCACGTGCTGCATAGTCAGGTGAAAGAACTCTCAAAAATTTACTTTCCTAGTGCTAAAAGCCAGTGAAAGTTTATAGAGATTCAAATTTTCTAAAGTATAGTGTTTGTTGTATGAAAATAGGTACTTGAATATGGAGAAGATATTTCCGAACAAGAATATCGAAGAACTGGATGAATATCACTCCTACGAAGGTCTGACCCAAACGTAGGGAAGAAGAATATACCATAGACTTGAATACATTCAGATCATGAAAAAGGATATGGGACAAATATGTTAAGTATGGCTATTTTTTTTGCGGATCCCTACATACTGTCGTTTAAGACAAATAAGTACAAAAGAGGCATTCTTCCCATGAATGAAGTTACTATCATTTAACAAACCCGTTAGGGTGTTGAAATATGTAGGGCCACCTAAGGTAATTGGCTGCATGGTTAAATAAATAACATCTTTTGGCTGACAAGTCTGTTATGTGGACTGTTTATGCAAGGCCACCTATGGGCATGTGTTGCATAGTCAAGCAAAATAATTCTCAGAAGTTTGACATTTTTTTGACTAAAAGTCATGAAAAGGGTTATGAAGATCTGAAAATATTTATGGTTAGGATTATAACACATAAAGATGGGTATTGTCCAATATATATAGAGATACATAGGTCAATGATAACCATAATCATGTTGTGGCTGGGTCCGGAATTGAAATTTTGGACTTCACTACGTATCTCATAAGAATGAGAATCAAGCCATACGTAGTTCTTGAAATTCAGTTTAACGTCGTGCAGAACGAAAGTATGAGAGATCTTAGTTTAGGTTCATAGAATTCGGACCATAATAATGAAAAAACAGTGTCTATTTTCATGAGGAATTTTTCAGCTAAGGGACTGAAAGTGAAATTTGGGGTTAGGCCCAAAAGACTTGGGACTTGATTCGAGTGATACTCGAATGTTCCTACGTATCCCATAAGGATGGGAATCAAGTCCACGTAGTTCTAGAACTACCCTTTGTACAAATTTGGTTCGTACATGTGAAGGGTGAAAGGGGACTTCAGTGCAATGATGGTTTAACCTAAGATAAAAAGTTTAGGCATTACCATGTATGCATGTAGTCTTTTGAAATGAAACATGATTGAAAAAATCAATGTCAATAATAGTTCTCTCTCAAATGAGTAAATCAAAGAATATTGTAGTTTATTGACGTACCGGACAAAAGTGTTGTATAGTTTAACGTCATATAACAAGGACGGAAGTGAATCAATGTAAAGATATTGATTCTAGGGGCGGTTTCACGAATCAACATCATATGAGATGGTGGTGAACCGTTGTGAAGAGATTGTTTTTGGGCTTGAACCCTGGGAGGTTTCCTACATACCCATCCTGGAGGGAAAGGATCAAAGTCCGTGTAGTTCAATTAATGAATTAATTAATGATCAAGTTGTTCTTGGGGGAAACGATCTAATAAAAAATGTTGTTGGGACTTACACATGGTTAGGGGCCCAAAGAGAGTGTTATGGTTGAGGTTTTCTCTAAGCTCACGTGAGTCATACTCGGTGTGAGAAACAAGAGGAAACAACAACCTTAACGATGCACAGTTTAATGTCCTGTAGGACATATCAAGGGACTATGCAGTTTAAAGTCTTGCAGTTAGGACTATTGGTGCTACACAGTTTAGTGTCATGTAGCATGGACAAAATAACAGTTTAATGTCATGTAGGACATATCAAGTATTTTCTGTATAGTTTAGAGTCATGTAGTTAGGATGATGAGGACAATACAGTTTAACGTCATATTGGACGAAAGGGGGATTGTGCAGTTTAATGTCATGCTGGACCTTTGATGATTATATAGTTTAACGTCTTTTCGGACGTAAGGGACTTTTATACAGTTTAGCGTCATATATTTAGGACATCACATTTTAACGTCTTGCTGGACGTAAGGGACTTGAAAATAGTTTATGGGCATATGCATGGACCAGGGATGATGCAGTTTAAGGTCATGCTGGACGGTTTAGGGAACTTTTTCATAGTTTAACGTCGTGTGGGACGAAGTTGCAGTTTAAGGTCATACTGGACCATTGCTTCTTATGTAGTTTAACGTCTTTCCAAACGTAAGGGACTTTTCTACAGTTTAACGTCATGTTGGACGAAGTGGTGCTGCACAGTTTAGTGTCATGTTGCAGGGACATCTTCTTTTCTACAGTTTAACGTCATGTTGGACAAAAGTGCAAATAGTTTAAGGTCATATGCATAGACCATTGATGATGCAGTTTAAAGTCATACTGGACTATGGTTGATGTAGTTTAAAGTCATACTGGACTAAGGTTGATGTAGTTTAAAGTCATACTGGACTATGGTTGATGGAGTTTAAAGTCATACTGGACTAAGGTTGATGCAGTTTAATGTCATACTGGACTAAGGTTGATGAAGTTTAAAGTCATACTGGACTTAGGTTGATGCAGTTTAAAGTCTTACTGGACTAAGGTATGAACCAATTGTAAGAATCTTGGTTCTGGGGACAATATTTTGTGTTTATAAAATTTTTTCTTCAGAAATCTGGCATTTGTTGGAGTCGTGATGAGTTCTCCATCCGTTGAGATTAATGAATAAGCTCCATTGTAGTAAACCTTATGTATTGAATAATGTACTTACCATTTTGGTTCAAGCTTGGGAGGCTTCTTTCCTGGTATCATTGGTGTTCTGAGAACTAATACCAATTCTCCCTGAATGAATGAACGAAGACGAAATTTTTTGTTAAAAGCTCGTGCTATTCGATTCTGATAGAATTCCAAGTGGTGAAAAATGCGCAATCATTTCTCATCTAACTGTTCCAATTAATTCAATCGCTTTTCGGATTGCTCATCTGTAGATAACTAATCACAAATGGCTACTCTGAGTGAGGTCAATTGAACTTCAATTGGCAAGACTGCTTCTGTTTCATATACCAACGAATATGGAGTTGGCCGCGTTGCATTGCAGGTGGTAGTCCGATAAGCCCATAAAGCATGAAAGAGTTTATCAGGCCATGACCTCTTATCTTTATCCACCATCTTTTGCAGTATATTTGAAAGAGTCTTGTTAAATGCTTCTATTTGGCCATTGGCCGCCGCATGATACCTAGATGAATGGTTGGATTTAATGTTGTATTCTTGATACAATTTCTTCATCTCAGAAGAACATAAGTTGGTGTCGTTGTCCGTCAATATGGTATGAGGGACACCAAATCTAGTAATGATGTTAGACTTGATGAAGCTAACAATGCATTTAGAACTGACTTCTTTGAGAGGTACTACCTCTTCCCATTTGGAAAAGAAATCAGTAGCAGTAAGAATGTACTTAAACTGCTTGGCCGTATCTGAAGGGTAAGGTCCCACCATATCCATTCCCCATGTGGAAAATGGCCATGAGTATTTAGCTGTATGAAGCAACTCTGAAGGTTGATGAATGAAGTTGGCATGTACATGACATGAATGACACTTCTTTGTGAAATCAACACAATCTTGTATCATTGAAGGCCAAAAGTATCCAAGCCTTCGAATTTGATTAGACAATCTATGTCCAAAATGGTGGGCACCACAGACTCCTGCATGCACTTCTTTCATGACAGCCATTGTCTCTTCACCATCCGTGCATCTAAAGAGAACTCCATCAAAACCACATTTGTAGAGAAATTTCATTAGGTGTTTTGGGCTATCATAAAGAGTAAAATTGACCACACGTCGCCGGATTTGTTCTTTCTCGGCTCTATCAGGTGGAAGTGTTCCATTTGGAAGGTATTCCCTGATAGGTGATATCTATCCTGTAGTATGACCATATGGTTCAGGAATGGGACTAATTTCATTAATTTCCTCTGTTTTGGCTTGAACATAAGGTGAAATTACATGATAGTGGGCAATACTGATGGTTGTCTCGTCCCGATTTGGATCTGCTAGAGCTGTGTCTATATTAGCCAGTGCATCAGCTTGAGCATTTTGTGATCTTGGGACATAAGAAAATGTCGGTTCTGAAAGGAATTCCACCATTAACTCTCTTATGTAATCATACAAAGGGATTAATTATTCTTTTCTGATGGCACAATCCCCATTAAATTGTCTGATTACCAGGTCTGAATCACCTTTCACCTTTAAGTGATTCACTTGTGCTTGAAGCGCAAACTCCAAGCATGTAATAAGAGCTTGGTATTCAGCTTCATTATTAGTAACACCTTCCCACAATAAAAAAGAATAAGGTAACACTTCTCTATCTGTAGAAATGAGTACAATTCCTAAACCAACTTTGTTTAATTTAGGATTTTCCATTTTCTTCCCTGTTGGACTTCTGGAAGCACCATCAAAATACATTTCTGATGTTTGAGGATTCTATTGAAAAGAGAAAACTTCCTCATCAGGGATTTCAATATCTGAAGATGTGTCTTCCATGGAAGGATGTTCATCCAAGAAATCAACCAGATCTTGGACCTTTATTGCCTTTTGAGACACATACTGAATGTCAAACTGCTGCAAAATAACTGCCCACCTTGCTAGACGTCCTGTAAGCATTGGACGACTAAGGATGAATTTGAGAGGATTATTGCGAGATACCAATTGGACCTCGTGATGTTGCAGGTAGTGTCTCAGTTTCTGAACTGAAAATATTAATGGTAGGCAGCACTTCTCAATACTTGAATACTGGGTTTCTGCTTCAAGCATAGTTCTACTGAGATAGTAGAGGATATTTTCATTCCCAGCATCATTCTTTTGAGCGAGAAAGGCACCCAATGATCTCTCTTGGGCTGTCACATAGAGGATAAGTGGTCTACCTTCAACAGGTGGCATGAGTACTGGTGGACTCAAGAGGTAGTTCTTGAGAACATCAAATGCTTCTTGACATTCTTCATTCCATTGGTATGTGACTCCTTTTTTTAATAATTTGGTAATGGGTAAACTTTTGGCTTCAAAATTGGCGATGAAACGCCGAATATAGGCTAAGTGTACTTGAAGTCCTCTTAATTCTTTCAAATTCTGAGGAGGTGACATACCAAAGATTGATTTGGTCTTCTCAGGATCGACACAAATACCACGATGGCGTACAAAAAAGCTGAGGAATTTTCCTGAGGTTACCCCAAAAGCACATTTTAAGGGGTTCATCTTCAAATTATGTTGTCGAAGCTTGTGGAATATGAATTCCAAATCAGCCAAGTGATTAGAACGTTGTTTGGATTTAACTACCAAATCATCCACATAGCATTCAACAAACTTCCCTAAGAATGGTTTGAAGATACGATGCATGGCGCGTTGATATGTTGCACCTGCATTCTTTAAACCAAAGGGCATCACCCGGTAACAAAAGACACCTTGAGGAGCTCTGAAAGCTGTAGATTCCTCATCTTATGAGGACATTTGGATCTGATTATATCCGGAATATCCATCCATGAAGGAGAGTACTTCATAACCAGTCGTCGCATCAATTAAGTGTTATGTAATTGGAACTGGGAAATCATCTTTAGGACAATACCAATTAAGATCTCTGAAATCGATGCAAACCCTAATTTGTCCGTTCTTCTTCTTTACAGGGACAATATTAGCCAACCACTTGGGATATTGAACTTCTCTGACGATGTTAGCTTTGATTAGCTTATCCACTTCAGCTTCAATTTTGGAAGCATAAGTTGGGTGTGTTCTTCTCGCGGCTTGCTTAAATCCTCGATGTTCTTTTGGTAAACCCAAATGATGAGTAGCAACATCAGGATCAAGACCAGGAATTTCTGTATAGTTCCAAGAAAAAATATCTTTATTTTGCTTTAGAAAAGAAATATACATCTCTTGCTCTTTAAGGGTCATGGCCGCACTAATTAAAGTGGGGCGTGGATCTTTCTCTGTACCCAGATTTATTTCACTGAGTTCATCCACAGTGGTAGAGATACCCTCTTCAAATTCTGGAGGAGCATCTCAAAGACATTCCTCTTCCTCTTCATTATGTGCTATTTCTTCCGTTTCTACTTGCATAGTATATGACCAAACGAAATTCTCATGATCATAAGAGATGTCAAAATTTTCACATTTTGAAGAAGAAGCGTCCATTTCCGACCCTATTGATGATAAAGGGCCTTCTTTGGGAAATAAAGAGGAGATGATGGATTGAGAATCGACATCATTATTCACCTATGGTGTTTCTATAACTTCTTCTAGCCTGATTGGAGAAGTATAGATTTGTTGGACTTCAGCAGATGAAATGAAAACGTCACCACTTATGCTTTCATCACTGTTTGGTAGGTTACCAATTTCTCCCATGTTGTCTGGCTCAATTGCCGTAATTGACATTATGGATCTTTCCATAATAGTATTTTTATTTGGGCTTATTTTGTCAATTTTACAGATAGGTAACACATATTATGTACTCACATGTGTAAATGGATTTATTGGAATTTTCTACAAACCATATGGAGCATTAATTTTGGTAAATTCCTTTATTGTAGATTTTTCTCTTCCCTTCATGTGATAAAATTCTGCCTCAATGTATTGAGACTCACATGTCTTAAACGGGGCCTTATCACCATACAGTGTTCCAAATTGACCATTGAAATAGTATTTGAGACATTGATGATATGATGAAGGAATAGTTGTATGCTGATGTAGCCAGGGTCTTCCAAGCAAGACATTGAAATCTGAGTCTTGATCAACAATCATGAAATCTGAATTGGATACAAGATCTCCAAACTGGGTTCTGAGTGTAACTTCACCCAGTGGTTCTTGTTCATTTTTTTCATATCCTTGTAACATCATGGTAGAAGGAGATAAATCAGATTTCGTGAGGCCCAATCGACTACGTGTACGAATGGGCATGAGGTTGACTCCTGAACCATTGTCAATGAAAGCTCTTCGGATATCTACACCATTGACTTTTCCAGATATGTACAAAGGTTTTATGTGCCCATGCACAACCTCATCTTCATCTTTATCAGTAAAAAATATCACTTCATGGCATTCTGCAGGATTATTCTCTATGTGATAGACTTCAGCTGCAGCAATTTCAGCTTCAAACTCCTGAGGACTTGACAAAGCTTCGATGAGTGCTTCCCGAAGATCTTATGACAGATTCAAAGCATCCAAAATTGATAACATGGCTGGTACTTGGGCCAAGTGTTTCAATATATCATACTTTTGATCTAAAGGTCTGTGTTTCCCAACAGATATATGTGGTTTAGCAGGTACCTTGGAAGTAGATGCTTTGGAAGCTGATGCATCATGTATTGGGATAGAAGTTGGCAAAATCCTTGGTTTTGAACGATTAGACCGATTAGATCCATTTACTTGCTGAGATAAAGAAGATGGAATTTTCAATCGGTCTTCCAAAATAACTGTTCCAAGACTGATTTGACTATTGGCAGAAGAACTTGCTTGTTCTTTTTGAGCTCGCTGATGGGCTCTACCACGAGTTTATGCTGCATACACAGTGCTAGCAGGGGTAGAATTGGAGTAGTGTCTTCGGAAAGATCCACGTTTTCCCCTGTATCATGAACCTCTAAAACTTCCTCGGATTCCTTTATTTGATACAGGGAATTCAGGCTCATCCAGACTGGAATATGGACCTGTTAATTGAATCATATTAACAGAACCGAAGATTAACTCTTCGTCTAATAAAGACTCTGCCTGGTTAGCCTGTTTATGCTGTGCCTTTTGGTGGGGCGGTGCCCGTGGCTTTGAAGTAGATAGCATGAAATCTGCCAGAGTCAAAGACAATTTAGGCTTTGACACATACTCATCTTCTTCTGATTCCTCTTTCTTCTATGAATTGCGATGTCCTTTTGAGGACTTGTCTTTTGATGGAGGCTTCACTACAGCTTTTGTAAGAGACACAATTGGATTCTTCAATTGTGATTGCAAAATGCCATGGGTCCGATTGATTGTCTTTCTGACCATCCAATCATCATATTTTTGCACAGTTTTGCTTTTGACTTCCTGCCACTCACCTCCTTCCTCTGGATCTGTAGTGGAAACACACACTACATGAGCTGAAAAACCCTTCAATTTGACTTGTCCCAAGTTGACCATCATTTGCAGGAGGTATTTAAAGACAAAACACTCCTTGATGGGATGCACCAACATTTGATGAAAGGGACAATAATTGGGACAGTCTTCATCTCCTTCCTTGTTTGGCCTCTTGGGCATTGGTAATTGAACCAAATTATTTTCCAGAGCTGAAATGAAGTAACCAGGAACTTGCTCACTTCAGAAAGAGTATGTTTTACTCTTCATATCCTCAAATTGTTTTCGTCATTGATCTTTTTGATCATTTGGACGAAACGACCTTTGTTGTCGGCGTTCAGCAGGTGGAGTCCTTCGAGAAGATGAAGGTTTTGAAGTAGAAATAAGTACAGGTGCTTGTTTAAGCATAACTGTAGCATTTTCCGCTTTACCAATTTTCCTTCCTGGAACTGATGGAATTACATGAGATTTAGCCTTAGCCTGTATAAGGGAATCTTCAATCTGCTGAGCGATTGAAGTAAGGTCTTGAAACCCTTCTGTGTATTTCACAGGGATCAATGGTGTGCGTAATTCGTCAAATAACTTTTCCACACAGATTGGCAACAACTCTTCCTGAGGGAGTGCTAAACTTCGGGAATACGTTAATCCCTTCCAGCGAGCAATGAAATCAGAGACTCTTTCATTCTCCCTTTGCTTGCAGTTTATAAGATCGAAAACTGTTGTTTTTGGCAAAGTTGAGCTGAACTGAAGAAGGAATTTTTGACGAAGATCCTCTCATCCGATGATTGACCGGGATTGCAAGCTTGTATACCAGACAAAAGCTGGTCCTTGCAAAGATCGTAGAAAGCATCTGAGTTTCACTACTTCTTGCTGTTCTGGAGTTCCCATCATAAGATCACAACAAGACACGTAATGCGTCAAATGATGTTCAGGGTCACCTGATCCATTGAAAGTAGGGAAAACAGGGTTTCCAAAACCAGATGGAGGAGAAATTGAATCTACTCATTCAGGGTAAACTTTCTTTTCTGGTTTAACTTTCACCTGTTTCCATTCCATAGTTTCTAACCGAGATGTTAATGACTCAATAGTAGTTATTAAATTTTGAGAAACATCAGGTTGAACTTGGTTTTGGGTAGGTGCAATGAATGGATCTTGGACAAACATTGTGGTTGGTGCTGCAACCGATGGTAGCACTGCCAACCATTGTTGTGCTTGACCCACGGGATTAGACCTCTGAGGGTGTACTGATAAAAGAGGATATTCTTGATCCATCTCTGTAACTGCAAAAAATTCCTTCGGCTGTCGAACTTCAGCATTCTTAAGAAGAAGACTACTCTTAAGTAGTTCTGCATTCATTCTTCTTAATTCTTTCATTTCTTCCTCCTATTGTGCAAACCTTTTCTCTAATGAGAGCGATTGACCTTCTCCAGAGGAAGGATATGTAACCTGATTCTTTCCCTTCCCATTGTTGGATACCTTTTGGAGGGAGGGAAGTGGATTTCCTATGTTCTGAGTAATCCTTTGACTTCGTGTACGCATACCTTCTTCATTTGTATCGGTGCGTACATTTTCTTGAGCAGGACGCTCTTCATCTGAGTCCCCTGAGTGATTCTCCTCTGGTGGATTAGCAACAACGACATTGATGACATTGATTGATGCATAATTCATCGCATCTCTTCTATCAACATTTCTGTGATATTGTCTTCTTTCATGTATTTGATGAGACATTGCCTTTTGTTGATTCAATATTTTAGGAACTTCTTGACGAGCTATAACTTAGAGTGAATCTTATGATAATTTGGCTCTTCGTTCCTCTTGGGGCTTCTTCCCCAATCGAGAAAAGACCGACATTCTCTGAGGAGGGGATTGATGATTTGAAAGAGTCCCCAGTCTCGAGAACTGGGGATGTTCCTGCTGCTTCCAGTCAACTCCTTGAATCCCATTTGTTGACTATGAGGGTTGGGTTAGAGAATTCCCCAGTCTGACAAGCTGGGGTGGCTCTTGACATGCTACGTCTGAGATCTTCTTAAACGATCTCTTGATCTTGCGAATCTTAGTTCAGAAATTAGCTTGATGCATTAACCTGTATCCACTTTTATCACCTGGTTCAACAGACCGTTGGATGATTTCCGAGACTTCTGTCATTTGATGATTTGTTTTCTCCATACTAGAGGCTTGTGAAATATTCTCGCCTTCTTGATGTAGGAAAATTCAACAACTTGTTCTCTATATGCTTGATTTTGAGAGGAACTAGTTGAAGCCTATTTTTGAACAAGCTTTTGATTATGAACAAATACCATTGACTGTGGCCGGCCACGGGCAATAACATTGCATGAGACCATTTTCGTCGGGCTTTGCTGACTGGAATGCACTGTGAAATGTAGTGCTCCGTGAACACCACATCTTCTGATATGAACATCAGATGGAACATTGGCAATTAACTGACACAATTTTCTTAGTGCGCCAAGGCATGAACGTTGAAGGGCTCTCTGTTTCTTTTCAGACTTCGGATACTGAGAGACTGATAGAGATGCCAAATCAATCTGACGTTGTAGCCCTTCTATTATCTTAAGATGATTTTCATATTCATCCTAAGATAATACCTTCTTCTTCAATTGAAAAAGAGTTTTCCATATGTTTAGACGAATATCATGGATTCCATCATCCGTCAACATCTTTGGAATGTCGTACTGGGAGTCAGCCAAAGGCCAAAAAATGACTGGTACCTCACCTTTTGCCAGTTTTTTCCTCATGTTCAGCATTTCCTCTTTATCATTAAATGAAGATTCTTCTACCTGTTTTGACCAGAGTTGGTGTTTCCCTGTTGCTTCATCGGATTCAACAAGATTGGTAGAGAGATCATTGATCAAACTAGAAGATGCATGACTTAGGGGTGGTTCGTAGAATGACCTACACCCTGGGCTATCTTCTGATTGAGAAAGTATTTCACTTGTTAGCGATAAAGCATCAGACATGACTGGTTTCACATTTTCAAGTGCCTCAAGATAAGAGGGCTTTCTCGGCAGTACATTGTCCACTGGAGTATTTTCCAGGCAATGTGAATCACTACTGCGGATAGGACTTTCACAGCGAAATTCATCATCATGGGGAGGACCACCATAATGTGTTACAGCAAAAGATGAGATCTCTTGCTCCTTGGTCTTCTGACCACACAGAGGGTTCCTGTGGCTCTCATCTGAAGAAGAAACTTCAAGATTGACCGAATTTTCATGAAGCAAGCCTTCATGAGGAAGTGTCTGTTGAAGACCTTCAGAATTACTGTTCCTGTTATTTTGAACTGAGGGAGTAGAATCTTGAATTCCGACAGATAAATGTCTGAGGGATTCAAGAACTCCAGTATCGAGCAAGGCCTTGTTGCAGATTGGCCTTTGATCTCCTGACTGTGCTGGGCAGATCTTTTTCTTAGATGCCTTCTTACTCGCTTTAGAAACCACTTGATGATGAAAGTGATTTCTCTGAGCAGGTGTATGTGCCTGATCAGGAAAGATGGTCGGTTAGGCTGACGATCTCCACTCAAATCAGGTGTACGTGCCTGACTTGGTTGTCCGTATGATATGGGGGAGTATGATCCATAACCCTATTGGACTAGAATAGATGTGTGTGTTTGTTCCGGAGTGAATCGTTGATGTGTCACTCCACTTCTAGGGATAGATTTATGTGTCTATCCTTGAGATGATGCTGAAGCTGTTATGATATCCTGGAAAGCATCCAGAATATGAGCAAGAATTTTCTTCTGCTCTTTCACCATTGAGAAAATATGTTTGGTGACTTCAGCCGCCGGAACGGGAATATACATCCATTCCGGGTTTGGAGTAGGTGTATGTGCATTCTCTTGTCCTCCTTTTCCTGTCAGTGAATCCTGACAGTACTCAAGTATGGAGGCAGAGAGTTGAGTCTGCCTCTTGTTTGTCGTCGGGGCTTTCCGACTGACTTCTCCATGCGCTACCAAGCGAGACTGTTTGTAGGATTGATTAGTATTAGCAGGTGTATGTGCCTGCTGATTACACTTCGCCAAACGCGGTTGAAGAGATCCATCATATGTAGTCATATGAGCCTGCTGACTAATTGATGATGCATAAGCAGGTGCATGTTCTTTCCTATAGTACTCCGCCGGAATTGCCTGGCGGGATTGGCTTGATTCTGCCAGACGAGTCTGCTGGACAGCGGAATTAAAACGGGCAGGTGTGTGTGCCTGCTCATTTTTTGCCACCAAGTTAGGTTGGTGGACTAATCATATGTAGTTAGGCGAGCCTGATAACTAACTGATGATGCATAAGCAGGTGCATGTTCCTGCCTATAGTACTCCGCCGGAATTGCCTGGCGGGATTGGCTTGATGCTGCCTGACGAGTCTGCTGGATAGCGGAATTGCCTGGAGTCGGTACCCTCATCATGTTGAGGGCGCACTGCCGCATGAGTCTTGTGGCGATTGTTGATGGGAGACCTTGGGAAGGACTCCTGTCTTTTTGAATTAAGGCCCTGAGGGACCTGCTCATTCACTTCCTCAGAGTAAGGGAGTGAATGGAAATTGCGTTCCGGGGATAACGACCCGAAACGGTTGGAGACGGTAGTCAGCACCGTCTGCTTCTTGATCACTGGCCGCCGTTGTTCAGATGACCAGGTAGATTTGTTAACTTGGAGGACTTGACGAGCGGCCTCCAGAGTTGGGATAGTACCGTTGCGACGGTACTCCTTAACCAGTTCATTAGAAACCCTGCGTTGAAGACGCTGTGTTGGTGATGTCATCCTCAGAGCGGATGACGTTCCAGTAGGAGTAGCAGCATTGGTTTTCACAGCAGCTGACCTCACAGTAGAGGTGTTCACAGCAGCAATATTCACAGGGTTGAATTTAAGGAAATCCATGTTGCAGAAGATCTTGATAAAAGAGTGCATGTTCCATATAATAGACATTATCAAGATGAATCTGTCCACTGCATCTTTTGGATGAGCACATGTCAATGATTGCTTTGTTGGACCAAAGGGCCTAACAAAATAAGAAGAACATCACTTTAACTTGGTTAAGGATTCGCATCGGGTTCACCATTTTTTGATTCGCACGGGATTCGGGGATGACCTCCTGGATGGGAGATTCAAACGTTCCGATCGGTTTCTAACGGGTTTGTTCGTAGAACCGGAAACATCCAATGATTCCACATCTGTTTGGACCTACTTTCCAAAGGTAGGCGCTCACTAGCTTGTGGGCTAATGAGGCTTAGGAAATTTCATTGGTCGAGAGGATGGGAGGTCGGACTCATCACACCTTTTTGAGGGGAATTATTGTCTACTCTGGGACTCTCTTTATAGATTTAAGTTATGTTCGTGAATCCTTATTACATTACCAAGTATAAAATGAGCTTTCCTTCAGTTTAACAATCAATGATGTAAGAAATTTAGAGGATCTTTTATATGTATTCGAGGTTCTTCGTCAATAGAGAATCATCTATATATATTTAGAGATTCTTAGTCAATTGTATCCTTCAAAAACATTTATAAAAGTCTCTTGGTCATTATGATGACCAGTCTAGTTTTAAAGCCACTCAGTGGGGCACTTGAAGTTTATCGTCATTCAGAAGGACATGGATTATTTCAATGTTGGGATCGAACCCATAAATGGGCTACCTACGTATCCTTTATTCTGGAAAAGGAATCAGAACCCACGTAGTTCGAGTAAGGGTGTATGATGTTTATGATTGATGGCTCAAAGAAGGATGTCATAATTACTTTTACACTCTAAGCTCACGTGAGTCATGCTCGGTGTGAGAAACAAAAGGTATTGGTAAAAAATGAGACAATTTTACCATGAAAGATGCAATCATAACAAATATTTGGGGCTTATGTACGTATAACTGCCCAGATAGATGAATGTGTAGGATTCACTTTTATGGAGAAAATCCATGAACAGGGTCCATAAATTTATATGTGCTTCATGGAGATTTGAATACTCTAATCTTGGGGCTTACTCCTAAGGAGGATGCCCAAGTTAGGAGGGGACTTATGATTGGGTTTTTCTCCTGAAAAGGAAACCCATATCAAGGGTAAATTAGGACTGGTTAAAGAGAAATTAGGGGACTTGGGTCTTATTCCTGAAAAAGAAGCCCAAGATTATAACTGGGACTTATTCCTGAAAAGGGAGCCCATGTTAGGGGTTAAGGTTTGGGGCTTACTCCTGAGGGGGATGCCCATATTTGATATTGGGTCTTACTCCTAAGTAGGATGCCCAAATTAAGGGACTCGGGGCTTACTCCTAAGAAGGATGCCCATATTTGAGATTGGGGCTTACTCTTAAGAAGGATTCCCATATTAGATGACTTGGGGCTTACTCCTAAGAAGGATGCCCAAATTAAAGGATTATGATTGCGGCTTACTCCTAAGGAGGATGCCCAAGTTAAGGAATTAATGTTTGGGGCTTACTCCTGAGGAGGATGCCCAAGTTTGGGAACTTTAAGAATTTTGGGCTTACTCCTATGGAAGATGCCCAGATTAATGGACTTATAACTGGGGATTATTCCGAAAAAAGGAGACCCAAGTTAAGGATTCTCTCATCTTAAAGGATGAGGTTGAATGAATGAACTCTCCATATTTAGTGACATAAGGATTTTAAATCACTAGGTTTTGAGAAATATTCCAAAGAATTCCTTTTAGATAAGGAAGTCAAATCAAGAAATCATGCCACAAATGGCTTTGAAGAGTGTCTTGAAGACTGAATCTTGAAAAGGAAAGGTGTAATGGCTTAAGATGGGAAAAATGGGAAAGATGGGCACCCAAAAAGGTAGGGGCGCGCAAGTCTTGAAAGGCGCGCAAGTCTTCTGTGGGCGCGCATGTATTGGTCGCGCAGGTATACCTGCGCGACATGTGGGTACTTGCGCGATTTTCAACCAGCATTAGAATACTTGAGTGACTCTTTATTAATCACTTTATAATCCTCTTGAGGTTCTTCTAGAAAAGGGACGCGCATGTTCTATTGAAGGAAATAAGTCGGCGTGCTAGTGTTGATATGTTTCAACACTTATGCCTTCCTTCTTCTCTTTAGATCTTCCGTTCTAGGTAAGAAATTACCTTAGAAGTGTTTCGGAAACTTTGAGAAGAGACTTGGGCGTCGGGAGTTTCAATCTGTGTTTCTGGAAAAAGATCCCCTCGAATGGGGGGCCCACATGGTCTATTTATAGGCAAAAGAAGGCCCTAGGCGGTTACCGGGCGGTTATCACTTAGGGCGCGCAAGTCACTTGCGCGACCAAAAGCGTCGCGCAAGTGTACTTGCGCGACAGTGACATAACATGCGCGGTGCAGGTGTTGTTGATCCTTTGTTCATGCTTTTGTCGATTTTTGATATTTTCTTTAATGGTTGAATCACTTTGAGCTCAGGTATTCCTCTTTTCCGATCTTTAGATTCTGTGACGAAAGGATCGTCAACAGATGTAACAAATTATTATCAATGTAAATATTTAGGGCATTTTACCATGTTCTTACCAAGGAACATGACACCCAACCCCACATACTTCAGTACATATTATTATTTATCATGATATTGGGTTAAAAAATAGCCAAATTCTTAAAACCTAATGGATCTTAGTAAAATTTTCACCAACAATCACGTCATAATAATCACATGGCTTAGTTTCTATGGGTCACTATCCAACATATCATGCTTTTCCCCCATGCCCATTTACACACCTTTTACCCAAGTCTATATAGAATAACTACGTAATCCATATAATATAACACCCTTTTACATTTACTCTAACACATGCTCTATATACTGTGAAGCTCTATTCCACATTCTATGATCCACCACTTCACATGTTATGACCTACCAGTCTAAATACAATTCCATTCATCGAAACCCACACTAATAATAAAATTACTCCAATCCCACACTGATACATCTAAAATCTCACACTAGATGAGGCGTTTGGATCACATTAGATAATGATAAATAAATATTAATCCGTCAAGGATGTCTCATGATTCCTTATTCCAATTTGAGTAGGAATACTAGGTTGGTTATACATTTACAACTAATTTTTTAATGGAATTGACCCAACCAAAAGATGTTTTAAGACAACCGGGTACATGAAGACCAACTTGAATCTACATAGTTGATTGGTAAGTGGATTTTGATTATTATAAAATTATTAACATTACCAATTGATCAATGAATCAGTATATAGTGGTGAATTAAACTCCTTAGTGCAACAATGTCCCCGTTATTTATCAAAAAAAAATCCATTTTAAATATTAATGAAAATATTCCCCAACTAAAATTACACATAAATCATGGAAACACATTCAACAATTAATTTTATTTTATACATAGAAATATGTTTTAATTTCAAGATCCTTATCACGAGGCTTCTAAAATTTTCCAAACATCTCAATCCTTTTACAAATAATAACATCAACCAATAATCCAGTATATATTTTTCTCGTTCCCATGTTTCCTTTTATTTTAGATATTATTTGGTAAAATCAAAACTATTGGTATCAATATACCATGTAATTAAAATATATTAAAATGTATTATAAGAAAAGTTTCATCTAAAAATTCGAACTATATATTATATTCATACTTTTAATTCTATATAAAATTTGATTGGTTAGGTAGAATTCTTTCAAAGGAGATACATGAAACACATCATGCAGTCCATTATATTTTATAGTAAGGTTTATCTGTTATGAAAACATACTTATTAATTCTAGAGACATAGTATGATAAATATTGAGTAGTTAACTTCTCATGCTTACCCATTATTTGATACATCAATCAGAGAGACACCCAAATAAAAATATAATATCACACGCCACTGTTATGTAGTTACAATATATTATTTGAATATGATCTCTATATGCTATAGACCATAGAAAATTACAACTTGGTTACTTATTCTCTATTAGTATACTCTTATAAAAAAATATAATTCTTTGTAGATATTATTTCTCGATTCTTATCTTACATAGAGGGGATTTATAGGGTCTTTCATACATAGTCATTAAAAACACTATCTGAAGTGATGCTTGCTAAATATTTTTATATAAAAATAATAGTAAATGTTGTATGACCTCCCAACTATAATTTCAAATCAGTATAATTAAATGTAGAATTTACAATATCATTATTACAGTCTATTAATTTTTTACCATAGTCATTTAATTCTAAAAGTCACTATGCTTAAACTGTTTCCATGGATCTTTCTAAAATCCATTCTAAACTATGATTTAATCCTCAGATCATAGTTATTGAAAATACTCCTTGATTTTGGAAATGAACTTATTACGTAGACAATCTATTTTATAATATCATGAGAAAACAATGATTATTAAATATATAATAATAAATATACCTTTATCAAATTTTCAAAATCATACAAAATTAAATTATTTCTATTAGAAGACATCGACAATCAAAAACAATAAATGTGACTATATAACAATAATATATAATTTTTAATAATGGAAATGAAATACCTATTTAGGTGACAATGAAAGAGTTGAATTTGTTGTCAGTGGTACAAATTGTGTTTGGTGTTTCAATGAGGTGATAATTCTTAAGTGATTACTATGTAATCATGAGTTGAAATTAGATGTAATTATTGATAATGTATCCATGTTCATATGTTGAGAAAGATAATATCATCCAAAATTGACAACGGAATTTTTTTTGTAATTTTTATTTCATTTCGTTATATAATGATTATATAATTTTTAAGGTGGTCGATCTACTAATTGTAGTAACAAAACATAGATAAATTTTTTTTAAATGGTGACACAATTAAAATATAAAAAATTATTCGTAGAATCTGTATATAAAATCAATTGATTTTTATCTACACCGTCAATCTACTGGATTTCGACATATAATACATTCCATTACCTCACGGTCAAGAGGAATGGTCGTTTATGAATATATAAATTTTTTAAATAAATATACATGGTGAAATTAATCGATACCAGAATTTCAATATTATGAAGAATTGAATTAGATAATTTCCCTAATCATAATGTTGTAAAGAATAATAACTACGCAATAATAACATGATCCTTACTTCCAATAATCAAATCATGAAATCAAATTTTATTCTTTGAGACTAATGAAATTGGTGAGATATTACAAATACATGCAGGAAATAATTTTCCTAAAACATAATCTTTTAAATTACATTTTATTCATTTTATGAAGAATATATTTATAATAAGTATAATATAATTATTTATAGAATGTATTTGTTTTCGAAAGAGAATGTCTTGAAATATAATTGTATGTGTTCAATCACAACCCTTTGTCTTAGAAATTCAATGTAAGCCATAAATACATAGTTAATATTAAAGAGGATCCCATTTTATTAGTCTTAGGTCCATATAGTAGATATTCATGATTCCATAAATTTGATAATTCTAATTGAATCCACATTAGAATAATCTATGTAGAATTAAAATAATATGAGCTACAATATTTAATTATATCCTAGAGTTATAAAGCCTAAAATGAATAAGGATTAAATGAATATTATTTACATAAGATTTTTTAATTTTATGACTCATAGATATTGAAATACAATATAGGAATAGTTGGGAGAGTCTTCTAGTGATTTAAACTAGAAGAAATGTGAGATTTCATGAACTGGGAGAAAAAATAGAATCCGTTAACATATTTGGAAAATTATGCAAGAAATAATATTCAGAAATAACAAATAAATAGTATTTATGATATTATAATTTGATTTTAAAAGTAATGTAATGGCAATATTGATGGGTTTTTTCAATTTATATCATTAAGAGAACATGAAAAATATTGTACGATTGTTCTGATAGATAATATGAAAACTCTATTGAGTTGGGTTGCAAAATATGAGGTTCTATTTCATTTATTATCTAAGGATGGGTTCCTAGAATTGTAGTGTTTTTCATTTTCCTAAAATGTATAAATGATCAAATATATAGGTCCATCATCTCATGGGGGAAGATCATCCTTTGATGGATTCGATTAAACAGGGAGAAAATAATAAGTCATTATATATATAAATAAAAATAAAATGTGTTAAACTAGTGTGTACAACTAGATGGAGGATCAGATTGTGAATTAGGGTGTTGAACCATTTTTACTATAGATATGTTTAATTAGAGTTTATAAAAAATTACATGATTGAATTATTTTGCTATTTTTTATATCGAATCATTGTAACTATACAACTTATATATAATATGAAATCAATTGTGGGGTGCTTAACCCTCATGCAGAGGATTAGACCATTCAACTACACCTTGTTTTTTTTTGGGATTTGGTGCCATTTTATTTACCACATAATCATGTGAGGATTAAATTAACAAAAAAAGGGATGATATTTTTATAAACAATTATTATAAGATGAATTTGAAGTAAAAAATCAATAAAAAGTGTACCATTAATTCAAAACCCCTATAAATGGAACCCAACAAGTTCTTGGGATATATAATTTGAATCAAAGAAAAGACAAAAATTGAAATATCCATTATATTTCATGGATAAAATATTATATATATATATATATATGAATACACATTTTTTCCAAATTTTTATTTACAAAACTACCCTAGATATTGTATTATGAAGTCACCCTACTTCCGACCACTTTATCTATAGGATAATGATAAAGAAATATTTCATATAAATCTATTAGAAATACAAATTTATATAACTCTATATAATAAGATAAACATAGAGTTATACGGAAAGGAATAAAATTATATCTTGGTTTACCTATCATAAAATGACTATAAAAATAAATTGTCCATCAAATAAAAAAGAATATTTTTGATGAATTGAGAAGAAAATGTGATGGTAATGTTAAAGTAAATGAATACCAACAACATGTAGGGATAAATTTTTTTGAAGACATTAAAATGGATAATTAAGGAGACATTGATGTATATTTCATCAAGGTAAATGAGATATTCAGTAATCATGATGTTTTTGGGGATAATATAATAGAATTTTCAATTTTAAAATTCTCATGATGATTTTTCGAGTATTCAATGATTCTAAAATACTCTCCCTTAATGAATGAGGTGAATTTATTATAGATAAATTTAAAATTTAATCATAGATTATGACATGAAATAATCATTAGAAAGGAGAAAAAAATTAAATTATGATATTTCCATTAATGTGATCAGAATTTAAGAGTTAAAAAAATTGGTTATTGATATAAGAAATATTAATATCAAGGGTGAAGAAGGTCTTAAAGAGATTAAATATATCATATAGAGAGGGTTAAAATTTAATATTTAAATGAAGACAAAAATATTACTACAATTCTATAATTTTGATGGATTTGGGTACTTTTAATAAGTGTTTCCTAATAAAAAATTTAATCTAAATCCAATGAGGATCCTGAGAAACAACCTAAATAAAACTATTTATAGCAAGAAGATAGTCTGTTGTATAAATAGAAAAATGAATTTAAGTGAAAATAATCAGATAATTTATTCATATATAAAAATATCATCGAATTATTTCGTTAATTTTATAATTAATGTTAATGAAAATTTGATTCATCAATAATTGAAGATTATAAAAATGAAGGGAATGTCTAAAATAAATGTTGAAACATGAGATGTAATCTTTTAATAAGATGACTATGAATATTCTGAATAAAAATTAAACATTAATGAAGGATTAAAATAATACTAATGTATAATATTAAGATCCAATCATGATGAAAGAATAATATTTTGATGAGATCATACGAAGCATGCTAAATGGTGGCAGAGTAAGTAGAGATGTCCTATGAATATTGAGTGAAGCTTGATGAAGGGAAATAATAACTATTCATGAAACAATCACTATACCATATTATAAAAAATGATAAGAATTTTTTTGATAATAATACTCAATCTAAAATAATATTAATGAAGTTTCCTCTCACATTAGTGAGAGAATGGGATTTAATTGGGAATAAAATTGTGAACATAATCAGTCATATTTTAAAACTATTGTCCCTAATGATGTAGGTAAAAACATGATGTAAAGAAAACTGTTTAACTGTAATTTATAATTAGATACAATATAAATATAAAAGTAATTATTCATTATATAAAAATACAACCAATTTATAAAAATTAGTACTACATTAAAGTAGGTTGTCATAAAAATAATACCATAAAAATATTTAATAAATCAAGATGGTTAATGTTTCAAGGGTTTTTTTGGTATTATGGAAGTTATGGACTTAAATCATTATTATTCTAATATAATATTCCTTCTTAAAGGATGATTTAGGAATTAATGGAAATATATATAGGAAAATTTTAGTTTTTACCTCATAGAAATAAATATTTATCTTGAAATACAATAAATATTACCACTAAAAATAGATTTGTTTATTTATAAGAATTTTGTATAAGATGTGGATAGTATGGTCACATGGATGAGTAATGCATGAATTTACTTATATTAAAAGTTATGAATGGTAGGAAAGATCATAAATAAAAAAGGAATAAACCATATGGCTTTATTTTATTCAAAATTTCATTTGATAACACTAATGAAGTCAAATTTTGAAATAAAGAATGCTTTGTGAACTGGAAAAAATATTAACAGTCGGCCAATGGAGTGGAGATATAATAGTTATAATCTATAGAAAAATAGTCAAATATTGTAAGTTGGAATTTATGAGAAGATATAAATGAATATAGATTTCAATAATTATATGAACATATGAAAATGGTGTGGAAAATTTGATCATGATATAAAATATTATAAGAAAATCATATCATCCCATGTTGAGACGAATCAATATAATGTATTAAAAAAAGGAAATAATGTTATATGAACTAATATGGTAAGAAAATATTATTCAAAAAATTAAATATCTCAAAAAATATATTAGTCAAAATTCTATTGATGCTGATGAATATAATATAATTGAGGGAAGGTATTGACTAATAATTCAAAGGTGAGGGGAAACTCTCATATTGAATATATATTTTGAGAAAATAATAAAAGTGATTCATTTTATTTACAATTGATTTTTACTAAAACTAAAATGTAATTAATGAATATTTAATGAGTCTTATATTGTGTGGATGACAAATAAATAATTTCCCATAATGTTTTTCATCCACCGTGGATGGTAATAGCTAAATGTATCCCTTAAGGGGAGAAAATTGAGAAGGATGTAAAAACAAAGTACTTCATGTGATCTATAATTTTTAGGAAGATCCAATAAATCTATATAAAATGATATTCCAACCATAATCCTAATTTTTATTTTTGATATTATTAAAAACATTATATATTTGGAGTAACAATTGATAAATGGATGAGAAAAAAGGCGAGTTATTTCAAATTCAGAAGAAATTTGTTGAGGATTTATAGAAAGATATTTTCCCCTATATTAGAGTAAAATATCAAAATAAATATGTTTTTATCATGGAATCACATGTATGGTATTTAATGTAGAACATTTCTCACAAAAGTTATATAGTAAATTTTTAGTAAAGTATTTGCTTATATAGACGTAGAGTTGTCAAGCTCAAGGATAATTACCATGAAAACCATGAGATTATATAATTATCGTGGTTTACTATAAGATAATTGTTTAGATACGAAAAAATAGGCAATATAATGAAATTTATGTGTTCTTTGAAAGGTATAATAAGTGTTGTGGAGGCCCCCTTAAAATGGTCATTGAATTTATTATCCACAAGGGGAGAAGAAAGCATCTATGAAAATATGAAAATTTACATTGATGTGGTTTTGATTTGATAACATAGAAAATGAGTGATATTTGTATTCCCATGATGGAGTTTATTTTTTCAATGATTCAATATTTATTTGGTGAATCCATTTTGTGATGATTCATGTAGAGGTATTATCGATTCCTGACTTGGAATTCAATTTTACGCCTGATGACGCATCCAAGTTCATAAGTTAGTTGATTTTTTATAAATCACAAATAAATATGTAATTTAGTGAATAAATTTTTATATTGATATTATACACGAGATTCAATTTTTTTACAATTAATTTTATCCATATCATAAATTTAATAACTATAACAACACATAATCGACTAAATTTGTACATTAGGTTGACATAGTGGCAACATAAAAACATGCCCTATTGAAAGATAACATAAAGTCAACTGGGTTTGATAGATATAGTTCATATAGATGGTGTGGTATCATTACATGGGTCCATAAATCATAACCAATTTTTAATACAATTAACGGAAATATCAATTTTCCACGTGAATCTCTATGAAGAATGTAACCCCAGTATATTTTTTAATATATTATTCTTTAATAAATTATACGTGTTCGATAGCTTATGATGAACACAACTCTAAAAACATATGAATAATAACTTATTAAAAATATATAATTAAAGGAATTAAAATAATTTCATGTTATTTTTTATAGTAATAGACAATTTTTTATCTTTTAAACTTTGATTATAAAATATTTTGAAATGAGGATATAATTATTTGAATGTAAAGAGAGATATTCTTAAAAAACTATTTTCATACCTCAGATGAGTTTCCATGTTAATATATTAAAATTATCACTATTAGTGTATGATATAAACTAATTTTTTATAAAACATATTAATTAATATATTTTACCTTTAATATAATATTTTTAAATGGGTATGGAATGGGAATAAAATTATATTATACTTAAAAAGAATTTTTTATAAAAACAAATTTATGCATCTTGTGCTCATAAGTATGGTTAATTTAGACTACCTATCAGAATAGAATATTATAAATTTATTTCATATGTGAAATTATAATTTTAAAACCTAGTTTACATCTTTAATTTTATTTTTATCATTAATTACTTGTTATCTTGGAAAAAATAATTTCACCACGGTATTGGTTAAAAGGGTTAATAAGAGTATAAAACCAAGGTATTTTGCATAAAATATATCTCTAACATATAAAATGTATTAATTTTTGGGTATATTCGAACCCCCAATTATCATTACATTGAAACATGTTCCATTTTATTCTCATTTACCATGAAAATAACATTAAATAATTTTATAATAGAAGAGTTCAAATCCCCCCAATTATAAAAAGAATCCTCTTATCCTCACTATTTCACAAACATTATGCAATATTGTTAGGACAAGACATACACAAATAACATTCTAAAAATCCAACTAGAATTTTAGAGGCCTTTTTCTCAGCAATATTACATCCTATGAAGGCTTAATCTGTAATCGAAAGGTTGATACTCAATTAAGATGTAATTATA
This sequence comes from Viscum album, assembly GCA_963277665.1. Lineage (NCBI taxonomy): Eukaryota > Viridiplantae > Streptophyta > Magnoliopsida > Santalales > Viscaceae > Viscum > Viscum album. The sequence goes on from OY728130.1 coordinate 2,079,346,523, forward strand.
ATTACAAGTCTAAATGGTGATTAATTTTTGTTCTAACAACTTGAAATCCTCACTAAATATATTAATCTAATGAAATACACATATTTGTTATAATAAATATTTTATTTTAGGTGTATATCCATTTTTTATCTCCAAACCTTTCGATGGAAAATAAATATGTTTCTCGTGCATACGCATGGACAATCATCTACATGAATTGGAAACTTTTATTTTATTAATTGAATTAGATGGATAGTTATATTACTGGATTTAATGAATATAAATGATATGTATGACATAATTATCAAATTATAAATATATTTTACGATTTTTCTTCATTTTATCAATTCATGGAAGAATTAATGTATCACTTGGGCTTACCCCTGGACTACCAACTCCAGGAAGTTATATCATTCATTTTCTGTCACCGACGTTCATGGATTTACATAAAAATGTATATATTTAATAAATATGATTTTAACCAAATGAGTATGATTATGAAGATGATGAGATCGCGAATAATCTTCATGGACAATTATATCTAAACTAATAGATGCATGAAAAATTAAAAAGATAACACACAAAACATTTATTTTTTTGGATAATTATGAATAATTAGGATAATTTAAATTATGAATGAATCATATATCATAAAATATAATTACTAATATTGTTATGATATATATTTATTTGTTTTCTAAATCATTTAAATAGGTTTCTAGATCATGTATGAAGCATGATTGGACTTTAGGTACTGGTTTATGATGTAATCTCATTTTTAATTTGGATTGTTCATGCTTAAAACCACATTGGAGAAATTGTGTACTCTCAATATTTGAAACAACATCTATATGTTATATTATTTTTATTTCATGTTTTACCATGTATCATTTCCCTTTTCTTCATATATGTTATTCAAAACACCAAAATTATTTCTTATATTATGTCAAGGATATTTTTTCATCCATGTCCGTATTATTTAAAATATTTGTATACTGTTATTTTATACTATAAACATATTTTGTTTATTAATTTTAAAAAGAATATTTATTTATTTTATAAATATTAAAATGAAAAATTTACAATGTTTTCTATTCACTTTTTTGTTGATTTTTTACGAATGTGAGTAAAAATAATTTTTAACATTAATAAATCGAATTTGTTTTACAAAAATATGGATGTTTGTTATTTTAATGATTAAGTTACATATTTACAATGTTTTTAATTGAAAATAATATTACAATTGTATTAGGGGTTTTATTTATTTTAATAATTATAGAATCAAATTGATGTTTTCTATTTTTTTGACATAAAACAAACTAATTGTTTTATTAATGTATGTTTCATCTATATAAACATCCATTATGAAGTTATTTGCTTCATGGGGTACATTATATACTAATTTAATCTTATTTGGTTCAATTAATGGGTTATAATAATAATATTTTTAATTTTTTCATGCAAACCTTTTCTTTATCCAAGGTAAATTATTATATGATGACTGATGAGTGGTTTTATGATCATACGACATAGTATTATAAAATATTCATTATGTTATGGGTGGGAACTAAAATATATATCCAAAGAATGGATTGAGTAAATATTTATATCTCTTGATATAATATGAATGAGAATTGGGAGTGAACCCAATCCAATATGGGAGTCTATCTACCAAGAATGAAAAATGAATGGGTAGTGTACCCAATAAATAAGGGTATTATGTACACTATGTTATGATATTATTGGATGTGATACGTGACATATGAAATGATTTTATATGATTATGACTATTCCAAAATTTCTTATGATATTTTCGTTTGATATGAAATACATTCCAAGATCCAGATCCATTATTTATTATATCTCATTTAAATTTTTAAAAAATTTATTTTTAATAAATTATTATTTATTATATATGATTGAATTTTTTATGATTTTTATATGATATAGTCAGTCTACAATTCACTTATAATAATTCTATGAAAACTTATAATAGGAATGTTTTTTCCTATGTCTACCAATACTATGAAATTGATTTCTCCCTTTATTAGGTTACTATTTTGCTAAAATTTAAAAACTGTTTTTATGTATCATAGTTCTATGAATTGAAAAATTAGAGGATACGTTTTTATGAGATTAATATGACCATTAATATAATATGTTAATTATATATATAATTTCCAAATACACTCTATCTTAAGAGAATATGGAATCTATTATTTTTTAATGTATTGAATATTTATCTAAATTGAGGTAATATTTTTTATGTAATTATAAAGAATACCCAATGGATTATAGAACTTGTATATTCATAAAAATTGAATTAGACGATGTTTTTTTGTGATCATAAAGGGTTTAAGCATCATCATTACTCAATATGATACTGATACTAGTTATTTATATTTACAGAATTCGTGAGAAATGGAAAATGCCATAATTTAATCCTTATATTGAAATTTAGTATATTAATGTATATTGTAATCCATTAATGTAGAATATATTACATTAAAAATAAAATTAAGTCATTATAATTCAAATTTATTTTAGCTAAGGAATAATTATTTGAATTGGAATGTATATTTTGGTTTATATTCATTGATATTATGACCTCCTAGTAAGCCTTTTGGACATTAGGAGTATTTGAGAGGGTCTAATGCAATAAATAAGAGCTTTGTGTGGATGAGACGCAGCACAACATTCATAGAAATTTCAAATTAATTTATATCTGTGTATTTCATAAAGAATTAACTGACGATAATATCCAATATTTAAATATTTCTTAGAATTAATAATCCCAAAATGAATATCTATTTAATATAATAGGATTAGCTTGATATTTATAAATAATATGAGACATTGTCATTCCAATACGTTGTGAAAATAGATGGTCATGGATCTTCCATGATTTTTGGAAAATTGGTATGAAATAATATCCTTTTTTAATTGAGAATAAACATTTATGATGATATTATATTAATATAAAAGGAATTTAGTAGTGCAAATGAAGGTGTTTCATAATATAGATAGTTAATTGAATTTTCAGTGTTCCATGTTGGAATTTTAGATCCAATACAAAATTTTTATTACAGATAAAAATAAATGGGGGGTCGCATTAATCATGATCTTGTACAGAGCTTCAAGAACAATAATGCTAAAGATTTTCTTAAAGTTTTTAAATGTAACGATATATTTAAACATCTAATTATAGAGGAGGATCATCTTTTGGAGGTGCAGATGAAACCTAGAGTTATAAGGATGTTTTTTAATATATTTATTCAAACTTAAGATTTTCAAAATAAGGGGTTTTAACTAGTCATAAGTTCAGTTGTCTGATTCTGATTTTGAACTAGTGTCTATTATTATGAATTTTAATTGGGGTTTATAACCAACTATATGATAGAATATGTTTTTGGGGTGAATAAAAAATAAATGTGGAGTAACCGGTTATATATATTAGAGAATCCATAAATCTGCGTCCAAATGAAATGGAATGTGTGGGCCTTTTCATTAGACCTTATAAATTATTATGCCTCAATATTCGTTTATTTACCACTCAAATCATTTTAGGATGAGTCTAAAAATGGGGAAAGTGGATTAATTCTTTACCATAAATAAGGATTTATGTTGAAAAAATAATTTTTTAAAAGTTTTTTCCTTAGATTTACCCCCGGTAGTAATTAATCAATAATTGGTAAATTTAGTAAAAACATTAATTCTTAGAAATCACATGTTGTATTGTGTGCCACCATATTATAAATCAAGTTATATATTATTTTATACCTAACCATATGAATTGGAACCTTATTTCATGTTATATATTAGTCAGTCAAGGATGAACAAATAATCATGATAATTGAAACTATTTCCTTACATATTCTCTCATAAAAATATGTACCAACATACTTACATATACGTATGATGTTGTATTTCCATATTATTTATAATTAGGTATTTGGTCCCAACCATAAATTATCTGATAGAGCATGATCTATCTATGGTCCGTAACATAAGAATTTATTTCCTTATCCAACATAGTATAATTAGTATATAGTGGGGTTGAAACTAATACTCCATGCTCCTCAGTTATAAATAAATACATCTTTTATTATAAAAACAAAAAATTATTTTTTATTATTCAATATTTAGAAAACCCACCTATATTTATCCATACCGCATTTTCCAATTTGTACATCACATTTACCTGACATAAACAACATCTATAAATAATCCATTTTTAGGACTTCATCCCATCTATTTTTTTTAAATTTTTTTTTAAAAATTAATATCTAGATCTTATGGTAGGTATAAATGATAAAACTCTCAGAATGATGATATAATAAAAAACATTTCATAAAATATACCACCATCATTGACACATTATCGTGTTATTGGTAATTCGCCTCATGTGGCCTTACATAATGAGACCCATAAATTATAATCAAATTAACATGTATCATCTTACATAATATCCACATACCCAATGATATATGACACATTATATACATATAAACCAGCTTAGTAAATTTCAATCTCAACACATTCATCATCTTTACCTTCAACCACTAAAATGATTAGTTACACTATTAATATTCCTAAAACAACACTCTCTTCTTTGTTAAGGTTTTCATTTCATCTCTTAAAAATTATAAATCTATAAAAAATCACCAATAATAAACCACTAAACCAAGGGTTTTTTGAACATTAATGATTACATGGGATGTCCTTTGATTTCATATCATACACCTTTTCAAGATACACTGATATTCCCTTCACTATCACTACATGATCAAAATAATTTACATTTTTAATCGAAAAAAACAATTTGATATAAACATAACAACTAATTATCATGTAACATGGCCAACAAAAACCACTCTTATCTCTCATTCTTATCTAGATAATGAGAGTATCGAATTAAATCATTGATAAATACCAAAAAAACATGAATAAAAATATGGATTTTTCATATGGATTTTCAATTCCATTAACACCATTAATAAATTAATCATCCATAATGACATAAATAAATCCTAATACAATATATATATATATATATATATATATATTCTTTTTTGCAAAAATTGTGAATTTTTTTCAACATTTACATTATGTTATTGTTATGTAAATCTCATATCAGTCATCAAAAAAAATTACATATCATGTGTCATGTTTAGAAGATCATTTATCTAAGGAAGTAGAAAATGATACGTAGTCATCATCCAATTATTCGTTTGATAATGTAAAACATTTAATCTATCATAAATTTTTTTGGAAGATAATGTTGGAACTCCCCATGGGTATATACTCTATTATATAAATTTTTTCACTTCAAGGTAATCAAGATATAACAATAACACACTATTCACAATAGGATCCACATTAAAAAGGACAAATATGGGATTACCACAGTGGATATTATCAATCGTAAACTATATCTCACTCTCTAGAGGAAACCTATATTAGTAAATCATAATTCATCTTAGAGATGATCAAGGATGAAATTCTTTACATGGAAAATTATTTCCTCCTCCTACTAAAATATCATACTAGTTACCTATAAAAAGATGGTTCCATGCCTCCCAAAGTAACAACCTATATAACTTACATATACATATATCTCTATTTAATAAATATATAATTATCTCATATAAGAGAAAAAATAACACACATATCTTCTATATGCATACTTGAACCCACAAACAAGTCATACAGTCCATCACATTGATGACATTGAAACATATCATATATATGATGAATAAATCCCATAGAAATCCAAAACTAATTTTTATGATACCCAAATTTCAAAATATCATTATTTTCATAACTCAAATCCATAGAGGAGTATATATAAAGAATAATCTTGAAAATCTCCCATAATTCATTCCAAAATCATTCATCATCTATGAAAAAATAAATAAATATTGATCCCTTATACCAGAGTGTATCTATGAAAAGTAAACAATACCATTATCACAACTAAAATATTTAGAAAAAATTATCTCATGTTTTAAATTTTCTATATTATATCATACATATAGAATAGGTATATCAGAAACCCTTTCTTCTATAATAACCAGACTTCATAGATGATAGTAGAATGATATATATATATTTTACATCATTTCCTATGAATAACCCATAAATATCATTATAAATCACACCCGAAAATCTATTTGATTAGTATTTTTAAGGAATATATTCATAAATAACCTATTTTAAAAACATTATTTTGAATATATATATATTTTTTTCTACAATGATACTATTCTAGAAACATTATACAAATTAATCTTCTTAATTTATTGGGTAATGAAAATATAAGAACTAGTGATCTTAGATTCTCAAAAAATAGTTAACGTAAGTGATATGAATGAAAAAAAATAAATGAACATAAAAAGGACATGTTTAGTTCAGAACATAATAAATATTAAAAAATATAACCTTTGAAAAATCATACCTATTAAAAAATATATTATGAATCAGGAGTCATGGTGATATTTTTCGTAGAACGTAAGACAAAAGTCATAGGATGGTGGAAAAAATAGTAAATAATCATGATATGTGGGACATAAGATATGCATATTTTACAAAAATAATATTATATTTAATCCAAAAACATTAAACACTTCTAGATATAATCATACATACATAGATTGTTAAGAAAATATATAACTAAATTTATATCAACACAATGCATTGTGAGAAAAGATAACTGAAACTTTTCCATGGAAAATATTGAAAACATATATTGACACAATCATTTTCACACCAAATATTTCAAGTATAGTTAAATGTAATTGTGTATATGCTCAATATTTTGAACATAGATAACAAAAATAATATCCCTATACAACATTGTGTACATAGATAACTATAATCATTTCCATACATAGTATTGTATGATCATCAGATATTAATCATTACCCAATGAAATAGATTGATATATCAGACCCATCAATCGTATTAGGATAATCCATACATTTTTTTGACATTAGCATGACCAAAATATTAATTAAATCATTGGAATATTAACATGGGTAAATGTAAAAAGATTCAAGAGTCTTTTAATAGGATATGATCAAAATCCATATATGTAAATAATGTGGAAATTATCATTATTGAAGCTCCCATGTGATGCATAATAAGCATTATGGGTTGTTTTAAATGTTTATAAAATACTTGTAAGAGATTAATAAGATTTATTTTAAAAATATGAAGAAATATAATACAATTTCCCAGTAATTATATATTGAAATATAAAGAATTTTTAAATGGTTGTGTTATTAAATAATGAAAAATTTAACACAGTTTACTTTTAGAACCCATTATGATTTAAAATCTAATATTCATAAAACAAAATAATGAAAATGGGGGAATGTATTTATACCGTGAGCATTGAGTGACTCAGTTCGCTATTTTATAAAAAAATTAAAAATTAAATGAAATTTCTTTAGATATAAAAGATGAACATTATGGGTTGTTTTATAAGTTTATAAATTATTTTTAGGAGAATTATATAATTAATTATAAAAATGAAAATAAATATAATATAACTTTTCATTACTTTTATTTTAAATTATAATGATTTTTTAAATGGTTCTTTTAATATATATTGAGGTATTGAAGGAAGTTTACTTTTAAAACCAATGGTAATATGAAATTAAATATTAAAAAAATTACAAAAAAATAATTATGGAATGTAACTATATAGTAAGAATTAACAGATTTAATTAATTGTTTTATAATAAAAGTAAATATAAAATTATATTTCTTTATATATAAAAATATGAGGATAAAATTAAATCAATATATATATATATATATAAATTACATGTACACAAAGGGAAAATATTTTTGACAGAAAATAAGAGATATTGTCTGTTCCACTTACAAGCATCCCTTCAATTTAATTATAAACGAGAGGGGGAATAAATAGTATAGAGTCTTGTAAAAAATAATTAGTCATTAAAGAATAAAATATGGATAAGTTGTCAAAAATAATATAAAATTTCACATAATTTAAATTTAGTAAAATGAAATACTAATTTAAATTTGAGATTGGAAAGAAATCCTCATGGTTCATGAAATAATTCATTCAAAATCCCTTGAAAATGGAAATATAAATAGAAAAAAAATTAATTTAATTAAAAACATAGTCATGATAAAATATACCAAAAAATATTTTTATACAGAATATAAATGAAAATTGGTTTATAGAACAAAGAAGGTATAGTTAAAGGTATGATGAGATGAAAAACCCTTACACAATATTATTAATTTGTTAGATGCACTCTATCCTACTATATAATGTATTTTTTGTTTATTAATAATATATATTAAACAATAATTATATTAAATTTTTTATACCTTTCATTTAGAATATATAATTTTTAATAAATTTTTCATTCTTTGTTAAAATTTACAATCATGTGTTAATTGTCTCATTTGTTATGTACATGAATCGATATGGTAGTTATGGTATATATTAATTGATGATGGTTTCATCACCCACTTAATGATAATAGTGATTTTTTATCTGTTTTTATAAAAAAAATGGATTCTAATGATCATTTACTTGAAGATATGTTATTTTTCACATAGATAACTTTAAAATATTTTCATAAGTTATAACTAAATTAATAAATTAATTATTTTTTTTGGGAAAATAAATTAGAATATTAACTTTCCAGAATTATATAAACTTATTAAATCAATAATTACTAGATAATATTACCATTTAATATGTTTTTAGTAATTAATGATGTAAATATTACAGCATCTTTCATTTAAGTGGTTGGATCGGCCCCAATACGAACATGTTACAATGACAAAATGAGTTAGATGAGGTTTTTTATATTATTAATACTATTTTAATATAATATTAATCAATTATTATTTTTATTAATGTTATAAAATCATATTTAATATGATATGAATGAATTGGATATTTAAGAGTTGTTTAAGAGAGGACAACAGTTACATTGAATACCTTAATCTTCACTTAGAGAACCATTTGTAAATGATGGATTTGGGTATCTATAATGTAACTAGAGGTTAGAAAAAGTGAGGGAGTTTTTTCAGTGAGATGTATTGATTATATATCAGATAATAAACTAAATAAAATGTTAGTTTTGAGTTTTTTATAATATGAGTCCTTTTGTAGGTGAGACCGAGTGGATGTTTAACTAATACTCCTTCCATAATAAATAAGAAATGTAATTTCTCATAAAACTACACTAAAATTAGATAAATAATTTAAAGAAGATAATGGTAAGCCTAAAAATAAATAAATAAATCGTTTGTTGATATTTTTTCCTAATTTAGAGATTTACACCTTTTTGAAACATATTTACATCATTTTCCAATTACTATGGTAACTCAATTTTAACCTCAGTATCATAATTTTTTAAATAAATATGTAATTGAACGTAAGAAATAATTTTAAAATAATGATTAAAAATATGAAATATAATTTAATGGTATAAATTCCGGAATTTTATAATGTAAAATTTTGAAATTAATTATGAACAACACATAAAAATGTGTTTTAGAAAAATATATTTTAAAAAAAATGGATTTAATTTTATTCATTACCATGGAATAAGAAAATCAATGAATGATAAATTATTTTTTCTATATATAATGAATAAATTTCATTACAATCGTTATCTAAATGAGGAAATTTTAATTTATAAAAATAAAAAACAAATAAACAAATATTTTAATTTTTGATATTTTTAACATTAAATGGTTTCAATAACATAAAAATAATTTTATATATTCTTACCATTATATTTTGTAAATCCATTTATATTTTATTATATAATTTATTCTTATAAACTTATCAAATGTTTATATAAAGATAAATATATATATATATATATATAATGAATAAAGATATATATATTTTTAATAATGTATTTCAATTATGTTTTTTCTTTTTATTTCATTCCATAATTATTTAATCAATGTTATTTTTTGGTAATGCATTGAAATAGAAATATAATTAATATATTATTGATTTGGAAGCTCTCAAACAACCAAATTTTTCTTAATTATGGAATTAATTTAAGTGTATTTCATGTCTATATGAAACTACATTTAATTCATATGAAGTTTAGTTACCTTAAGTATCTTGGTCATTTCAATGTAGTATAGAATCATTATTTTGTACTCTATGCTTGATGTGAATGTAAGGATCAAAAACCCTAATTCTTTAAGGATTTCTAATTTATGAATCGTATGGTTCAAGTTCATGTAATGTTTCATAATTTCACTTTTATCTACTACCATACATTTATATACATAACATATGGTTCATCAACCAAACATTAAAAAAAATTATATATATATATATATATTGTATACTATTATTTTTATGAATATCCAAATATATTTCAAACATACATTTCTCCCAGTCATCTATGATATTTCTATGTTAGATTATTTTTGATATTTCTTTGACAACTTCATCAATATATTTTTATTTTTCAATGATTTTAAATTATCGATTCAAGGTCTGTTATTCAACGTAATTATCATTTCTAATTATAGAGTTTATTACTACTTCTTATGGATTTCTTTAAATTTAAATTATATTGAATTATTATACATACTAATGAAACGTTTTACATGATGAAAATCAATATTCATGTTAAAAGCTATGAGTTTCTTATTCAAAAGGACAGTGCATGTTATGATGTCTCATGTTCTCTCAGTAGATACACATTAATAATATATATTTTTATATCAGTTACTCCTTGATCATCAAGTTTCTTCTGTTGTATCCATTGAAAATATTTAGTTTCATTTAGCAGGGGTTACTATGAGAGTTATACTTTTGAGGCAGATATGATTATCATCTATTGTGTTTTTTTTATTTTAATAATTTAATGTAAAATAGAATCCTATATATCATTAATGATTATTTTTCATCAACGGTTCTTAATTGAAGATATTTTACATTTTTCATTTTGTATTACAATTGCGGATTGAAATACTTTTCAACTACAACGTCAAATTTTCTTGCAAGTAATTATTGGATTCTTGTGTATGGTCATGGTAAAATTTTAGATATTCATTATATATTTTTTTCTTCTCAGTTCCACAAATATGTACCAAAAGGTTGTTTAAGATCTGTATTTAAAGGTGTTTACTTCTTATAATCTCTTTGGGAGGTCAATGATAAATAGTCCTGCTAGTGAAAATAACTATACTCATAGAGAAAAAGAGAGTTGGAAGAGTGGACTAGAGGATATATATTCCAATAATAGTAATACATTTCCATTTGATGTAGAGAAATTTTAATTTATATATCCTTATCATATTTAAGATAGATGTAAATAACTTTATTAATTAAAGTGTATCTTTCCAATTTCTTTTGATTTTTACTAGGTCACAATTCACCCCCACCCCCCCTCTCCTATTTTTTTTCATTTCCATTCTGACTGAACATTTGGTTTCAATTAATTTTATGTATCAGATATTCCTATTTTTTAGTCTTGGTAAAATTAGTTGTTTCCTACAATACCAAAATTCGGAATCAAAACTCAGTTATAGTAGTAATATTTATTGTGGACCTAACATGTTTGAGTTAAAGACTGGGATAAAAAAATGTTAATATATAATATTAGAAAAGGATACTCAATGATATATTCTATATATTTTAATGGTGATAATTACATCTGAAGAAACAAAAAAAAATTATTTGTTTCATGATTCACAGAATAAGATATTATTTGAAATTTTTTAAGATGTATGAATTTCCTAAAGGAGATCTAGAAGTATTGAATTGTACTCATGAAAATAATCATTATCTAAATTCATGAGCTCTAAATGATATGGTTTATGAATTAGTGACTATTGAATTTGATCAAGTTTCTCATTGTTCCACTACATAGATGATGTCAAAAATAGTCATTTTTCCAGTGAAGGAAGAAATAATGTCATCCAATAAGTGTGTAATACTAAAAAATTAAAATTTGATATATTTAAAATGTATGATGAGTATTAAATCACTAAAATAAATGGAATATTAAGTGAAATAATTGTTTGTGTTTATTCTATGAGAGAACCAATTTAATAACCAGATAATTATTTAAAAGGTATAATGGTTAACACTAAAAAAATGTATTATTTGTTTGAATTATAGAAACCAAAGATATAAAAATTATACCAAGATAAAATTGATTGGATCCTTGATGATATATAAAGATTAAATTCAAGATGATGAAGAAAATAATATTTCTATCAAAAAGGAAAATTCCACACTCACGGTTATGGTGGATTAATTTTCAAATTTTAGTCATTCAGAATCTAGTGTTGAGATATCATATTTTGGAAAACAAATTTGGGATGTTTAATGATAATTGAAATTGGAAACAAAATGTGGGTAAATAGAAAGAATAAATATGATATGAATTTAACAAGATATGTCATGTAAGACTTTATTTTATAATCCCTAATGTTTATTGGAAACATAACTATAAAAGGAAAGGATATAATATCATGGGAGTAATCTTGAGTTATTCTGATGATTCACATGATGGATCTACAACAAATTCGGAAGCCGAGAAAGAAAAGTAATATATAATTATTATGTATCACATTGATGAGGTAAAAAAATTTCTCTCAATATTTTAACTCTATAGTTATTTCTTATGATAAATTTAATAGATATTATTTTATGCTTCAATAAAAATATGAATCATTATAGATTTATAATTTAAACCATTTAAAATATTATAAAGCCAATTAAATTGAAAAATACTCTTTTTCAAATCATTTTTCTTATATATGATATAATACTTCTAAAAAATATTAGGATTTCAAATAATTAAATTAATGAATTACATGATAAAGTAGAAATTTAAAACATGTTCTAGTATTCATATCAATGGATATAGATATTTAAATCAAATTATAGGTAAAAATAAAATTAATAAATGGATTCTTGTTATAAGAATTTAGTGAGTTAAAACCAAATTATTTTCAAATTATTTTTTCCATGAGTAAAAAATAGAAAATTGTCGATTGTTAAATTTTATCCTTATAATGATAATGATAATTATTTAAATGACTGAAATTTTAGAAACCATAACTATCGTGGTGTTATGATTGTTTATTATTTTAAATACTTATCTACGTCTAAGTATGGAATATCATCTCAAAATAAATACATTTGTTTTCCTATATCTTTATTCACTGACACTACCATACCTAAAATAATATGGCTACCAAAAGTCACTATTATATTATATTTTTTATATTTATGACAATGAATTCCACTTTTCATATCATAACGTTTATTGTTGAAAAATATGTGAAGATTACAAATTAAATAAAATTGTAATTTTTTTACAAATCTTGACAAACAATTAAGTAATTCATTATTTGAAAGGCATAATCTGTGATGCAAGAAGAATAATGATCTTACAAGAATTAATTTTTTATTTTAATAATAACTTTTTTTAATTAGGGTAGTAAAACATGGAAATTCATTAGACTTAATTTCTCTATATTTGACTATTTTTGAGCTTGCATTGTTAAATCAACTTATTCATTGAATTATCTTATTTAAAGAATTAATTGCATAAATTATTTTAGATATCATATTTAACAATCTTTAAAAAATTTATAATATCTATTTTTTAAATCCACATAAAATAATTGTCATTTATATTATGCATAAATGTTAAAAAATAAATAGAAATATTTAAATTACTATATTTTCATAGTTTATAGAGGATTTATTTCAAAAAAATCTCATATTCCGATAGTAATAAATTTATTGAAAAGACATATTAATCCCAAATTAATTTTCTACATGTTTTCATAACACCCAATGTCAATCCTTTGAATCAATAATCAAATAATATGGATTATATGGTGTTGTGGGTGTTGAATGGACATATAAGTGATGCAATATGTATTAAATTTAAACCCCATATTAATTATTGTTTGATCATTATATACCCTAAACTCATTATATATGATTTTATTTCAATAAATTATTTTATCTAAATTTTATAAAATATTACATATATAATATTTATTATTCAACTATATCTTTTTTATTTTAATATAAAAAATGATTACACTAATATATTGGATCAGGAAATCAAAATATCGCCAAAGAGAAACCAAAATAAACCCCTTTCATCATATTTATATTGAACTATAATACTTACTATTCCTAAATCCATATCACAAACAATTATCTTACTTATTTTCAATTTAAATCTCAAATACCTCTGATGATGCCATCATAAGTGGCATGAAGATGCTAGAGCTATCTACTTAATAAATATGACCACTACAAATGCTAAGCTATTGATGTATGGAATTATAGTTTTATAATAGTTACTTGCTAAATGTAATGATAACGATTAGATTAATGTGATAATTAAGTAACCTATATCTCTAAATGAAGCTTTAAATATAATATTTGTGGAATATATATTATATTTTTTTGAAGAATCAATAGAGAAGTATTCAAAAAAATATATAAGTTACTAGTTTTGAAGACCCAAAAGTTCAATCCCTTCAAATTGATTAAAGTCAAATTCCTTCATTAAACTATCATAGAACTCCATATTAAGTTGATTATAAATTTTATATAAAATGTTTTAATTTATCTTCTATATAATTTGTATGTATTTTTAATATTCTAAAATGATAATCAATGAGGCTTCATGAAGAACATAAAAGTTATAGGTAATTGATAATGGAGCTAATTTTTTTTTATTTCAAAAAATGTATTTGAATCCAACTAATAATATTATCAATGTCTATAGAATAATTAAATATCAAAAAGATATCTTTATATATTTAAAATGAAAATAGTTTATCATATAGTGCATATTATTCAAGAAACTATTTCTAAATCATATCTTGTTAAGTTGAAAGTTTTCATTATTGAACACTTTTTTTCATCTTCATAAAGGAAATGGTTTATAAAAAATTAAAATTGAATAGATATATATTAATTTGTTTTATTATGAATATGTTTAAGAGTTTTTTAGTTGTTGGGTGAAGATTCACCCCTAATCCTATCTAGAAAATACAATTCCTTTTATCATCCTCCAATTTAATCTATCAAAAACCTCATAAAAAATATCATAATTACCAAGGATGTTTAATACAAATTATTATGTTCTATTATATTTATTCTCTAGTTATTTATTATCATTATTTTATTTTTAAACCAACTAATTATTTTGAAATAATAAAATGTTTCATTTTAAATATTTATTAATGTGTTTCTAAATTTTATTTTGATAAATACATAGGTTCAGAAATATTGATAACCATGACACAAATTATTTCTTTATATAAATATATATATATATATATATATGTTATTAAATAACAATATATTTTTATTAATCATTAGTTGGGGAAATTTTTTTACAATTTTAATTATATCCTATTTTTTCCTTTATATAAAATATATACTTATGGTATATTATGGGTATTATGATCATCAAATGGGAGTGATTATTTATAATTTATTGATGTAAAAGTTTTCTTAATTTCTCAATGATTTTGATATTCACTAACACCAAAATTTAGATTAACAACGAAAGTCATTTATGTGAGTTTCAAGTCTAAATTACTTTAGATTTAATTAAGTGGAATTTTAATTTTCATCGATATTCGGGGAATTTTAATATTTTTTCGAAATACAATTTTTTACCCTAAATTTTTATTAAATGTATGGACTAAAACCCCAAATTTTTATCGTCCTCCTCCATCGGAAGCATATTTTTAAATTGAACATATGTTTTTTTGATCCATACATTTATCATATAAAATATGTTTTTTCACTTATGTTCTAGTTCATGAACCTAATTATTGGAAACGTCCATATCTAGTCATCTGTAATTTTGATGATTTTTTGTATGTAGTGTAACCCTACGTCTCACCCAGTCATCTATGAGATACAAAATATGTATTATTTAAATGATTTATACAAAATTTTCATCAAAAATAATTATTCATTTAAACATGTTTAAGGTCTTCTTCAAAGGAAATTATTCAAGGGATATAATCATTCTTATGAAAGTTATAATTTTTTCTAGGTGATTTTATATTCAAATGATCTCAATTTATTAGAAACTCTTTCAAATATGTTTATCCTTAATTAAATCATTTATCATTGTAAATAATGACATTATCTTCTTATATAAAATAAATAATGTGTTGATGAATCTATTTCTATGAAGAGATACACATTAGTGACTTATATTTGGTGAACTGTCACTTCATTATCATTACACTTTTATAGTTGTATCCTTTGTTAATATTACACTATAGTTTATTGAAGGGATAAGCAAAGTTATAGTTTGCAGAGATACATTTTATCATCTAGTGGGTGTTTTGTTTTCTTCTGTTTAAAGGAAGAAAACAATACACTTTATTGAAAATTAATTTACTTTTGTGGAGTACTATTTACGATATTTTACAACTATCAGTTTCTTTTTTATAGCATTCTAAACTAGTATTCATGTTCTATATCAAATGTATTGTCTTGTAAGTGTCAACTTCTTATTATCAATTATGGTGAATTTTCATCTTCTTGTTCTATGATATTTTTATCTAAATTTCTTATACAATAATTATAAGTCATTGTAAATTACTTTCTGTAATAATTACACTACATGTAAATCATACTATAGGTCCTCAATAAAATTACCAACTATGGAAAAAACCCAGATCATGGAGAGAACATTTTTTGACCTGAATATGGCATTTCTATTTTGTAAACCACAATACATCGTCATGTACAATTCCATCATTCGAAAAAATATCATTTCTAACTATTCTTTAATAGAGAAGGAACAAATCTCTCTAATTCATGTGGGAAATTTCAAATTATCAATTATCATTATTATTACACAGTTTATCCCCCCACACCATTGTTCATTCATCATTACCATTACAACCTAAAATTACATTATTTTTAATTTATTTCTAAAATAATAACAAAAATATTTCATTTATTCTATACATGAAGCCACTAACCCGACTAGGATGACATCAAACCCAACACCCAACCATGTCCGAGACAAGGTCCAAAGGGAGATTCCAATCCCCATGGACTGGAAGCTAGTTTTTAGCATCATAAATTTCTAAATGGAATTATTTTTCCCAAATAAATGTCACTATCAAATAATCCAAAAAGAGATTGCAACAATAAAAAACAACCACTCAATATTAATAAATATAAAAAAATTATCCAGATATGACAACATCTGAACAAAAAAAAACTGAATAGAAAACTAAAAGTTTACAATGAAAATAATATCTCCATTTCAAATATTTCCCACCACCATCCACAAAACAAACATAATCCAAGATCAACCAAACTAGAAACCTACAACTAAAAAAACCCTCGGGTTTATCGACCCTTAACGATACAAGTATGATGTGAGAAATAACCAGCTCAGTAACAAATCACCATAAGGATCAAGCCATTCATTTCATGAAAAATTATTTAAAACACTAGTTTGAAAATATATTTTTAATATTATTTTTAATAATTTAAAAAAACATTCCAAAATATCTATTTTTAAAACAACAAATTCATCATTCCTTTTCAAAAATAGTTTCACTTTCTATAACCAATTTGGAAACCCAACCGAAATTTTAGACCAATCCAAATAACTAAAAAAAAATGGGCATAATGTAATGAGAACCAAAGATGTAGGCCCAAAAAAATCTATAATCCAAAATTCATTAGTAATAAATAGAAATTACATTTGTAATCATGATAATTTCCAAACATATCGAATGGAAATCCTAGAACATACTCATTCTGCCTCACCTACTAGAATATGGTGATTCTCCATAACCAATAACCAATTCTCCACTCTAAACCTACCTATCTAGTGGAACATACCACATTTCCCCATCAAGTCAAGGGGTTTCTAATGCATCTAATCCGGGAGGAAAATAAATTATCACCCATACCACTTGATGATGATGAAGAATCCCATAATAGTAATAATAACAAATGGTAATACATGGTATAGAAACCAGAACCCATGGAATTCTAGTGCATGAGCCTATAGAGGGGAACACATACCATAGTCTAGTGGACTCAATACCAAAATAATTTCAACACATAATCCACTAGAGGGGATTCCTTCCCTCGGTCAAGTGGTTTCCATCTGAGGCCATGCATCAAAATCAAAAATTAAATCCTTTTCATTCTCATGCACATTATTGTAACATGTAAACCACCATTTTCTACATTTAAATGCATTTTCCAAACCATTTTAAAATTCTAATGGTCTTTAAAACTAACCAGGTTTTCAATATATCTTCCAAAACATTTTGAAATTCTCATCTATCCCACACATCACATATGTTTCAAAAAATATTTCTAATACATCACAAGTTACCAATCATTTATTCACAACATTTCAAATAAAAAAATATTTTCAATGGAAATAAAAAATAAAAAATATGCCTTTAGGGTTTTCAATTCAATTTCAACTACAAATATATTTCTATATCATTTACAATGTCAATTTAAATAACCACATACACATGAACAATACCAAACATACCTTTAAAATTCAAATAGAAATTCCATTCTATGAGAAAATTAAAACATGCAACAACCTTAGAAGATAAAAACAAGCCTCTATTCCAATACTTCCCCAAATAACTCCCAAAATTACAAATGGGTAATGATTTTGGAATCAGGTTTTAAACCACATTTAAATTCACTCATATTCCATTAGGAAACAAATTTCACACTACAAGCACAACCTATAAAAACATTTGGAAATACAATAATAGAGGCACACAAAAAACTCAACCATTTACATAGAGAACAAATATATAAAATCCACATGCATTCCAAATAGATATTCAAATGTTCTTCACACCACCTAGAAAATTAATGGAACATATTTAATAATTATAGAAATTAATCTCACTTAGAAAAAAAACCCATTTCTTCTAGAAAAACAACTTTTACACATTATCATTTCAAAACACATTTGAATACATCTTTCTAAATAATCATTTCATGTTTTTAAAACAATAAAAAAAATAAAAATTAAGTGTCACAACATAAAATCCAACGATTACATCATAAAAAATCCAAACCATAATCTAACCATGAAACTAAATAATATCAAAAAGAAATCACCACCCAAAGAACATTATATCACATTAAAAAAATAATTGGTAGATTATAGAAACCATTTAAAGAATATATACATGATCATATCATGATAAAAAATTTTAACCATTTTCACAAACATTCCATCATGAAAACACCATACAAAATGTAAAAGATATATGACTAGCATGTGGAAGACATTTTAAAATTATTTAGAAAAACACATGAATCAAATGGAATGTACCATAAATGAAATGGATTGAAAAACCTTTATAAATGAAACGAGAATGAAATTAATCGCTCGGAGAAAGAATAAACTAGATCGAGAGAAAAATTATACACCCTAGGATTAACAAAATATCACCAAACATCATCTATAACCCTTATGGTTTGGACATGATGATATCCCACCATGAGAGACCATGAACTCAAGATTATTAGGAACTCACATTGTCCTCCTAGGTCTATAAAGGGATATTATACCCAAAAAAGGTTAAAACACTAAAGGGGAATATAGTTAATATCAAAATTTTAATAACCTAAGAAACTCGAATAGTTTAGAAGTGTAGTTTTCCAAACACTGAACCAATTTGGCGGTTTCCAGTAACCCATATCAATAATTTAGGAGTTTTTTCAATTGATAAGGCCCATTTTATCTTATAAAATTAACCAATCATGAACTACTAGCTATCTAGGAAAAAAATTTCATTTCCCCCCAAAAAGCGAATTCCACCCAATCCTCAACCAGAATATCTGAATCCATTTAGAGAAAAAAATCAAAGAATTTACAAGGAAACGGTTTAAAAAATGTCCCCATATTTAACACTTTCTTACTAATAATTTCATTGATATGGAAGATAAAAAAACTTCATCCCATAATTGAATTAATCCAGACAACACCACGAACCTCGAGTTTACCTTTTCTCTTCAAAATTCACTCCCAACCATTTATACTATAAACCATAGTACGATGATAAATATGCTAAAAGAAGTGGGTTATCCACATCACAATACCTAACTAACACCAGGAAATGAATTTAGATTAGACTAATGCAATAAATACCAAAAACAAAACCTTGAGGAGAAAAGAATAAGAACACTCAACACTGAATAACCCAACAGTTTCCCAAAAAAACAAAAAGAACCTCCACCAGAAACTGATAATACCCACAAAAACAAAACCCCTGACATGAAAAAACCAATATGAGAACACCAAACCCGAACCAAAACCCCTGAATGAAGCAAAAAACCTAGTGAAGAAACTCAAACCTCAATAATTGAACCAAAAAAAAGTCATCAATTTTTAGAGTATTGAATTTTTCTAAATGAGCATAACTGAATTTTTTTACAAATTATCAAAAAAACTAAGAGCACCCATGAAATAGATACATAATGAATAGAAAAATTTTATAAGGAGAGACATTTTAGATTAGAAAATGAACGAAACCACTAATTTTCTTACAACACCGGGTACATTCACAAAAAATGGGTATACGACAATGAACATCAACCTTCTCCACTCCAATAATGGAGAAAAAATTGGGCCATGGTTTTCCCCTCCCCTAATGATATCCTAGCTCTGTGAAAGGATTCACACTAGGGCATATTGATGGAGCCCTAATGTCTGAACTATCTGCTACCCCATATCTATGAACTGAAATCCTCAGATCAAGGCCTCATCCTTGGAAAAAACTATTTACAAAACATCTACAGAGACCCAAATGGCCACAATGATGATAGGTATTTAGAGTATTGTAGGATGATGGCTTCAAGTGCGTAAAATGATGACATTCAAATCATACATGTTAATGGTAAGACAAATGGGTTTCTAAAACCAATAATGGAGACTCCTCAAGGAAATGTTTATCGATTATAAACTCCTCTACAAATGAGGAACCATCAAAAACAATTATAGGTACCATATTTTAAACTGATTACACTACATAAACTAACTCAACTATGAATTATTCTTACACCAAAATCTCAAAATGATGATCCTTTGAAGATAGGGATATCTCAATGATATCATTTCAAACACCAAAATTGAAAATAAGTTCCCTCGACAGATCATTCTATGATTCTTCATGGGAAAGGAAAACCAGATAATTGAAATGGTCAAAATATTCCCTCATTATCCATTGTCTGTTACGAATAATGTTGATCGCTTCAACATTCTTTATCATCACCTTCTCAGGAACAATACATCAGATGAGAGTGGTCTTAAATTATTCCCAAGTCTCCCAATCATGAATCAACGATATGGAAATAGAAATTCATTGATATAAATATAGACACTCAAAGAAACCAAAATAGGTCACACTCTGGCGTTTTATGGAGGATCTAATGATTCTATGATACGATCAAAATACTCTACCCATTCCACTACCTCTGTCAAACCTTGATAACCATTAAATAAAGGAAAAAATAAAATGGAACGATAAACAGAAATGACTAAATATAAAATTTATTGACCTTTTTGGCTGTGATATACTCACATGCATAAGGAATCGAAAACCAAAAATCACAATAAACATGATAACATAACCAAAAAGATCATATAAAACCAATGAAATAAGCTCACAAATCAATCATCACATACAAAAAATATTCTCTTTTAAAAAACTACCATTTTTTCTATTTTTCATAACCACCTTCATCCAATGCCACATTAAAAAAATTAAAAATAAACTTTTTTGAAACCAAAAAACTAGTTTTAAAGCAAAACCTATTTCTAAAATGACATTACCTTTTCAAAAACCACAATAGAGAAAATCCAATTCAGATATTTGATATCAAGTACTCTCCCATTGTTTCCTATTAACCATAACATGTTTTTCCATCCTTTATCCACTTATATGATCCATGAAAACATGCCAACAGACACATTATATACATATTAAAACATTCATATAGAATACCAAGGGTTAACCTTTCCATATTATCATCAAACCCAATAATTAACAGTATCATTCAATCTGAATAACAATAACTTATATTACCTACTTTTTAATCCAGAACCACATAAATGATATAATTTCCATTTTTCACACAATTTTCATATTATTATCCCACTCACACAAATTTAAAACAAAACAAAACACAACCCTAACCAAGAACGACTAACCCAAACTAATAATTCACATAAAACGCTAGGGATGATGAACATGTACCCATAACTATCCTAATGATATGGTTAGAGGTCTTATCCCCATGTAAGTGTCAACTACTAAACGGAAATTGAACACTACACTTAGATTCAACATGGGTAACCACTCTATGCAAGATGATGACATGACACTAGCTCACCTCCATTTTTATTCCTCATCCACACATCCAAAATCCATAACAAAGGACAATAATCCTAGACTACACATATAAAATGAAGTATAATAATTAGAATGTTCTTGAGAAATCCTTCTGGTATATATCTCCCCAGTCCCGATAGTCCAAATCACCAATCTACCTGACACACCAAATAATGAATAACCTACTCTGATACAAATATTTCATGAACCTGTCCAGGATAACATCCATCCCAACACCCGACTCAATCAGAGACATTAACCAAAGTGCATTCCTGATCTCCATGGAATGGAAACTGGGGAAATGCATCAAAATAATTCATGGTAACCATTGATCCCCAATAAATACTAGGATCAATGAAACCAAATAGGGATCAAACCATAGAAACAAATAAAAATAAATATCAACAACTATAAAAAATTGATCTAGTTAAAAATACATCAAAATAAAACAAAACTGAATGCAATAAAAAAAACTGGACAATGCCAACAAGATCTTCATGTCACCTCATGGCCAACACCAACCACAAACCCAACCTGCTCCATGAGAAACCGATCCATAAACCATAACCTAAAAAATAATTTCGGTCTATCGAAAAGGAATTGTGCATGTAGGGTGTGAGCATACAAAATCTCAATAAGAAATCACCATAGACTCCATTAATATAATTTATCAAAATCTACCGTAAAACAGTAGTATGAATTTACATTCTAAAAACCTATTTTTAATCATTTTATCAATCATACACAACATTCGACAATTTTTAATTTTAAAATAACACAGAGACAATTCCATTTAAAAATTTCACATTCAAAAAACCCGTTTCAATATCAAATCAAAAAATGTGACCAAACTAGATAACCAATAAGGGGATATGTAGATAGTAAAGGGAACCAAATAGGATGAGAAAAAAAAGAAAACTGAAAATCCAACATGATAGATCAATAAACAAAACATACAGATAGACATCATGAGAATTTATGGAAAATTTTTAGGGGAAATCCTTGGATGTACTTAGTTGAGTCTCACCTACAGACATATTTTGTAGTTCCATAGTCAATAACCCACAGGCTGGTCAAAACTAGAAAATACTTTAGCTTGTCCAACCTTGCCCTATTATGTTAAGGGGGTACCAACATATCTAACCAGGGTTGAAAAGCAACCACAACTTTAACAAGTCTATGATGCACATTAATTAAATTATAATAATGACAACACTTAGAAACACAAGGTATAGAAACTATAACCCACGGTGTTCCCGTGAATGATCCACTAGAGGCGAACACATCCCAATGTCCAGTGAACTCAATAAAAATATATTTCTCTCTCAAGACCCACTTGAATAGATCCAATCTCAAGGATTATTGTTTACCCTTAGAGGAAAATAATAATAAACACACATGAAAGCTAATTTATTTACATGTACTTTAAGATCACGTGAAAAAAAAAAATTCACAAATCAAAAATATTTTACACATCATTTTAAAATTCCATCCAGGTCATCATGCTACCCATTTTTTTTATCAATTTTCTAAAAGTATCCAACATTCCCAATAGGACCACACTTCTTAGAAGTTCAAAAGATAAAAAACATTTAAAAGGTGAAATTTTTTTGTCCACATAAAACCATCTTTTCTCAGGTAACAAAAATGTTAAGTAGAACATCATGACTTACAATCCAATTAAAACTACAAATCCATTTATATAACAGTTATAGTGTTAAGGTAAAAAATTAATTTCAAATGATAAATTCCAAAATCTCTTTTATATATCAAATCCAATACTCTTTCCATGGAAATGTGAAATCATGGAACAACAATAGAAGGTAAAAATGT
Source organism: Viscum album (assembly GCA_963277665.1). NCBI lineage: Eukaryota > Viridiplantae > Streptophyta > Magnoliopsida > Santalales > Viscaceae > Viscum > Viscum album. The sequence goes on from OY728130.1 coordinate 2,079,370,778, forward strand.
CCATTTATGCCATTACATCACCAAAAATCACAAAATTCCAAACAAGACATAATTTTATATAAAAAATTCAGACCACATTTATATTAACTCAAAGCAACAGGTCTATTTGGAAGCACAATTAAACCCACAATAGCCACACATAAAACCATTTGGAAATAAAAAATGAAATGTACACAAAAAACTATACAATTTCCATAGTCCAATCCTCTATTATAAAGACCCAAAAATTATTTGACACGTTACTATCATGGGGTATGCAAAAAATTTATTTACTATGATATAATAAAATATAGTTTTTAACCTTAGTTTACCCATAGATGAGCACACAATAATCATGTGTTTTAGTTTTTAATTTGAGGGTGAATTGAATTTTCTTGAATTTGTTTAGTTTTGAAAATCATATAAATGAAATAAAAATAATGAATTATGGAAAATATTCCAGAAAAATTCATAGGACAATAAATTAAAATCTATTATATGAGATGGGTGATCAAGTACGAGTCATTTATCTAATTTGAATTCTATCCTTATTCCATTTTATTCAATACTATTTTGCTTAGAATATTTAAGTGAGATTCTGTAATCACATTGACTCACATCATTGGTCAAATGGTTATGATAAGAATAAAGATAAACAAAATTATATTTTTGTCTAAAATTCTTCTAGTGTGTGATATAGTTTTAGTGTATACCCCCAATTAACATAGGTATTCCTAATCAGGTATCTTTTATCCAAATAATCTTTTATATTCACCAACCCTCCTACATGTATTAGCGATCTCTAAGTACATCACAACTAAGACACTATATTATTCTATAGAATATTGGATAGAACCTAGTGGAGGGAGAAAAATTATCATTTATCAAAATAATAAAAACAAAATATTATAAAATTTAATATGATCTCATAATACAATAAATTCTGTTATTAGAATTTGAAAATAACTTCCTAGAGGAGAGAGAGTTTTTATTAAATCAAATTCATGAACTCAATAATTACATACATATAAAACCTACCCTTCCCCAATAACCTCAGATGTTTACCCCATCATGGTACGAGTAATTGATAATAATGGGGAAGATGGAGGTATTATAAAAATATGAAGAAGAAAAGACTGAAAAGAAAGAATAAAAATTTTCCCCATCGGAATATGTCATCCAAAAAGATAGCTTTGGTCCTCACAACCTCTCATAAAATCAGGAAACATTAACGTATTATAGGATTTTAGTAATTTATTTTTCCATCTACCCAAGATGTTTCATGTAATTTTGAGTACTGTGAATGTTTTTATGGCCAAAATAATAGAGCTGACTTATTCTGGCTGCCAAACACAATTCCATAGACACTAATGTTAATGGTTTAAAGGTGGAATTAATAAAATAATTTCTCCATGAAATTTAATGTGAAGATTTCTCGTTGAGATTTAAATAGAACACATTTGGAATAACCTCATTTTGTTCTCGGTATACCTAGATATAGATCATTGAATTAGGAATTAACGACTCAAACGAACAGGTTAGGTGTTCACATTGACTTATTTTTTGGCTTTATGCATTTCGAATTGGCTATGGGTAAAGAATACGTATTTGTAGGAAACGAATCATGTAATACTAAAAAATGGATTCATGTGAATTGGATTAATATTGTACAATTTATGGTCAAAATACAGAGGAAACATAAAACAGTTTATTGTCCAGAATTAACAACATTTCACATTTAAGATCAAAACTCCCCGAAAAACATAAAAGGATCCAAATAAGATAAAATTTATTAATGGTAATAGACTAAACAATTTAAAAATATATGAATAATTAAAAAAATGATAACTTTATCAATTCCCCCACACATGGCACTTAGACTTCTGGACAAGTAAACAAAAAAATCAAATGAATGAAAATTTAAAACACATATCCATGCGATCAAACAATTTCACACCAAGAAACAAAATATATCATGCCTCATTAAAAAAATTATTTCAAGATTACCATGTATATTATTAAATAATTTTCCACTTCATTTATCCTCCCATTCCTAAAACCCACTTATATAACATTCATTTTCTCTTATCACCCAAATGTCAATTTTCTATAATCCATTTCTCGTCCAATAATCATGTAAGGGTCACCATAGGAATGATAAATTCCAACATCTACACATAATTTCAATGAATGACATATGTTTATCATGATAAATTTTTAGTATTATTTTATGGATTTAGGTCAGTAGGATTTATATGTGAAAATTTATGAGGCTAGATGATGAGGGCTTGACTCTTTTTGAAGAAAATTCACATTATTCTAATTTTTACTAACATATAGTCTCCTCATCACTCTGTATAGTATAAATTAAGACCCATTAGAATGAAAATACATTGAAATTTCACAAAATTGATCATTTTAATAAAAAAAGCTTCAATCATCTCAAAAAAAAATTTCCCATAAAGCTCCTGATAGGTACATCTTTTTTTAATTGGATGCTTTAGAAAGGAACAACATCTCAGAAAAGAAATCTCCAGATAAGGCATACCTTTCAATAGAATGATTTTTTTCAGTAGAAATCATATCTATTCCACTTTTTTCATCCCAATGTTTCACAAGATGAGGTATTACAATATAGGGTTTATTCCCTCACACTTATGTTCAACTATATTATGCAATTTCACTTCTAGAGTATGCCGGATAGGAAACATTTTCTTGTAATGTGGCTAACCTAATAGGTGTTTCATGGATTCTAAGGGTTATAGGGATTAAAATTTTCCAAGTAGCCCATTATAATAATTATTCATAGAAAATGGGCCTTTAAAAAAATTCCCATATCATTTGAAAAACATGTACTCATACCCTCATGTTTGGACAAGAATAAATCAAATTCTGGTTAAATAATGCAGGGAATGGTTTTATAATTAAGTGAGGAAAACAAAAAGATTATTAAAATTAGGTTTAGAAGCCTCAAGGGAATGTGATTTCCATGACAAAGACGGTTAATTGTGCAATGGGATTCAATAATCATAGTTCTTTCAATGCAAATTACAAATATTTGAACTTGAAACAAATTGAATTTTGGCATTCACATAACCTCAGTTTCATGGGATAAATTGTTTCACACATAGAAATGGGTTTAAAAAATTGTTATGATAATAATTTCAGCTCAAAATGATCAGAATAATAAAACTAATTTTAAAAAAACAAGTTTTATAAACATAAAAAGTAAAACATAAAGGAAAATTGTAAACTATAATGGTTCCCTACCACACACATAAATGATATAGTTTCTTCAATTAATTAATATATATATAATATGCAATTATATTTTAAATTGAATCACAATAAACAAGAAATTTGTAAGGATAGTTATGAATTAATGGATTTATTTATAAATGGGATTGAGGAGTGTGATCTCCTCCACCAGCTCTAATGGTATGGTCCCAATGATTTTCTTCATCCAATGGCCATTTAAATTGAATGGCTTCCAATCTCCATCCTTCAAAATATGCACAGAACCAAAACAATAGACATGAGTAACTATAAATGGTTCTTCACATCTAGAATGATGTTTTCCATAAATTAGCTTGAGTCATGAGTTGAATAATAGAATTGTATCTTTGGGATGTAATTCCTTCAGTTCGATCAGAATTTCATGTGCCACACTTGTCCTCTTTTTATAGATCCTATAATTTTCAAATGTTTCCATTCTAATTTTTACTTTCTCCAACAACTGTAATATTATCTCCTCATTTCTTTCATGATCGAAATTTATCTTCCTCACAAGACAATATGCCTTGTGCTCCAATTCCATAGGTAGATGAAAACATTTCTCAAAAATTATCCTATATTGACACAATCAAATTTGAGTTTTATAGCCTGTCCTATAATCCCATAATGTGTCATCTAACCATTGGTTCCAATCCTTCCAATTTGGATTAATGGTCTTTTCAAAAATTTAATTATTTTTTCTATTAGACACTTCATCATGACCATTAGTCTGTGGAAGATAGGGAGTTGATGTTTTATAATATACCCCATACTATATCTTCAAAGACTCTACTGTCTTATTGAAAAAGAGAGTCCCTTGGTCACATATGATGTCTTTAGGTACGCCAAACCTAAAAAATATGTTTGTCCAAAGAAAATCACAAACACAATTAGCATTGTCAGTTTAGGTGGATTTTTCTTCCAGCAATTTGCAAAAATTATGAACTAAATGAAAGATATACTAATTTCCAAATGAAATTGGGAAATGGACAATAAAATAAATCCCCCATACTTAAAAAAATTCGCAGAAATTATTTTGTTGTTGGGGTAGTTTTTGTCTCATTTTATTATTTCTAGAAAACTTATTTTTCACACCTTTTTCAAAATTTATGACCATCTATAAAAAGGGTGGGAAAATCATGTACAGATTCTGAAACCTTTATTGTAGTCATTTTTGGTACTAAGTGGCCTACAAAAGCCAATGTGTGACCCAAATCAAAGACATAATCAATTTTCATTCAGGAAAACATATTATTTTTTCTATGTCTTTGCCAATCATACTAATAAATGGATCATCCATATACAATATTTAGATTTTGATTTCATATTTTGAATTTGGTGGGAATTTAAATGAAATGGGACCTATGATGTTACCAGAGAAATGACCATATTTGTTTACTATAGAACATCACTGTAAATGATGTAGAGTTTTTCTCCAGGAATCTCATCATTATGTGGGTACTGGATTAGATTTTCTACTTCACCAGTTTGGGGTCGTCGACTTAAATTATCAGCCACCTGATTTTCAGTTCCATTTTAATATTTAATTTCAAAATTCATCACTTGTAAATGTATCATCCATATAACTATCCTTGACTTGGAATCCTCATTTTTCATTAAATACCTAAGTCTTAAATGATCAGAAAGAACATCAAGTTTCGTTCCAAAAAAATGTGGTCAGAATATATCTAGTGCATAGATAACAACACAAATCACCTTCTAAGTGGTTGTGTAATTTATTAGTGTGGAATCCAAGGGCCTTGATTTATAGGATATAAATTGATTCTTGCTATTATATCTTTTTGAAAAATATACCCCCACCGCTATGTTAGATACATTTCAATGAAACTCAAAAGGGTACTCCAAGTTGGGTTGTTGCATTATTGGATGTGTGATCAACCGTTTCTTATGTTCTTCAAATAAATTTTATCGTGAATAATCAATATTATAGTCATATTATTTTAGTAGTAATGTTGATAGAGGGAGATAAATCTATCTAAAACATTTGATGAATATTCTGTAATATCCTGCACTCCTTAAAAAATCTATCATTTTTTAAAAAAATTGGATATGGAAAGGAATTTATTAATTCAAATTATGATTTATCAACCTCTTTCGGTTTTGGTGTAATTATGTTCCCTAACTCTATTACCTTTTCAACCATGAAATGAAATTTTTCAAAATTTTAAACAATATTACTTTCAATGCATGTTTTCAAAACCATTTCGAAATTTCCTAAGCAATTATAAAATTAATTACCAAAAAATATTAAATCATCCAGAAATACCTCCAAGTAGTACTCAATATGATATGAGAAAATAATCACCATTCACTATTGAAATGAACCTCGGGAATTTCATAGACCAAAATGAATCCTTTTGTAGTCATATGTTTAAAATGGACAGGTGCAGGTCATCTTCACCCAGTCATTTAGTGTGATCAGTACATGAAAGTATCCAGATAATACATCTAATAAACATTAATGATTTTTTTCTATCCATTATGGAATTATATCGATGAATTGAATGGTAATGTGGTTTTTTTGGTAAATTTATATAGCTTCATGTAATCTACACACACTCTCCACCAATTTCATATTATCACGGGGATCAGTTTATTTCCTTATTTTTTATCAATTTTCATGGTAGTTTTTTTTGGGACTACATAAATCGGGATGACCCAATATGAATCATATATTGGGTAAATGATGTCAGCTACTAGAAATTTATGTCACTATATCATAACAACATACATGATTGTGGTATTTAGTCTTCATTTAGGTTATATAATTTATTGGGAATCACTCTATAAAAATTATCTACGTGAGCATACCTTTGGATGGATTCTTGGAATATCACCTAAACTCTATACATCAGCTGGGACATTTTTTTGAGTAGGTCAATAAGAGTTTTTTCAAGTGATTGGGATAGGTTATTTGAAAAAACTATTGGAAATTTATCTCTTTCATTAGGTCAGCATACAAAAAATCACTTGGAAATGGTTTTATTTTTATACATGGGGGTTCATCAAGGGATGATATTTAATTTCATTTTCTAACTTCTACGGATAGAATCATTGGTATCATCTCATTTTCGGTTTGAAAATCATCAAAAGGGAAAATTTTACATCTTACTCTATCAGGATATCATGATTACCAGGTTATTGGGAGTTGGAATTTTAAATGACAAAAGTTATCCTAAAGATAAAAAGTCACAATGCATACCTAAATCTTCAATTGGTTCTATACCTTTAACGTGGAAGATTAGATAAAGTGAGTGATTATTAGATGGATATTCAATTGCATTAATAATGTTGACGTGTTATGTATTATCTCCAAGTTCCATTGTGAGTGTTCTTTCATGGACATTGATGATAGTCCACACTGTTTTACGGAAGGGTGTCCCAAGAATGATGGGAGAGTGGAATAGTGATATTTCTTCTTCCATGGTAGTATATAATAGTCTATTGGAAATATTAATTCTCTTAATCCCACATGTACATCTTCTAAAACTCATGCTGGAAAAAATGTGAATTTGTTTGCTAATTAGACAACCCCTCGGGTTTTTTTGGCTCTTTAATCTAAAATGATGAAAATATAGAGTGAGAAATAAAATTTATTGAAGATCCTATATCAAATAGGGAGTCTAAAAAATTTAAAGACCCAGTGATGCATCAAATAGAGAATATCCTAGGATATTGTCATTTTTTGTTCTAGTTTGTGTGACTAGTGCTGAGACAGTTCTCCCAGAGCTGATTCTCTCATTTCCATCCAACCACTTTGTTTTTGTACATACCTCTTTCAGAAATTTTTTATACATAGGGATTTGTTTTATTGTAAATAGTAGTGAGATGTTGATCTCATTTATCTGAAAAGATTCCTGAATTTCATTTTTATGTCTATATTCTTCAACTTTCTTTGATTTAACTAATTCATATGAGAATGGTTCATGGATATGCCTTTCTCTCTTTCCTTTTTAAAATTTTTTCTTTTGGTATTTCCTTCCAAAACTTGTTTCTCTCTTACTTGTTGTTCAGATCCTCTAATTTTGGATTGATTGTTTGATCTTTTATAGGATTCTTATAATCATCATTCTTACATTGTCCAGGTGTTGCGAGCTATTTTCAGCTTCTTTTTTTCATGATTACGTTCTCTTTTGATTTTGGAATTGATTGGTACTGTATTTCACCTTGATATATTTTCATAATTTCCAAATAAATTTTTAACTGATTAGTTAGCTTATCAATTTTATCTTCCAACCCTGCAACCTAGGTTCATTGATTCTACTCTCCATTAGTTTCTGTACATGTGGAAGGCTGATCAGAAATATTTAGTTGGAATGGTGGTTACTGAAAGGATTGTTGTTGTTAGAAGGGCTATTTATAATATTTTTTAAATGGTGGGGGGTTCTAGTATTGATGTTGAATAATAAAACTATACAAGTTTTTTTAAATCTATCTACTATTTGGGATCGGGGTTGACATGGCTGATTTGGTTGAAATTTCCTTTTTTGATAGGTTGTAGAACATCTTTAAGTCCCCTAAACTTATGTATAATTATCAGGGTAATGATAAGTAGAAGAGCATAAAACACATACCTATTTTGGGACTTGTTGTTCCATTACATGGTTCATAGAATATTTTCTCATCCAACTATATATTTCCTTAAGTTTGGATTCATGTAAAGGAGATGAATAATCAGATTTCCTTACCACATGGATGCCTCTAATTCCCGTACCTCTAGTTCTACATTTCTATGAGTTTTGTCCATTATTTTCAATGAGACCTCTAATATCAGTAGAAACCTTTTCAATTTGGTCTCTCCCAGATTAGGAATTCATAAGATTTAAATAAATTTCAAGAAACCCTTTGTAAAGGAACACAAGGTATTGGTTCTCTTCCATTTCTTGTTGTGGGCAGCTTGCACAGACTTTCTTGAAACATTCTTAGTATTCGTAGAGAGTATATATAATCGATTGATATATGAAATAAATCCATTTGTTATTGCGGTGCTTATGGAGGAAGGAAAGAATCTCTCTAATAATATTCTATTAATATCTTACCTATCATTTATCTCCCATGTTAGTAGATTGTATAACCACTCTTTTACAGCTCCCTCAAGTGATATGGGGAATTTCCTCCGCATTACTTTATCTTCGGTATCACTCTGTGGTTTAAAGCTAGAGATGTCATAGGTGAACTCTTGGATCTGTCAATTTGGGTTTTACCTACAAGGCCATGAAATTTTGGCAGAACAAGGATCATATTAATACTCAGTTAAAAATAATTTTCAATGGTAGGGATTGTGATTTTGATATTTTGATTAGAAAATTTAGGTGCACTGAGATCACGTAGAGTTTGGTTGATATTTTAATCCATTATTGTTGGTTCATAGTGAACAATGAAAGTATCAATTCAAACTGTGAGTATTATTTCCTAAAAATATCTTTAAATTTTTATTCCTCAAATGGGTTATTGTTCATTCAATTTCAAGATTGTTTTCAATTATATTGTTATTTGAAGTATGAATCATTCCAGAAATTGTTTACTAGTTTTGTGTTTTGAGGCACTACATCCCCAGACACAACGCCGCATTTTGATACGTGTCTGTAGTGGGGAGGGGAAGAACAATTATTAACTATGTTAATAGAGAATATAGTGGTTATCCTAGGTTTTCTGTAGAGAGGAGCTCACAAAACTCACATTTTTCACTTTTTAATTAGAGGAATAATTTGATGTTCTTGAATTTTTTTTGGTTTTGTAAATGATATAAATGAAATAAAAAAACAAAATTAGGAATAAATTATTGAAAAATTCATACAAAAATTGATTAAATACATTTATATGAGATGAGTGATCACATTTTGGACTGTTTTCTAATTTGAATGTTTTCCTTGTTCCAATTGTTTCAATCCACTTCTGCGAATATTTTTTAAGAAATATTTCATAATCGATTCAAGTCACTTATTTAATAAAACAGTTATGATATGAATATAAATTAACTAAATTCTACTTTGGTCTACACTTTTTCTTGTGTTTGATATATTTTGTGTCAATATCCCCAATTAACATAGGCAATTCTCAATTGGGTATTGTTTATCCTATATAGTCAAAAATATTCACCACCCCTCCCACACGTATAATTGACCATTAATTACATCACTACAAAGAACTTATATTATTCTATAGAAAATAGGCCATAACCCTGTGGAGGGAGGAAAATTGATCATGTATAAAATTAATAATAACAACATAATATAAAATCTATTACGATCTCATAAGATAATAAATATTGTTATTATAATTTGAAAACAACATTGTAGAAGAGAGAAAGTTTTTTCAATCAAATCCAAGAACTCAAGCATTACATACATAGAAAACCTACCCTTCCCCATTCACAAATGATGTTTACTCCACCTTGTAATGGTTAATTGAGAATAATTGGTATAATTAAGGAATTACAAAATTAAGAAGAAGAAAAGACTGAAAAGAAAGAACATAAATTTTCTCCTCCAACATCAATCCACCATAATGAGATCATCGGTTCTCCAACCCTATCATCAAATTAGGACAATGTCCGTTATTATAGAAGGTGTGTAATAGTGTTTTCTATCTTCCCATGTTGTTTCATGGAATTAGGAGAAGCGTTGAAGATGTTATGTTAGAAATACTAGTGTAGACTTATTTTGGAGGCAAAAAACTATTCAACCAACCTACTTTGACCGGATTAAGGGCAGCCATAATCAAATAATATCTCCATGAAATTTAATTTAAAGATTATTTCTACAGATTTCTTTCTATATCATATTGAATCACCCTATGTGGTGGTTGGTGGCCTGAGATATTGATTATTTATGAGGTATGGAACATTCTGTCGATCAGATTATGTGTTCACATTGATTAGTTTTTGTGGCTTGTTGGATTTTTATTTGGCTCTAGGTCCAAATGACATATTTGTATCACATGGATAATTTCATCCTAAAAAATGAATGATGTGAATTTGGTGAATATTTTAAGATTTATGCTCAAAATACATATGAAATATAAAACACTTTAATGTCCATAATTACCCACTTTTCAAATTTATGTTCAAAACTTTGTAAAAAACGTAAAATGTCCAAATAAGATCAAATTAATTAATGGTGAGGTATTAAATCAATGAAGAACATATGAATAATTATGAAAATATTAACTCTATCATTCATGAATAAAAATACCTTTTCTTTTAATGTCATATAGATATAGAAAACAAATGCACTTTTTTACTGTGTTTAAATAATGTTTAGGAATGATTAACATTAATAATATAGTCGTTGTACAGTGATCACATGACTAGTGACTATATAGGGCATTAAAAATCCTTTATAAACCGACAAAGGATGTGATAACCTCGACCAGTAGGATCATTCCCTTTGAAGCCCATTTATTAAATCGTTCACGGGAGATAACATTTATGGGTTTTCCCAAGACCATGCCTAAGCAAGATCCAACAACATTATCATGAGTAAAATCATATATGGGAGAATATCAAGCTCATAAAGATCAAGTCCCAAATAATGTTCATCGAACATCCCCAAGAAATCCCAACCAACTCACGCAATACTTTTAGAAAATTTGATGGTATAGTAATGTAATATGTAACAAGACCATAGCATTTAGATTATGTTAATTATATTTGTACAGAATAAATAATATACATATATTATATTTTTTATACTTTGTAATTGTTTTTTAAAACAAAAATAACATTTTTGGTTAATATTAAAATTCAACGAAGAAATTTAATCTGATGAAATAATGGATTTTTGAATTAAATAATATTTTAATAAAATATTGTTACTAAATTAAATTTTGTGAAATATAATTGATCTTATAATTTTTATGAATAAAATTTAATTTTTTTATGTCTGAAAATTGTTATCCGGAAAACCCATGAATATTTAATAAATTTTAGTTTTATTTTTAAAAGAAAAATTTCCCATATTTATGAAATAATAGATAAAATTAATATTATTTTTGGAATCAAGATGCCAAAATTATCCAACAATGAATTTTTCTTAATTTTAAGAAACAATAATATATATTTGCAAAAAAATTAAATACCTTATAAATATATAATGTGTTTTATGACATCATAATGACTCGATAGTAATGTAATAATATACTATAAATGATATATTAGGCCAATAATTGTGTGACCCAGCTACACATAATAAATCCTAATATTTTAATATATAAGACCATTTGACATATGAAATAATGTTTTAAACTCTCCTTTGAAAAAAACCGTGGAAAAACCCTGAGATGATTTGTTGTTTAAATATTTAATAATACAGATTTCATAACCTATGTTTGTGAAATATTAAAGACTCCCATGTCATTTCCTATATAAACTAACCATGCTCCCTCTTCCCTTTACTAAAAATCCGTGGATCATGTCCCTAATCTTCCATCCTCTCTCTAGGATCCAATCAAGGCACCCCAAGAACTTAATTAGTCTATCCTCAAGCTCTTTAAATCACACATTCAACTAAGGGATTTATCCCTTTTTCCTTTTTTTCCATCATTCTTTATGTTGTTATACCATTTTATTTTCAATTAAAATGTTTGGGTATGATTTCACACATCAGCCATAGTACCCTACTTATGTTTTAATAATGATATATCTCTTTATATCTCATTAATCCCTCCCATGTGCACTCGTTACCATGTCAAAATTTCATTAGAGTTATTCCATTTCTCCACTTTTTCAATTATCTTCATTATGGTATGCCTTCAATTTCCAAATTCCATGTATTGGGAAATGTATATATATCATCCCTTTACTTTAAATTTCATGAATTTGTAATATATATACATATTTCTTTATCTGCAACTTTTTTATAAATTTTTATGTCATGTTTTTATGTTGTGGAAATTGGACGGTGAGTATCCCCGCAAAAATCAATGTTTATTGAACACCATACACATTTATCTATCATGGGTATTCATCCTTATGATACATTATTTAATCATGTTATACTTTACAATGTTTAATGATTCAATGTTATATGATCCTTGTGGCACATAAATGCATGAAATGAAATTTTTTTAAAGGGTGCGCCCTGATAGCGCTCCAATGCATTGGGTACTATTTAGTATAAAGATACACCATGTACAATAAGGGCTTAATAATTCTTATTCATGTGAAAGGAGGTTTTACTAATGAAAACTCAAGTATAATTTGGGTTTATTCATGCTAATCTATCTTCAATGAGTCTATTCTTATGCTAAGATCATATTGTAATTTGTTGCGACATTTACATGTAATGATAATCATGAAATATCATGCCTTTATGTTTATGTTTCTATTGTGATAAATTGATATTCTTATTTCCTATAATCTACTGTATTATTCATGTTATTCATTTTTTACTCGATTACTAGGAATTATAGATCACCCATTTCTTATGTATGTCCTCAGGTTATCTTTTGCAATGCTATGTATGAATGAATTTTGTAGTCATGTGAAATATGTTTTCAATAAAGATGTCATATTTTATGTATGAAGTCCTTATGTAATGTTCCTAATTTCCCAATACACTATACCTATCTATCCTTATAGTTGTCCTATGTGCCTTTTTATTTAATAAATCATTTTTAATTATGTAATAAATAGCATGCTGGTTATAGTTTGTATCAAAATAAATGTTTAGTTATTTTTGGGATTAGGATTAGAAAACCCTAGTGAAAACCTTATGTATAAGATTATGTATAATAAAATCATACCTATATTTTAGTGTGTAGAAATTAATTGGATTATCTAGAAAAAACATCCATGTATAGATAAAAACAAGTAGAGGTGGATCTGGAAGATATATAACAGGGTGTAAATCCTGAAAACACCGATTTAATCTCGACTCGAATGGGATCTAGTGCACATGAAAAAGTTGTTATAAAATCTTAGTTTGAAAATATTATGGGATACTCTTATGTAAATTCATAAGCTTGGTATAAACCATTATTAATTTGAAACACGATTCCCTATTAATATATGTAGTGAAGTAGATCATTGATAAAATAGATTTAATCCTAATAATTCATATGATAATGAAATAAATGTAATTTGTTAGTTAAATTTTTTTTCATTGGATTTCCATTTTTTGTTACCCCTAACATTCATTTTATTCCATCCAATGGACGGTAATATGATGACTTGGGATATCAACTGTTGTAAAGATCAATGTTATGATTGTTCTAATTAGATGGCCAATCCGATGGGAGTATGAATTGAAAATATTATGAAAATACTCTCTTGGTTAAATCTACTTTTTAATAGAAACATTGGTCAAGAGGAACGTCCAAACCCCCAAAAAAATAACAACCTTAAATCGGGAGATTCAGGAGATAAAGGCCTCCGGCATTCAATGGATCATCTGACCCCTCAATCACAGATCAATGTATCAAGTCCATTGAGAAGATCTTCGCCATCCTTCAATGATCCAAAAAATATACGCTTCTTCTGAAATATTATAATATATAGGGTGTAGATAATCAATGGTGGAAATTGATCAAAAATATGATGCCTGAGGAATAGATCGATGCATTGCAATGGAAGGATTTTTGAAAAAATAAATTGATAAATTTTTTCCACGGACCCTCGAGTATAAGATGGAAAAGGACATTCTTTCCATCAAGAAAAAATAATATGAATCCATCGTAGTGTATGAGGATAAATTCACAAGGATTTCATTATATGACTTCGGCTTTGTGGTTACCCTCGAATGAAAGGTTGACTACTTCAATGGTGGATAAAAACCTAGAATAAGAAAAGCCCTAGTGATCCATGACTTTTGTATCTATAACAAAATTGTCTGATGTTCCCTCAAGGATGAAATAGAGATAAAAATATTGCATGGGAATCATGGGGATAAGAAGAAAAAGTAGACTTTAATTATGGAGGTCTGATGGATAAATCAAATGGTGCTGATAAATTACAACACCATAATTTCCAATAATGTAGAAAGAATTAGCCTATAAAATTCTTGAAGGGGATGAAGAAATTAAATAGCTGTGGAAGAGACATGGAACTGGCCATTAATTTCCAACAAGAATATCACGCTACGACAATAGAGGAGAGGACTTCTCCATTTGACCTTCAACGCATTGTTCATTACTTCTACTGAAAAAACAATGGCACTTTTCAAATCAGTTCCCTATGACAAGGGATTTTAGAGGTAATCAATAACCTCCAAGGTAGCAAGGGAGTGATTTTTACATCACTACCACTAACGAAATTCCCAAAAACGATGTGGTGAGAGGTACTCTAGTTATTCTTTCATGAATAGAGAAAATAATTTTTGATTCTATTTCTGTTCATTATTTTATATCCCGAACGTTTAGTACAACAATACAAACACCACTAAAAATCGTGGATGTAGAGATGACAGTGAGAACTAAAAATTTAGAAATTATTGAATCCCATGAATATATCCTCCTATAAAAATTTATGTATTGAACTTCTCAGAAATCTCCAACATACTCCCTCTGTTGGAATTTGATTAAATTATTGGAATGGATAGGATTTCCATATATAGAGCCAACATAAATTTCCCTAAGGGGAATTCACTCTCCATATGATGAATTGATCCATGTTTCAATACAAGTTCAAGGAGGAAGTTCAATATTCATTAGTACCATAATATCAAGTGTGGATTCTAATACCTTATGAGAACGTGTATCTTGCTCAACTGATTGAGTCTAAAGAAGTAACCATCCTTGAAGACATGCCAATTGTGAGAGAACACACTGAATTGTTCGCTGAGGATAATCAGGGTCTTCCTCCTAGAAGATATGTTGAATTCTCAATCGATCTTATATCTGGGGCTTTTCCAATATCCAAGACTCCGTATTTAATGTCTGTAGTGGAGCATTAGGATGTAATGAAATAACTATAAGGGAATATGGATAAATGTTCTATACGCCCATGTGCTACACCATTGGGTTCACCCATCCTCTTCATCAATAATAATTATGAGTCAATGCCCCTTTGCATTTATTATCGTGAGATAAAAAAATCATAAAAAAGAACAAGTATCCCCTACCACAAATTGACGACTAGTTCGATCACCTACATAGACAAAAATACTTCTCAAAGGTGGATCTTCAGTCAGGATTTTCCCAAGTAATGGTGAAGAAGGAGGATAACCCCAAAACATATTTTTTTACAAGCTATGGGAATAATGAATTTTTAGCAATTCCTTTCAGACACACTATTTCTCAAGAAATATTAATGGACTTGATGAATAGTGTCTTTAGATATTACATTGAAATTTTTTTAGTAGTTTTTATAAACAATATTCTAATATACTCCAAAACCAAGGAGGATCATGAGGAGAACCTAAGAACTATACTAGAGACCTAGTGAAAGGAGAAGCTCTATGAAAATTAAAAGAAGTATCAGTTCTGGTTGATTTATGTATTGATCCTGGGTCATAACATTTCAATAAATGTTATATCTATGAATCCCTCCAAGAAAAATGCAATTGAGGGATGGTAATGGTCAAAAAATGAGAGGAATATCAATAGATTCCAGGGGATAAAAGAATATTATTCCAAATTTTTGAGATATTTCTCATAATTTTCAAACCCTCTTACCAAGCTAACTTGGAAGGGAGTCATATATTTTTAGAGTGATGAGCGTAGAGATACCTTCAACTAGTTGAAAATGAGGATTATCACTATGCCCATTCTCACACTACCCACATGTGAAATTTATTTTGTGGTATTTACTGATTCTTTGAAGAAGGGAATGGGGTGTGGGTTGATGTAAAATAACAAAATCATTGCATATGACTCATGTAAATTGAATTTCATGAGTAGAACTATCCAACACACTATCTGGAGTTCGCAGCAGTAATCTTCGCATTAAAAATATTGTGAAATTAACTCTTTTGGGGGAAGTGTAAAATATATATTGATCACAAAAGCCTCATGTATATAATAATACAGAAAGAGATGAACATGAACAAATGAAGATGGTTAGATCTGATCAAATTCTATATATTCTCAATCCTTTACCACCCAACAAAAGAGAAGATGGGGTAGATTCTCTAAGTAGGAAGGAATCATCGATTATAACATTGATGAGAATTTAAAAGGATCAAATATTATTAGATTTTATGAATATGGACATGGGAATCATATAGAAGTTAATATCATCAATCCTTTACAATATGATTTCATAAACATCTATTTTGGAAAGGATAAATGTTTCTCAAAATGATGATGTTTGGATTCAGAAAAAAGTGGAAATAATAAAAAAGGAAATCTGTATAGTTCAATGTTATGAATGATGTTTTTTTGAGGTTTGGGTCAAGAATATGTGTTAATTCATGTCCGGAGTAATATAATGAACATTTGGCTGATTCACATAGTTAGAATTTCTCTATAATCCCAGGAAACAGAAATATGTATCGAGATCTCTGAGAGCATTATTGGTGGGATAATATGAAGATGGAGATAACAATGTATACATCAAGGTGATTCGAATTTCAGAAATTGAAGGATGAGGTTAATAAGTCTATGGGAATGATCCAAACATTACCCATACCATCATGGAAATGGGAAAACATCACCATGGACTTTTTCACCCAACTTCCAAAGACATACAAAGGAAAAAATGCTATCTGGGTTGTTATGGATTGTCTTACAAAGATTGCACACTTCTTTCCAAAAATAAGGTATTTATCATTGGATGATCTGGCACAAAAATAAATCAAATAAGTGGTAGGGCTGTATGGAGTACTATTGTCGATTGTATCAAATCGATATCCACGATTCAGCTCTATGTTCGGGAAGATTCTACAACAAGCCCTGAATACTAATCTGATCATCATTATGGCTCATCATCCACAAAACAATGGCCAATAAAAGTGGACTATCCTACCACTTGAGGACATGTTGATGGAATGATCAACATAATTTAAAGGAGAATGGTTTCATCATATTCTTTTGGTTGAGTTCTATTACAACAACAATTTCCACTGAAGCATCCAAATGGCTCTATTTGAGGCCCTTCATGGGAAGAGGTGAAAATACATCATTATGTCGTGATGATCTTGGGGAGAGATAACTCTTCATCCATGAAATGGTAAATGAAATGCTGGATAATGTTACGACTATCCAACATCACATTAAAAAAACTCGGAGTAAAGAAAAGAGCTTTGTTGATAATCATCGATGAGACCTAATGTTTGATGTTAGGAGAATTTTATTTCTTAGAATATCACTGTGGAAGATAGATATGTGATTTCGGGACAAGAGATAGCTTAATCCAAGGTTCATTGGACCTTTTGAAATCCCTGATCGCATTATGGTAGTGGATTATCAACTAGCACCCACACCGAACCTATCTCAAGTACATGACGTATTCCATGTATCACTCGGGTGGAATTTCCAACATGCCCCATCAAATTAACTCAATATATAAGATTTATCATTGATAATGAAATCTCCTATGAAGATAATCCATGGAAGATCTTATACCATAGGGAAACGGTTCCTTGAAATAAGACAATTCCCCTCGTCAAAGTGTTTTAGAGAAACCATAAGTTTGAAAAATAAACATGGGAACCACATTAAGTTATAAGACAGATCTACCCACATCTATTTAAGTGTGTTAAAAGGAAATTTTGAGTGAAAATTTTCTGAAGGGGGGAATGTTATAACTACCCTAACATTCATGAATACCACTCCCTTTATTGTAATTTTTTGTCGATATAGAAAACACATGAAATTTTTACTGGGTTTAAATAACCATTAATTATGATAAATGTTGATAATATAAATGGTGAATATTTATCACAAGAGTATTATATATATAGGGTTTTAACAAATATTTTGACAAAGACAAAGGATGTGATGTCCTTGAGCTATAGGATCATTCCCTTTGAAGTGCACTTATCAGAACATATGAGGTAGATAGAGTTTTCGGGCCATTCCCTTGAAAAGCTCATGATGTGATCCAATAACTTAAGAATGAGAGAAACCATTTACCAAAGATGTTCAAGCTCATTGAGATCACAGCCCAAACCATGTTCACCAAACATCCCCAAGAATGCCCCACCATTGCACACCATACTATTAGGGAATATGATGGTGTAATAAAGCAATATGTAACAAGACCATAGCATTAAAACGTTGTTCACTTTTTTTTATTGAATAAAGAATATACATTAATCATAATATTGTTACTTTGTAAATGGATTGTAATGCATGAATGATATGTTTAGTTAATATTTAAATTCAGTTAATAAATCTATTTTGATGGACTAATGGATTTTTTAAAAAAATAATATTTTAATAAAATATTATTACTAAATTTCTTTTTATTAAATATATATTATAATGTAATTTTTATGAATATAATTTTAATGTTTATTAAGGCTGAAAATTGGTTTTGTCAAAACCTATGAATTTTCTATAAATACCAGTTTTATTTTAAAATAAAAAATTCACATATTTATAAAATTATTTATATAAAATGAATATTATTTTGGGAATCATGATGTAGATATCATCAAACGGTGAAATTTTTTTAAATTTTTTAGGCTATCGAATTTTTGGGTTAAAATTAAATACCTTATAAAAATATAATGTGTTTTATGATATCATAATTCTACAATAGTTATTTAATAAAATACAATAAAAGGGATATTCAGCCAATATTTGATCAACCATTAAAATAATGTGATTTTAGATAACTGTTTAGTAATTTTACCCTGCCTTAGTGGACCCTCAAAGACTTACAATTTTGTTTAATTTTTTGATTGATTTCCTTTAGAGTGTGACTCACCTACCGATAAGCAAGACTAATATTTCAATATGTTAGGCCAATTTACTTTTAAAATAATTTTTTCACTCCCCTTTGAAAAAAAACCATAGAAAAAACCATGCGATGGTTTGTGGTTTTTAATATTTAATTATATAGATTCCATAATCAATGTATGTGAAATATTAAATAATTCCCCTCTCATTTCCTATATAAACCAACACAAGATCCCACTAATCATCCATAAAAATTCTTGTAGCTCGCCACCCACTCCACCCTCCTCTTCCTCGAATCCTCCCAAGTTGCCCAATGATCTCAAGAATTTCATTCACAAGCTTTTGAAGTCAAGTAGTCATGTAATGGATTTCATCCTTTCTCATTTTTGTCCATGTTTTTTATTTTTTATATACCCATTTATATTCAAATACAAATATTGGGATTTGATTTTTCACCTATTATAAGGCCCCAGCCTTAAACCTTACTTAATCTGAAGTTATTACAAGATTACACATTGAGGATCTTTTAAGGTTTAGAGTTTTATAGAATTAGATCATGAAACTTGCATTACATTCCACATTTAAGCAAAGTGGTTACATAAAAGATAGTATTCATTCTTCCCATCAACAGAAACATATTTAAAATATAACACGTATTCTTTCTTGACACATCCTTGACACTATCATCACATCATGTACCTTTCCCTTGACCTGTGAAAAACATTTCAACAACATGTGATGAGTATAAAAAACTCAGTAAGGGTTAAAAAAAATATGGAAAGGAAACATGAGTTCATATATACATAAGAATGAAATCATACTTTACCCATAAAACATAGGCACTTTAACATACCTCATCAAACCATGAATAAATCATAGAAAACATAAGACATAAATGTAACATGAAGAATTCATAACATTATTATGTAGGGAGTAACCCTCTTGGTTACGTTTAGAATACCCATCACAGTATATTCCCTAAATCTATTCGGAGAAACCTTAACGTTTCACTCCTTCGCGTTACCCAATGCATTGGAGAGCTATATCGGGCTCACCCGCCCTTAGTTTATCACGAAACCAACTGTTCTTCATAACAATGCCCATGAACCATATCATAATTCTATCACATAAACATGAATAAAGGAAAAATAACATTCCCACATTTCAATCACTATATAACATTTTAAGATATTGAAATAATGAATCCATTCAAAAAGAAACCATTTCCAAAACCATTTAAAACATTTAATAAAGAGATTTTTGAATCAAAGTGTCCCATACCACCTTGAAGATTTTAACATTTTAAACCATTAATATTCATATAAATACATCCTTAAAACCATTTTGAAAACATGGATATTAATAAGAACAAATAACTAAAACATTTAAAACGATATTTTGGTCAAAGGGGTTTTACCAAAATTAGAGACACTTGAATACAATAATCGAGGAATAACATTTAGTCAGAACTTTATAATATCATGAGAATAAAAGGATTCATGATATAATACTCCAAAGGACAGTATATACACCATATAATAGTGAATTGGTGCATAACAACAATGAACCCTCAATAGAAATGTCAAATGTGATGAAATCCCTTATAAAGAAGGTATTCCTAAATTAAGGACAAATAAATCTCAAAAATATGTGTGACAAATATATATACACCCAATATAAGTGGATATTAAGTGTAAAACAATAAAAGGTCATTCACACATATTCAATGGATGACATATTCAATGACTACAAGTTGAACCCAAAGAAATCGAAATTGGGTTAAAAAGTTCCCTTGACAGCCTAACGGCGTCACATCAAAATGAGTTGATGAGAGATAAAAAGTGTATCTCATCACTTGGAAATAAATTTTACATCAATAAGGATATATGAGAACATATCCCAACATATCAATATGTAAATTAAAAGACCCAACAAAAGAAGTCTTTTAAAATAAAGGAGGGTGAAAGGTTCCCTTACCGACATGGGTATCTTTCAAAACATACACCCCATGAAAGAAAGACAATAGGTCATTGATGTAAATACTAATAAACGAAATTATATTACACAAAGAGTAGAATAATGGTCATTACATACACCAATCAATGGAATTTGCGGAAAATGTAGCATAAATCTCACGGGGATAAATGTGAGATGAAAAATCCCTTACGAAAACTCGGCAGCCTAACGGCGCCACATAAAACTTCCGAATATGGATTGATGAGATCAAATAGAGTATCCCATCATATTACAATAGAATTTACAGCAAGTGGAATATAAAAGAAAATCCCCCAACATTGCAAGGAGGAGTTTAAAGAAAGTGACATAAAGGAGAGTACTTAAAAAGAAAGAGAGAGGTTAGATCTCTTATGAAAGTTCGGCAGCCTAACAGCGCCACTCAAAACTTCCAAAATGGATTGATGAGAGAGAATAGGGTCTCTCATCACATGAACATAAAAATTACAGTAAATGTAATATAAAATAACATCCCAATCATAAGCAAGATGAGCTTAAAATAAATGACATAAAAGAGTGTACTTAAAAAGAAAGAGAGTTGTAGGATCCCTTACCTCGGGTCCGACTTGACTCGATCGTTCTTTAATCTCCTGAATAATAAACTTGAGTTAATTTCTACTTCCTTAAGAAACTTTTTCAAGTTCATTATCCCTTTGATATCACTTATTACCATGTTATAAACAATATGTAATCATTAAGTTAATAATGATTGTTTTGTCGATATTTGGTTCTTAAGTCGAAAGTGGACTTCTTACAATTACATGTTGTTCGTGTGGAAAAGTTTTTATTATATCCAGAATTGTATTCATTATGTAGATATCATATATGTCATATATATCCAGTACATGCATGCATTTATAACATTACAAAATCATTTAGAGGTATGAAATGAAATGCACCGTTCATGGAGACGGTAAGCCGTACGTACGCATGAACGCTACTTTCATTTCTATTTCGTATTTTATTGAATGGAATAATAATGATATAAAGGTATATTATAATTCCAGTATAATATCATATATAATATCATATTTCCATCCTTTATACTTCCCACATATGGTATTTAACGAATCAAATCACTTTGAGGTGGCGGTAGTCCGCACTTCCTTAAATGAAGATATCGCGTATACCCATAATGGAAGCCATAAAGGTAAGACAAAAATGAAAAATACAGAAGCATAAATAAAAAATAAACATATTATATATCATATATAAAAATTGTTACATCATAATGGCCACCTTTGAAGGTGTTAAATGAGTATTGAACAATCATCGTTTTGGGAGGCAGAATTTCACCATCCACGGAAACCGTATGTTCTTTAACCATTTGATGTAGTTTTGTGAGAGTTTAGCTCGAATAAATATTATAACAACATCCTAGTATATTGAAGATACAGGTATTGTTACAAAAGAAGAAAATAAAAAGAGTTTAGGGGGTTGAAGAAGCAAAATAAAACAAATGAACATGAGAGAATGAATTACCTTTAAAAGTGTAACTCCTTTTGATTTGAGCCTAAAGGCTTCCTTTGAAAAGATTATGCCCAAAGGGAATCCTCTATGATGAGTAGAGGGATGTGGAGAGAGTAAATGGGCAGGGGTTGGACGAGCCAAAGGCTTTAGGAGTGTGTTAAATGAGGTAGAGGTGGGGGCCTTTTATAAGAGGAGAGGATGGGTACTTTTGGAAAGTAAAGAAATATTACTTTATTTGAAAATGTGTTTCGGTTTTAAAAGGTCCCACACTGATATCATACGTGTATAAGGTGATAAGGCTTCTAAATCCACTCATCCAATAAGTTTTGGACATGTGTAGTTCATAGATTTTACATTATCTTTCCATTTTATTTAAATCGTCAAATAATGATGTCATCGCTGCATCATTATTATGTCATAAATAATTTAATTTATTTAATGTCTAAAAATTATAAAAAAACTAATATGATGTAGGAAATCTTTTTAGAATTCCAATGAATATTTATAATCAAAAGGATGACTTGTATAACCCCACTTAAAAATTGTTTTAGTAAAACATATCATGTTTGTGTCAATTTTACTTTTACATTAAATAAAATGTTATTTATGTCATTTCCCAACCAAAGTGGATCCATGGGGTCCCCAAGTTGACCCATGGATTGTCTTGGTCGGCCATGACACAACCAATAAGTTTGGGACATGTGTCTAGGTCATTTCATATCATTAAAGCATTATTTATACCTTAAACTACACTAATTACCACTAATCGCGATTAAAAACTTAATGAGTTACTATTCACCAAAAAATTATTTTAATCTCATTGAACCACATTTTACTTCTTAATGACAAACATGTATGTCAGATTTTCAAAATTCAATAAACATTAGTGGTAAACTTTCATTTAACTGAAAAATCAGTTTGCTTGATTACCACTTAGTGGTTTCACTATTCATAAAAAATTGAAGTTTTTCAGAAAATTACCAAAAATTAACCCTAAGCTATATTTGATATTACGAATTCAAAAATGAAGTATATTTTACAAAATTCAAAACATATAAGTCACATTAATTAATTTAATAATTAATTTTCGTTGTCAGAGCAAATAGCGTGTTTTTATGAAACAATAAGTATCAAAAGATTGACACTGGTTTAAGTCTGATTTCAAAGTGAAATTAATTCCAACGACCACTGTTGGATTTAATGGTAAAAATATTTTCTAATTTAACATTAAAACCAATTAAAAATACAATCTAATCATATAAATAAATTATATTAAAAAGTGGTTTTGAATTAAAATACAACATTTTACACTATTCATTAAAAAAATGAACTTTATCGGAAAGATACCAAAAATTTACACAAAGTAAATTTTGATGTCCCGATTATTAATAAGAGTTTTATTTGGTCCAAAAGAATGTTTAAGAGTGAACAAAACTATATTTAATGACGGTTCTCCATGAAAAGGTGATAAGTGAACCTTTAGTGAAAACTAGGGCATATACGCCTAAAATTGAATTCTTTCCGTATTTTAAGCCTCTATCCTCTATTGGATAAGTGTAAAAACATTTAAAAACATATATAATCATATTTTAGTTATTTCTATCCATTCTCGCCAATACAACGGCTACATGTTAACTACCATTTAAAATAATATTATTTTATTATTAGAGTGCAACGTAAGATTCCCAATAAACTCGTTGTTGCGTGTTGGGTACGCCATCGATCATAGCATCCCCTTTAAAGTCATATTAATATTTTATTCACAAATATGGATAAATATGAAAATGAAATATTCTTTATTTACCCGGGGTGTTACATCCTTCCCCCCTTTTGGGAATTGCGTCCTCGCAATTTTAAAATTGGGCTTGGAAACATCCTTGAAAGTCCCACATCGGAACAAAAGTCGGTAAAACAAACACTTTAAAATAAAGAAAGATAAGTAAAAAGGTCACCCAAGTTAACCCATAATAGGATTCCATGTATGAAAATATGGACATGGAGGTGAAAACATAGGTTCATGTTCTCATGGAGAGTGATAGAAAACATGTTTAGGAGAAAGTTAACCATGAGAAAATCAAAAACTTGTGATGGGTTAAACGGTATTCGATTCCCCAGTAGGAAAAGTTAATAGACAAAATTTTTGTTTTAAGATACTTTTTATTGAGGAATTTATTCATAAGGAAGCATAATCACTTATCATGTTAACTTTCAACTTTTACTAGATTCCTTAGTCAAACTCGTATTTTTTCAAAAGACGAGTATTTAGGGAGATTTGTTCGCATTAAGAGTACTATAATCAACTTCTATAGAATCACCTAATCCCCAAAACAGAACTATATAGATCCCATGTATTTAGGCTTTAACCAAAACCAAAAAGGCTAGTACAAGATCAGATAATCCAGAAAAGGATAACCCCTTATAAAAAGAAAATCTATTCTTAATCTCCAAAATATGTCCAACAAAACCCAAAGTTCAACGAGGACCATCCGATAAACAATTTTTCCATAAAATTCTTCAAAGTAAACCAATATAAGATTGAAACCCAAATATTTGAAGTATTTAGTCACATAGTCATCCAAGTTAAATTGTAACATTTATCTCCAAACAACATCAGTTTCTCCTAAAGTCTCACATTGAAAAGTAATTATCCTAATCACATATCCTCCAAAATCAACTTACTCTTAATTCATAAAATCATATAACTAAATAGAATCAGTCAAAATAACCAGGGACTTCACGTAGTCCAGTGGTAGGCGATAAATACCAGTCGCCCTTTGGTTGTGGGTTCGATTCCCGCAGCATTGTCCGACGTGACGGGTTGTCACACGGTCTGCATGTTGTCCTTTTCCAAAACTATACAATTCGTAAAACATTCCCCAAAATGAGATAAAATCTTCAAGAATAATCATAAAATATTTTAACCTCAAGTTTATCTCATTCCTTTCATTTTCCATCATATCATAGAGTAACCCATAATTACCTACATATTAAGTATCATATAAACCCTAACGGTTACCTTAATAATTATTACCTGAATTTTCACATCGGGTTGGCCATCTCGTACATGATGCATTAGAGAACTCACCAAGGTTTAAGTGGTTGATCATGACTCCTTGATATTTGGTTTAGAACAACCACGAGTTTCCTCATTGAATCCTCCATTTTATCTAGTATCTTAATCCGAGAACCACCACAGTTTCCTTAAAACCTATTGTCTCTTTGGTGCCTACTAGATCCATCCATTCACTAAAAATAGAAATGTCAGTGTGAGTATATCAACAAAACAATCATGTACTAATGAGGAAGGTAAACACTAAGATACACTTACTCATTCACTTTATCTAAAACTAGGACTCTTTCTGAAATCCTAACCATTATGGTAATGTCACTTATGCTCAAAGAATACCCTAACCTCTAAAGTTATCTAAACCGACCTTTGATACCAACTATAAGGCCCCAGCCATAAACCTTACTTAATCTTGAGTTATTACAAGATTACACATTGAGGATCTTTTCAGGTTTAGAGTTTTAGAGAATTAGATCATTAAACTTGCATTACATTCCACATTTAAGAAAAGTGGTTACATAAATGATATTATTCATTCTTCCCATCAACGGAAACATATTTAAAATATAACACGTATTCTTTCTTGACACATCCTTGACACTATCATCACATCATGTACCTTTCCCTTGACCTGTGAAAATCATTTCAAAAACTTGGGATGAGCATAAAAAACTCAGTAAGGGTTAACAAAAATATGGAAAGGAAACATGAGTTCATATATACATAAGAATGAAATCATAATTTACCCATAAAACATAGGCACTTTAACATACCTCATCAAACCATGAATAAATCATAGAAAACATAAGACAAAAAGGTAACTTGGGTCATTAATAACATTCTTACGTAGGGAGTAACCCTCTTGGTTACGTTTGGAATACCCATCACAGTATATTCCCTAAATCTCTTCGGAGAAACCTTAACGTTTCACTCCTTCACGTTACCCAATGCATTGGAGAGCTATATCGGGCTCACCGGCCCTTAGTTTATCACGGAACCACCCGTTCTTCATAACAATGCCCAAGAACCATAACATAATCGTATCACATAAACATGAATAAAGGAAACATAACATTTCCACATTTCAATCACAATATAACATTTTAGGATATTGAAATAATGAATCCATTCAAAAAGAAACCATTTGCAAAACCATTTAAAACATTTAATAAAGAGATTTTTGAATCAAAGTGTCCCATACCACCTTGAAGATTTTAACATTTTAAACCATTAATATCCATATAAATAAATCCTTAAAACCATTTTGAAAACATGGATATTAATAAGAACAAATAATTAAAACATTTAAAACGATATTTTGGTTAAAGGGGTTTTACCAAAACTAGAGACACTTGAATACAATAATCGAGGAATAAAATTTAGTCAGAACATTATAATATCATGAGAATAAAAGGATTCATGATATAATACTACAAAGGACAGTATATACACCATATAATAGTGAATTGGTGCATAACAACAATGAACCCTCAATAGAAACGTCAAATGTGATGAAATCCCTTATAAAGAAGGTATCCTTAAATTAAGTACAAATAAATCTCAAAAATATGTGTGACAAATATATATACACCCAATATAAGTGGATATTAAGTGTAAAACAATAAAAGTTCATTCACATATATTCAATGGATGACATATTCAATGACTACATGTTGAACCCAAAGAAATCGAAATTGGGTTAAAAAGTTCCCATGACAGCCTAACGACATCACATCAAAATGAGTTGATGAGAGATAAAAAGTGTATCTCATCACTTGGACATAAAATTTACATCAATAAGGATATATGAGAACATATACCAACATAAAAATATGTAAATTAAAAGACCCAACAAAAGAAGTCTTTTAAAAAAAAGGAGGGTGAAAGGTTCCCTTACCGACATGGGTATCTTTCAAAACATACACCCCATGAAAGAATGACAATAGGTCATTGATGTAAATACTCATAAACGAAAGTATATTACACAAAGAGTAGAATAATGGGCATTACATACACCACTCAATTGAATTTGCGGCAAATGTAGCATAAATCTCACGGGAATAAAAGTGAGATGAAAAATCCCTTACAAAAACTCGGCAGCCTAACGCGCCACATAAAACTTCCGAATATGGATTGATGAGATCAAATATAGTATCCCATCATATTACAATAGAATTTAAATCAAGTGTAATATAAAAGAAAATCCCCCAACATTCCAAGGAGGATTTTAAAGGAAGTGACATAAAGGAGAGTACTTAAAAAGAAAGAGAGAGGTTAGATCTCTTACGAAAGTTCGGCAGCGTAACGGCGCCACTCAAAATTCCAAAATGGATTGATGAGAGAGAATAGGGTCTCTCATCACATGAACATAAAAATTACAGTAAATGTAATATAAAAGAACATCCCAATCATAAGAAAGATGAGCTTAAAATAAATGACATAAAAGAGTGTACTTAAAAAGAAAGAGAGTTGTAGGATCCCTTACCTCGGGTCCGACTTGACTCGATCGTTCATTAATCTCCTGAATAATAAACTTGAGTTAATTTCTAGTTCCTTAAGAACCTTTTTCAAGTTCATTATCCCTTTTATATCACTTATTACCATGTTATAAACAATATGTAATCATTAAGTTAATAATGATTGTTTTGTCGATATTTGGTTCTTAAGTCGAAAGTGGACTTCTTACAATTACATGTTGTTCGTGTGGCCAAATGTTTATTATATACATAATTGTATTCATTATTTAGATATCATATATGTCATATATATCCAATACATGCATTCATTTATAACATTACATAATCATTTAGAGGTAAGAAATGAAATGCACCGTTCATGGAGACGGTAAGTCGTACGTACGCATGAACGCTTCTTTCATTTCTATTTCGTATTTTATAGAATGGAATAATAATGATATAAAGGTATATTATAATTCCAGTATAATATCATATATAATATCATATTTCCATCCTTTATACATCCCACATATGGTATTTAACGAATCAAATCACTTTGAGGGGGCGGTAGTCCGCACTTCCTTAAATGAAGATATCGCGTATACCCATAATGGAAGTCATAAAGGTAAGACAAAAATGAAAAATACAGAAGCATAAATAAAACATAAACATATTATATATCATATATAAAAATAGTTACATAATAATGGACACCTTTGAAGGTGTTAAATGAGTATTGAACAATCATCATTTCGGGAGGCAGAATTTCACCATCCACGGAAACCGTATGTTCTTTAACCATTTGATGTAGTTGTGTGAGAGTGTAGCTCGAATAAATCTTATAAAAACATCCTAGTGTATTTAAGATACTGGTGTTGTTACAAAATAAGTAAATAAAAAGAGTTTAGGGGGTTGGAGAAACAAAAATAAAACAAATGAACATGAGAGAATGAATTACCTTTAAAAGTGTAACTCCTTTTGATTTGATCCTAAAGGCTTCCTTTGAAAGGATTATGCCCAAAGGGAATCCTCTAGGATGAGGAGAGGGATGTGGAGAGAGTAAATGGGCAGTTTTTGGCCGAGCCAAAGGCTTGAGGAGTGTGTTAAATGAGGTAGAGGTGGGGGCCTTTTATAAGAGGAGAGGAGGGGTACTTTTGGAAAGTAAAGAAATATTAATTTATTTGAAAATGTGTTTCGGTTTTAAAAGGTCCCACACTGATATAATTCGTGTATAAGGTGATAAGGCTTCGAAATACACTCATACAATAAGTTTTGGACATGTGTAGTTCATAGATTTTACATTAGCTTTCCATTTTATTTAAATCGTCAAATAATGATGTCATCGCTGCATCATTATTATGTCATAAATAATTTAATTTATTTAATGTCTAAAAATTATAAAAAAACTACTATGATGTAGGAAATATTTTTATCTTTCCAATTAATATTTATAATCAAAAGGATGACTTGTATAACCCCACTTAAATTTTTTTTTAGTAAAACATATCATGTTTGTGTCAATTTTACTTTTACATTAAATAAAATGTTATTTATGTCATTTCCCAACCAAAGTGGATCCATGGGGTCCCCAAGTTGACCCATGGCTTGTCTGGGTCGGCCATGACACAACCAATAAGTTTGGGACATGTGTCTAGATCATTTAATATCATTAAAACATTATTTATACCTTAAACTACACTAATTACCAATAATCGTGATTAAAAACTTAATAAGTTACTATTCACCAAAAAATTATTTTAATCTCATTGAACCACATTTTACTTCATAATGACAACCATGTATGTCGGATTTTCAAAATTCAATACACATTAGTGGTAAACTTTCATTTAACTGAAAAATCAGTTTGCTTGATTACCACTTAGTGGTTTCACTATTCATCAAAAATTGAAGTTTTTCAGAAAATTACCAAAAATTCACCCTAAGCTATATTTGATATTAAGAATTCAAAAATGAAGTATATTTTACAAAATTCAAAACATATAAGTCACATTAATTAATTTAATAATTAATTCCCGCTGTCAGAGCAAATAGCGTGTTTTTATGAAACAATAAGTATCAAAAGATTGACACTGGTTTAAGTCTGATTTCAAAGTGAAATTGATTCCAACGACCACTATTGGATTTAATGGTAAAAATATTTTCTAATTTCACTTTAAAACCAATTCAAAAATACAATCTAATCATATAAATAAATTAGATTAAAATGTGGTTTTGAATTAAAATACAACATTTTACACTATTCATTAAAAAATGAACTTTATCGGAAAGATACCAAAAATTTACACAAAGTAAATTTTGATGTCCCGATTCTTAATAAGAGTTTTATTTGGTCCAAAAGAATGTTTAAGAGTGAAAAAAACTATATTTAATGACGGTTCTCCATCAAAAGGTGATAAGTGAACCTTTAGTGAAAACTAGGGCATATACGCCTAAAATTGAATTCTTTCCGTATTTTAAGCCTCTATCCTCTATTGGATAAATGTAAAAACATTTAAAAACATATATAATCATATTATAGTTATTTCTATCCATTCCCGCCAATACAACAGCTACATGTTAACTACCATTTAAAATAATATTATTTTATTATTAGAGTGCAACGTAGGATTCCCAAGAAACTCGTTGTTGCGTGTTGGGTACGCCATCGAGCATAGCATCCCCTTTAAAGTCATATCAATATTTTATTCACAAATATGGATAAATATGAAAATGACATATTCTTTATTTACCTGGGGTGTTACATCCTTCCCCCCTTTTGGGAATTGCGTCCTCGCAATTTTAAAATTGGGCTTGGAAACATCCTTGAATGTCCCACATCGGAACAAAAGTCGGTAAAACAAACACTTTAAAATAAAGAAAGATAAGTACAAAGGTCACCCGAGTTAACCCATACTAGGATTCCAAGTATGTAAATATGGACATGGAGGAGAAAACATAGGTTCATGTTCTCATGGAGAGTGATAGAAAACATGTTTAGGAGAAAGTTAACCATGAGAAAATCACAAACTTGTGATGGGTTAAACGGTATTAGATTCCCCAGTAGGAAAAGTTAATAGACAACATTTTTGTTTTAAGATACTTTTTATTGAGGAATTTATTCATAAGTAAGCATAATCACTTATCATGTTAACTTTCAACTTTTACTAGATTCCTTAGTCAAACTCATATTTTTTTTCAAAAGACGAGTATTTAGGGAGATTTGTTTGCATTAAGAGTACTATAATCAACTTATAGAGAATCACCTAATCCCCAAAACAGAACTATATACATCCCATGTATTTAGGCTTTAACCAAAACCAAAAAGGTTAGTACACGATCAGATAATCCAGAAAAGGATAACCCCTTATAAAAAGAAAATATATTCTTAATCTCCAAAATATGTCCAACAAAACCCAAAGTTCAACGAGGACCATCCGATAAACAATTTGTCCATAAAATTCTTCAAAGTAAACCAATATAAGATTGAAACCCAAATATTTAAAGGATTTAGTCACATAGTCTTCCAAGTTAAATCGTAACATTTATCTCCAAACAACATTAGTTGCTCCTAAAGTCTCACATTGAAAAGTAATTATCCTAATCACATATCCTCCAAAATCAACTTACTCTTAATTCATAAAATCATATAACTAAAATGAATAAGTAAAACTAACCAGGGACTTCACGTAGTCCAGTGGTAGGCGATAAATACTAGTCGCACTTTGGTTGTGGGTTCGATTCCGGCAGCATTGTCCGACGCGACGGGTTGTCACACGGTCTGCGTGTTGTCCTTTTCCAAAACTATAAAATTCCTAAAACATTCCCCAAAATGAGATAAAATCATCAAGAATAATCATAACATATTTAACCTCAAGTTTATCTCATTCCTTTCATTTTCCATCATATCATAGAGTAACCCATAATTACCTAAAAATTAAGTATCATATAAACCCTAATGGTTACCTTAATAATTATTACCTGAATTTCTACATCGGGTTGGCCATCTCGTACATGATGCATTAGATAACTCACCAAGGTTTAAGTGGTTGATCATGACTCCTTGATATTTGGTTTAGAACAACCATGAGTTTCCTCATTGAATCCTCCATTTTATCTAGTATCTTAATCAGAGAACCACCAAAGTTTCCTTCAAACCTGTTGTCTCTTTGGTGACTGATAGATCCATCCATTCACTAAAAATAGAAATGTCAGTGTGAGTATATCAACAAAACCATCATGTCCTAATGAGGAAGGTAAACACTAAGATACACTTACTCATTCACTTTATCTAAAACAAGGACTCTTTCTGAAATCCTAACCACTATGGTAATGTCACTTATGCTTAAAGAATACCCTAACCTCTAAAGTTATCTAATCCGACCTTTGATACCAACTATAAGGCCCCAACCTTAAACCTTACTTAATCTTGAGTTATTACAAGATTATACATTGAGGATCTTTTCAGGTTTAGTGTTTTAGAGAATTAGATCATGAAACTTTCATTACATTCCACATTTAAGCAAAGTGGTTACATAAATGATAGTATTCATTCTTCCCATCAATGGAAACATATTTAAAATATAACACGTATTCTTTCTTGACACATCCTTGACACTATCATCACATCATGTACCTTTCCCTTGACCTGTGAAAAACATTTCAAAAACTTGGGATGAGCATAAAAAACTCAGTAATGGTTAAAAAATATATGGAAAGGAAACATGAGTTCATATATACATAATAATGAAATCATACTTTACCCATAAAACATAGGCACTTTAACATACCTCATCAAACCATGAATAAATCATAGAAAACATAAGACATAATGGTAACTTGAGGCATTCATAACATTCTTACGTAGGGAGTAACCCTCTTGGTTACGTTTGGAATACCCATCACAGTATATTCCCTAAATCTCTTCGGAGAAACCTTAACGTTTCACTCCTTTGCGTTACCCAATGCATTGGAGAGCTATATCGGGCTCACCCGCCCTTAGTTTATCACGGAACCACCCGTTCTTCATAACAATGCCCAAGAACCATAACATAATCGTATCACATAAACATGAATAAAGGAAACATAACATTTCCACATTTAAATCACAATATAACATTTTAGGATATTGAAATAATGAATCCATTCAAAAAGAAACCATTTACAAAACCATTTAAAACATTTAATAAAGAGATTTTTGAATCAAAGTGTCCCATAACACCTTGAAGCTTTTAACATTTTAAACCATTAATATCCATATAAATAAATCCTTAAAACCATTTTGAAAACATGGATATTAATAAGAACAAATAATTAAAACATTTAAAACGATATTTTGGTTAAAGGGGTTTTACCAAAATTAGAGACACTTGAATACAATAATCGAGGAATAACATTTAGTCAGAACATTATAATATCATGAGAATAAAAGGATTCATGATATAATACTCCAAAGGACAGTATATACACCATATAATAGTGAATTGGTGCATAACAACAATGAACCCTCAATAGAAATGTCAAATGTGATGAAATCCCTTATAAAGAAGGTATCCTTAAATTAAGGAAAAATAAATCTCAAAAATATGTGTGACAAATATATATACACCCAATATAAGTGGATATTAAGTGTAAAACAATAAAAGGTCATTCACACATATTCAATGGATGACATATTCAATGACTACAAGTTGAACCCAAAGAAATCGAAATTGGGTTAAAAAGTTCCCTTGACAGCCTAACGGCATCACATCAAAATGAGTTGATGAGAGATAAAAAGTGTATCTCATCACTGGGACATAAAATTTACATCAATAAGGATATATGAGAACATATCCCAACATAACAATATGTAAATTAAAATACCCAACAAAAGAAGTCTTTTAAAAAAATGGAGGGTGAAAGGTTCCCTTACCGACTTGGGTATCTTTCAAAACATACACCCCATGAAAGAAAGACAATAGGTCATTGGTTTAAATACTCATAAACGAAAGTATATTACACAAAGAGTAGAATAATGGGCATTACATACACCACTCAATGGAATTTGTGGCAAATGTAGCATAAATCTCACGGGAATAAAAGTGAGATGAAAAATCCCTTACGAAAACTCGGCAGCCGAACGCCGCCACATAAAACTTACGAATATGGATTGATGAGATAAAATAGAGTATCCCATCATATTACAATAGAATTTACAGCAAGTGGAATATAAAAGAAAATCCTCCAACATTTCAAGGAGGAGTTTAAAGGAAGTGACATAAAGGAGAGTACTTAAAAAAAAAGAGAGAGGTTAGATCTCTTACGAATGTTCGGCAGCCTAACGGCGCCACTCAAAACTTCCAAAATGGATTGATGAGAGAGAATAGGGTCTCTCATCACATGAGAATAAAAATTTCAGTAAATGTAATATAAAATAACATCCCAATCATAAGAAAGATGAGCTTAAAATAAATGACATAAAAGAGTGTACATAAAAAGAAAGAGAGTTGTAGGATCCCTTACCTCGGGTCTGACTTGACTCGATCGTTCTTTAATATCCTGAATAATAAACTTGAGTTAATTTCTACGTACTTAAGAACCTTTTTCAAGTTAATTATCCCTTTTATATTACTTATTACCATGTTATAAACAATATGTAATCATTATGTTAATAATGATTGTTTTGTCGATATTTGGTTCTTAAGTCTAAAGTGGACTTCTTACAATTACATGTTGTTCGTGTGGCCAAATATTTATTATATCCATAATTTTATTCATTATGTAGATATCATATATGTCCTATATATCTAGTAGATGCATGCATTTATAACATTACATAATCATTTAGAGGTAAGAAATGAAATGCACCGTTCATGGAGACGGTAAGCCGTACGTACGCATGAACGCTACTTTTATTTCTATTTCGTATTTTATAGAATGGAATAATAATGATATAAAGTTATATTATAATTCCAGTATAATATCATATATAATATCATATTTCCATCCTTTATACATCCCACATATGGTATTTAACGAATCAAATCACTTTGAGGGGGCGGTATTCCGCACTTCCTTAAATGAAGATATCGTGTATACCCATAATGGAAGCCATAAAGGTAAGACAAAAATGAAAAATACAGAAGCATAAATAAAACATAAACATATTATATATCATATATAAAAATAGTTACATCATAATGGCCACCTTTGAAGGTGTTAAATGAGTATTGAACAATCATCGTTTCGGGAGGCAGAATTTCACCATCCACGGAAACCGTATGTTCTTTAACCATTTGATGTAGTTGTGTGAGAGTGTAGCTCGAATAAATCTTATAACAACATACTAGTATATTGATGATACTGGTGTTGTTAGAAAATAAGTAAATAAAAAGAGTTTATGGGGTTGGAGAAGCAAAATAAAACAAATGAACATGAGAGAATGAATTACCTTTAAAAGTGTAACTCTTTTTGATTTGAGCCTAAAGGATTCATTTGAAAGGATTATGCCCAAAGGGAATCCTCTAGGATGAGAAGAGAGATGTGGAGAGAGTAAATGGGCAGGGGTTGGCCGAGCCAATGGATTGAGGAGTGTGTTAAATTAGGTAGAGGTGGGGGCCTTTTATAAGAGGAGAGGAGGGGTACTTTTGGAAAGTAAAGAAATATTACTTTATTTGAAAATGTGTTTCGGTTTTAAAAGGTCCCACACTGATATAATTTGTGGATAAGGTGATAAGGCTTCGAAATACACTCATCCAATAAGTTTTGGACATGTGTAGTTCATAGATTTTACATTATCTTTCCATTTTATTTAAATCGTCAAATAATGATGTCATCGCTGCATCATTATTATGTCATAAATAATTTAATTTATTTAATGTATAAAAATTATAAAAAAACTACTATGATTTAGGAAATCTTTTTATCTTTCCAATGAATATTTATAATCAAAATGATGACTTGCATAACCCCACTTAAAAATTGTTATAGTAAAACATATCATGTTTGTGTCAATTTTACTTTTACATTAAATAAAATGTTATTTATGTCATTTCCCAACCAATGTGGATCCATGGGGTCCCCAAGTTGACCCATGGCTTTTCTTGGTCTTCCATGACACAAAAAATAAGGTTGAGACATGTGTCTAGGTCATTTCATATCATTAAAGCATTATTTATACCTTAAACTACACTAATTACCACTAACCGCGATTAAAAACTTAATAAGTTACTATTCACCAAAAAATTATTTTAATCTCATTGAACCAAATTTTACTTCTTAATGACAACCACGTATGTCAGATTTTCAAAATTCAATACACATTAGTGGTAAACTTTCTTTTAACTAAAAAATCAGTTTGCTTGATTACCACTTAGTGGTTTCACTATTCATCAAAAATTGAAGTTTTTCAGAAAATTACAAAAAATTCACCCTAAGCAATATTTGATATTATGAATTCAAAAATGAAGTCTATTTTACAAAATTCAAAAAATATAAGTCACATTAATTAATTTAATAATTATTTCCCGCTGTCAGAGCAAATAGCGTGTTTTTATGAAACAATAAGTATCAAAAGATTAACACTGGTTTAAGTCTGATTTCAAAGTGAAATTGATTCCAACGACCACTATTGGATTTAATGGTAAAAATATTTTCTAATTTCACTTTAAATCCAATTAAAAATAAAATCTAATCATATAAATAAATTAGATTAAAAAGTGGTTTTGAATTAAAATACAACATTTTACACTATTCATTAAAAAATGAACTTTATCGGAAAGATACCAAAAATTTACACAAAGTAAATTTTGATGTCCTGATTCTTAATAAGAGTTTTATTTGATCCAAAAGAATGTTTAAGAGTGAACAAAACTATATTTAATGACGGTTCTCCATCAAAAGGTGATAAGTGAACCTTTAGTGAAAACTAGGGCATATACGCCTAAAATTGAATTCTTTCCGTATTTTAAGCCTCTATCCTCTATTGGATAAATGTAAAAACATTTAAAAACATATATAATCATATTTTAGTTATTTCTATCCATTCCCGCCAATACAACGGCTACATGTTAACTACCATTTAAAATAATATTATTTTATTATTAGAGTGCAACGTAAGATTCCCAAGAAACTCGTTGTTGCGTGTTGGGTACGCCATCGAGCATAGCATCCCCTTTAAAGTCATATCAATATTTTATTCACAAATATGGATAAATATGAAAATGACATATTCTTTATTTACCTGGGGTGTTACACCTATCCCATACTTCCCAAATTTATTTTCGAATAATTAGATACCTCTTTCTCTCTCATTAATCCCTCCCTTGTACACCTGTTACCATGCTGAATTTCATAAGACTTACTGCATTTCTCCACTTTATTCAAGATTTTTTTAGTATGTTATGCCTTCTATTTCAAAATTTCATGCGGTGGGACAAGTATCCATATGACCCCATAATTGTCCATTTCATGTACATTTTATTAGATACCATCTTTTCACTCATCAACGATTTTAATGAATTTGTATGTCACACAGTTATGCTGGAAAAATTACACCACCATTTTCCAATCCAAAATCATTGTGTATTGAATACCATACCCATTTCTATATCAAGGGTATTCAAATGTATTAACATATACATAATTAATAATAAAAACATGTACTTATTATACATTCTTTAATCATGGAATAACATTATATTTTTAAATATTCGATGTTATATGATCCATGTGGGACACTTATGCATGAAATTAGATGTTCTTAAAGGGTGTTACCAGATAGTGCTCCAATACTTTGGGTAATGTTTAGTATCATGATACTCCATGTTCATTGAGAGTTCAATCATGCTAATTCAAGTGAAATATGGTTTCACAATTTCCAATTAAAATCCAACCATGGTTTACTCATGCTAATCCACATGCAATGATCATTGGATCATGTTATCATCATGTTGTTTGTCGTTGCCACATTTCCAGGTTTTGATTATATTAATATATCATGCCTTTAGGAAAATGTTTCCCTTGTAATCCATTGATATTTCTATTTCCAAACATTTATTTTATTCTTCATTTTCTTCCTTGTTTACTCCCTTACTAAACATTAAAGATCACCCATTTCATATATATATATTCTCAAATTATCCCTTCCAATGCAATGTATGAAGGAATGTTGTGGTCATGTAAAAGAAGGTTTCAATAAATATATCATATATAATGTTTTATATTGTTATTAAATATTCTTAATTTCTCAAAACACTATACCTCTCTATCCTCAGAGTTGTATAATGTGTTAATTTATGTAATAAATCAGGTTTAAATATGTAATAAAGAGTAGTGTTGTTATATCTGTCAAAACAACATTCCCACCAAACCCAATTTGAGATATTCTTCATAACAATTACATAATTAATGTTACATATTTAATAAACATAATAAAAAATTAAGTGAAATAAAAAATATTTCTATTAGAATTTTAGATTTCACACATTCTTATTTCAATAAAAATTGAGAACTTCTTTATAATGAAGAACTTATTTTTTTAAAAATAGTACAGAAAACCGCACATAGGTTTCACACCATAAGAGCCACCAATTTCCATATACTACATCGAACCCAAAATTCAACCATTATACTAATCATATCCAAAGAAAAACACCACTCAAATCACCTAGACTCACTTTTAAAACACAATTTTTATTTTTTCATACACCATTTCAAAATATACACATGATCATGATAAAAACCAATATTAAAAATCGTTTTCACCTAAATTTGATCATGAAAACACCATACCAGATTCTTAAAGTATATATCAATCATGAAGAAAACATTTATAAATTATTTAGTAACATCCAAGAAAAAAAAGAAATGTAATAGAAAGGAAATGGATTGAAACACAAATATCAATGATGTTCGAGTGAAACGAAACATCATGAGAAGTAAAAACCAATCCTAAGAGACAATAAAAACACCCAAAAATATACTAAATTGAATAATACATCAACCATATCCTTTAGGATTAGGCCATGAGAAAACCTCACATAGAGAATCCAAGAATAGAAGAATGGAGATAAAAGTGGAGGAAAATGACAAGAAATTAAATAATTGACACTGAAACCTTCAAAATGCATCCATAAGAAAAGGAATGTTAGATAAATGGAATCATAGGAGATCTCATGGTGCAACATGGTAGATCAAGGGAGGAAAGGCCAAAAATTGTGCTAAAAAATTAGAAAGAAAATAATGTAATTTCAAACTTTTAATGACCAGGGTAAGTGTAACAGTTTGGATGCACGGTTTTCCAAACTGTATTCCAACAGTGCACCTCTCACTATCCAAGAGGAACATCCCAGACTATTATGACTCATTGGATTCTAAACCATTTGTCCACTGTTTGGTTTATATTTTCCAAAATCAAAATCAGTCACATGGTTACTTAGGTGAAGTATCACAATATTCCCTAACCCTGTACCAACTGTGTGCTACATATTAGCATGCCTAAATTCTCAAATTTTCACCCAAAACTCAAATATTAAACTTGGATCTCCACCGAAAACTCAAATAGAAAATCCAAATCCAAGAAAGATATAAAATAAATTAATTTACATCATTAGGTTGTGACTCATTTATATCCATGTACTACATATAAATTTAAAATATATCCAACAATAATAAATAAAGAAACTATTTATATTATAGTGACATTATATTTATTATATAGCATTACATATATCTATAAAATATTTCATTTTATTAATTAATTTCTTTTCAAATTTAGTTATCATATTTGTAACCTAATTTAATTTTTCAATAATTATCATTCGTATTATGATCATTATCATTGATCTTGATTGTTTATATTTCTATCTTTTAGCCTTTTTATTTACTTGTGGTTTCATTTCATCGGTAACATTACAAAATATTTTTCAACTATTTTTATTATAATGCAATAAATTTTGTATTCTAATATTCTACAACAATAAAACTGGGAAATGTTTATTTTACTTTAGTGATATTTGTATAACTAAATATAAAAAACATCTGATTTATTTAATGGAAAATATATTCTGATATTGTAGGGTGTTACATTATATCCAATAAAAAATAATTTCCCCATACAAAATTTTATTATTTAATTAAATACAAATGGGGTTTCTTTTAACTCTTTATATATTTATATTGTTAGTTTACATTTTCACAATTCTGATTTATCTAGATAA
The DNA here is from genome assembly GCA_963277665.1 of Viscum album. Lineage (NCBI taxonomy): Eukaryota > Viridiplantae > Streptophyta > Magnoliopsida > Santalales > Viscaceae > Viscum > Viscum album. The sequence continues at coordinate 2,079,411,037 of OY728130.1, forward strand.
CATTAAATAAGTGAGTGGTTTGGTCTCTAAATATTTCTTATCTATGATATAATATTTTTAATGGTTGTTACTTTAAAGATAGATAATATTATTCTTGTAATATATAAAATTTTAGTATATTTTATTCATCATGTATGGAATTACTCAAAATAAATACATGGAATAAATCATTAACATTTTTGATGTCTAGTGGAAGTGATAAGAGATTATATTTCATCCCTATAAAATTAAAAAATATATTATCGGCCAATTTATCTATTGATCAACATTCATTTCTTCTTGAGTGTCATTGACTTATTCAAAAGGGATATTATATGGAATACATTTTCACAATCATCTAATTATATATCATGATGGAAATTATCAAAATAGATGTTTTGTTGAATTTATGTTTCTTTTATATTAAATTTAATGGTTTGTAAGATCTATATAATTGGTTAAAAAAATTCTATTACCAACTACTTCTTCTCCCTAACTTCATCTAATAAAAAAAATTTATATATCACATCCTGTATAAATCAACATATGGTGTGATTTTAATGCTAAATATATACTATTGTTATATAAGCACTAAACCAAAAAATTATTTTGATCCCATCTTCATTTATAATCCATTCAGAATGATCATAACATATCCTATAACATGTGAATTGTCCCTTAATAATATCCCTGAGATTGTGATTAATAATCATCCTATAGTTTTTCTATATAACTAACTATTGTTAGAGGCTACTCTTTAAAATTTATGATAACCATTGATCTTGCTGAGAAATATTTAAAATTTGATTATTATTATACCTTATGACATCTTATATATATAACATGAAAAAATTAATCAAGTGAGATATGTAATTGAATAGAAAAACGTTATAAAAAGTTTAAAATGTTATCAAACATAACCCAAATGGAATTATGGCTTTTAGAGGTCGTGGGATATCCTATGATCAAATATATGGTGATGGTATCCCTTTTTAAACTGGTATAGGTAATGGAATCATCTTCCCATTCATTTTTTAATCTTAAACATTTAATTTTTATTATACTAATAGTTAATGTATATACAGAAAAATCTCCATAATCATTTTTTCCAATTATATGGGATACTTAATATTGATATACTACTATTTCTCCCCACGTTGAACAACGATGGGTGATTTATGTGTCATATATATGCTACCTTTTTATCACTATCATGGATATGAATCATATCTTGGTTAAAAATCAAATAAATTAATTTATATCACAGTTGATCAATAAAATATTTCATACCTTCATTTTTAGATTCATATAATTATTTTATGCCTCCTTGAACTTTACATGTACTGATGGTTGATTAATAATTTGGGAATGATTGGAATCCACCTTAATGACCCCTATGCCTATAAATCATAATATCCCTCTTCATGTTGTCCCATTAAAATAATATGTTCATATTTCATTGAAACTATTTTCTCCCTATGTAAATAGACAGTAATAAGCTATGGGTATCATCCCTATGGTCCCTATTCAAATCTACCGTGGATGGGAATCATTTTAAAGTTACAAATAATATAACTCCATTACTATCATGTTTGAACTCTAAATTATTTCCATCTTTCATTTGTATATCCATATATTCCTTTTATACCTCCTTGATTAACACATGGATTGATGGTTAATTAGTAAAATGAGAAATAATTTATTTTCCACTTACTCAATGATTACCAGGTCTATCCTCTGAAAGTACATGAGTATTGGGTCTCCTTAAATCCTCATCATCGATAAAGAAATATTATCATTACTACTAGAAAAGTCATCCAACATATTTTCCATTCCATATTGGTAATGTATTGGGTAGTCATTGCCTTTGATTAACTCCAACCATCTCCTATAGAACATATTGAGAAACATATTTATAAAAGATATTCTATCTATGTTGTTAAACATATATATTAATATTTTTCCATTATGTTACTACCTCCATGTCATTAATAAACGTATAAATATTATTAGTATAATATCATACATTATATAATTTTTTATATATATAATGGAAATGATACATAAGCTAGAACTATGCCTTTTCATATACCGACCCAAACCAATCACTTATTGGATAAACTGTCATTTGTCATTATAATTTCAATAATGAAATTCAGTGTGAGTATAAAATTAATGGATAGTCTACTACTGAGAACCATGAAATTTTCATAACATTGGACTATTAAGATTATCATAATTCCATTAATTGTTAACATGATTTTTGGATTTGAAAAACATAATAAATTTCTCACAACACATATACTTTATCGAGCTAATCTAAGTAATATATTGATATATATCAGAATGATTCATCAATGAAATTTTATAATTTACTCTTCATTTTATTGATTCATAGATTTATCCTAACTTGTGATAAATTTATGAATGAATAATACATTCTATATCCATAATTGGCACTTTATAAATTTTCCATACATTCTTTATTTTATCATGATCTTTTAGAAAATATTAAAATGATCGACATACTATTCCATGATCCTGGATTATATGATAGTGTCATCTATAAAAACTATATGTTGTTGATTTATGATATCTCTAAAGAATATATTTGTAATATATATATTAAGATAATAAAATAATCTCAATGTCATCATTATTATGAAATCATATTATCCCTATATTATATTAATGGTTGGCTTGGGAACATCTTCTCATTTCACCAACAATTGATGATATCTATATCAGAGGAAAATCATCGAGTATTATTAGTTCCCTCCTTATTTATCAAATATGGCATTAATATGGGGTATATGATAGTTTTTCTTTATCTTGATGTGGTTATGTTCTTAATAAAAATTGAATTTCTTCATTGATCTACCATTTTTCATTAAAAATATGTATGGTGCACCTCTTGTTTAAAATATTGGCCATATAAAATCCTTATGTAGATTCTCTTGAGTTTTATATTTTATTCTTCTAATTAAATATATTTTATTTTTCATAGAGTCATTGATATTGGAAAATAAAATCATATGAGTTTAATAGAAAAATAAATCACTTTCTTTGATAAAAAACTATGAAGTTATTTGATAAATACATCAATATATTCTTTTAAAATTACCATGAATTCAATATTGAGTTCTTCTATGATCACTTGAGCCTTTTATACCTCAATATTTAACATCTAACCCCACATTATGTAATTTTTTTCTAAAGGGCTTTCATCATTATGTTCGTATTTATATAATATCATGGGATTCTTTAAGTTATGAAATGAGATTTCCTTATCAATAAAAGTTAATATAGATTTCTGTATGGTGATTCAATACAATCAAAATATCATATAAAATTATACATGGGGAAGATGAAATATATATTTAGTAATTATTTTCCAATAATCTTCAATCCGATATGATTTGTATTTATTGGATACAATCATCCCATCACAAGGTGTGTTCATTAATAATTTAATATCAAATGTTAGAGGGATTGTATATATTTTATTATATGAAAATGAAGATATTAATAAATCTATCTAATTTTTTAAAAATCTATATTTATGATTATTGGGATCTAGGGAAATTATGGAACATCCAAAAAAAGTTCCAATTGACAATACCGTATGTATTTGATCCAAACTGATACCAAATATTTAAATTTATGAATGAAATCATGTGGCACTACTAAAGTAAATACAAAAAGGGTAAAATGACTACTTAAACAAAAATACGTACTTATTATAACCAACATCATTTCAAAATACAGGAAAATTAAAAAACTAAAACAAAAAAGAGAAAATTTTGTTACCACTACTTTCAAAATATACAATGCATATTTTTAAAATCATCTAAAATAAAAATGATGATAGACATAGATCAAGATCAAAACTACATAACCTATCATGGTGTAATAACAAAAGACATGTGTATATATAAAAAAATAACTAACATAAAAAAATATTTTCTCTTTACAAAATACCAAATTTAAACATTGAAAATACAATTCAACATTGATCCTTCAATAGAGAGACATAAAAAAGATAAATTTATCATGAAAAAAACCCATCAGATTGCATCATCATGGGATTTCCAAAAGAACCAATAGATTCTAGGGGGATCCAAAAATGAAGAACCGTTAACTGGAGGATTAATTTTTTGAGGGAGGTAATTGACAGTGAAGAACCCCCAAAGAAAGAACCTCCCAGACACCAAATCTCGTTGATAATTACTCCCAAAACATCCCAAACGACCATATACCCAATAAAATATAATCTAATGGGTAAAATATTTAAAATAGGGAAATATGGGAAGATGTGGAACATTGGGATCTATATTTCATGTAAATATTATTTAAGGGAATCCAATCCAATGACCATGTAATGTTGGGAATCCCTAAATAACCAAATATAAAATGATCCCAATGGAACACTACTATCAAATTATAAATTGACGATAAAAAACCATTGCACCCAACCGTTGATTGGTTCCCCATAATGGTTAGTGATTAACAAATGTAGCTGGATACCAGGATTTTCCCTCAACTATAAAAACAAAAAAAACCCCACTATGAATAGGGGATGAGGAAAGGGGATAATACAAAAGAAATGACAAAAATAAGGATAAAACCTAAATAGAACACCCATATGAAGCTAGATGGTGGAACACCATCACCATCATGGTGGTTTCTATAGGACACCCTATAATTTATAGTGACAGTGGGGGGAAATGGATATGATGTATTGATTAAGGATCCATTCTTATGTGTGGCATTTATCTATATCACCATGTATACTGTGACATATGATATGTGGATGTACTTAGTCAAGTGTTGTACTAAAAAAATACATACAACTGGAATCAAATAACACATTCTCTAATATGGATTGTTTAATAGGTGTACCATCCACTACATTATAACCATGATAAACATTGGGGGTAGTGATTGGATATGCTATCCCATATTCAACTATTCATGCTGGTTACCAGTACATATTATCATCATTATACCTTAAATCTGAGGATTGATTTATATATGATCCAAACTACCATTGTTTTAAGTATGAATGTGTAATTTTCTATTAGATAGAACCTTATTATCCTCATTTATATTGATATATTTCTTCTTCTATCATTGAAAATAATTATTATGATTTATAACCCTTCTACACATGAAATGATTTTCATTTTTCTAAGGAAATTTCATGAATTCTTCCTCTAAAATATTTTACATATAGGTATGTGAATTTTATTTACTCTATCTAAATAATCATTCAAATTTAACTCAAACAATATTTCCATTTCTAATACCCAAATCCATGAGTATTGCGACATTCTAAAATTTATATTTCTAGTTAATGATAAAATTGTACTATATATTCATAACTATAAAATTTACTTTTTGATAACTATTTTTATACAATTGGTCTTGATACTCTATAGAAACAATTTATTATTCTTATAGGTTCAATAGAAAAACGAAATTCATACATTTATTGCCTTTTGATGTTTGTTTGTATGTATCAATGGACTCATCATCCTTTTCCATTTTCTCATTAAATTCCATATCAATTTTTCTATGATGAGTTACATGAAGATATTTATTGAAAATTTCCTCTTTACACTCCTCCCATTCCATGGATTGGATTTCATCCTCTTGCCTTGTGTTCTTAATTAGGTCCTATTATCTATGAGCTTCACATAAGCCAAGATAAAAAATAAAACCAATGTTTTAAGATTTAATTAGTGGATCATAAAAAATGTACTGTCTAATATTTTAATTGATTTCATTGAAATTTTTAGACAAGAAGGCCACACTATGGATTATGATCGGTGAAAAGAAATTTTATTTTCTTGTTTTTGAATCTTCGTATTGTTTGGGATCACATGATGATTCACGTTATTGTATATAAATTAATATAACATTTCAATTAATGATTTTACTCTGTTATAAATACCATTAGTCTTTTCAATTTTAAAATCACCACATTTTCCATCACCCCTATTGTTATCATTTTTACTCCTTATTCAAATAATAAAATTAAACCAAAAGTGTTAATGTGACTTTTAAAAAAAAAATTCATAAGGCAATCACTTTACATGAGAATTTGAGAGACCAAACTCATTTTTTTTACTCTAAGAAAATTATTTTTATGTACTCAATATTATATTTCTATTTGGGATTCTGTAAGATGGATTCTCATATAATTATGATCATTAACTCGAAAAATAACCAAACCAATTTTTAAAATAAATTGAGATTACATGAGTATAACATGCATATATTTTACCTAATTTCACATTAATATAAATTAAATATCAAAATAAATCACCCATATGACCTATATGTTTAATTTATTTGTATATTAGGTACATATGTAACTTATTTTAAAAACATTGTTCAGTTTCATAGAAGAATAATCATCTCACAAGATACCCTTATGGAATAAACCCGTGAATGATTCTATAAATTCCTCTCGCTTCATTATAGGTACTCTTATGCCTTATTTTGAGTAATATTTTTTACTACGGTGTTTTTCTGTGTGGAAATTTCATAAAAAATGATGAAATAGGAATGTGCGTAGTTAGTGCAGAGTTATCCCTAAACATGAACCATGTACTAAAAACATGTAAACATGGATATAGGGGTCTTTTATTGATGGTTCTTGGGATTTCATGCTATAAACCCTAAAAAGAGAAGCCCTAAACATGATAGAAGAGGTAAATAATTAAGGAACATGGTTAATTAAAACTATGAATCCCATGTATCAATCAAAAAATAAGGTATTTCAATCTCCCGAATTATGTTAAAAAAGATCAATCCCTCGTATTATGCCTGAGAACTACCAATCACAAACTCATAATTAATTACTCTCAATTACAGAGCGTCATAGTGGGAATATATGGCCCTTTAACCGCCATTCATGTTGATTTTATACCTAGTTAACTGATCATCCTTACTTTGGAAAAGTGTTTCCTTCGAGATTGATTTCCCATATGTTATTCATTATTCCCCAATACATTGTAGGGTTCTTCCTCCAAGATTTTTGTTTGATCTAAATCTATTTCTGTATCTGGATCTAGGAAGTTTCGATCTAGACATATAATTAAGGGTTCTTGATTTGATCAATATTGTATTTAGGTTTTAGATTAGGATCTTGCACTACAACATTATTCAATTCAAAAATGGGAATCCCTTTTGGTGATAAATCATTAACAAATTAAGATTAGTACATAAAATTAAAATGTCTCTATTTTTATTTAAATTATGTTATTTTAATTATAGAATTTATATTACATTATTAATAATTGATTTCATAATTGAATTATATAATTTGGTGAATTAATTTATTATGGAAAATGTGAAGTAAAGGATATGTGGATTATTGACTTTGGATATTTAATTGGTGAGATAATTATTCGGTATTGAGATAATTGAATTGAGGTATTTAATTTTCATATTTATTATAGATATATTGTGGTTATGAAAATTAATAATTAACTATCGAATTAATTATGGGATAATGAGATTGATTAGTTGAGGAAATAAATTTTTGAATTAATTATTGAGATAATTTGATTGTGAAATTGATTAATTAATTAAGGAATTAATTATGGGATATTTGAATTTTGGATTAATGATTAATTAATTTTTAATTAATTATGTGAGAATATTATGTTTATTGAATTGATTCTGTTTGATAAAATAATAATTAAATTAATTAATTAATGTAATGTGATTAATTAATTAGTGATTAAATCAATTGTATTGGATTTGGTTAACAAATTTTTGAATTAACAATGAAAACTGTCTATTGATTTTATTATTGAATCACTATTGAAATTATAAAAGGTAATATGAAAAATCAATTATGAAATGTCAAAAGGTGATATGGCATTTCATGTAAGAAATATTGAATGGTAGCATGGTCAATCAATTATGAACCAGTGAAAAGAAACATTGATATTAAGACATGTGATATCCCATAAGAATATTTAGGACTCTATTATGGGATGAAGAAAGTATTTAGGATTATGTGTCCTTAGGAACCTGGCTGTTAATGTAGTCAAATAAAAAAAATTGATAATTTGATAACAATTTACTTATGCATTGTTCTAAATTATTTATACAATTTTATACACTTCATTTGACATATTATTATTTTAGAAGTTATTGGTGGTGGCCTACCGAGTTTTACACACATCGTACCCCGGATGTATGATCATTACCCAAATAGATTTTGTTGTTGTAGTATAGTTAATGTTTAATGGCCGTATGTTGGATGGATGAGTCAGGATGAAACATGGATTAGGGAACCAAACATGGTTCAAACCCCACTTCAGAGTTTTTAGTGTCTTATGTAATGTGATTAATTTTATTACTAGAAATTACACTAGAACGGAAAATCTACTATTGGTTTTTGATATTATATTTAGAGTATCGATCATATTAGGGCATAGTATTATTCTGGTCCTGTTATATAATTTTTAGTTATTGTCTATTTATTTTTTTCTAGTTTATTACTTTGATAAAGAGGGTATTGTCTCATCTTTAATGATAATAAAACTATGCTGATAGTAGGTAGCCTCTAGAATATTAGGAGGTTCACATCAGGTCATATGACTGGCCGGCTCAGGACATCAATTTTTGGCACCCATTTCATAACGTTACAATGTGTTTTTAGTGCCCAATTTTATTTTCTATTCATTTATTTTTTATTTTTTTTCTTAATATATGTGATATATAAGAAGAAGATTAAGAAGAGTATAACCTTTCTAATAAGCTCAAGCATGTGAGTACTTAACCCATGTATGGAGAATAATGCTAGTATAACAACCCATGTATTAACCCACATAACCAGTCCATCACTTTTGACGAACATGTCATACATTAAACAAAAACACATCTGAAGGAAAATTAGTTTATAGCCTTTGAAAACATGGAAAGCATTCTGTTAATTTGGTGAATGATCTCAAACTTCTACCATAAAGATCATTCAATTTTATCCCCTAACTAAAACCATTATTTATAAACCAAGGAAATGAGAACATAAAAAAGTGTGATGTCAGTTGCTCAGTAAGGGTAAAAAAGATACTTGCATGCATAATCATGAGAATTCGTGTTAGAGAAAATGATATATAAATTAGAAGATCATTCCCTGTGTGACAATGATCAAAAATAGAAATCATGGAATAAATATTGGTATTTCATAATACATGAATTGTAATGAAATCATGAACATAAGCCCTGAATCATAATAAATGAGTATTTCATGGAATTTTTTCATAATCATGAAGATGTAATATCATTTCCATTAACCAAAGAAACATTCTTAAAACTTATCAGGGAACTTCTTGGGAACTACACCAACTAGGAGGGACACTCCACCATCCACAGTCACATTCCATTACTTATAAGAGATTGGTTTTCCCATATTTCCATTTTGTATTAGGTTTCCCCATCCTCTCATAGTGTATCGAGTTTCCCTATCTTTCCATATTAGATCAATCACATTGACTTGATTCTCATCATTATCTCATGAAGAAAAACAATATACCAATGAATTAGAGGGAGATATAGGTCCCAACCATTACATAATAAAATCATAAATAGATGTTCCACAAGAATATAAATAATTATATTGTTACAATGGAAGTGGAATGGGCTTTATGAACATGAAATCATTTCATTCCATGTGGAAAATTTACAGGTTTCATAATCATTTCATCCAAATCATAACCCATGAAAATAAGATGGTTGATTAGACATAATGTTATCAAAAAAGGATTAAAAGTATTAATATGAATAATATTAATAATTATAACTATAAATTTCAATATTGATTGGTAATAATTTCTACATATTTCATGAAACATGAAACTTTATAAAAATTCACTTTTTCAATCAGAAAAAATTTTCTAAACCCGTTTCATTAAACCAATTTGAAAAAATATAATGGAATCATGAAAATTAATTTAGAAATTTTCTCAATTAAAATATAATTTATTCTTTGAAAAATGTCTTTTGGAAACATAAAACCTTTTGAAATCCATTTTCCATGAAAATAGTTATGAAAATATTAAAAGAAAAACAGAAAATATATTGAAAATATTTTCAATGAAAACATATTAAAGAACCATTGAAAAAATTAAATCTCTTCCTCTTGAATATAACTATGAAATAAAATTAAGAGATACTTAAAAACATTAAAACCTAAAAAATTTCATTAAAAATTATCATATATGAAAATGTGCTAATAAAATATTTCAAAGATTTTTGTCGATGAAAATATTATTTATACAATTTATAGTGTCCCATGCCACTTTCAAACATTTGAATCACAATCCACATGAAATAATAAAAATAAATGAATCCTAAAAATAATATAAAATGTTCAATATTTATGATATAACATATAAAATTTTAGTATTTACACCTTTTAAAATAACATAGGTTCATAACAAAACATGTGTCTCAATGAAGGACCAACAAAACAAAACTACCTCACTCGTTTGGTAATTTTTCAACCACAAAACCCCTTGAAATTTAGATCATTAAATGGTTATGTCAAAATACAATAATTAAATTATATAAAATTATATATTCCATTCATGTTCAGTATGTACACCACCCAAAATAAATGATTGGGGAATAAGGCATGTATCTCACTGAAATAAAATTTAATATTACATTACCTTAAAACGTTATAATTATTAGAATAGTATTCCCCATGAAATAAATAAACTATTATAGATATAAAAAAGACCATAATATTATGTTTGAAAATCATAGAATACATTCGTCAACATATATTCACAATGTATAAGAATCATGCATTGTATGATTCATATGTCTTATAGAAGTAATATTGAGAAAAAATCCCTTCCCTTAGGTCTAATTCTCTCCATATATGGCATTAAATCATGTATAGTGGTTTTAAATTGATTATTAACTTATAACAGAATCCTAATAATTTTTATGATATCATATAGGATTCATTTATGAGATTACATTACCTGTTTATTAACAATTACTTGATAAATCAATATTTCAGGTAATAAATGCATTTCTTATCATTGCTTTTTTTGAGTTTTTATTCATTGTATTATTATATATATCATGAATTATTAAATTATATAATTTAAAACAATATTTATATATTATAATTATTTATTTTATAAATTCATATAAATACATATATATGAAATGGAAGATAACGATCATGGAGATAGTAAGTCACATGTACACATGAACGTTGTTTCAGTTTTCTTATCACACTGAATGGAAGATGGTAAATGAAATATAGTTAAATGTATAATTTCATTATAATTATTATGTAATTTATTTTAAATTTATTATTTGAAAAGATTTTTTATAATAATTATTTAAATAGTAAATGTGGAAGATGAATCTCATCACATTAGAGATATGGTCGGTCGTACATACTCATGAGAGATGATATCATCCTATTAATGGAAAATGTGTGGTGATTTACACAATATATTAATTACACATAATAAATATAAAGTCATGATTATAATTTATATCAATTATATCCATCATTATACCCATCCAAATAAACTATTGATGAAAAACTGAATATACCAGGGCGTAGATATGGTATGGCGTATATACGCACACATGGTACTTTCCTTCTTCATATGATGAATAAAAGATAGCACATGGTTTTTTCATAATATTAAAAAATTCAAATAATATTGGCTCTACTTGAGTTATTAATTTATAATGGAATCAACCAGTGAAGGGGAAGTAGAATATGGGAAACTTTTGAAATTGTTGTTAATGAGATTACATCTTCTTCGATGATCTCCCTCTAGATAACTTCTTTGGGAAACTAGAGTTTGTATTCTAAGAATCCTAGAACCCCTAGAATGTAACTAGTGATGTTTATAAGGAAAATGGGTATGATATGGCTGATATGCAATGTTCAATGTTTGCTGAACAAGTGAGGCATGATATTTCCCTTTATAATTTCTACAAGAGGAACATTAGGAAACTCTTAAAAAATAAAATTAATATATATTACATTTCAATTAAAAATACATCCAAAGTGATAAATTTAAATGATAAGATGAGGATGGGGGAAATAATAATCAACCAATTATTTGTAGACTTGATTATTCCTCAACATTAACCTTATTGTTTGGATTTAATTTTAGGTAAACCCTTTAACTTTTATCATGACGTCAGGGATTTTTACACTTTACTGTTAATATAGGTATAATAAAATTACAGAAACCAAGAAATGGATAATGGAAGAAATATTTATCCTTATTATAGTTATTTGGATGGAGGAATTATTATTATGAATTTTATATCAATTAATAAAATATTATTTATTTTAAATTCCTGTTTATTTTAAATTTATTACTATTCATTATTATTCTTTTTAAAAATATCTTAACAAAATTATAAATTAGAAAAAACCAATATACTATATCAATAATATATATATATTTCCAGTAAAATTCTTGTATCACATTAATGATGTTAATTTATATTTATTATAATATTTTTAATATCATTTATTACATATCTCCATTAATTAAACCATTACTGCATCATAATTTTGCTAGAATTTGAATAAATTATTTTTTATCAAAAATTAAATACAAATTTTTAAGATGAAAAAAAATTTATTTTATTTCAAATCAAAATTTATAGTCAAAATTCTCTTATGTATAACCCTTTATTAAAATTTGTTTACTTATTTAATATATGAGTATGATATTTTCAAATTATCATTAAATAAAATTTAATAAATTCCATATTCGTAGCCAAGTCGATTATAAAAGTTATAATTTCTACCTATGGTTGTTTTTAGTAGAAAAACACTCATAAAATGAAATTTGGTCTAAAGTCTGTGTAATGGTATAATATTATAATATTATTTTGACCTTTAAATATCTGATTTACCCTTAACCGTGATAAATAAAATATAATAGTTACTATTCCAAAAAAATGTTTGATTTTATTATAATTAAAATATCATACAGATTATAACCATTTATATGCATTTTTAAAAATTCAATTCATAAATGGGAGAAAATTATTTTTTACACAAATCCAATGGATAAAATATGAAGGTAGTAAAAATAATGTTTAAAAGATTAATAATTTTTTTATATCTAACAAAATTATAAAAATTATTTAATTATCTAAATTATATTAATATATGCATAATATATCTATTTTGACTTTATAATAAATTTATAATATTTTAAATATTTAACTAAAAAACATAATATTTAACTACCATGCAATATTTTTCAGTATTAACCAAAGAATCAAACTTCTAAGGAAAAAACTAAAAAATCACACTAAGAAAGTTTATACATTCTATATTCAAAAAATAATATTATTTTTAAAAAATAAATTTCTTATAGTTTCTAAAAATAATTTTGTTATTCACCTCAAACGGACATAAAATCAGTATCTTTAAGGAAATTGTTTTTTATAACATATAGTGATTTACAAAAAATTATACATTTCATTATAAATATGATTTATTTAGTTGAAAATTTTAAAAAATGGTTAGAACATTTCATATTACTATGTTTAATTTCTTGGTTATAACTATCTTATTTAAATAATTATAATTGTAATTTGTTTTTTAAAAGAAACTTAGTGTTGGGTGTAATGAAAACTAAGTTGGTGTTGTGTGTAGTGCATGATTAACATGGTTCTGCATGTAGTGAAATCTTAACAGGGTGTAGAATATAAAATAATCCAATCATAATTTTTTATATAAAAATAATAAACTATATTCTGTGTTATGTGAGTTTAAAAATATCAACAACATTTTATGAATTCGAAAAAAATTACCAAATCTTGCGGTGTTGCATTCCACCATACATAAAATGAATTTCTAGATTGTGATTCATCTGGGTTATCAATGTTTTAATACATAAAAAATTCTTTCAATGAATCCCATATAATAAAAATAAATTCTAAAACGTTATTTAAAAAATTAATGTTGGAAAAATAATTGTTTCCCAAAGTAACCTGGAACATGGTGTCTATATAGGCGAACAGATGTGGGATGTGAAAACATGGACATAAATTATAAATCGTACTATCATGTTTTTATGGATAATTATAGATAATAAATCCATGAGAAAGGTAAAAATCAGAAATATATAAATCTATGATGATTCAGATAGCCATTTGATTCATATGAAAATTTGGTTCTAAGAAAACCTTTTTCATTTCAAGATCCTTTTTCCTAGAGTAAATCAATCATCATTACAAGATATAATTACTTGATTTAGTAAAATATCTCCATATTTTATTCCTTGATCAATTTCCACCTCACCTTATTCTATAAAAAGTGTAGGGGAGTTTTTCATTCCCGAATAACTAATAGAAAATGAGATACTTGATAATCCATCTCATCTGTTACCATCAACCCAATGATGTTCTAATAGGATATCAATTATGAATATATCCTAATATGGTAATATAATAAATTAATATCAAAAACCATAACCTAATCATTCCACCAATGGTTGACCTTAAAATCCTTAAAAATTTTGAAAATTCAAAACATTATAAAGATGGTCACTAAACAAGCTAATCATTTATATCTCCTAAACTATAATATAGATAATGGTTCTAACATTCCAAACATGTGAATACATTAATCATTTTTTCTCTTCAAAAGGAATTATCCTTAACCTTATTTAAAAAATTCATGTTTTATTGGTCAATAGTTTCTTGGACAAATATTTTAAGTACCAAATTGTATCAGACTTCATCCATGATAGTGTGATCCACATTTCATAAAATATTTAAATAACCAATATAATCCCACATTACATATAAATATCCAATATATATTTATCCAATCATTATTATATTAAAATAAAGAACATATTAAGGGTATATATTCTTTAATTAATATATCACCTTTCTATTAAATCATATTTGTATGTCATCCACACCGTTTAACATATCCTTTCAAATCAATAATGATAACTTATTCTTCATTCATCGAATGTTATTCTTAAACCATTACTAAGACATCATTATATTACTCCTTCAAAAAACATTAAAACAATATAATGTATGAATTATTTTTTAAGGTACCTCAAAATCAGTCAAATCTGTTATCTTACATTTAATAAAAATGTCATATTTAGATCTTCCCATACCATTCACATGTCGTTCGTGATCTCTATATATTTAATAGTAAAACCAAAACTCATAAAAACGTTATGACTTATTTCATAAAACATCTAGTTAAGATATATTTTTTATAATTCCCATACATTCAACAAGAATAAAACTTATTTTTAACAAAATTCATTCTTGTTCCCTCCTTTTACTAAAACAAGGAAGAATAGTTTAAGAATCATTTACTATTGTGTAAAATAACATAATCATTGAAAATAAATTATGGGATGTATAAATCATGATACAAAATTTTAAATATATGACAACATATTAATATCCTTATATATATCCCTAAAAATACCATCATAAATATCACTAGGGATATAAGTATGTTTTCTCACCCTACTCTTCATAGGTCGAGAAAAACATTTATTCTCATACACACTATAACATCACAAGGCATGATGTACATAGAAATTTCAAAACTTTTTCAGATAATTTTATACATTACACAAACACACAACCAATTACTATATTATATTAGTGCCTTTGGAAACACCGAAAATATTCTTCTAAATTAGTGAAAGATCACAAACATCTCCCATAATTATCTTCACCTCTAGTACACCTAAAAAACATATCATTATAACCTGGGGAAAAAACATATGAAAATGTTTATTATTATATTGTCATTAATAAGAAATTAGGGATACATATAAACATAATAATTAGTATAAGGGCATCTGAACAGGATCAGGAAAATAGAAGGTCATACCCTTCGTTTCAATGATTATAAATTGGAATCATGGAATACATATTGATAGTTAATAAGATAGTAATCATAAAAAAATAAATAGAATAATATATTAAAGAATTAAAAATGAGAAATTCGAGGAATTTTTCTATACCCAAAAACATATAATGTCAATCCCTAATATTCAAGATGGATAACTAGAACTTGTCAGGGCACTTCCTTAGGACTACACATACTAAACAAAAACACCACCATCCCCATTCACACTCCTTTTCATATAAGGGATTGGTTTTCTCATATTTATATATTTCATTTTGTTTCCCTATATTCCCATGGTGGATCAGGTTTCTCCATCATCCCGGGTAATATTAAGCTCGCCAACTTGATTCCCATCATTATATCAAGAGACATAAATCATTAACAAATTCATTGGAGGGAGATATAAGTCACCCCCATCACATAATGAAATAAAAAATAAATGTACCCCAAAATAATAAAAAAATAATATCATTAAAAATGGAATTGAATGGATTTCATAAACATTTATTTATATCATAACATGTAGAAAATAGATAAGATTCATAATCATTTCAATAAAACTATATCATGTGGGGAGATGTTGTTTTCATTAACCTCATTCAGTCAAAAAAATGAATTAGGATAAATTATATTAATGGTATATATGAACTATAAAAAATTATGTCATATTATATAGAGAATTTTTTTAATGTTCACATGATATATGATATTTTCTATAAAATCACTTTTAAAAATATAATACTTTTTTAAAATCATTTTCTTTGAAAGAAAATTGGAATCTTATAATGGAATGAAGAAAATTATTTAACAAACTTATTGGAAAAAATGTTTTTTATTATATTAAAAAATTATTATGGAATCATAAAACCATTTTGAAACCCATTTCATTGATAATGTATAGTATAACTTGTATAGAATGATTGGAAAACATTATAAATACATTTTATCTTGAAAATATATAAACGAGGCTTAAAAAATTAAATCATTTTTTTCAAATTATCTTTTAAATATAATAATTTGGTCTTTGAAAAACAATTTAAAAAATAAACCATTTATTTAAAATCCTTTTCCAAGAGAATGTCTTTATAATGTCCTTTAAGAACATTTCTTGAAGAAAATAATCATTAAACATTTCAAGTGTCCCATACCACATTCAAATATGTTAAACATAATATCCATGAAATAATATCATTTCTAGAATCATAAAATATCAATATATGAAGGTAATTCTTGTTATAAAATATATGATGGTAGTATTTACACCTTGTAAGGGAACATAGGTCCATCACAAAACATGTGTCTCATATAAGAAAAATTGAGAGAAAATTACCTCACTCATTTGGAAAAATTTGAACTATAAAACCACATTAAATAATGATCATAAAATATAAATTTTAATACCCATAAAATAATTAATATAAAATGAAGAATATAATCATGGCTTGTATGGACACCACATTGAAGAAATTTTTAGTGAATATGGTACGTCTCTCGCAGAAATAAAAAGTGATATTAAATTCCATTACACCTTTATAATAAGTAGAACCATATTCCCCATGAAATAATGATAATTATATAGATGTTAATATACCATAATATTATGGTTAAGATGTATAAAATACATTCAGGGGCTGTATATACACCATGAACAAGAAACATGTTGTGTGTGAGGCATGTGTATCATAGAAGTAAGGTTCATAAAAAATCCCTTACTTTTGTTTATATTCCCTCTAAACGTGTATGAAATACCAATATAGTGTGTTTAAACATATTATTAAATTATACCCAAATCATAATAATATTTATGATATAATTTATGATTCATTTATTACAATATATAACTCATTTATTAATAATTCTTAAGTTAAACCAACATTTCATGTAATAATGGATTTGTTTATCATCTGTGTTTTGACTTTTTATTACTGATATTATTACTTATATAATGATTTACCTACATCCATAATGTAAAAAATAAATTAGATATCATAAATATTTATTATCTAAATATATATATATAACATAGACATATGAAATGGAATACATTGTCCATGGATACAGTAATCCATATCTATGCGTGAATGTTATCTTGTTTTTTTTATTTTACTAAATATGAGAAGATAATTAAAATAAATGTATGAATATATTATTAAAATATAATTATTATTTCATATCATTCTTATTTATTCATTATATACATTTTTTATAATCATTCTTGATATTTTAAATGTTGAAGACAGATCTCATCGCGTCATTGATATAGTAGCCCATATGTACACATGAGGGACGGTATCATCATATTTACTATAAAAGTGAAAGGAATAAGATGGTGTATTAATTAAAAATTTAAATATCATATTATATTTATTATTTATATCCATTATATCCATTATTATATTGTTTCTGATTCTTTCACCAAGGAATCCATCAGTCTATGGGAATGCGCTGGCTGTTTCCCCGCATTCCCACATTCCAAAGGCAGGTGGTATTCATAACTTTTTAAGACAATTTTACTCCAAAATCGATATGGGATGATGGGATGTTGTTTTATCCTTCCATTTATTTCTCCTTGAAAATCATCGCCTATTTATGGTCTCCCTTAAGGATATGATTCATGGTTCGTGAATCTTGTTCCTGGTGCGATGTCTTTGTGGATGTTGTTTAATTTCACTTCTTCTTTTAGTGCATTCCAAGGGGTCCTGACATGGCCGCAACCCTTGGTCAGAGTAGATTGTGAAATCCATCTTGTTGGGGCATCTTGGGATGCATGAACATTGGTGAACTGTATTCTTCCTCATATGATTGCATCTCAAGAGAGCAGAACACGAGGCATCCTAGGTCAATCGCAAGGTATGTTATACCAGAGCTATGTCTCTAAGGTTTTCCTCTTCTTCCAATGTTTAAAATTAGGTATCATGTGATTTTAAAATCTTGTATAGATTGAAATATAAGGCATAGTTTCTTATTTTTTTCCTCAATCATACCATGTTCAATAAAGGGTTGGTCGTGAGATTGATGTCTTGAAGAGACAGAATGAGAGTGATCAGAATTCCGCATGGATACAGATTAGAGGGGTGGATCCTATAGAGGGGTCACCTAGATGGTTTACAATTGGATGGGTGGTAACACCTATACTGATGATCCTAGAGTGTTGTATCCCATAAAGGGATGATTTCACACAAGGAAGGTTGATCTGGACAACACTAAGGGTATGTTAGAGGGAGTACACCCAAAATATGGGGAAAATGTATGGATATTACAAAACACCCAAGAAGAGTAGACATAGGGTGGTGTGCTCCATAAAGGGATGATGTCACACAATGAAGGCGGATCTTGACACCATTGAGGGAAGATAAGAGAAAGTTCAACCTAGATAGTGGGATACAAATTTTTACCATTTGATGCGATTGAACCTCAGCAAGGCTCCCTACATACCATGGGTAAATGATAGGAATCAAAACACATGTAGTTAAAATGAGTGGTTTGGTACATACACATGATTAGTTACCCGGTTGATACTAAGAGTAGCTAGGAGGTGGGTGACATGATCTCACCAGGATGTGTTGGGCTAAGTAATAATCAAGATGGATGATGGATGATTTAATAAAATTGGTGAGAGTAATGGGATTGAACCGACATGAAGATGATGGTAGTGTAGGGATTAAACATTACTGATGATTCCTATATATCCCAGTGGATGTGAATCATGGTATACTTGGTTCGGTGGGGAGATGGGTCACCTAAGAAGTTGGCCCATGATAATGGAACATGTTTATCAAGACCTGATGGAAGTATAACCTTTTGGATAGGGCATGATCCAATTGAAATAGGATGTCTCAATGGAAAGACCAGGATGAGACAATGATGATGATCTTTAACCTCATATAGGATTTCTACATATCCTTGTGGTAGGGAATAAATGTCCACATAGATTAATATGGGGAATAGAATCAGGATATTCATAAAGGAAATAGACCCAGAGACATTTTGAGGATTTCACATTGTTTGCATCACATTGCAAGATGGAAGCTCTTGGTTAGAGGTGTATTGGTGGATTTTGGGGCTTATGCATGGTTAGTCTCCCTAGTACTGGTCTGACACCAGTAAGGGGAGGAAAAAGGATGGGGGTCCCAACAAAAGGGACAACGAAGTATACCTATGTTTGGGTATAGACTATGTGAGGCTTTCCTACATACCATGATTTAGTAGGAAATAATCAATTTCATTATGATTCGGTGGTGGGGGGAATCGATGATTCACCATATGGCACCCCATAGCGGATTTCATGGTTTTTGATTACTCTATTCTCTTGTGAGTTATTCTCTCTGCGAGAAACAAGAAGCAAAAATAGACAAGAAAATCATGGGGTAATGTTGTGGCCACAAAGTGTGGTGAATATGGATTACACATGGTTAACCATCCTTGTTTCACTAAGGAGTGGGAATGATTGATGGGGATTATGTGCGGAAGAAGCTCGGGTGCCACTACGGAGCAATAATGATGGATGAGACTTACGCGTGAAAGAAACTGGTGTGCCGATAAGGATAGGAAATTATGGATGGGGATTGCGCATAGAAGAAGCCAGGGTGTCATCCTCATGTGTAAACATAAGGACACCCCATCATTCTGGTGGGCTGATAAATATTATAGGGTTCTACATGTTTTCACTTGTGGATAAGCAGTATAACTCCTAAGATATTGGAATTAGTCCAAACAAAGAGAAATGAAAAATCTGAATCATATTACCACCATTTAGAACACAATGACAACCGAACAATGAAGGGAGAAAACAATTGACCATTTTAAAAATGATGCATCCATGTATTGTTAGTATGATATGGATACAAATAAACAAGGATCCACAGTTGGCTTTATTTGAAACATGGGGCCAAACATGAAGTGTCATCCAATGTCCTACACTTTTTTGGACAAGAACGGTAGCTTAGATGAAACGGCATGAGACCATACCCTTATGAGGTATCATAAAACATTAATGAATATGAAGATATGAATAAGGGACACACAAAGAAAGTGGTGGATGGATGGAATGCTTGAACAGATTCTAACACTCTTGAATTTACACCACTCTAATCATGGAATGATCCATCTTATACATTCCACATAAGGCATCGCTTATATAGAACAAGATGCATCCTATTATAGAATGATATGGAATTCTATAGTTAAAATTCATTAATCGAGGACTATATTAATCTTATAATTGGTGAAAAAATAATCTCTTATTTAGAACAAGATGTATCGTATGTTTTTCAGATAGGGTGTACTACATATTATAGTCATGTAGAGAAGACTCCTAATAATAAGGAACATAGAAATGGATGGTGTTGGGACTTATGAATGAGAGGCCATATTTTGTTAAACCTGGCATTGATGCCAGGTGATGGGGTTAGGATGAGTTTCATGAGGAATTTCTATACTCAAGGTAATCATAGAATTGATGATTATAGTATTAATACAAGACATGTGAATGGGAAAAAGAAGAATATGCCGGCCCTAGGTGTTTCATGTGGTGCATAGGAGTATTTCAAATAATGGTATTCCATGGGTGGAAGTGGGTGCACATAAATGTGCAAACAAAAATATTGTTTACCAGACCCAAGAACCTCACGGTGAGACTCTTGATTATTCATAGGGTTAGTGATCATCATAAAGGGATGAGTCCAAAGTGATGGGGCCACAGACCAGCAGTGATCCTGAGCAGGGTTGAAGGGGCGCAACCCCCTCTGTTATAGATCAGAGGGTACATACTTGTATACTTTTTTGCATAATATGGGCTACATGAAGGATGGTTTGCACAAAATATTAGACTGTGCAGAAAAAGTGCACTCATTATTGGATTGTACGGAATTGGTGCACACAATATTGTTAACCCTTGTACTATTGTCCACAAGATTAGATATTTGGGCGTAAGATTGGAGGTTTTTCATGTAAAAATGAAATCTTAAGTGCAAGAGGAAATCTTGTGCCCAAATTTCTTAGGAGAAAAAAGAGTTCGGTTGAGGATCAAACCACTATAGGCCTGCTCAAAGGTGGACCCATATGGGGCTCGTCATACATGATCTCACATGGGGGGTCTCATTCTTCCATTCTAGTGTGGAAGTGGTGGTCTTATGTGCAATAGAGTGACAACTGACCACCAAAAAATTTTCCTGAGTTGTGTTGCTGCACGTGAATTTATTGGTTCATCCTTAAGAGGTGTTGCATTTGATTCCAGGTTTGAAAGAGATCTTCATCACAACCTGTGGTTGGTGCACATGTAAAGGGTCATGTAACAGCATGTCTTTCAATATTTAGGTTTAATATAATTACTCTAAAATTCCAAATGAAGCCCAAATAGTTCAATGATGAAATTTTTAACATTAATCTATTTTGGTTTCCTAATTTATATTTTTATTAATCATACATCATTTAATAAAATATTATTTATATTATAGTACCATTTTTAAAAATTTTGATAATATTTATTATTTTTCATTTTAAAAATATCATAATAGCTTAATATCAAATAAAAAATATCAAATATATCACTAACATATCCATGTTTTCTAAAAAAATCTTTATTTCATTAATTAAAATAAAATATAATTATTAAAATATTTTTAATATCATTTAATTTATATTTAAATTAAATATGAAAGTATCGAATCCTCATTATGCGAGCATTTTGATAAATTATTTATTTTATAAAAATAAAAAACTAAATTATCAAGATGAAGATATATTTAGTTGACTTCAAATTACTATTTGTAGATTTATTATCATCTGTATAAACCTATGATAAAAATTGATTACTTATTAAAAATATGAGTATGATATTATTAACATTTCTATAAATAACATATAATAAATCTCATATTCTTACCCAAGTGGCTTGAAGTTGTTATGAATTCATCAAAACATTGATTTTGGTCTAAACCCCCTAATCCAATTGAATTAGAACATTCATTTGGGTATTTCTATAACATTAAATTCTTTTTTTCACCTTTAGTTACTAGATTTTCCCTTAACCATGATTTTAAATACTAAAGATATTATTCACAAAAAATTTAGTAGATCTTATTAGAAATTATATATCAAACTTATTACAATAATGTATGGATTTTTTAAAAAATTCAATTCAAAAATGTGATGAAATTATGTTTAATGGTAATCTCGTATACATATCGAGAATGTTGGAAAAAAGGATCAATAGTTTAATATGTTTTTATAACAGATATTAATATAAATATGATTTAAATGACCTAAATTAGATTAATATTATCATAAATGATCTATTTTTATTTAATAAACATAAAATAAAAAAATTATTTAAATAAAAAACAATTTTTATGAAGAATGGAGTATTTTTTACTATTCATCAAAAAATAAAACATCCTAGAAAATATTAAAAATTAACCCTATGTTAATATTGAAATTATAAATTCAGAATTATTATTTATTTTACCAAATAATATATTTATTAGTGTCAAAAATTAATTTTACTATTGATCAAAATATGACTTAAAAGTATATCCTTAAAAAAGAGTTTTTCTAAACATATAATGATATTACTTTATCATAAATATGTTATATTTAGTGAAATTATTTAAAAATAAGTTGGTAATATTTATTTTAATATTATTAATGG
The DNA here is from genome assembly GCA_963277665.1 of Viscum album. Lineage (NCBI taxonomy): Eukaryota > Viridiplantae > Streptophyta > Magnoliopsida > Santalales > Viscaceae > Viscum > Viscum album. The sequence goes on from OY728130.1 coordinate 2,079,434,592, forward strand.
TGAGGTAATTACTATCTTAATTATATAATTATAATAATAATGTGTTGTTTCATAAAAAATCATTATTTCATGTAACACGGGACATGTTGGTGTTTCCGGTACTTCAAACATAAAATGGTGTTGCATTTAGTGGTAGCATAACATGGTGTTGTGTATAAAATAATTCAAACATAGTGATTTTATATAATAATTAAAATCTATATTCAGTGTTATGTGAATTGAAAATTTTAAAAATCATTAATTTGATGTGAAAAAAATAATTCAAAAAAACTTATGGTGTTACACCATGATTCTTGGGTGGGATTGTTTTCCTTGAACATTGATGTTATAGATTAATATTATTTTACATTGGGAAACATACATGTTGTTTGATGTCATTATTGTCTCAATGATTTGTTGATATTTCACTTGATTCACGGTAAGGCATGATAGTTTATTTGCATTCACGATTATTGGGACTCAGGGGTGATTGTGGCATACTACATTTTAGGAATGCAAATTAAAAAGATTTATGGTTAAGTTTTGGAACATGAAATATTTTTTCCTTGGCTATAAAAATGAAATAATAAGGGTTCCTAACATGAAATTGAAAAATATTACGAAATGATGCAAGATGATAATAAATGGATTTCTAAATGAGAAACATGATTATTGAGTATGTGTTTTTCCTTTTTATCTAATACCAAGTTGTATGATGTCTAATGGTTGTGATAGTGCTTCAAATTTGAACATGTTGTGAGAATTTGGAAAAATATTTTTTGTGACTAATTATGTTTTACACTTATTTAATCATGATAAATTGTTGTTATGTGTCCTGAGACTTGTGTTTGGATTTAGAGATACATGCCTCCATGATGAAACTTGATGATAGGACAACATGAGGACATGGATGTAGATAATCTACCATAAGTTAGACCGGAGGCATCGATTTTACTGGGTGACGAATTCAGGGAAATGTTGCAAGTGAACATTGATCAATACATTTAGTTCATGGAATAACACCAATAGTAAGTTGTGGGAACTATGTATGACCTCAAGTGAGATTTCCAGTTCCTAAAAAATCAGTCTTTTATATAGATGATAGTTCCGATTGATCTGTGTTGTAGGTTGATTCTTTCAAAAAAATACATTATCATTTAGAGGCATCTACACCAAAGAGGGTCAAGTTGGATTAATGTATTCTATAATGATCTGAAAAGCATTGGTGGGACATGCAGTCACGGGATGGATAAACTGATGGAATGTTATTGAATGAATTCATAGAGAAGTTCTTGTGGTACTTTTTTCAAAAGATGTTGAGGAAAGATATAGATGTTGAGTTCATAGGGTTGACTTATAGTGGTATGTATTTGATGGAATATAGTGGGAACATCACAAATTTATAGTTCATTTCTCCAATATTGACATGAGGTGATAAGGCTATAGTAAGGATTTTTTATGATGGTCTTAAATGTAATTTTAAGTCCCATGTAATCCTATTTTAATTAAATATGTTTTCTAAGGTTGTGGATCAAGTTCACATAGTTGAGGGGAAACTGAATGAGGCTTTTAGTGATGGAGATATAGTTACTACTAGATTATTATTAGTTATTAATTTTGAGTGCTGGAAGGTTCACTACGACAGGATTCTCCAGTAAAGTGGGAAGAGGAGTACACACATAGATTGATTTTATGATTAGGATATTACTCAAGTGATCTGTATCCAATGTGGTAGGTTACGACACTACTAGAGAATGTTCCTGCGACCACCTGTAGAGTGACAATATTGTGGCATGATGGGACACCTACTAATGTTTTGAAGGAACCCATGATAGATGGGAAGTGAAAGAGGACCTAGACAGAACTTTGGTGAATGAGGAGGATCTTTTGAACAACATTATTATTTCACCAAGAGCTATACTGGACAATGAAGTATAGGTAGTAAAGATAGAGAATCGAGTTATGAGAACTCATACCATTATAGTGGTGCATCTCATGTGAGTCAGACTGCATCAAAGTGAAGAGGGGCAAGAAAATTACATTCAATATATCCAACATATTTGGATAGTGAGTTTGGATAGTCTAAAGTGTGAGGTATTATTCTTATTTAATCTGCATTAGATAGTTCCTTATTTTATACAGGTTCCTATGATTACATTATCTATACAAAACTAGTAAATGGTTTTATCCAAGAGCTGGAGTTCATGATTTTGGTGTTAACAAAAAAACACATCTGAATGTGTGATGTTGAAACATATTCTTGTATGAGGTATGTTCTCTCGATGTTAGGGAGTATCATTTTATATTGTATATTTATATTCATAACACATATATGTCGATCTAATTTTGGGAATAGATTGGTTATTATCATAATGATACCAGAATTATTTTTAGTTAAGGATATCGGCCTTTACATTTCCTAATGCTGGTAGTTATATTCACTATGGAGAGTGGGATAAAAATTGAGGCTGATAATAATTTACTATTATATAACTATTGGAGAATACTACCTAGTATGAAATTATTTTGTTGGATGATGGATGCCTAAAGTGTTGAGTCTTTCCCAAAGCAACTGATCAGTTTCATGATTTGTTCTCTAAAGACCAATCAGATAATTCACATTAGAGAGATGTTGAATTTACTTTTGAGCTCATATCGATGGTTGAGAAAGTTTTTATTCCACCATATAGAACGAAACTGATAGAGCTTCAAGATCCCCATACTCAGCTAGAAGAGTTAGAGGATAATTATTTAACCACATGATTATGTCCCCAGTGGGTTCACTAGTTTTTTTGCTATGAAGGGTACCAGATCTCTATGATTGTGTGATGAATACTAGAATATAATCTAGATGACAGTGATGAATTAGAATCATCTTCCATGTATCCACAATCTCTTAGATTAGTTAAGTGAGGGTTCTGTCTTTTCCAATATAATCGTGAGACCAAAGGTATCATTATTTGATTGATTATAATTTTGATATACTAATGAATTATTTCATAAGTAGGTTCCACCAAACTGAGTTTATCATAATGATGAATGGGTTTACAAATTCACTAGTTGTGTTTATGGACCAAATGAAGAGAATATTCCAAATATACCTAGGTAAATTTTTGGAGTGTTTATGGATGACATCTTGGTGTACTCCCAGACTCTTGAATATCATGCCCAACATATTGACATCATCCCAAGTACATTGTGTAATCATTGTCTATATTCTATGATAACTAGAATCAAACTTTGGATTGATCAGGTACACATCATGTGTCAAACCAACTTAGAGGAAGTTGTATAAATGTCTAAAGAGAAGGGTTAACCAATGGTTTCTTGGTAGCATCCCAAAAATGTGTTTGATATTCATAGATTTATATGATTATCTATATATTATCAAAGGTTCATTTATGACATTTACCATTTGGTAGAACTAATTTAAGGATTTAACAAAATGCGTTTATAGTTTTAATGGTCAGATCCATGTGAGATAACATTCAAGAGGTGAAAGTAGCATTTGACATCAGCACCAATCTTGATTCAACCTAAGCTAGGTTGGGAGTACAAAATATTTCATGAGGAATTTTTAATTTTTCATGGATCTATGTTAATAAAATTATAATGAATTGTATTGTATGGGTATCAAAGGTTGAGGCCACAATTATAGAGCTATCCTATGAATGACCTCAATTATGTTTTAATGGTTTATGTTTTGCAGTGTGGTTGACTTTATCTATTGTAAAAAAAATTATGGTGTCTACATATCACATAATCTTTAAGAATATCATATCACAGTGAGATTTTAATCTTTAAATCTAGAGGTGGGTTATATTTATGAATAAATTGGATTTTGAGATAGCATATAATCTCTAAAAGGAGAACAATGTTGCTGGTGAATTATTCAAAGAAACTCAGAATCAGGCAGTATAAGAGTCTAGTGCTTAGTAGAAGATGATGACCATACTAGATAAGATGCATGTTGTGGAATATGTTTGCTTGGAGTAGATAAATTTCTTACTATTTCTAGTGATGTATACAATGTTAGTAAAGATTAATGATAACTTGTATGAAGATATGATAAATTTTACCTCAATGTAAAATTGTAAATGTGAGGTGACACCTTTATATTGACCATATATGAGGATGAGATCATCTTTTTTAGAAATATTTTTATTGTGTCTTATAGCATGTGAGATGATATGATGAATTATTTACATGAATCAAAGTGGGTGGTACATCAACGTGTGACCAAAATATACTATTACCTATAATGACTAGTATTGTAGTTGGGCATGAAAAAGAAGATAACACGGTTTGTGGCACTATTCTACAACTCTCTGTTGGTTATGGCTACAAATCAATGAATTCCAGGTTTTCTATAATAGTTTCCCATTATTAATTAGTATTGAAGTGATGTGACTATAGATATTATGGAGGGACTCATGAGGAATCATTATAGGAATGATGTTATTTGGGTTATTTTGGAGAATTTTAGAAAGGTAGCACATTTTATCCATGTGCTTGATTCATTACCAATGGAGTTGTTGGGAGGACTATACATTTGAGAGATATTCCACCTGTATAATGTTTCACTGACTATTGATTAAAATAGAAAACACCATTTAACCTCGTGTTTCGTGAAGGTATTATAGAGTGTTACATGTAGATATATTATTATTAGTACGACATTCCACCCATAATAAGATGGACAATCAGAGCATACTATTCAGGTGAATAAGGATATGCAGTGAGCATGTGTACGTGACTTTGGAGGGTCTTGGAAAAATTAGCCTGATTTGGTAGAATTTTATTATAATAATAGTTATTGGGAAATTATAAATATGGAACCATATATGTATCTTAATAATATACTATTCATATCATGTCTATGCTAAATTGAGGCAGGTGAATCAATGTTGTTGGGACCAAGTCTCATACCAGAGATGTAGGATAAAATATAGCTATTTCAAAGAAAATGGGTGAGGTATAGAATATAAATTGGTCTTATGAAGATAAACATCTATGAACCTTAGAGTTAATAGATGGTGGTCATGTATTCATTCATGATTCACCTATATTGGGTCACCATTGGATACAAATGTGGGTGAGAGGGTGGCTGGGTTTTGTGGATTGTAGGATGTTATCGATAGAATCAGACCACGAAAATAATGATTGGATTTTCCATAGAGATAATGTGCTCGGAATAAATTTTTTCATGTGTTAAAAATTTTGAGGGATCACCTTAACAATTATTGTGTGATCGATGTGGGTGATGATGATCATGAGATAGATGCATCCATTGAGGAGGATCTAATACGTGTATTCGAAAAGCACTAAGAAAGTGTTGCAAGAAAAGACTATGCCATTATTTTTTGTATTTTGGAATCTTTTTCATGTTTTGGAGGAAAATGGGATATAAAATAATATGTGATGGCTTAGTGAAACAATATTTTTTGACTCATAATCATAGTGATTCATGGGAGTATAACTCAAGGACAATCTGTTATAAGGTGGGAAGATTGAAAAACCATGAACTTTTCATGAGATTTTCTGGGATTGTTTACACATACTCATACGACATTTATTGAGTAATTTTTAATTGGATTTTCACATGGGTTGTAATTGGGTAAATATTTATCAAAAGTGGAAGAGGGTAGTACACGGTTGGCACACAATTAGCCACATCCATGCGCTCGAGAAAAAAATCATGCAACCCTGGACATAGGGGTTTTTCGGGGCTAGGGCATGATATTTTAAATGAGTTATACAAAAAGTGAAAACATTAACCCCTAGTAGAGTCAGATAATAAAGTCATATGGTTAATGTAATAGTATAACCCTTTGAAGAAAACATTTTGTACGGGGTTTTAATTACCATAATTTTATAAAAAATTTATTGAACCCCCGTATTATACCATTGAACATCCCATATCATCCCATAATCAATTTATATATATTCCAAAGCCTCGCAGAGGTATTACAATTCCCTCTGACCTTAGTACATTGTGATTTAAATCCTCATTGGGAGACATACACCATATCAAGTAAGTGGTTTATTCCTAATTGATTTCTAATCTCTTTTTGGTTCTTCTTCCATCTGTTTTATAGAAGTTATTCCCTTTTCTTGGTTTGATATAGATCTATTGATGGATATAAATATAATAATTTTGGATCTTTATCTATAACAAAGTGATAATTATATTTCCAGTCTTGAATTTTGGTTTTATATATGGTTATCATGCTACATTGTTATCTAGTTATAATTGAGGATTACCATTTGGTGATTTATCATCAATTAATTGAAGTAGGGGGTCTGTAATTAAAATCACAATGAACTGATTTCAATTATGTATATGTTACTTTATTATTTATATTAGATGTTAATAAATAGAGTTATTGATTGAATTAATTAATCAAGTGATTTAATTGATTGATTGGAATGTGTAATTTGAGATGTCAGGATTGTAGACATTTATTAATTAATTAATGATTTAGTTATGAGATATTGAGATTGTTGAATAGAGAAAAATAATTATTGAATTAATTTTTTCTAAAATTGTGATTTTGAAATTGCATAATTAATTTTTGAAATAAATATGATTTATTTTTATTGTTTAATTTAGTTAATTATTTTTAGAGATATTATGATACTGATTGAAAAATTAATTATTGAATTATTTATTGTATTTTGGAATTTTGGAACAATTATTAATTAATTTTTTAATTAATTAAGGGAGTATATTTTTATTGTGAAATTGATTGTGATGGATTAATTAATTCGAGAATTAATTAATTGATGTGAATTTATTTTTTAATCGGTGAATTAATTAATGGGATTGGTAAGATTATCTAGTTTTTTAATTAGTAATAGAAATTTTGTGTATAAATTAATTTTAAATCACGTAAATTATTTATGGTAAAATGGACATTCAATTATAAAATAGTGAATATTAACTTGGTCAGACACTTTTGAAATTCTGAATGCTAACATGGTAATTCAATTATGAAATGGTGAATGGTAGCATGGTTATTCACTTATCAAATATTGAATGGTCACATGGTCAATCAACTATGAAATTTTGAATGGTCACATGGAAATTGTTTCATGTTATATCCTTTGAGGATAATTTAGACAATAGAATGGGCTGAATCATGTAATGAAGTTTGTGTGTCCTTCTGAACCTGTGGGATTATGTGGTTAAATAAAGAATAATTGATAATGTTTTAACTATTTACATAGATATTTTACTTATTACATTATAAAAGTTCATAAACTACTAGGGTCTAGATATTCCTTTAGATGTCATTAGTGGTGGCCTAATAGGTTTTACTAACACACAACTCATGTTGTATGATCGATACCTGAATTGATTTAATGGTTGTAGGACAGGTTGAGATAAAAATCCCTATTTAGATGGATGATTCAGGATAGAGCATGAATGAGGGAATTAGATATGGTTCCAAACCCACTTAGTATATTCCAGTGTCATAAATTTTGAGTGGCATTTTGAAGCATTGAATATACTCTAGAATGGATTATCTACCATTGGGTTTTAATACTTCATTTCCATTTTTGGCCATCTTCTGATACTATATTGTTATTTTTATATTATATAATTATTTTTTAATTTTCCATTTATTTTTTGTTGTTTTATTACACTGGTAAAGAATGTATAGTCTCTCCTTAACAGATATTAGATCCCTACTACTAGTTGATAGCCTTTAGCGTACTAGGAGGTGCGATTGAGGACATCTGACTAACCAGATCTGGGTAATGATGTGTGAAAACCCATCTGGGATGTCATATATAGACTCATATACCGTGTAACACCTCATCATTATTCGAGTAATGAAAACATAATAATAAGTCAGATCATATACTTATAAACGGTTCAAAATAAAATATATCAATAAAATATCATATGTGGGCATAATATTTACATATGGGAAAGATAATGTAATCAAGATGCAGGAACATTACATTATAAAATAATACCTAATAATCTATAGATTATAAATAATGAGTCAGGAGATAAGGCTTTTAGTACAACATAATACATGATTCATAAGAGTGTGAAAAAATGATTCATGGTCCATAGAGTATAACAAAGGTATGTTCCACAAACACATGCATAGGTAATCCATAAATCATTTAATATAGATAGCCATTATATTGTCTCTAAATAGATTTATAAACCTTGAAACCCATAATAATTTATATCCACTACATTACAAACATACATATATATAATCATGAAAAATGAACAATATTGTGAACATAATTAACTAAGGTCATTTCCATGAACAACATTTATAACATACCATACCGCAATCTTTCCCCTATATAACATTTTGAATGTATATTATTGTATTATTGTTCATCAAAAACATCATGATCATAGCTACCATTAATCATGACCAAAAACAACATCATTATCTTAAGAGACATTAGGACTTACAAAATGGATTAGTGGTCTATGTTATTCTTCTACACTATATAATAATAAACAATTAAATATTATATCATGTTAACACAACCACATTTATTTTTCCATCATATCATTATTTAACCATTCTATGGAAATTAGTTACATTAATATTTCTATAATATGGTATCATAATCCAACCATAGAAATAAGTTGTATGATATCATTTAAGCATCTCCCCATGTAATTATAAGAAACATTAAATGATGTTGGCATTGATGTAAAACACCATATATTATAGTTTGAAAATCAGTTTGAAAAATAAAATGAAAAATTATTGACTATAGAATATCATTTATTACAATATTACGTATTTTGTAAAACAATATTTTGATAAAAAATAATTATAAAGTGGATAGAATTTAATTTTGAAAAAAATTAACAAATTGAATGGAATAAGCATAATGAATAAAAATAAAATGGTTATAAAAACATTAAAATATTCTTTTGAACCCAATCTAAACATAGGCAAATTAGATATAAATTATCAATAATAAATAATATAATTAGATATAAGGATATCCATAAAATCATATGGAAATTACGAACATGAAGGAGAATGATTCTCAGTCGAAAGGAAGAGATATGTTTAGATATGATCACATGGACCCTTTCGAATGAATTTTGAACTTATGTTAAGTAAAATGGTATGCAGATAGTTAAATCCAATAAATAACCATAGGATAATAAATTATATACTCTTTTAGTGTGAATTAAAATATAATTATCACAATATAAATTATTTCATATAATATTTCAATGTGTTATTTGAAATAAATACGACATCGTTGGTAACATTATATTAGAAATCTCCCTGAAGGGACACCATGAAATGGAACTTTTTAATACCATGAATAGAAATTTAATTATGATAAATATTTTAATTTGGTTTTATATCTTCCATATAAATGAAAATATGTTCATAATACAAAACGATCCACAATGAAGGGAAATGGGTATAAAAACTATTAACATAGCTTTAATCTTGGTTAGATATACATTAACATTCTATATAATAAAATTAATTTTATTACTCAAGTATATAAGATCTATATTTAGGATTATTTTACCAGAAACTACTCATGAAAATTTTCTTATTTCCCATTTATTAATAATTATTTTTTCAAATTACAATTTCGTAGTTAATTGTAACATTTGTTATATACTAGCATTGGTTTGATGATTCAAATCCCTTATTCATGATCTTGTATTAATCAGCTCGAAAATGTTCATAATGATGTAGTATATGTTTTTGAAATATTTACGTATTCCAATGTCCTTTTCATCAAATTTGTGGTGATGGTTTCCATATAGTTCTTAAAAATATAATTTACATTGATTGTGGAATAAATTAAATTATTTAATTTAATGGTTAATGTAATTTAAAATATTACCACAACCTATTTATGAAGAAAATATAAATAAAAAATATACATAATATTACAATAATATAATTTTAATTTTCATTCCAAATATAAACCTTTTTCTACAGTTCATATAGGTTGATAGACTGACTTAAACTAGAACACGTTATAATGAATTATTGTTTGAGTAAATGTTATTCTATAGTAACAATATCACATTTACTGAAGCATAATAAAAATAAAAAAAATATTATTAAAGTGTTAAATTATAGTTAAGAAGAGATTGATATAGAATAAAATGAAGAATTAATAAGGATATGATAACACTTATGTTGAAGACGTGAATATTCACTTAGATAACCACTTGTAAATGAAGGAATTTAGACTCTTTAAAAAGACCATAGGTTACCAAATTGATGTTAGGATTGTTATAGAGATATTTGGGTAGGGGATAAAGATTAAAAATAAGGAATGATGTAGTGAAAATGACTTCACATACATTGATATTACATATATTTATATGAATATTTATCATATTAAAAATCTACATTCCCTAGGAGAGTAATAGTTTAGTGTCTATGGATACTTGGAACACAATCTTATAACTTGGTAAATGATTATAAATGTATCTATTAGAGATTTTCCCCTTTGGATATTGTACTTAAAAACCAATAATCAATTCCTCAGTTAAATAAACATAAAAATAAGGGAAGTTAGATGTACAGTAAGGGTAAAAAGTATATATGTATGGTTAAACATGATCATATGTGTCACGAACCCCTCCCACCAATGATGCCCCTACTGAGCTGGAAATGGTGAAAGGGAGATAATGACCCCCCGAGTCCAGCCTCTAGTAGGCCCTAGGGTGGCAAATAACACCAAGGGTATGAGTTTTCACAAATATGTGAGGCATTATCCTTTTTATTATTTATGATCAGGAAATAGGACAAGTCAAACACCAAAAAGGAAAAGAACAAGTGTATAGAAATAAACCCAAACCAATCCCACATGCATGTTTAAATAGTTCTGAAATAAGGTACAAGTAAAAGAAATCTCAAAGTACCATACCAAAAGAAAAAAGTGTACAACAACTGCAAAAACTCCAACTATCCCAACTAGTAGGGTCCTGCACAGCCCTGGTAGTCCTCCTGGAAACCTGAAAGTAAACATAGGGTGATCACACAAGTTTACTCAGTAGGGAAACCTAAAGCTCTCGTACACAAGTGGGGAGACATCCTAACGTCTTGTGAGAACAACAGGAGAAACCTAGCAAGGAAATCTATCACCCAACCTCACCTGCCACACTCACCAAAAACACAATCACAACAGGTAGTAGTATATAAGAAGCAAGAGTATTGCGTACCCCACACCATTTCTCATTAGTTAGAATCTCTTCCTAATGGAGAACGTCCTGACACTACCACACTCTTCCTACCCGCACACACCTGGGCCTCACAAAACACACATCCCGCCCGCACATAACTCAGCCTCACAACCACGTAATCCAGCCTTCACGCACCTGGGCCTCACAACCTTGTATCCCGCCCTCACACACCTGTTCCTCATCCCAAAGATTCTTGGGAAACATTAAAACCTTCCAGAAGAGTCTTGGTCTAAAACCACCCCAATAGAAACCTACCTAAAGGGTCATAGGTGTAAGGTCTCCTCAATCCATCACAGCCTAGGGAAGAAGGAGCAAGAAGGAGCTAGTAACTAAGGGGAAAGCACCCTCTCCCATGAAATGGGAGTGTTAGGAACTAAGTGATCAACATGGGTGGGGTGTGATAAAACACAATATATATATATATATATATATATACACACCAAAAACTCAGCCCAACCTATGGCTACTAAACAGAGAACTGAGCACGTGCCTCGACACTGCTACTTCAAAGCATGCAAATAACAAACAACCCCAGCCCCATTTAGGTTTTCATGTTTCAACAGAAATAGTTTATTAGTTCCTTAACTACTAGGAAAATATCCACACCCAACCACATCAATTGTTTGTAAAACATATCCCTGCCATCCAGAAAATAATTTAGGAAAACACAAACAACACAACCAAGTCCTTCTTATTATCCAACCAACCCCATTGTTTATTATTCCCATTCCATTACCATGACCCGCCATTCATCAACTATTCCACTTTTTATATTTTATCAAACACAACCCATGGTCTTTTCGCATTCCAACCCATCCTTGCAGCCCCATTTCCAACCTCCATAACCAAAACCACATCGAACATCATCATCTCTTGATACAACTTATCGCAGCCCCCCAGCTCATCCGATCTACCACAACCCACAAAACAATTTTCTTGCGACATCATCGCCCCTTTAACATCATTTACTGCAGCCCTGCTACCCGTTCAATTCGTAACAACCCGGGATTCACCCCTCCCTTTCACACACCAATAACAATGCCAAGACCCACATGTTCGTTATTCCATTTTGTTTAATCGGGGTGATCACACAAGGGTTCTGGATTTTAATCAGAAAACCTTTCATGATTAACCAAATTCCACATTCCACAAGGTTCCATTCAAAAAAACGGTCTAGAAGATAGGGAAACATTTAATTGCGCAAGAAACGGCCCCCAAAGATCGTGATTTTCAGTAGGCATAAGCATGTTAAATTCACAAGATAATATCATAGGATATAAGATAAACATAACAACTTCCCCATCCTCGTTCATTAACCATTTATTATCTTTATTTAATGTTTTAGTTGTTTCTAATGAAAACAAGAGGATTCCCACCTTGCATGATGCACAATTTTGAGAGACGAAGGTATGATCCCTACCTCAATAGGTTCTGATCACAACGCTCCCCCGGATCAACCATAGAAGATGTCCATCAGCGTCCTCCACCTCTGTCGAGTCCCGGAAAAACCTCCTCGGGTGGATGTTGGAAAGGAAAGGCCTTTGTAAAGATAACGAATCCAAGCTAAGAAGTTTCATCTCGTCGTTACGATCATGTGGTCGCTGAAGGATTGTAAATCGGAGCTCGGACGAAGAAGTTATGGAATAAAAGGATCCTTCGAGTCTATTGGGAGAGCTCTGCTAAGAGAAATGGGGAGGAGAGGGGTGACATGAAAAGGAGGAGGGGACCCCTCCTTTTATAGGCGAGAAAAACAAAAGTACATGGCGTGTACATTATGTTACACGACGTGTACTCGGTCATTTCACACGATCACCGCGCGGCTTCCAACATGGCCATTAACGCGGCACACGGCCATTGACTGGACAACACACATCTTGAGGGTAATGCTTACGTGGGGAGGGACTACATGGCGTGTAGTTTGGGGTACATGTTGTGTACCCATTTATTTCACACGACAAGGACACAGCTCCAACACAGCACACAACCATTGACTGGTCCACCACTACCCAAATAGCATCATAAACACCATGAGATCTGGGTAGTCCTGTGACGAAGTCCATTGAGATGTCATCCCACTTCCACTCGGGTACATATAAAGGATTCAACAAACCACTGGGAACACAGTGTTTAGCCTTCACTTGCTGACACACTAGGCATTTAGCCACAAACTCCGCCACTTCCTATTTCACCCTGGGCCACCAAAACTTTTCGCTCAGGCCACGGTACATTTTCGAAACTCCTGGATGTACCACCAAAGTTGAGATATGGAACTCACGGAGAACTCCCTCACACATCGCCTCCGGAACAAACAACCTTCCATGGAAAAGAATCTAATGTCAGCTGTCCTCTGACCATCCTTCTGGAGCATTTCCCTAATCGACACGATCCTGCATTACATCCACCTCGGAGTCCCCCCACTGAGACTCTTCCACCTACTGAAACGATGATTGCACCATCATCTGAAATAAACAGTCTCTAACACATTCTACCCTTGCATCCAAGTGCAAGGCAGCGAACTCTCCCATCGCCTTCCAAGCATCATCAGATTCCAAAACCACATCCTGATGCGACTTCCTGCTCAGGGAATCGGACAAAACGTTGCCCTTAACTTCAACATAAGAGATCTCAAAGTCATAGTATTGGAGAAACTCCACCCATCTTTGCTACCTCAGGTTCAGGTCACGTTGGGAGATGATATAACGTAGGCTCTTGTGATCTGAGAAGACCAAAAAGTGCTCTCGAAGGAGGTAATGTCACCATAGTTTCAGTGCGAACTCTACTGCTACAAGCTCTAGGTCATTAGTGGCATAGTTACGCTCATGATGGAATAACTTCCTAGACCCATAAAAGATCACTCCCTTATTTTTCATCAGCACGCTCCCCATACCATGGCCAGAAGCTTCACAAAACACCTCATACAGCAACCCTTCCTCTGGCAACCTGAGTACATGAGCACTGACCATCTTATCCTTCAAGTAACGAAAGCCTTCTGGCACTGCTCGCTCCATAAGAAGTCCTGGCTCTTCTACGTCAAATCTGTAAATGGAGCAGAAACTCGAGAGATGTTCCAAAAGAACCTCCGATAGTAACCTTCCAACCCTAGGAAACTATGAACATATGCCACGCTCTTGGGTGCCAGCCAAGAAGAAATTTCATCCACCTTCGACGGGTCCACTGACACTCCATGCTGGGACACTACATTCCCAAGGAAGTGTACTTCTTGTGTCAAGAACTAACACTTAGAAAATTTCCCAAAAATCTGGTGGTGTCAAAAGACCTCCAAGACTGCCCTGAGATGCTCAATGTGCTCTTCCTCTGATCTTGAGTAGATTTGGATGTCATCTCTAAACACAACGACTAACCTGTTCAGAAACTCTCGGGAGACAAAGTTCATAAGTCCCATGAACACTGCTGGTGCATTCGTAACTCCAAACGGCATCACTATAAACATGAAGTGCACATACCTGCACCTGAAAGCCTTCTTCGATATGTAACTATCCTTTACCATTAGCTGATGATATCCAGATCGTAGATCAATCTTAGAAAACAAACCTGCTCACCTCAGTTGGTCGAAGAGATCATCTATCCATGGAAGGGGGGTAACGGTTCTGGACCATTACCTAGTTCAACCTTCGGTAGTCTATGCATAGCCTGAGACCACCATCTGCCTTTTTCACGAAAAAAAATGGAGCACCCCATGGCGATACACTGGGTCGAACAAAACCTTTATCCATATGATCATCAATCTGAATCCACAACTCTTGAAACTCTGAAAGTTCCATCTGATAAGGGTCCATCGAAATCGGACGGTCACCAGGCTGTAAGTCTATCCGGAACTCAATGTCACATCAGAGAGGGGGGGTGGTAGAGTCACAACCTCATCGGGAAAAACATCAAGGAAATCCCCAACTACCTTTGGGACATCCATCAACTCTGTATCAGCTGGAACTACTAATAACCGACCTAAAAAGGAAAGGAGAGGCTCCAGACATCGGCTTCCCACCTGATAGCTCTTATCGCCAACAAAAGCTACACATTTCCCATCCACATCGGAGAACATGACCCTTCTTTAGAAGAAGTCCATAACGGAACTAATGGAAAACAACAAATCAATGCCTAGGATGACATCGTATGGCTGCATCTGTAAGAGAAGAAGGTCCCCACTAGATCAATGTGGTCCCAATGTCAGCCCACATCCCTAGTAAACACAAATTACGTTGGTTTGGACACCAACTGGTGCACTTAGCACCAGTGGTACTGAAAGTCTCTCTACGTCTAGTCCCAATGCATGGGCTAGACCAGGTGCAACAAAAGAGGGTGAAGCTCCTGAATCGAACAAAGCAAAAACAAGAGTGTTGAACAAACAAATCGTAACTCGCACCACCTCTGGTCCTGCTGGAGATGTCAACTCTGTTGTGTCCAACTGTCCACGGCCAGCTCCTCTTCCTCTCTGATGTCATCCACCTCCCCGACCACACACTGGTCGAGGTCCCTGAGGAGCACCCTGAGGTCGGCCTCCTCCAGCAAAGTATTCCCTCAAAGGAGCGTGGTCCTGCTGGTGCTGGAAGGGCCTCGCCGACAACTGGTGCTGCTGAGGTGGGAGCTGAACCTTCCCACCTCCACCATACTGAGCTCGGGTTAGGCACCGACCCTGAATGTTCCTGAAACCTCCACAAGAAAAACACTTTGGTCCTGGGATTGTAAAGAAGGGACGAGGACCTAAAGATTTGAACTGGAACTGCTTGGGCCTGCTCCCCACTGGCCTAAACCAGGAAGGTCCCATCGCAGGAGACCTGCTGGTGACTGCCTTCCCTTCGACGAACCTGGATGAATCCCCTCACATGGTTCACCTCCATGTGAAATCATCCTCTCTATAATCTATTCTTTCTTCTGTACTTCCATGTACATTGGAAGGATGAAGGGGGTGACATCATACTTGAGCGAAGGGCGAAGTGCCTCCTCCAATCGTCCTGCCCGAGACTCCTCATCCGAAAAGAGATTTGGAGCAAAGCACATGAGATCCTTGAACTTGATCCCCAACTCTCGTGCTGACATACTACCCTACTGAAGGGAGATTAACTCATGCTTCTTCTCTGCCTTGATCATGGAAGAAAGGAATTTCTCTCGGAATTCCTTATCAAAGTCAACCTATGGAACCTCTGTCTATGTCCTCTCTCCAAGGTAGAGCATCCACCATTGTCGCGCCGCACCTCTCAGCTGAAAAACTGCTAGGGGAACCCAGTACTCCCTGGGAGCACAAATCAAGGTAAAAGTAATCCCTATCTCCTCAAGCCACCCCTCCGTCTCCGTATCCGAAGTACTACCCACGTACTTCTTGAGGGTCTGCCACTAGAAAGAACGAAGAGTCTTTTTCCACTAGCTATCTTCCTCCTCTCGGTAAATCTTCAACTGATCGACCGCCAGAATCTACTAAGCCTCGGTCGTCTAGGCCACCCAGGGTCGACGTCCAAGCGCCATAGTAGTACGGTAAACAAAGATCGCCTAAGCCCAAGTAGTAAGAAAATTTATTAGGGTTTCATTTTATCATTTTATTTCAATTTCTTTCCCAGAACATCCAAATCATGTAAAACACAATCATGATGATGCATGTACCTTCCCTAGGGTCTCTACCTTGAAATCAATGTAGTCTCACTTGGTCGTTCGGTAGGCTCAGAGTCCTTACATCGGATCACAGGGGGACCTAAAATCCCGTGTCCTAGCCGGTTTTCCCTGGCTTATGTCATGCACCAAGATTAACCAACACCGTCTCCCTACCATCCCATGCAATCCTCACTGTGCCTAACTCCAGACTCCATCATATCTCTCAACCATCACCTCTGATACCATTCTTTCATGACCCCCTCCCACCATAGATTCCCCTCCTGAGATGGAAAAGGTGAAAGGGAGATAATGACCCCCGAGTCCCGCCTCTAGTAGGCCCCGGGGTGGCGACTAGCACCAAGGGTACAAGTTGTCACAAATATGGGAGGCATTATCTTTTTTATTATTTAAGATCAGGAAATAGGATAAGTCAACCACCAAAAAGGAAAAGAACAAGAGTATAGAAATAATCCCAACCCAATCCCTCATGCATGTTTAAATAGTTCTGAAAAAAGGTACAAGTAAAAGAAAGCTCAAAGTATAATACAAAAAAAACAACTATATAGAAACTTCAAAAACTCCAACTGTCCCGACTAGTAGGGTCCGAAACGGCCCTGGTAGTCCTCTTGGAAACCAGAATGTAACCATAGGTTGAGCATACATGTATACTCAGTAGGGAAATCTAAATCTCTCGTGCACAAGTGGGGAGACATCCTAATGTCCCGTGAGAACAATAGAAGAAACCTAGAAAGGAAATCTATCCACCCAACCTCACAAGCCACACTCACCAAAAACACAATCACAATAGGTAGTAGTATATAATAAGTAAGAGTATTGGGTACCCCGCACCTTTTCCCATTAGTTAGTTGCTCTTCCTAACGGCGAACGTCCTGACGCTACCACACTCTTCCCGCCCGCACACACCTGGGCCTCACAAACCACACATCCCGCCCGCACACACCTTGTCCTCACAACCACGTATCCTATCCGTACACAACTGGGCCTCAAAATCACGTATCCTACCCGCACACACCTGGGCCTCATCCCGAAGATTCTTGGGAAACCGTAAAACCTGCCTGAAGAGTCTCGGGCTAAAACCACCCTAATCGAAACCTACCTAAATGGTCTCCGGTGTAAGGTCGCCTAAAACGATCACATCCTAGGGAAGAAGATGCATGAAGGAGCTAGTAAGTAAGGGGAAAACACCCTCTCCCATGAAGTGGGAGTGTTCGACACTAAGTGCTCAACATGGGAGGGGTGAGATAAAACACAATATATACAGATATATATATATATATATATATATATATATATATATATATACCAAACACTCAACCCAACCTATGGCTTCAAAACAGAGAACTGGGCACGTGCCTCGATGCTGCTACTATGAAGCATGCATACAACAAACAACCCCAACCCCATTTAGGTTTTCATGTTTCAATAGAAATAGATTATTAGTTCCTTAACTACTGGGAAACTATCCACAACCAAACACATCGATTGTTCGTAAAATATATCCTTGACATCCACAAAACAAGTTTGGAAAACAAAAACAACACAACTAAGTCCTTCTTATTAACAAACCAACCCAATTGATTATTATTCCCATTCCATTACCATCCAACATTCATCAACTCTTCAACTTTTTATATTTTATTAAAAACAAACCATGATCCGTTCACATTCCAACCCATCCCTGCAGCCTGACTGCCAACTGCCATTACCACAACCGCACTGTGAATCATCATTCCTTGATACAACTTATCGTAGCTCCGCTGCTCATCTGATCCACCACAACCCACAAAACATGATTTTTGCAACATCATCGCCCCTTTAACATCATTTACCACAGCCCTGCTTCCCGTTCAATTTGTAACAACCCAAAATTCACCCCTCCCTTTCACACACCAGTAACCAAGCCAAAACCGACATGTTAATTATTCCATTTTGTTTAACCGAGGTGATCACACAAGGGTTCCGGATTTTAATCAGCCAACTTTATGTGATTAAAAAAATTCTACATTCCCCAATGTTCCATTCACAAAAATGGTCTAGAAGATAGGGAAACATTTAATTGCGCAATAAAAGGCCCCCAACGACAGTGATTTTCAGTAGGCATAAGCCTATTCAATTCACAAGATAATATCAATGGATATAAGATAAACATAACAACTTCCCCATCCTCGTTCTTTAACATGTTATTATCTTTATTTAATGGTTCAACTATTTATCTTGAAAACAAGAGGATACCCACCTTTCATGATCCACAATTTAGATAGACAAAGGTATGATCCCTAACTCAACAGGTTCTGATCACAGCGCTCCCCCGGATCAACCTTAGAAGACGTCAGTCAGCGTCCGTCACCTCTGTCGAGTCCCGACCAAACCTCCTCGCGTGGATGTTCGAAAGGAAAGGCCGGAGGAAAGGCAACAGATCCAATATCAGAAGTTCCACCTCATCGTAACGATCCCGTGGCTGCTGACGGATCGTAAATGGGAGCTCGGACAAAGTAGTTATGGAAGAAAAGGAGCCTTCGAGTCTCTTGGGAGGTCTCTGCTTAGAGGAATGGGGAGGAGAGGGGTGAGTTGAAAAGGAGGAGGTGATCCCTCATTTTATAGGATAGAAAAACAAATGTACATGGTGTGTACTTTATGGTACACAGCGTGTACTCGGTCATTTCACACGGTCACCACGTGGCTTCCAGCACGACCTTTAATGCGGCACGCGGCCATTGACTGGTCAACACACGGCTTGAGGGTAACTCATAAGAGGGGAGGGACTAAAAGGCGTGTAGTTTGGGGTACATGGCGTGTACCTATTTATTTCACATGGCAGGGATATGGCTCCAACACAGCACACGACCGTTGACTGGTCAACACACGGATTGAGGGTAACGCGTACGCGGGGACGGACTACACGACCTGTAGTTTTGGGTACACGGCGTGTACCCATTTATTTAACATGGAAAGGACACGGTCTTGATCATGGGGTATACCCGACGAGGGGGTACATGGCGTGTACTCACACTACACGACGTGTAGTTTCAAAATTCTGGAAAGTGTGGGAAAAGTCCAGTTTACCCTCCAGAACACTTCATGACCTTCCTTTTGGTAATGGAATGGGCCGGAGAGGTCCGGGCCATTACAATATGGGTATAAGAATGTGATCATGATCTTATATGATCAAAATATAGTTAATGAAGATAATAATCGTGAATCATGGAATATATAAATGCATTTCATTGGACATAAAGCACATAGTAATAAGGGTAATAATCCATGAAATCATAAAATTTGAATAATACATGGATTTTGTGGAATAAAAAGCATAGAGAATTTTTATTTCAAGGAGATCAACCATGACCCTCATGATATGTTAGGTATGGACTAATTATTTGTTTACCTACTTTGGGATTTATATGATAACCCAAGTACACTATTATTTTTGGTCTTGGGATACAACTAATATACCCTTTTAATTTTAGGCTTTCGATACAACCTGTGTACCTAAAAGATTTTAGGATTGGGCTACAACCCATTTAATTTTTTATTTTCAGGCATGAGATTCTACCCATGTACCTTTTTATTATCAGAATTTAGAATTATCTCATGTCCCTATTGATCTCATGTACCATTAATAATTAACCAATTTATTTTTTAGAGACATAGGTCCATCCCTTACCAAAATAAAATAATGCATACATGTGCAACAAGAAAATATAATTCTCATCATATCATGATTCATAAAAATTGATGTGTTTCATTAACAAAAATATAATAAAAATAAATTTATTTCATAGACATTTAGTCATACCATTAAATTGGAAGTGAGATATGTGTCATTGTTTTCTCATCTATCAATTTACCATTAAATGACGAGGGTTCCAATAGAAGATAACTAATTTTAAGGAAACTAATTTCATAAAAAAACTCCATAAAAACAAAAAACATTTAGTAAATAATATGAATATTGTTCATCGATTATATCCAACGTAATGAATAAATTATGACGATATATTTCATATTTGATGGTGAAGGATTTTGAAAAATAACATGAAATATTTATAGGCTAATAACCTTTCATTTAAAATACTATTCATAAATCCATTTCATAATCCTTTTAATATATATAATGATTTTATATTTCAAAAAAAAATCCTTAGTAAATGGTGTTATTTAATTTGAAATTTTTTTAAAAAAATTAAATAAATTTGAAACCCATTTTCCTTGAAATATTATAAAATATTCTTGATAATATTTTAAAAAACTTTCTGAAATTTTTCTTGAAGATCATCCTCCATGAAAAAAAATAAAATTAAAAAAAATAATGATAAATATATATAGAAAATACTTATAAATATCATTATAAAATTATAATGAAATATCAAGGAAATGAGTTTCATGATATAGGGTAAGTCCAAACATTTTGAACATCCTTTTTATTACATAATTGTTTAAAAAAGTTCCTTGAATGGAAAATAAATAGAAGAATAATTTTCTAAAACACACTTTTAACGATGTAAAAATATTATGAATTTATATTTAAACCAAATATGGTAATATTGTAGAATTTTTTGATTTTTTTTTTGAAAAAACAGTTTTTAAATTACATGGACTTCTAAATGAATGGAGAAATAATGTCATAATTTATAATTTTTTATTATTATCATATGTACCATAGAATTAAAAAATGGTACTAATTAATGATTGTTTCTTTGGTAACTATAGGAGATGAAACATTATGGATGTTCTTGAAATATGGTATTAATATTTCATAAATTAAATCATAATCATAAATAATGATGATAAATTATTGATTATAGAAATAAAATGTTATAGTATTGGTAACATTGAATCATAATCCCCAGGAAAGAACAAAATAAAAGGAATCGAAAAATATTTGAAAATAATTTTATCATTACATAAAATGTCAATGGGATTCATATACACCCCCACAAGAACCATATAGTTGAATAACATAATATGTATCTCAAAGAATGAAAATTAAGAAAAAATTATGTTATCTATATGGTAAGTTTTAAACCGTGAACCTCATGAAATTGAAATAATAAAATTGATAAGTAAATAACAATAAATTGAAGTATCTTATTAAGAGAATTAATTCTTGGGAAGTATATACACAACCCAAAGTAAGTGATTTTTGAATAAGGTAAATGTCTGAAACAAAATTAAAAGTGAGACGACAAAACCCTTACTACTTGACTAGCATTAGAATCATGATCCCAGTGAGATAATTAATACAATTAAATATTTTAATATCACTATGTGAAGAAAATTTATTATATAACATTTCATATGGTAGTATATACACCACAACAATTAGGTGACTAGTGAATTTGTCATGTATCTCATAGAAATAAAAGGTGAGTTGAAATACCCTGACATTAAGTCTTGACATTAATTTTAAATGGTCAAACCTATTTTATAAAATATATTAGATTATTATATGTCTATATAAAACCATATTATTATATTTAATACCATATATGATTAAATTATGACTTATTATTATCTTTTTGTTATTAATTCCATGTTAAAGTAATGTTTCAGGTAATAACTACTTTGTTAATTACACATATTTTGAATTTTTTTGTTACTCTTACCTAGATCATGAGTTAATTATATAAATAATGTAAATATTATGTATATATCATATAAAATAAGTATATAAATATTTATTTTAATCGATACTATATATATTTATATAATTAAAAAAATACATTGTTTGGATATGGTAGGTCATTTATATGCATGAACGAGTCACATCGATTTGAGGAGGCAGTAGTCCACACATCCTCAAATGAGCTTTTCGTAGTTACAAAAAATAGAAATCATAAAGATATATTCTATATTATAATTATTGAAGAATAAATACATCAGAAGTATAATAAATATCATATAAAATGATATTTTCTATAATAATTCCCAACCATGAGAGGTTGTAATGGAAAAAAGAACAACATCATTTCATGAGACATAGTTCGATTTACACAATAACAAAATGTTTGTTACCCATTTTATTGTAGTGTTTGTGAGTTTAGGAATAAACTATATTATAATAAAATATTACTAAATTTAGGATACAAATTCTACTATATATTCATTTAATAGGAATATTTTATTGCATGGAGAATGAAAATAAAATAATGTAACTTGAGGAAGGATGTTACCACTTTATTGGGCAACCCCTCTTTTTTACCAAAGAAATTCCATGATGGGATTTCATCCTAAATTAACTCTTATAGGATTGAGTTACGGGTGTTTATATATTATTTAAGTATATTTTATTTGATCCAAAGAGGTTTAATGGTGTGAATAAAGTGGAGGGTGTGTTCTTTTTTGTAGTGGAGGAGGAGTGTAAGTCTTATAAATTTTGGAGAATGAAATTCCACCCTAATTTTTACCACATCATGAGGCTGAAATATTTATAAATATTAGTTTAAAATTAGTAAAGGGAAGATATATGAACATAAAATGTATTTTCAACTAGTTTCTTGTTCATTTTAGCCAACATGTTTACGGGTTAGTCCAGTGATAGGATAATTTTCCACTTAATCGTATAAATTAATATTAATTACATTCAATATTTTATTTGATAAAAACAATGAAAACAATTTTATAAATTATAAATTATTATAAATATAAATATTTAGTAATTTTTTCCAAATTCCAACCACATAAGTGGAAAAATTATTTTAAAATTAATCTTGTCGGTATGATGACAATGTGATGATTAAAAGTAACAATGTTAAAAAAATGCAATGTTTTTTTATAACATTTCAATTTGAAATTAATCCCAATGACCTAAATTGGATTAATTGATATATATTTGATATAATTAAACATTAATCCTAATTATAAATATTTATTTTCATTATAACTATATAAGATGAATAATCATTTTTGACTTTATATTCAATGGTTTCCACTATTCATTACTAAATGAAACTTTATTGAAAAATATAAAAAATTCAACCAAATATAATATATATGTTTCTATTTAAAATTTAATTTATAATTTTTAACAAATTTTTTATAGAACTGAAATTTTTTATTTAAAATAGGTTATCCTTTATAAGTTATTCATATAAAATTTATAAAAATATATGTTTTTTCTGCAATATTGAGTTTATTCTTATGTTATGCCTATAAAATATATTTGACTAATATAGAAAAATATTGTATTGAATATATATTATATATATTTCCTTAATACAATTCACTTATGGTAATTAATTTAATGGTTTCCAAATAATATCCTATTATGGAAAAATTACTATTTTTATAAAATCATTACCTTTTTATTAAATTTTTTCTTATTTGAATTTATAATTAATGTGTAACAATGAATTAAAAACATATTATTGTAATTCAGTTAATATTATTCATAACCAACAACTTAATGACAATGTTTTATCATATTTTAAAAATAATAATATATTTAATAACATATTATTATTCTACAAAACTCGGTCTTTCATCTGATGCATGCCATCAAGGAAATTCATTCTTTGGTGTAATGTTAGCTAACCAAAATATTTCCTATAGATAAAGATAAAATTTATGTTTTATTTTGGTCATTATTAAATTGGATTTTCATATAACACAAAACAGGCATAGAAAATTAATATAAAATCACTATTTCCAGTGTTGCATGGAAGTCAATATATCATAATGATTAATTTAATAAAAAATTATTTCAGAAAATCATGTGGTGCTTCATTTTATCCATATTAAAATTAATTAAAACCCAAAAACATATTGGTTATAAATATTTAATACTGAATATTCCTTTCATAGCAACCCACTTCATAAAAAAATAACTATAAAAATTCTTTTAAAATGGGAATGTTTGAATCCTAAATATAACAAAAAATTTAATATAACAATGTTTACACGAAAGAGAACTTATGTGGGAAGTGAAAACAAATGCATGAAAGAGAAATCAGATTATCATGTTCTAATATATATTGATCGAGAACAAGATCAGTATAATGTAAACAATCAAAAATCTGTAAATATGCGATGGTTTTTGTTTCCATTTAATTAATTTGAAATAAAAGTACTATGTTTATTGTTTTTCAATAAAATATTTCATAAAGAGGATGAATTTTTCATTGAATTTATATTTACTTGATTAAGTATAATCTCACCCTTTTTTTCATTATCAATATCCACCTCAGCTCTTTCTTTAAAAAGGAATGTGGATTTTTCATTATGGAAGAACATAAATATGATGAGATCCATGATAATATATCTCATATAAAAGCAATCACCACCAACACAATGTTGTTTGAGCATGTAATCCAATATTCATTAATCCTCATTTGGTGAGATAATACCTTATTCTCACATACTATATCCAATGATTGTTCTTAAACATTCCATAATGGGATTAACTTTTTATCTATTCTAAATACGAAAATCCAAAAAACTAGGAATAATTTCACAAAATAATCATAACATTAGCACCCAAAGTATGAAAATGTACATCTTGGTGGTCACATAAGAATCATGTAAATACCATCATCATATATTCTCAAGAAATACTATGACAGTCTAAATTATCATAAATCGTTTTCAAAAACTATGATGCTTCCTGATTCCAAAGAATAATCAATATATTCTACAAATACAATAAGTTAAAAAATTAATCCATGATGATGTATACCACAATGTAAAAAAATTTCCATAATCAATTATAAGGTAATAATTACTATCAAATTTATATTATCTATAAAAATGATCACTTTAAAAATAGAAATCGGAATTTTTTCAATATAACAGAAATATCTGGAGATACCTTCCAGTAATTCAAAATATCACCATTCCATTAAATTATATATCTCAATATTTATAACCATTAATAATATCCTTCTAAACCAATAATAAAAAAATACTGAAAATAATTATATATTTAATGATTAATATAACATAATATTTGAATTTTAAACCATATCCACTACGATTCTGAAACATTACTCATAATCCATTGCTAATTCTTCATAATCTTATCCCTTAATACCCATTTTTCTAGAATATGCAATATGAATCTTGTATTAATGTTCCTCAACCTCAATCTAAGCATGATTCTTATTTTTAATGCAACTAAAACTATTAGAACATATCATACCATTCACATGTCATTTTTTTCTCTTTATCTTCAGAATTATAAACAATATTCATGCCATCTTCCTGATTATCTTCATGGGATGTCCACTTAATAAATTTATTCTTATAATTTACTTTTATTCCAAATCTAAAACATTATATTTTTTACCAATTACCTAAACCCCTAGACCAGACATTGTGAGTGGCTCAAGTATAGGCCATGGTCAAGAGTTTGGTGGTAGCCTTAAAAAGGATTCTCTTAGAGATGATCATGATACTTGCTAAAACAGACTCCATAATTCTTCTACCTGTGAAAACCACTAAGAAGAACTCTAGAAAGGTAGTAGCGGTTGGGCCTAGGATAAAGTCAAAAATTGATCTGGTGACACTGGTCTCAGTAAATGTGGGGGAGATGTTCTTTTTCTCGATTATGGAGGCACTCCAATGACACTTGGGGATAAAGAGTTTCAATTATTTAGATATGAAGATATATTGGGAACCCTTAATGATTGATCTCATGGAATCAATTTTTTTTTGATACCAGAAGCATGAGGTTGTTTGTATTGTTTTTTTAATTCTTAAAAGTAATTTCTTATTAAATTTTATCCCAATTACATCATGTTCATAATATTTATTGAGAGCAGAGATAATAGTGTGAGAATTATTTATCATAGAATAAAACCTCCAATTCAGAAAAATTCTCTTATAGAATGTATAAATCAAGACAGAAAAATCTATAATAAACGAAACATTATGTTTATCTAAGTTTATTCATTGTTATATTTTATTTAAATCTTTCTTGATGATTAATAAATAGTTTTTTAATTCCAAAAGCATATCCCCTATGACTTACAAACTAGGTGCATAATAAGACATATTTTTGTGTACATGATTATGATCGAGTCTGGCCTGACGCACATAGTTAGATTTGTTACTCCTTGTACATTTATGCCAGGACCACATCAAATTCTAGTATCCAGACAAGGATATATTAATACAAATCCTATCATTTTATCCTTTACCATAATTCAATGAAATTTTCTTAAACTTTTCCTTATAATAAGACTTATCTTTAGAGACATCACTATACATATCCTTAGAAACATCCTTCAAAATCTTAGTAAACAATTTTCATCCTAATTTCAAAATGATTACTAAACCTTTACATGGATAAAAAATAGAGGGACCCATGATTATCATATATGGATATTACATAAATTTATATTATTATTCACTATATTAAAAAATTTCATGCATGAGTACTGTTATAGTTCGTGTCATTGGAATCATAAAACACTATATTATAACTTGGTGAATGATCATCAATGTTTCCAATTAATTATATCCTATTTATTAATCCTATAGAAATACATTTCCTCATAATTTGGAGAAAGGAATCCTTAAAAGGTGATGATATTAGATGCTCAATAAAAGAAAATAAAAAAGATATGTAATCATTATAATGAGAAGAAGAGTATGAGAATGTTATCATTACATTATATAATGATATTACGCATAATAAATATCATATACATGATTTAGGGCATAAATATTTTTAGTTCATAAGACATCAATCATAATGGAATTAATAAAATAATTCATGAGAAAATAATATGTGAGTAATACGTTGAATTTGTGGCATACAAATATGTATACAAAACATTATTGCAAGGCGACCAACCAAGACACTCATTACATGCTTGGATTTGGGTAATAAACCATGTACCTATCATAGGATTGAGATAGAAACCAGTGTCAACAAATATTTTTTTAATTGTGATACAACCTTTGTACCCTCCTACTTTCATGCTTGGGTTATAATCCAAGTACCTGATTATTTTCAGTTATGGACTACAACGAGTGTACCTGTTTATTTTCAGTCATGGGCTTTAACCCGTTTCCCCATTTTAGAGAATATACCATTTAACATTACCCAAGTCATTGGAGGGGATATAGGTCCCATCTTTCACAAAATAAAATCATGAAAAAATGTGACACAAAATAATAAAATGTACATCATATCATGACCACATAAAAACAAATGAGTTTCAATAAAATAAAATCATAAACCACGAAATGTAACGGGTATTATTATAATTTCACCATATAATTTGTTATTTAAAATATATAGTTATAAAAAAAATTTAATCAATGTATAACCCACAAAAATAAGTAGACATCAAGAGAATATAACCCATGGAAGAGACAGAGGTGTCAAATTCATCTTTCCCTAAGAAACATAAACCATTTAATAAATAATATGAATGGCATTTGTGGATGATATCTCTATTTAACGATAAAATATTAAGAAGCATTTCATCATATATAGAGAAGGATTTGGAAAGATCACACGAAACACTTTTTAAAGAAAATAGCCTTTCTTTAAAATACCCTTTTATAAACCCATTTCAATAACTTTTTCTTTTAAATAAATCATTACATTTTAAATTAAAACATTAATACATTAAAATGTCTTTTTCACTTTTAATAATTATTTATAAATCATATAATATTATGAAATCCATTTTCCTTGTACACTAATAAAAAACCATGAATGTCATTTAAAACTATTTTTGAACTCAAAAATTGTTTTGAAATTTTTTTTCATTTCGAACCACATTAAATTCAACCATTTTTAAGAATATAATAAAATAATATTTAATAATTACACTGTAAACGTGTAATAAATGAATAAAGGAAATGAGAGTCATGATGGATGGTAAGTTTTTACATGAAAAACAAGCATTTTGTACCGTAAATGTTTAGAAAAGTTACATGATCGTAAAAATACAATAACATTATTATACAAAAATAGATTTTAAAAATGATAAAACATGGATATAAATGTCCTTTAAACATCATAGTGTAATATTATAACATATCAAAAAAATTAATACAAAATTTTAAATGAACATATATTTTTTATAGAAAGGACAAATAGTGCGAGATTTTTTGTAAAAACTTTTTATTAGTTATCATATGTACTATCGAGTGATAAAATGGAACTCATACATGAACCTATCATGGTTAACAAATGTATAATAAAAATAATGAGCGTTCTTGGATGATGGATTGTAATATTTCATTAATGCAAGAATAATCATTAACCATCTTAAAAAACAAAAAAATATTTTAACAATAAATAGTTACAACTTTTGTAACATTGAAAAATAATCTACATGAGGGAATAAAATTAAAATAAAAATAAAATATAATTTAAAAAATTAGATTTACTATTTAACATTTCAATCAGACGTATATTCACCCCATATTAAAATATAGTTTCATAACATGAAATGTATCTCATCGAAGGAAAATTAAAACAATGTTACATTACTAATTTTGTACCTTTTGAACCATAAACATCATGAAATAATGATCATAAAATAGATATATAAATACCTAAAAACTCAATTATATTAATAATATAATTCGTTCTTGTGAAGTATATTAAAAAAACAGAAGTAATTGATGAATAATTCAAAAGTCTCACTAAAATAATAGTGATACGAGAAAACCCTTAATACATGAGTTACTTTAGAATTGTGATCCCCATGAAATAATAACATCAATCAAATATTGAACATCATTAAATAAATGAAATTAATAATAACACATGTAATAAATATGTATATACACAAAAAATTGATTGCGAGTATGGAATGAATCTCCTAGAAATAAAATATAAGCTGAATTCCCCAATCATTTTTTCTAGACTTTCTTTGTAAACATTCAATCCTATTGTTCTTTAGGTAAATCCTCTTGGTTTTCACAAAAGTGATTCATTGGATGGAATTATTCCCATGGAGAGGAATATTGGATGAATATATGTATGCTGGGAGCTTATCGTGAGATGTATATGGTTAATTCAAATGTCATTATGTTTGAAAAAGAGGGATGGATGAGATCTATGTTATAGTGGATGAGAAGTTACACTCTTGTAAATTTTTGAAAATGGAATTCTACACACGTTTCTTACATATAATGTTGATCTTGTATGGGACAAAATTTTATACAAGGGATTATGGGATAAATAATATGAACATACAATGGATTTTTGAAAAGTTTGTATGCCTATTTTCCCTTTTGTTTAATGTTTAATATCTTTTTATGAAAATTTTATACTAAATAAGTATTAGTAAATTTATTTTTACTCACAAATATTGTTTGTAAAAAAATAATTTGGCCTCAATAGACATTATAGATTATCTGAAAAGAAATATTGAATCCATTTTTTCCCATTCATGTAATGAAATTAGAAAAAATTGATTTAAAATTTATCATTTACTAGGATGATAATGTAGTTTATTAAATTAGAAATGTTTAATAGATTGATATGTTTTTATATATAATTTAAAATTGAAATTGATCATAATGGCATAAATTGGTATAATTAGTGTATTATTTATATAAAAGTACTCTAAAACTAATTATATATATTATTAATCCTTATAGATAAATGATATAAAAAAATATTTTTGAATTAAAATTCTGTATTTTTCTGTATTTATCATAAAATTGAACATCAAAGGAAAATTAAAAAAATTAAACCTAACATAATTTTTATCATTCAATTTTAGAAAATAATTTCTTTTGACAGATAATAATTATAAGAGTTTTATAGGTAAGATTTAAATTAGTTTCTCTTTTCAAAGGGTTTATATTAATTTGATAAAAATATAGATTTTTATGGGTGATATTTGGATTTTTCCTACCGTTCTCCTATCAATAAAATTCTATGAATGAAATAAAATATTTGATTTAATATATAAAATTAATATTTCTTTAATATCATTCACACATATTAATTAATTTAATTTAATTTGAGAAAATTCTATTGTGGTAATAACTGTTGTTTTTATAAAAACATTACTTTTATATTCAATATGTTTTTATATTTATTTCAAATTAAGTTGTATCAAATAAATTATAAAATTTACTTTCATAATTTAGTTAATACATTTCATAACTGAAAACATAAAAGATAAATTATTTTTTATTATATTAAATAATAATATTTTTAATAATATATTATTGTTCGATAAAACATGGTCTTATGTGTTATGAAATCCGATAAGGAAAGTCAGACTTATATTTTACATAATTTGAAATTGGTGTTTTGTGTAGAGAAAACCGAACATTATGTTGTGTGTTGTTCATGATTAACTTGTTTTTGTGTATAATACAAAACAAACATATTTCACACACATATATATATAACTATTTTTAGTTTTTTTGTGGAATAAAAATGATCCAAAATAGTAAAATAATTCGGAAAAAATATGTCAAAAATATAGGGTTTTTAATAAAGGCGTGCGATGAGGTGGGTAGAATAGGATCCTTTTAGAGGTGGACTTCAGTGTCAATTCTAAAAATACCCATATTTTAATAAATAAAAAAAGTAATTTAGCATGGATTGTGTATCCCATGTTAAACTATAATTGATATAAGATAATATGAGGAATTGAATTTCGTCATGCACTCATTTAGAGCTATTTATTTTTGATATATTTTGTATTTACCCCATAGTTTAAAAAATTTATGTCATTTTAAATTTATCATGGAAACTCATTTTTTAACAAATTTTGACATGATGATGCCAAATATGATAGAAAAATTATTTCTAAAATACATATGTAATAATAATTAACACGCGAATAAGAAATTTATAACTCAAAAAAAACGTTTCTTTGAAAAATATTCAATTATTCCCAAAATTTGTTTAGTCTTATTCACTACCAATTAATAATCATTTTATAGATGTCAAATAATTTCATTTATATAATATATATAAATTATTTTATAATCATTCAATAAAATTTATAATTGTAATTTTTAAAAACAAACAACCTATAGAGAAACAATTCCTTAAAGAATATGTATATGAAACATTTAATAAATTTTAATAACTTCTCGAGAATTTTTTAGAAACAAACAATTAAATTTTATCATTCCATTAGTATTATAATATTTTCTGTGTTTTTAATCCCATAAAATCATTATTTATAAAAATAATAATATAAAAAAAATTAAAATATGTATCTTAAAAATAAATCATTATAATTAATTATATTATTTTTATTTTATTTATGAATATATATTTTTTGAGAACATTGTTATTTTTAATTTTTTAATAATAGTTACACGTCTTTAATTAATCTAATTGATATAGGTTTATATAATTACCATATATCTTGAAAAAAATGATACCCAACAACAAAATTTCTAATGACTGTACGTATAATAGTCACATTACATTACTATATATAACCTTACATGGATCTCTAAAATAATTTATCATATTATCGAATTTATTTTTTAAGATTTTCATCACACTTTGAACATGTTCTATTGTTATGTATTTATCATTTGTAATATGATCTTCACGGAAGCACTTGATAGAGATAATGTCATCCATGTAGTATTTTTTACAACAAGTTATTTGATTCGAAGACTAATTTTACAAATTATGCTTCATTGTGTTCCTTGTAATGCATAAAATTATATATTATAGTATTATACAATATAAAGTATAGAACAATTCATTTTATTTAACTTTTGAATTTATAAAATGTTATTAAAAAACCCATGATTTATTTAAATGGAAATATATTTTTAATTTCAGGATATTAAAAGAAACACTATGAAAACCAAATAAAATCACTAGTTTCACCACCCTCATGATTGATGGTTAAAACATGACCATTGTTCTCTGATGACCCCAAAATTATTCCCCTGAATCCTTCCCCTGCCTTGATGTAATTACACTATCATCCTATGGTACCTATCAAAAAAAGCACTAGATATTCCCAATATTATTGAAATAATAACACTCACATTGAGCATTTAAAATGATTGATCAAATATTATACGACCTACCACACTGATAGCGTATCAGATGAAATATCCATTGTCTAGGATGAAAGGATCTCATACTCTAACTAACCTCTTGATTGTTATACTAATTCATTTTCTCAGACCTTCCATTTTAACTTATTGATTATCCATTATTCATTCCTCCCGCTGGAGTGGATATATTAGTCAATAAACCTATACATATGTTTCAATAAATAATACATTCCTAATCAACCACAACAATATAGAATTTATTGTAAAAAAATCAAGCCTAAGAAAATAACTCGGGATTGTGTATAATATAAAATTGATGAGCCATAATGGGTTCATCTGTACCCTTATTTGGTGAAACAGTCAATGAGTCTACAAATAATATAGTGTAATGTATCAACAAATCCACATAATATTTTTTTTTAAATCGGAGTCCTTTATTTATTTAATATTATCAAAATAATACATCCCATACAACAATATATGGATGATATCTCTAGTCATGAAAATATCATTCTTGGTCTAAAGTAAGATTTCCCCTAGTGTCAAGTATGTTCTTGTAAAATAAATGTAGCTAACGTAAAATTTAACTCATCAAATATAATGATCTAGTAAAAGATATTGTGAATATTATCAACTCCTTACCAAGTAATAATTTATTCACTATCCCACGTATAATATGTGGATTTTCTCATTGAAACTCATGGGTGAAATTGGTGATCATAGACTAACCAAAGAGAAACCATTCATATACAAACTATATCACATAAACCAACATCCTTATGAGTTTATCATATATTAGATGACCCCAGGAAACCATTGGTGGAACATTCTTCACCACCCACAATTTTCTCTACTCTTATTGATTTTGATTTCGAATATCTCTAAAATATTATATACAAGATCCTCATTAACAATATTTATATCGCATACTCCATTATTATAACATAATCATATTATTTATGTATCATCTCAATAATGAAAAAATATTTTAAATTATTTATATACCTTTTTAAATCTATGCATATATTTTATTTAATAATGAATCTCAGGAATGAATGATTTTTATCAAATAATGTAATTTTTCAGTCCCTTGGGATAATACATGTAAATATAAATCATTTTATACAACCTTCATGTTCCAGGTGAATTCAATAAATAATAATAATTTATTTATGAAACCACAACATAACTTATCGGTGATATCATAATAAAATGAAAAACAATTTATCAAATTTTGTATACTATAATCACATAAAATCCTAAACATGTCATGTGATCCATTGTTCCGACATGATGTAAGAACACAAGCACTCTTATATTCAATTATTACATAAAACACATTAATATCTATATCATAACATAAAAATATCACACTATTATTATATTTAACCCTAATAACTATGAATTCCACCAATGAGATACTCATTATGGGTAACTAAAACTTGTATAACAAACCAAATTAGTCATTTATAAATAATACTAACTCCATAAAACTGTAAAAAAAATAAAACATGGTTTGGAAATGACTTTCTAAATCACAAGACTGAACTCATTATTAATAATTTAACATAGTATTTAGGTTCACCTCTCTGTATTTTAGTTATTTCTTACGAACACTATGGGAGTGATAAATGTTATGTAGAGACTATACCTTCAGTATCATTATAATCAACCAAAACATAATATTAATCCAAATTATAAAATATAAGAATAAATAATAGGTGGATTACACCCACAATATCAGAACATATAATAATTAAAAATCACATTAAACAAATAGGATTAGGGAGTTATCTCCATAACATTCCCCATACACCAAAACAAACACCACCCCACCACCAATATTGTGGTGTTATAGATATAATATATATATATATATAAACACTAAAATATATATCTAAAAATTAAATATACATTGTGTTACTTAATTCTAAATCACTTATACAGAATTAGCGTGTCATTTATTACATTTTAGTTGTCTTTTTGTATATAAATCTGAATAAATTGATCAAAAATAACCAAAATACTCAAAATATGTCACTCATATCATTCTAATAAATTCTCTATATTTTCTTCACAACAAAATCTATAACCAGTCCTCATGAGTTTACTCATACCTACATCATGAAACTATAAATTCATATATATATATATATATATATATTATAGTTAATTTGTAGGTTTTGAGTCAAAAAAGCCACTAGGATGTCTCAATACAACCACTATAGTATCCCAAATTATATTTTGTATGAATTTGATACAATTAAATAACTCATTATGATTGTAAGAAATTATGTTAGGCTTTCATGTGTTATCAAATCCACCAAGACACCCAACACTACCTGTTTCAACCAGTGTCATCGTCTTTCATGATATACTATTACTGAATAAAATTATATCATGACCTCAACATAACATCATAATATAACCTCGTTACAAATTCCTTATTATCCTTTATAAATGAATTGTTTTTAGAGAAACATTATTTTTCAATGTAAATGGTATCATTGCTTCTTGTGCACCAATGAAAAAATCAATTCTCACAATTTTAGAAAATATATTATATAAAATGAATACTATTCATGAAATAATAATATAAAACCTATCACTATTCAATTTTTTAGAATATAATTTAAAACTTTTTTTCAATAAATAGTGAAATATATGGATTTTTATTTAAAAAGAATTTCATTTAAATTATTTAAAAAGATATATTTTATATTAAATTTGTTTTAAAAAATAAATAGTTCAATTTTATTTTAATAAATATGATGTATTTCATTGAAATAAATTTCATATTTAATTTTTATATGCAACCTTTTATACTTATGAAAATAATTTCTTTGGAAACATGCTTTTCCATCCCATATGCTGGTATAATTTTTAATTTCATTATTAAAATTAATTGAATTGAATTTTTAATAATAGATTACATATTTTTATAAAAATAATATATTTTTTTTTATAATAATTGTAACTTTATTTTTTCAATTATGAATTGTGAAAAAAAATTATTATCATAATTAAGTTAAAAACAGATTTATCGTGGGGTTATATAATAATTTTTAAAGGTTAATTTGACCTAAAATATAAAGAAATAAATTTATGTAAATTTTAAGACCTTATAATATATAATGGTCAATGATGACCCATTTTTGGGGTCTTTATCTTTATTAATTTGTGGTTTTAATTTATTCTTTTCCAGAATACTATGGTTTTCCTCTCCCCCAATTATAAAAGGTATCCACGAATCCTCCCCACATCAAAATTCCAAATACACGTGGTTAGAGAAATACCAACCCGAATCACATACATACTCCCATAATGAAAAACTATATCCCTTGTTTTGAAAAAAAGCTAACCTACTAATGATTTTATTACAATCAGAAAGTAGTCATTTTAAGAATAGTTAACGTTCTTCAATGATCATTCTACATTTATTTCTTCTTACAAAAATATAAAATATTATTCAATATTTATATTATAATAACAAAAATATCTCACAAATAATGATATGTTATTATGTTAATTTAATAGTCATTATTTATCTCCACTTCCATTAAATGGGAAATGAAATCGTCAATCATTTTTATAAAGGTCTACTGTATCAAAAAACAATGTAACTCATTAACCATCAACAACTCTAATAGTCATAAAAATGATATATATAATATTTATTTATATAACTTATTATATAATTATAAATATCGATATAATATAACATAAAACTTCTTATTTTTTCCATTCCATTTAAAATATGATAATATCGCTTATGTGTATGGAAGACTACTTCCTTGCGAAGCTATGTGATTGATTTTTGACATATTCATTACATAGAAGGTAATAAGGATAAATTTTATTATAAATTGTGATTTATAAAAATTTAATGATATCAATATTTATAAAATTAAAATATAATATTTTCTCTTACCTTGTTTTCAGTTAAGTGAATTATATTTTCCCCCATGCGTACATACATCCTTACATCTCCATGAAATGATACGACTCATTTTCCAGGTCAAACCTAAAAGAATGAATCAATAAAATTAATATTGAGTGCATATTATATTTATAATATTAATGAAATTTCATAAATTATTGATCTATATCTTATACCAAATAACCATTACATTCCTAAAAACCTTGCTTGAGAAAATAATGATATTAACACTTGAAACAATGAGAACTAAAAAATATTGTTAAAGAAAGGGTGGTAAAATATTATATGAGGATAAAAATGATATTATATTTATGAATCATATTCTATGATAAATTAATAACCTGATTAAAATATTTATAATGTATATTAACTCATGGATAACTAAAAATACGTTTGTGGTAAGGGATTTATTCTAAATTTCTGGTCCATTGGTACATATTTTTCAATATGAACATATTAATTTTAATGTAGTGTATATAAAAAATGTTTTCTGTATTTAATATGAATAAATATTCATTCATTATGATGAATTTTTCACTTCATTTTAATTATTTATAGGTTTATAATTTAAATGAAACCAATGATGTAGCAAAATTATTGCACAATCTCACTTTCTTTTATGATTATTTATTTTCTCCTAATGAATTCACATTATTGTGATATTATTTATTTGTAAAATAAATTTATTTTAAATAACCAAATTAATTTATGAATGTAATGATTATTACAAAAAAATTATCCCATTTATACATATGGTGTTTACATTGAATGTTGATTCAGTAATTTGGGAAATATTGACAAATATATATCATATACTAAATAAGGATTTCTGATGATAAGGAAATTCTACTCATTAATTAATTAGATAATTATTTAGAATAATAATAATTCGGGGTTATATTTTTTGGTTGGGAACAATAATATAATTCCTCTTTGTGCATCGATACGACTCATGAGACAAATCTATTGATCCTAACAGATATGGTTGTACTCATATATTTAAACTCTCTTGTGAATGGTTTTGATACTAGAGGTATAATGAATCCTAAAAACATAAAATATAATAATTTTGATTTTCATTCATTTATAATTGAGATATATTGCTTATCCATGATATTTTAACATTGATATTATCTATAGACACATTTCATTCTTATTAAATGACTTGTGTGTTATATTCATAAAATTGAAAAATAAAATATATTCCCATGTTATTGATTTAATTAAATGATTTTATATCAATATTCCTTTACATATTTAATGTGATTATGGATTCATGGTATATGTTCTTATATTTAACCCTCACTTAGCATTTTAGTTAACTATTATTTTGTTTCATTTCCCCATGATAAGAAGAAGAAATCTCATAATGCATTTCAAGGATAATGATCATTTAATATTTTACTATATTATTTACATTTCCTAAAATAAAATTGGTAAAATTTATCTAAATCGATATCAAAAACTATTAAATGGATAAATCCATTGGTAATTTACACTTTTTATCTATGAAAATGTAATAACTTTGACACCGGCTACATGTTTCTGGTGTTGGGACAATATGGTTTGTATCAAAGGATGTTTAGTAGGAACCATAACAACTAGATTAAGGAATAAATATATTAGTGAAAATAAACCTTTGATATAAAATTAGAATATGTATATAAGAACATCTTAATGTTTTTGTAATGAAGATATTATGTGATTTTTTCTAGAAATATATTCATGTATGGAAACTACAAGTGGATATGGTTCTAGAATATTTGAACCTAGAGCTAATAACTCTGAAAATGCGTCATTATGGTTGAACATATCATAAAATGGTGAATCGTAATGGGCCTTACTATGTATATAGTTTAAATTTTCCCTGGGATATTCATATAATAATTTAAAATTTCATTACAAACCATTATGAAGGATTTTAAAATAAATATATGCTTATGGAAACCAGTTTTTTGATTCTAATATTAATAATGAATTTTTTTTAAACATGTATGTTATTTATTAGATCATATTTTGAAGTATACATTATGATTATAAATTCTTAATTTTAGGAGAAAATTTAGAATATTCCATTGTTTTGAAATGGAACCTAGACAGAAGAAAGGAATCAATATTCATGGATAATGTATTGATTTCTCTACTTAGTATTCCACTAAAATTGGTATTCAAACTGAGTAAATCATGGATTTATTTGGGTAACTTAGTCATGTTATGAGAAATAACATTTTCAGGCTGGGGATACCTATTTAATATCAGGATTATCCAACACTGGATCACCTTTTATTATATAATCCCCCATTAATTTGTGGGAATTCTAATCTAATGGTAGATATTAGCTATATTATATCACATTGGAATATATTTATGGGATTGGTAAGTGATGAAATTTATATGGTAACTCTTTTAGTGTATATTATCAAAGGTGATACTAATCGATTGTGGTGGTTGATAAAGAATAGAAGTATGGAATATGAAATAGAATAGATGTCATTAAAATCTTCTAATCATTGATTCTTGAATAAATATTTACCTTATGAGAAATGATCAAAAATGAATAGATATTTCCTTATATTTAATAAAATAGAAGTTTAATGGGTATAATGTAGAGACCCGAAGCTTGACGTACATTGACATTACATTACATTTTCGAAATACTTAGTACATAAAGAAAACACAAACACAAGGATCGTAATAGTTTAGTGTCTTTGGAAACTCAGAATATAATCTTCTAATCCTGGTGAAAGATCGCCATCATCTCCCATAAAGATCTTCCTTTTTTACCTAAAACCTTTCTTTATATCCTGGGGAAAAGAAATCATAAAAGGGTGACCTCAAATGCTCAGTAATGGTAAACAAAAGAAATATCAATCACATCATATACATAAGCACATAACTTTTGGAAATCTTAACCTGTAAAATAGATCATAATTTCATAACATGGGGTAAATCATGGCAGTGAAATGTAATAACAATAATCATAACTTAAAACATGAAAAATTGTGGCATTCACACATAATCATAGAGAATGATTTCTTGTTAGTCAAGACTCATTGCCAAGACTATCATAGTAGACAAAGTCCATTTCTGAATCGAGTCACCCTCGTTTCAGTCCTGTTTCACTGAACCGGTTTAACCTACCATTCCAGCCATGTCTATCGCATGAGATATAAAATCTTTACCCAATTCATTGGAGGGAGATATAGGTCCCACCCATCTCATAATGATACCATTCTTATGTGTTCCACAAAATCATAAATCATACATCATTACATAACCCATGTAATAAAAATGGGAATATTAGACATCATTACATCATAAAAAAATTCATATACGATAAAGGAATTCATAAAAATAATTACATCACAACATAATAAAATATATGTAATAATAGGGATAAAAACAGAACCCTTTATTATATTAGATGGAAAATACTTTTGATAAAACACTTAAACTTCATTCTTGAGGAAAATACCCTTTCTAATTCAAAAACACTTTCCCTTTCTTAACATGTCATCAATTTTAAACTAAAAGAAGTTGATTAAAAATAAACTTGAAAAATTTTAAAGGATGCCTTTTGGAAATAATGTTTTAAAAATCCATTCATGCCGTATAATTTAAAAAACATTCTTCTCGTACTTTTGTCGGAAAAGTCAAAAAAGTACCTCGTACGAAAAACGACAAAAGATTCCTTACATATCTTTTACTAAAAACTTACCGAAGGGTAAAATTGGATTTAAAAAATTGTAGGTGGATGGAGATAATATTACATATTGAGGAAACATGGATGTGGA
Source organism: Viscum album (assembly GCA_963277665.1). Classification (NCBI taxonomy): domain Eukaryota; kingdom Viridiplantae; phylum Streptophyta; class Magnoliopsida; order Santalales; family Viscaceae; genus Viscum; species Viscum album. The sequence continues at coordinate 2,079,475,114 of OY728130.1, forward strand.
TGATAAAATACACCCCTGTAAATTTCAAAGTATAAACAATCTCGGATAAAAATGAGATTGTGATATTTCCCTTACCTTACGTCTGACTTTCTTTGTAAGTGTCTGAACCTCTTGTATAATGATTTAAATAATGTTATTGACTTATTAAAAAAACATAATTATTTTTATGATATCATATATGGTCATATTCTTAGCTTCTAAGTAGTAATATTTCATTGCTACTTATTATTCGGGTGTTTATAACTTTTTGTTATTACGCGTGTTTTGTCGAAGAAATTCTTATTCTTTTCTTTAGGTTATGGATACCTCATTTCCAGAATGGTATTAGTGTAATATATATCATATTAATTCAATTCAATTCATTTATATAATCATTATGAAATGAAGATCATGTAGAACGAGTCGCATCACATCATGGAGACAGTATTTCGTACGTACGCACGAGTGATGATATCGTTCCTTTGATCGTGGAATTGTATTGGAGTATATGTATACTATTTCATAATCAATATAACTTTATAATAGTCATATATAGTCATTATTTACACCATTATACCCATCAAAGTAAGGTGGTGGTGGAAAACAGTTTACACCACGTCGTGGAGATGGTATTCCGTACGTACGCACGCACGATGATTTCTTTTTCCGTAGGATGGATAGATGGTGAAAAAGGGTTGTTTCATACATATAATAACATATCCATATATGAGTGATACTTATGTTATTACTTCATAATGAAAAACCTAAATAAGAAGAAGTGGAAGAAGAAATAAAGATGAAAGAATCGGTAACAAACATTACCTCTTCTTTGAAGTGCTTCTTTGAGACCTTCATTTAGGGCACTAAAGTTGGTCTCTGAGGAATACCAGAACCTCTAGGATGTTTCTAGTGAAGTGTATAGGAGAATTGTGAATGGGTTGGCCGAGCTTGAAGGATCAAAGTTGTGTGAGGAAGAGAGGGAGGAGGTGCCCTTTTATAAGGGAGGAGAGGGGCACCTTTGAATAACTAATAATATTATTTTATTAAAAAGTCAAGTTCGGTTTTAAATAGCTCCAAATTGATTTATTTTGAGGATAAGGAGGGGATGGGTCTCAATCCTCTCATCCAATATAATTTAGACAAGTTTATGTTCCTATTTTAAACTTATCATTTAGATTTAACATTAAGTTAAATAATTTTACTTTTACCGTGTCTTCTTGTGTTCTTACACTATAAGGTTAATAAACTCACTATAAGAAGCCAAACGAACCCCAAATTGTTTATTATTAATATATATAACCTTATCTAAGTCATTTTTCCGAAACATAGATTTTTAGGAATAAAATAACAATTATTAATAAAATATTTGTTTTCAAAACTATTTTATGTCAATTTTGACACTATTTAGTAATTGATTTCTGTTAAAATCATAACAGAATGATAAGTTCAAAATAAGTTAATTAAATCTATACTAACATGTCATATTAACCTATAAAATTATTGGAATTCATAAGAAGTCTCAAATTATATTTATTTTGGTATTTATAACATCAATTATGTCAATATTTTATTAATAAGATAATTACTGCATCATCGTTGTGTCATAAATAAATTAACTTATTTAATGTCTAAAAATTAAAAATAAAATTAAATTATTTAGGAAATCCTTTTATCTGTCTAATGAATATTTATAGTCGAATTTATCTTATGTATAACCCCATATTGAAAATGATTTAGTAAATAAACTTTGATTTTAACTCTTTTAACCCTTCTTTAAATAAATTAATAATAAATGTCCTAATCTTATCCAAGTTAGCCTAAATGGTCATATTTTATTCCTAAGTTTGTTTTTGGTCGAATTACACTTGTCCAATAGAATTATTTCATGTGTTAGGGTAATAATAATATCATTTCTACCCTTAATTACCCTATTTACTTTTAACCGTGGTAAAAAAAGTAAAACGTTACTATTCACCAAACAGTTATTTTAATCTCATTGAACCAAATTTTACTTACTGACATTAACCGTGTCTCTCGGATTTTTTAAATTCCACTCACAGAAGTGGTAAAATTAAGTTTTATGAACAATTCAGTTTTTTTAACTACCACTTAGTGGTTTCACTATTCATAAAAAATTGAAAGTTTTCAGAAAAATACCAAAAATTAGGCCTAAGATATATTTGATATTATGAACTCAAAAATGATTTCTGTTTTACCAAATTCAAAACATATCAGTTGCATTAATTAATAAAAAATTAATTCTCGTCGTCAAAACAAATAGCGTGTTCTTAAAAGAAAATAACTATCAAAAGATTGACACTTGTTTATGTCTGGTTTAAATGTGAAATTACATCCAATGACCATCATTGTATTAAATTGTAAAAATATATTCTAAATATAATTTAAAACCACTAAAATTAATAATTTATCGCTATTAATTATTTCGATTGAAAAAAGTTGTTTTTAATTAAAATTTTGTAATTTTTACTATTCATCAAAATATGAAAGTTATCCGAAAATCACCAAAATTTCACCCTAAGCTAATTTTGATATTACGAATCCAAAAATGAATTCCATTTTAAAAATAAAATTTCAAAATTTCAAAAAGTGGTTATTACTATCCATAACGGCTAGTTTTAATAATATTTTAATAGCATATTGTTGTTTAGTTAAACTCGTTATTCCGTACTACACACGCTATCGAGGAAGGTCGTGATTGCGTGTAATGCAAGGCAAATCAAGTATGCGTGTTGTGCAAGCTCCTTTTGGTGTAGCGTACAACACAAGTCATTAGTGAAATTAAAAAGAATATTTTTCATAAAATCTCGGGGTGTTACATTCTATCCCCCTTAAAATAAATTTCGCCCTCGAAATTCGTCGGGGTTATAAATAGTTTACTATTCGAAAGTTTCTTTAATAGAAAACCACATCGTAAAAAGGAATACCAAAACCAATCTTTAAAAACGAAAGTATGAAACGTAACGGTTACCCAAATAAACTAATCACTGGGTTTCCACATAGGTGAAAATATGGATATGGAAGAAAAATCTAACCATCATGTTCTGATGGAGAGTGGTAGAGAACATGGCTATGGAAAAGAGAACAATCAAAAATCCATAAATTTGTGACGATCTAAGGTACCATCTGATTAATCAGATATAAGAGCACTAGGACAAAATTTTTGGTTATCAAGATCGTTTCCCTAAAGTTGAAGAATTTGAATTAGAATAAATACTTACTTTATTTTGGTACAATCTCACTGTTGTTCGTACCTTAAACAATTTCAACTTCATATCTTAAATAAATGAAGTTGAATTTGTTATTCGTGAAGTGTTAGCAGATCATGTGATAGAATGACGGGTCATTCCATCTGTATCAAACAAAAGGTTAGCAAAAGTTATTAAATATACATAAGTCATTCTATAGTGAGATTAATCATATATGGTTCCTAAAATGGACTTATACTTCATATATAATATTGCTTAATATAATAAAACTAGTTTCTAATAAACATGGACTTCCTATAGGTCAGTGGTAGGCGATAAAGGCCAATCGCACTTCGGTTGTGGGTTCGATTCCCACAGCCTTGTCTGACGCGATGGGCTGTCGCCTGTCCTGCAGGTTGTCCTTTTTCTAAAACTATATTACTATAACATCCCATCAATAATATCGAAAAAACTTCTATCCTTAAACAATACTAACTTATGTCCATCATAATCCATTCCAATCTTTAGGCTTATCCATAATACTACAGTCCACTCTCATAACATAGTGAAAACGATTACCAGAGATTTAATACCATCGTTGATCCCCATATATCATAAGATATGTTTTTTGGTCACATTCCAAACATTCATAGTCATTAATCAGGTATTCTCTTGAATACCCATTGAACCTTAGTGAAAACATGAATTTATTTAAAAGTTAACACTTTCCACATAGCAAAATCCTCAAAATTCTATATACTCAAACCATGATATCACCTAGTCCTTATATCAATCATGAGCTCATGAATACTGTCAAATATTTCATTTTCTCGTTTCCCTTCATTATGCGCATATCATTCTTTTTCCAAAATATATCTCAATCACTTTCCATGGTTACTGGTACCATAATATAATTGAAATCCACAATAGAAAAAAACATAAATATTCCAATATTCCACAATACTATATACAACATTATTTTGGAATACCATTACATAAACACTTAATCATTCCACCACATCGTTGTCATATTCAACATCACCAATAGTGATCGCATGTGACTTCCCTTTGTCCTTTTCCTTAAGTGGTTGCTCATGTTGATCATCACTAACCCTTGGATTAGGGCATTTATTAGCATAATTCCCCATTTCCTTGCACTTGAAGCATTGAAGTGTTGGTGGTGCGTTCTCTACAGTGCTTGCTTTGTTCACATCATTAGAAACACTTTTTCCATTACTTCGACACTCAGCTGCTCAATGACCTTCTTTTCCACACATAAAACATTTTCTACTCCCTTTAAGACAATATCCACCATGCTTCTTTCCACACTTTGAGCATAAGGAAACATTCATCTTCTTTTCACCATTATTCTAATATTTCTCCTTGAAATCCATATTTTGATTCTTTTCAAAACCATGAGATGGATATGTAACACAAACTTTTATTTCTACCTTCATAGCACAACACAAAATTTCTTCATAGCTACTGAAGTCTCTTATAGCTAATTCCCTTCGAAGACTTGGTTTTAAGCCACTGAAAAATCGATCATCTTTACTTTCAGGTTGGATGATAATGCCAGATGCATACCTTACAAGTCTTGTAAAATTTGCTTCGTATATACCAACAGATTCATCATCCTTCTGCTTCAGCTCAAGAAACTCCTTTTCCATCTTCGTTCGAAGAATACGAGGGAAGTACTTACTGAAAAACAAGTTATTGAACTCGTCCCATTCTATGGACACAATATCATCTATTGGCCTCGTATTCTTGATAAGATTCCACCATTGATTAGCTTCACCTTCCAAACGATATACTGCTAAGATAACTTTATCATGTTCAGAACATTGAAGAACTGAAAATATCTTTTCAGTGGTACTGATCCATTGTTCAACAACAAGTGGATCAGAAGAACCACTAAAAGAAGGTAGACGTTGCCTCATGAAGGACTCAATAGAATATTGTTCCCTTCTCTGCTCATTTGGAAGTCCAGAATGATTCATATCTTGTGTAAGTATAGCAATAAGATCTTGCACTCCATCTCCCATAACATTTGTTTGTTCAGGAGGACAATCATTGTATTGTCCATTGCATTGATCAACACGGTTCCTTCGGGATCCAGCCATCGTCTAAAACCCAAAAAGAATAGTGTGAGAGGAAAAAATCATGCTAGGGAAAACAACATAATAAAGGGGGAGTACCTTAAATATCTAACATCATAGGTTTATTTCTATGATCTTTAGCGTAATTCTAGTACAATAACCTATATGTATACTTAACCTTAGGGACATCCCTAGACAGACCTTAGAAATATCTCTAGGGATCCCACTAATGTTTTCGCATCCTAGATTCCAAAGGTTGACTAAACCTTTCATCTGATACCAACTGTAGAGACCCGAAGGTTGACGTACATTGACATTACATTACATTTGAGGAATACTTAGTACATAACAAAAACACACACACAAGGATCTTAATAGTTTAGTGTCTTTGGAAACTCGGAATATAATCTTCTAATCCTGGTGAATGATCTTCAACATCTCACATAATGATCTTCCTTTGTTTTTTACCTAAAACCTTTCTTTATATCCTGGGGAAAAGAAATCATAAAAGGGTGAGCCCAAATGCTCAGTAAGGGTAAACAAAAGAAATATCAATCACATCATATACATAAGCACATAACTTTTGGAAATATTAACCTGCAAAATAGATCATACTTTCATAACACGGGGTAAATCATGGAAGTGAAATGTAATCACAATAATCATAACTTAAAACATGAAACTTTGTGGCATTCACACATAATCAAAGAGAATCATTTCTTGTTAGTCAAGACTCATTTCCAAGACTATCTTAGTGGACAAAGTCCCTTTCTGAACCGAGTCACCCTCGTTTCAGTCCTGTTTCACTGAACCGGTATAACCTGCCGTTCCATCCATGTCTATCTCATGAGATATAAAATCTTTACCCAATGCATTGGAGGGACATATAGGTACCACCCATCTCATTATGATACCATTCTTATGTGTTCCACAAAATCATAAATCATACATCATTACATAACCCATGTAATAAAAATGGGAATCTTAAACATCATGACATCATAAAACAATTCATATACGATAAAGGAATTCATAAAAATAATTCCATCACAACATATTCAAATCAATGTAATAATAGGGATAAAAATAGAACCCTTTATTATCTTAGATGGAAAATAATTTTGATAAAACACTTGAACTTCATTCATGAGGAAAATACCCTTTCTACTTCAAAAACACTTTTCCTTTCTTAACATGTCATTAAATTTTAAACTAAAAGAAGTTGATTAAAAATAAACTTGAAAACTTTTAAAGGAAGCTTCTTGGAAATAATTTTTTAAAAATCTATTCATGCCGTATAAGTTAAAAAAACATTCTTCTCGTACTTTTGTCGGAAAAGTCAAAAAAGTACCTCGTACGAAAAACGACAAAAGATTCCTTTCATATATTTTACTAAAAACTTACCGAAGGGTAAAATTGGATTTAAACAATTTTAGGTGGATGGAGATAATATTACATATCGAGGAAACACGGATGCAAATGATAAAATACACCCCAGTAAATTTCAAAGTATAAACAATCTCGGATAAAAATGAGATTGTGATATTTTACCTTACCTTAGGTCCGACATGCTTTGTAAGTGTCCGAACCTCCATTGTAATGATTTAAATAATGTTATTGAATTATTCCAGAATCATACTTATTTTTATGATATCATATATGGTCATATTCTTAGCTTCTTAGTAGTAATATTTCATTGCTACTTGTTATTCGAGTGTTTATAACTTTTTGTTCTTATGCATGTTTTGTCGAATAAATTCTTATTATTTTCTTTAGGTTATAGATAACTCATTTACAGAATGGTATTAGTGTAATATATATCATATCCATTCAATTCAATTCATTTATATAATCATTATGAAATGAAGATCATGTAGAACGAGTCGCATCACATCGTGGAGACGGTATTCCGTGCGTACGCACGAGTGATGATATTGTTCCTATGATCGTGGAATTGTATTGGAGTATATGTATACTATTTCATAATCAATATCACTTTATAATAGTCTTATATAGTCATTATTTACACCATTATACCTATCCAAGTAAGGTGGTGGTGGAAAATAGTTTACACCACGGCATGGAGACGGTATTCCGTACGTACGCACGCGCGGTGATTTCTTTTTCCGTAGGATGGATAGATGGTGGAATAGGGTTTTTTCATACTTATAATAACAAATCAGTATATGAGTGATACTTATGTTATTAATTCATAATGAATCAACTAAAGAAGAAGAAGTGGAAAAAGAAATAAAGATGAAAGAATCGGTAACGGACATTACCTCTTCTTTGAAGTGCTTCTTTGAGACCTTCTTTTAGGGCACTAAATTTGGTCTTTGAGGAAGACCAGAACCTCTAGGATGTTGCTACGGAAGTGGAGAGTATAATTGGGCAGGTTTTCACCGAGCTTGAAGGCTCAATGTTGTGTGAGGAAGAGAGGGAGGAGGTGCCCTTTTATAAGGGAGGAGAGGGGCACCTTTGGAATAACTAAAAATATTATTTTATTATAAAGTCAAGTTCGGTTTTAAAAAGCTCCAAATTGATTTATTTCGAGGATAAGGTGGGTATGGGTCGAAGTAATCTCATCCAATAGAATTTAGAAAAGTTTAGGTTCCTATTTTAACCTTATCATTTAGATTTAACATTAAGTTAAATAATTTTTCTTTTACCGTGTCTTCTTGTGTTCTTACACTATAAGGTTAATAAAATTACTATAAGAAGCCAAACGAACCCCAAATTGTTTATTATTAATATATATAACCTTATCTAAGTCATTTGTCCGAAACATAAATTTTTAAGAATAAAATAACAATTAATAATATAATATTTGTTTTAAAAACTATTTTATGTCAATTTTGACACTATTTAGTAATTGATTTTTGTGAAAATCATAACAGAATGATAAGTTCAAAAAAAGTTAATTAAATCAATACTAACATGTCATATTATCCTAGAAAATTAGTGTAATTCATAAAAAGTCTCAAATTTTATTTATTTGGGTATTTATAACATCAATTATGTCAATCTTTTATTAATAAGATAATTACAGCATCATTGTTGTGTCATAAATAAATTAAATTATTTAATGTCTACAAGATACAAATAAACTGCAATTATGTAGGAAATATTTTTATCTTTCTAATGAATATTTATAGTCGAATTTATCTTATGTATAACCCCATATTAAAAATGTTTTAGTAAATAAACTTTGATTTTAACTATTTTAACCATTCTTTAAATAAATTAATAATAAATGTTCTAATCTAATCCAAGTGGGCCTAAATGGTCATATTTTATTACTAAGTTTGTTTTTCGTCGAATTAAACTTGTACAATAGAATTAGGACATGTGTTAGGGTAATAATAATATCATTTCTACCCTTAATTACCCTATTTACTTTTAACCGTGGTAAAAAAATTAAAAAGTTACTATTCACCAAAAAATTATTTTAATCTCATTGAACCACATTTTACTTACTGACATTAACTGTGTCTTTCGGATTTTTTAAATTCTACTCACAGAAGCGGTAAAATTAATTTTTATGAACAATTCAGTTTTTTTAACTACCACTTAGAGGTTTCACTATTCATCAAAAATTGAAAGTTTTTAGAAAAATACCAAAAATTAGGCCTAAGATATATTTGATATTATGAACTCAAAAATGATATCTATTTTACCAAATTCAAAACATATCAGTTGCATTAATTAATTTAAAAATTAATTCTCGTCGTCAAAATAAATTGCGTGTTCTTAAGAGATAATAACTATCAAAAGATTGACAGTTGTTTATGTCAGGTTTAAATGTGAAATTACATCTAATGATCATCATTGTATTAAATTGTAAAAATATATATTCTAAATATACTTTAAAAACACTCAAATTAATAAATTATCACTATTAATTATTTTGATTGAAAATTTTGTTTTTAATTAAAATTTAGTAATTTTCACTATTCATCAAAATATGAAAGTTATCCAAAAATCACCAAAATTTCACCCTAAGATAATTTCGATATTACGAATCCAAAAATGAATTCCATTTTGAAAAATAAAATTACAAAATTTCAAAAAGTGGTTATTACAATTCATAACGGCTAGTTTTAATAATATTTTAATAGCATATTTTTGTTTAGTGAAACTCGTTATTGTGTACTACACACGCTATCGAGGAAGGTCATGATTGCATGTAATGAAAGGAAAATCAAGGATGCGTGTTGTGCAAGATCCTTTTGGTGTAGCGTACAAAACAAGACATTAGTGAAATTAAAAAGAATATTTTTCATAAAATCTCAGGGTGTTACATATAAGATTATGATGATACCCTTAAATGTGTATGTAGGTATGCTTCAAATTATTTACAGAAAAAATAATTCATTATCACCTATTACATTTAATGACTAAATCAATGACTTTGAGTGGGAATTTATCTCTCAAACAACTTCATAATATTTCAAATATTTTAATGTTCTATAAAAATAAGAAAGAAATTTCATGTATCTTTTATGATCAGTTGGAATCATGAATATATGACGTTAAACATGCACAAAGAAAACATGACTACATCAATGAATAATAATAGAATGAAACACTTTCATTCATGTGAGGAACTAGGGAATGAATCATCCTAGTAAATTATTGAAACAATTGGGAGTTTATTATAAGTGTATAGATAAGTTTCATCACACTAAATAATGATAATAGATGAAATAAAACATTTTTATTACGTGTTTAAACTATATGTATATGGTTCTCTAGAAAAATGAACGACCCTAATTTAAAAGAAATATACCACAAAATAGGCCAATATATTAATTCCAAGTTTATAAGATACCTACAAATGATGTGAAGTATCTGATGATATTGCAAAAGGTACATTTTTATAGATAAACAATTAGAATGATATTTATTTCATTTTTGATCAAGTTCTCATTTATATCATACACTTTTAGAAATAAAAATAGATATTTCCCTAGAACATTAAGAAAAATTTTGTTAGTAAATATTCATAATGGAAGTCTCAAGATAGCAAGGATGTGTTAGTAATTTCCCATTATTACGCATAAAGGCTCTTTATTTTCTAAATTTATTATCATACATATGGTTTACTTTGATATAATACATGATATAGCATTGGTTTCATAATATGATGTAAAATTTAATTATAAAGAGAAAGAAATTATGACTCATTATCCAGACATAGAATTCCATTTATTCGATCTTTTAATTCACAATAGGATTGATGTCTACTACCATCACTATTAGGTCATCTAAATGAGATTCTTTGGGAAGAATATTAACCAAAAAAATTGATAGAGAATGAAATACTCAAATTTATTATGTAGATATTGTAAAAGATTCAATTATTTTATTTCCAATGGAATTACATGGAAATCACTGAGGGCATGATGTTTATTTTTTCATTGATTTAATTTATAATACATGAACAATACTAAATAATAACTACATAATATCTACTATTTAATTATTTAGTTGAATAAAAAAGAAGAATATTTTTGTAATGAATGGTTTATTCGACCAAGTTTTTCACCATGTGAAGCCCTATTATATTCATTTAGAAGAAATATGGGTCCATTAGGTTTTTCATTGATTATAATAAATTAAATATTATTATAATAAAAAATATGTTTCATCTACCTCACGATGATTAGTTATTCGATTAACTACATGAAGCTAATCATTTTTCAAAGAATGGCCATTGTTCTATGTATTATTAATTGGTAGAAAATAATGAATACATTTTAAATTTGAAATTACAAATGAGTTTTGGGAATAATGATTTCATAGTAATTCAATTTGGTATGACTAATGAACCATCTATTTTGATGGATCTAATGAATAATGTATTCAAGGAATATCAAAATAGTTTTTTTGTTATTATTTAATGATAATTTGGTGTAATCAAAATTATATCATGACCATGAGTATAATATATATATATATATATATATTGAGGCTCATATAATGAATGATTTATTTTGGAACATTTGTCAGTTTATTTTCTAGATTAAATTGGATTATTTTCATGGCCATATTATCTCCATGGATGGAATCTAAATTGATCTTGTGAAGAAAATGAATTATAATAATAAATTATACCAAAAAAATAATGGATGTACATAATTTCATTGGAATGTAAGGTTACTATAAGGATTCATTTAGAATTTATCTCCAATGGAAAACCCTTAAATATATAGTACACATAAATGGGTTATGCTTATTTAGATAAAGAAATGTGATGAATGTTTTGAGGAAAACAAGAGTATGTGGGTCAATACCTTGATTTTGAATATACTATATCGAAATAATGGGTTTGTGATATATATTTATTTATATTTAAAAAGGCTAGGTTGTTTCCATATAAAAATGATAAATTTATTTCATATTCAAGAAAGAATTTTTTGATTCTTAAATAGAACTATAAATCTCATTATAATTAATTAGATTTTATAATCATTTGTTCAATGATATGGAGAAAATATATCTATGTTGAATAATGTCAGATATGCATAGATCGTAAAATCCTAAATTTCATAATTTAATAAAATGATCCAAAAATTCCGAAAACAAGATAGATCGAGCTAGTCAAGTATTATTATTTCATGATACATTACCACCAAGTGAATTAAAATAACGTAATAAAAGAATTGAGTAGGAATGATCATGAAATTTTGACCCAAATGGGTATTTATAGGGAAATTATGTTCATTGATATTGAAATTATTCATAATTTAATTATGAATGAGAGGGACATATCCATAATTTTGTAGATGTTTTCGAATCCCACAATATTGTAAAAGATAAAAATTTCTCAGTATAACAGTGAGAACATTCATAATAATATTCTAGATTTGAATGATGTGAAATTAGAAGAATTTATTTGTGATGATAATGTTTGGAAATTTGGAAGAGATTATATTTTTAATATATACCTTAGCTAAAAATAGTTTTATTAGATGAATATTACAACTCAGCTGTCTCTAGACCCCATAGAAGCACAAATATGTATAGGGATTTGATCGATCATCTTTGGTCAGATAAATTTAAGAAATTAATTGATGATTATGAATCAATTTATTTTATTTCAAAACATGTGTTTTTGGTGACATGACATCATAGAGGGGTCATGAAACCTTTTCATATTCCATTATGGAAACATGATTACATTACTATTTAATTTTTCACAAGACGTATAAAGACACCTAATAAGAATAATTCAAAATGAAATCTCATTGATTATATTAAAAAATATTCATATATATGTACAATAATAGAATATTTACCTATTTAAAACCTCAAATTAATCTATATTATTGAAGTTTTATGAATTCATGGTGTACCTCATTATATTATGTCAGATCAGGATCCATATTATACAACAAAATTATGGAATTGTGTCTAGAAATATCATAATACATAAATTAATTTTAGTAACCTTTATCATTCTACAAATTATGTATAGTTTAAAGGTCTATTTATACATTAAAATACATGCTGAGTCTATTTTTATCTTGACTTCCAATGTATATGGGATCAGTATTTAAATTTGGTATAGTTTTCCTATAACTATTGTTTTATTCAAGTATTCAAATGGTGACGTATGAGGCACTATATGGGAAGGTATTTCCTACTACAACTAGTTATGATGAAGTTGGTGGACGGTAGATTATAGGACCAAAACATTATGAAGAGACAAAATTATTGGTATATGCTATTTAAGATTATATTTTTTATCTTAATTCATGAAAAAATGATATGCTGACAATTACCGGAATGATTTATAATTCCAAGTGGGAGATCATGTTTTCTTAATTGTATCTATATGGAAGGGATTCATATGGGTTTGTAAGATATGGAAACTAATCAATTGGTAAATTATACCCTTGGAAATTCTAGAATAACTGGATCTATTTATTACCATTTGGAATTGTTAATAATTATCTCAAATGTAGATGATGTGTTCCACATATCATGGTTTAGAAAGTATATTCTATAACCAATTCTTCTACTCAACTTTTTTGAAATTGAATTTGAACATATACCATCACACTGTTAAGACCCAATAAATTTTCTTGATACTAGAGAGAAATTATTAAGGTATCATATGACTCAACCAATGAATGTACTTTGGATAAATCAAAAAACTGGTCAAAGTTATGTGGGAAACAAAGATGTTATAATGAAATAACTTCATTTATTTAGAAAGTATTTTCCACAAAATTGTGAGGGAATTTTTTTTTTAATTGACGAAGAAACACCCTGAGATTTATAATTTATTTCATTGTAAATAAATTCAATCACTTCGATATTATTCAATGAAAATCACATCTGGATTAAATTAATCTTGATACACTATTAAAATATTATTGAATCATGAACATTATAGCCCATCCCTTATGTTGGTCGGTTTGAATATGAAAAATTAAATTATGAAAAATACAAATTTCATTAAATTTCATTGGTTATATATTGATTGGAAATAAATATAAGTATAATTTCATCCTAAAAGAAATGTTTTTTAAAAAATGAATTTTTAATCATTGAAAATGCCTTCATCCCTTCTTTGTGTTCTTATGATAATTTTTTTTTAAAATTTTTGAGAATATATTTTAAGTTATTAAAATAAAAATATCAAAATAATATTTTGGTGCATTTTAGGGCATTTATGAATGGATTCATTTTTTGTGAATGGTTAAAAATAATTATTTTATTGAAAACCTCATTTTAATTTGCATTATTTAACAAAGATAAATTATATTTTAAATTAATTTTAATGTATCTTTTTTTGAGATATTTTAAAATAAATAAAATTTAGAATATTCGAATCCGTTTCATAATTTGAGTTTATAATAAAAATTTTTATAATTAAGATAACTTCTCTTAGGAAACCCTCTTTTTTTATTGTATCTCTGAGTATAATTTTAAATTTTATTATTCAAATTCTATAAATTTAATTTGGAAAAATATTTTATACATTTTTTTTCATCATAATTTATATAATCATATAAATTATAATTATATTATTGACCCTTATGAATAATAAAACAAGTGAAAATTATTTATCAATCTTAATTTAAAAAATGATTTACCTAGAGTTAATGTTAAATGATAACAGTTATGATAACTTATGAACTAATAAAAAACCATTTTTATGGCCATATATAAACATTATAACCTATTAATAGAGATAATATTAAATTTTTAGTATTACTACATTAAAAAATGTTTTTGTAGTTGATTATATTCAACCATTCCTTGTGTTTCCTTTTCCCCCCATATAAAAAGCCTCATAATGTCCTCCTATATTCATACATCCAATCCATTTTTATTAACATGATTATACCAAATAAAATAATTAATAATATTCAAACATACTATATCCATTTACTTTATCATAAATCCACCCTATGATGGATTTTGTTGAAAACTGAAGGTGGTTTTTTTGAAGAAGGGGTAGTATTCTAAAATGATCATTTTTATTTTATTTCATCTTCCATCTCCATAAAATATTATTAAGTAATTATAGTATAATAAAACCAGTTTCTAATATATTATAAGATATAATTATTAATATATGATAACCTATAACCATCCAACATCATTCAAATGGGAATGAAAATCTATGATCATGTGTTTGACAGACTACTTACTTACAAACCGATGTAACCCATCTTTCTTTAGCTCCAACGATGACTAGATAAAAGGAATTTATATTAATTATATATAATAAATATTATCTATTTATACTTATTTAATTATTAAATCACTTATTACTTCTTAATTCCTATTCCATGTAAAATATTATAGCATTACTCATGTCTACATCAAACTACCCCCTCATAAAGTGATATGATTAATTTTTCACTTATGATTTACATGGAAGGTAATAAGGATATTAATGAATATATTTTATATTAAATAAATTATATAAATTATATAAAAAAGATTTATAATATGATAACTTACCCATATACTCGTTAATGGAGTTATATTGTCACTTGTTCTTACATACAACATACTGTCTATGCGTAAAAATGTGCCTCATCATACAGGTCCGACATACAATAATGAATCAATAAATTTCTATAATCAGTATATAAGATATTTCTAGCATTAATATCATTCTTTAAATTATGAATCTATATCTCATACACAAGAATCATAATAATCAGGAAAAAATATGGATAGAACTAGGAAATTAACACCCGAAACAATTCAATTAATGAAATATAATAATCATGAGGTTGGTAAAATATTATAATAGGAACAAATAATACATTATAAATCTTAATATTGATTTTGTATAAATTTATTCCATGTATAAAAACTATACAAAATGAGTTTAATTCATAATCGAAAAAATGGAAGTGTGATGTAGTAGATTTCATCTTAATTTCCATTTCATTGAGTCATATTTGTTAATATGAATCTATTCACTATTATATGTCGTAAAAACATTCCATTTTATATATTTAATTGGAATATATATTTATTCCAGAATATTAATTTTTTTTCAGTTTATTCTTCCTAGGATCATAATTTAAAAGTTTCCAACTTTTTAAAAAATTGTTGTCAGGTTTTGGTTTCTGTTGTGATTGTTTACAGTCTCTCATAATAATTATATTTTTGTGATAATTTTTCTTAGGAAACTAAATTTATCTTAAAAATCAATATTATTGTATGATTTATATTTTTATTTACTAAAACATATAAAATTTTAAAATATTGTATATATTTTGAATGTTATTTGATTAATTGGGGAACTATTTATAAATCAATACCCTTCACTTAATATGTATTTTTTATGTTAAGTAATATTGATTAATGGATTTAAATTTTATTATATTTTATTAATTACATTTTAATGAAATTATGTGTGGATATTTGTTATCTATAGTCCATTTATTCATATATAAGTATCATGAGGTAAATTAGTATACTAAACCAGATTGGTTTTTACCCATACTTTTAAATTATCCACTGTAAGGTCTTGACATTAGCGGTATCAAGATTCATTAGATTATAAATTATATAAATTAATCACTCCCTACATTTATAATTCTGTTATTATAATTGTCCCTAGATTATTATAATTGATATTGTCTTTGGATTCATTTGGATCTCGTTGTATTAATAAAATGGCATGGGTGCTCAACTAGTTACCTTACCATATTGATAATGAAAAATTTCCTTCCCATGATATTGATTTAAGTTGAATAGATTTTTATTTTTTTACCTTCCTATTTAGAATAAGATTAATTATTAATATAATCTTCTACTTTATGTAACCCATATAAGAAATTGAACTCAACCTAATTTTGTTTCTTTTCACTAGGATATATAGATAAAATATTTAACTGAGTTTCATGGTAGATGGGAATTTTATATTGTTATGTTTTATTTTATTTTCAATTAACAAAATTGGTATAATTGATGTATCTAAGTATCCAAAACTTATAAAAGGATCTATTTATTGGGATATGCCCCTTTTTATCTATGATAATGTAATAATGTACACACTGAATCTAGGTTATTGGATTATCTGTCATGATAATGCCTTAGGCTATGGCCTATATACTATGCCATTTCATTATATCGATCATAGTATAATTACTCTAATTCATGTACTATGATCACATTGTCCATATTCATTGACCCCTAGTACATATATTCTTATTACATAGCCTATATATTATGATCCCACAGTTTTTATGTTATGAAATCATAGTTTATATATTCTGAATTGGACCTCGTCCAATAAATGTAATAATTTTAATTTAAATAAATTATCAACATATAAAAAAGGAAATATAATTCAATTTCCAATCCATGGTGGTACACATATATTTTATAATCCCTACAAGATCATTGAAATAATTCCTTTGATGATTATTTGTATTAACTTCTTATTTTATTGTTCCCATTTTACATCAATGTTAATTATTTTAAACACTCATTGAATATAATAAATCCATAAATAAGGAATATATAAAATAATAATATATATTCCTTAACATCGAAGAATTATTCTTATAGGCACAAATATATATTCTTATCTACTTAGTGATGGTCGACCACCATGAACATCCTTTTTTGTAAATTATTTTTAATCCCAATTATCCTACTACAGTATAAAAATGAATAACTAGATAAATTACCAAATTTAGTAGAATATATCTATTTAACTAATTTTTGAGAGAAATGACCTTAAAAAATCCTCCCAATTTTTTTCAAATATGATAGAATATAAAAATCCCATTATAAAAGAGTAAAACATGGTAATGATAATTATTTACAAAAAATATAAATAATTGAATGAAGGTAGCGAGAAAAAATATAACCTTATATCATATAACACACTATCTCAAAAGAATCTAAAATATCAAATCACGTGATAACTATTTCCCACTCCAAAGAATGAAAGAAGACGGAAAACCCAAAAATATATTCTCATTACCTATTATTCTCAACAAACGATGAAGAAATGTTTTTACAAAATTTTACAAATAAATAATAATACCCTCTAGGTAAATAAATTTACCTAAACTTCTAAATAATATAACCATTAGTTAGCTGGTGATCTAGGTGTGGATTTACCGTAGCTCTACAAGCCTCACATTGTACCTGGTTAGCTCCTAGTATTATTTTTGTGGGTTTTTCTATTCTTTAGTAAAAACACAAACTCCTCATTTATTAAATATTAAATATTTTAAAATAAAAAAAACAATTAGGTAATGCCCTATGTTATTATAAATCATATTTATTCAATAATATATATGTGTATAAAACTAAAAGAAATTATATGTCTATGGAATTGAAATTGATAAGAAAATATGTCATAGAAGATATGAATTAATCCAATAACATCTTATTCATCCATAATAATAATTTACAACAAAAGAAAATTAATCAATTTATTACACACCATGGATTATTAATCATCATGGACTATTAGATGCATTAAAATTGAATAAATTAAAATGGGGAAATAAATAGAAAAGTATAAAAAACATAACAATAAGGGATATCTTGGATTATATTCAAAATTGATGATCACCAATAGCCCTGTAATACAGATGATGTGGAATAACATCAGTAATATTTAAATTATGTTGTCAAATAATAAATTAAAACTATTGAAATGAGATGTGTGGATAGAATAATCTTATTACAACTATATATAAAAATGAAATGTGGCTGTTGAAAATTTGGTCATTACAAATATGGGTGTTGGGGACATGGTCATTTGAAATACATCCAATGGGTATACTAAATTAATGTATTGCTAAAAATGATAATAATAATTAAATAAAAATATGATCCTAAAATTTTAAAATATATATATTTACACATTACTTATAGAAAAATTTTTATTAATATTATTAATATATGATATTATGTATATATAAAATTCTGAAAAATATTTCAATATCTATGAATTGGTATCATTTTATTTTGGAATATAAATAAATCGTTATATTTTTTGATAATTAATATTTCATACCGAAATTATGTTTATATTCAACAAAATATTTGATTAAGGATTATATATTTTACCCTAATAAATTAACTTTATAATTTTAATATATAATTATATGTAAAATAATATATTAATATCACATAAATTGTAAATCAATCTTATAATATATTATGAACACATAATGCTTAAAAACAAAATATACTAAGAAATGTTGTTTTATTTATAAATTATATTTCACATTAAAAATATGAATATTTAAATTTTAAAAAATGTTTTTAAAGGAATCATCAATTATGGCTTCATTATATAAAATTTATCTTAGTTTAATGTTTTTGTAAAGTTTTGAAAAAATTGTTTTTTGGTGAATAATATAAAGTACCATTTTTTCAAAAAATAATCACATTAATAACACATGAATGAAATAAAAGTTCAATAAAAAATTATAATATAATATGTATATATTTAATAAGTATTAAAATTAAATTAAAAATATAATTCTGAATTTATAAAAACAAATGTTTATCATTTTGGAATCTCATGTAATATTTCACACCAAAAACATTTTTACAGGCTTATATGAAAAATAAGGCATTGTAAATTTTAAAAATTATATTGTTAAAATGTATTTACTATTTTAGTTTAACATTTAAATATTATTTAACATGTTGAAAATCATTTTGATGTCTTAATGTTATATAAATATGATTAAATTTAATTATTTGGATAAAGGTAAAACAATATTTTTCAAAATGAATTCATTTATGGATATTTTGTAATTATTATTTAATAAATTAAATTGGGATGATAAAAATTATTTCTCAAATATTATATTTAAAACATATTGTACATTTATTAAGAATAATTTAATTTTTAATAAATTAAAAAAAATAAGAAGAAATTTTTTTTAAAACTAGTTTTTCATGGGAAACTATTTCTATATTATATATTTTAATTTTAACATTGATTTGATAATATATATATATATATATATATATATATATTGGATTCAAATTAATAGAGGTTATATTTAGGTACCAAATATCTAAATATTTCAATATTTTCTACCTGATATTTTTAAATAGAATATGATGTACTTAGTTACAAACAAGTTACCTTGGTATAAATCAAAATGATAAAATCCATAATCATAAGTTTAAGGGTATATACATTATTAAAAACTGATTTTATAGACTTGGTTGTGTATTTATCTAATAAATATAAACCCAAACTCCAATATTAATAAATTTTGGACTCATTGAACAATTAATTGTTTAGTGATATCATGGAAGAGTAATTGTACTTCCAAAAAGTTCCATTTTATTCCCATAAAAAAGGGGATCAATTCAACAACTTCATGGAAACACAAACCATTCAAATTATCTTTTAAAATATTCCCATTGTATCGTACTAATAATTCCATATATCATTGATAATATCTCGACATCCAAAAATTTTCTTACAGAATTATTCTCAGGATTATATTTAAGTGAATATCATGCCTCCAATATAAGTATTACATTTTTAATAAAATTTCCTCGTTAATATTTATCTTTTAAATGTATTAAATACATATAAACATATAAATTGAGTATAATTATTATACTTATATGTTATTATATTAATCAAATAACTACTTTCAATCCACTACCTCAGTAAGGGAAAACAAAAACATCATTAGTGCTTCGCACAAACTACCCCCCTCCAAAAATCAATGTCTTCCATTTTTTATTAGCTTCCATTAATGAATGTTAAAAAGGTTTTAATTAATGAATAAATATGATATATGTAATATTTAAATATTTTTTAATTTAAAAATTATCATTTAACACCATTCAATATCATTTCGTGAGAAATTGAATAATTAATCATGTGTACGTGTGGACAACCAGATCCACGAGTAATGAATATCATTTGTCTTCTTGAACCATAATGGATAGTGTAAAAAATATATTCATTATAAATATATTTTATTCATAACATAACAAATATTATAAATATTATGAAACAATTTTTTAACACTTTTTAGCATGGTGAATTGGTAAAATGAGTTACGAAAAAAATTTCTGAACAACTCTTATTAACTGACATTGGCTAGAAATATATTTTATTAATAAATAAAATT
The DNA here is from genome assembly GCA_963277665.1 of Viscum album. Taxonomy (NCBI): domain Eukaryota; kingdom Viridiplantae; phylum Streptophyta; class Magnoliopsida; order Santalales; family Viscaceae; genus Viscum; species Viscum album. Next base: position 2,079,496,018 of record OY728130.1, read on the forward strand.
TTATTTTAATGGGAAAAAATAATATGAAATATAGTCCAATAATAGTAATAATATATTATTTATAAAAAAAATTTATTTGGGATGTTAAGAAATAATTTAGAGAAAATAATTAATGGGTTAAGGGTTTCTGTATCTCAATTTTGATTCATTGAGATATAATATGTATTTTACAAATGATAATATTTTTGTTGATATAAATATATCAATTTAATTTATTTAATCTCATTAATTTCATTAAATTTATGTTTTTTATAAATTCATGACATGTTCTATATTTTTTGGTCATATATTGGAATGATAAAAATTATGTAATGATATTTGTTAATTATACACTATTTATTAAGTTAATTATACACTATTTATTAAGTTAAATCATTATTCTTGGGATAATTTTTTTCAAAAGTGGTTTCCTCCTTTGTATGATTTAATTTCATTGTAATTTCTCTTCATGTCATTGTTAGTTTCTAAATATCAAAAAAATACCTTTATTATTTTCATCCTAAAATATAAAATTATATTTAAAAAAAATTCACATCCTCTATAATGATGGTTTCCTCTCATATTTCCTATTAATTTTCTAATTTTTTTAAGAAACCAATTGGTATGTAATATCATGAAATATTTACAATTTTCTAATGTTTTTTGAAATGGATGATTCATCATCCATTTTAAAATATAGGATTTTAATAATTGTTTTTAAATCGTGTTCCTTCCAAGATTGTGTGTTGGATCTTCTGTACCACTCTCATTACTTGTTGGATACATGTTCTTGTTTTTATCATGTCTATGAAATATACCTCTCATGTTATTATTTAATATATATATATATATATATATTCCTTATATATATATCGAGTTATAATTAATTATTATTTCTGGGGTTGTACAGGTTTTAGTTCTCTTCAAAATTACCATATTTATGTAAACCTGATTTGAGGAAACAAATATATTTCTTCTATAATGTCCAGAATAACCCACAAAAAATATTATTAAACCATGAATAGGTTATAAAAACTATTTTTTCTTATATATGATCATATTGGTTCAAATTATGGTAATATGGAAAATAATATTTATTTTATTCATTAAAAGGACCCTTTAATTATTTCATAAAGCATCACCAAAGTGGATTATTTTCATTAATTAAAAATTAGATATTTTCCAATAATCTTATTTTATATAACTACATGTGAACTAAATATATCCATTATTCAATTACTACTATAAAAAAATTAATTCCTTATTTTCTTGAGTATGCTTATGATTTGGCCTTTAATCATGCCGTAAATCAGAAATATGAATCAATCTTCATTATCATGTGTTTGATTATGTTTATGGTTAATGTATGGTTTTGTTTCTAATTTTGAACACATGTGTATGGTTTTAATTATATGATGTTTGTTCCTAGAATTATATGACCCATTAATTCATTGGGTAATATATCCATCTCAAGAGATACCTACTATGTAGAATAAGGATGTTATCCTAAGAACACTATGTTATGTGATGGGTGGGATTGAAATTACATATATATTCAATACATTTTGTAGATATTCATATCTAATGATATTTTTAATAAGGTAATAGTGAGTTTACTTAATAATTCAAAGGGATTATTTCCATATTATCATGACTGAAATGGGACTGGACCTTGAATTGTGAAATTGATTTTATATCATTTGGTGTTTCCATATATCCCTAATTTCATGATCTCATTATATCAATTACATTTTCCATATTTCAATTATTTTTATCATCTTATTTATAGTTTCTTGTTATTTAGTTTTACCCTCATATTATGCTTAATTTCTATGTTTATTTCCTTTCTCACCTTTCTATCTCACATTTTTTCTTTCTGTATTATTTCCAAATTTATTTTATGTAGTTTTAGGAGATCTGTGGGAGAAAGGATCAATATGTAGATTTTTAAATTAATGAGATGATTTAATACATAGGATAACATGTTCATGTGTATAATATTTTAAACACACTAAAACCCTAGATCCTTGATTTTTATTTTATGGAAATAGGTGTAAAATATTATTAAATAAATTATTTTTATGGCTAGGGTCACTAGAAATAGTATCGTCTGAATTTTTATTTATTTTTTGAACTTTGGATGAAAGTATCCCAATAAAAACTCTAAAAAACAATATGATTATTGCGAAACATCTTGAAATTTTAGAAAATTATAGTGTGTGTGGGTTTAACAAAAATTACATCAGTGTCTGCATACCAAAATGTGCATGAAGTTGTGGCACAATTGTACCTTGGGGTAATAACCCTGAATAGGGTTAGGTCATTGTGGAGACAATCATCAATTTTATTAATTATAACTGGGTATAAAACTGCACACCTATATATACAGTAATAATGTATATTCTTTTATAGGCTATATTTTCATTACAAGCTAATGTAGACAATTTATTTCCTTGATACATTGAGGTTATAGGTTTTTAAGGATATGATAACCATATATAATGTTACCCAGGTCAAACTATGATTGATTTGGTTGAAAAAATGAAATTTAAAAATTACATGATGCTACAAAAGGCTTATAGGATTTATAGATGCAATACATTAATTTTATTTATTATGATAATTCACTTGTATTATTAATTGTTTACCTCTCATGATATATCTATTGTTTTGAGTAATGTATGGAAAAATTAGGAACCATATGTGCGATGCAAAATTCATATACTACCTTAATTAATAACCATTTTAAATCAAAATGTAGTGAAAAACAATGTGATTGTAACCAAATAGTAATCATATTATATGATTACATATGTGGACATAGTAAATGTCTCAAACACACCAATGATAAGAATGATGGATTCTCATAGATGATCATGTGATAAAGGTGATGAATGAAATATTGTTTAGATTTTTATATGGAAAAAATGAAAAAATAAACCTAGGGAGTCTATTCATGGGGGTTGGATGATGTTTTATTTGTGGAAAATAGGGAATCAAATCAAAAAACATCTATGTGGTAATGAAGTGTTTAGTTAGCATAGTTAAAATAAATAGAGTTCAACTTAAACTATAATTAATAATTCAATGTATTATATGTGGTGAAATTTTGAACTATCGATGTCCTTTCCCTAATCCAATGACTAAATAAGATGATGGGAATCAAAAAGCTCCAAGACCAAATGGAATATTGACTGACTATGAATGCACTTATCTTAATGTGGATCCAGATATTTAAAGTACAAATACCCTCTACGTCATAGTTTTAAAAATATATTGGAATTTGATTCCAGTAACACTATTTTATCTAAGATATTTTCTGATAACATTATATAACTTACATAATTATTTTATTATTTCATAAATATTTTTTTTTTTGAATATTATATTCTAGAATTTTATTATGGTATCGTTGGCTTGAAAAATATTATAATCCTTCCTTTTGATGAATTAAATTAAAATCTTGAAATAGATTTATTCTCCTCACAAGGAGGAAAATTTATTTTCCATAATGATATAACATATTATATGAATATATCATGGTATATACAATGATATTTATGAACATAAATTATAATAATTTTATAAAATTTCAGTCTTGATATCAAATATTGATAGACTTTTGGTTCATAGTAGTTGTGAAAATATCAATATTTTGGGTAATCCAATTTTACAAAAAAAATATAAAATTCATAGGTTTATAATTTAAATATCAATTTATAAATTATATATCGAGTTGCATTTATTTAAAATACATCCCATTATATTTTAACTTTAATGTAATAATTATAATTTCAAGGAAACAATTTATTTATGATGTGATTATGTAATGCACTTGGTTTTTAGAAGTCATAAACCTTCCATAATATATATAATTATAAATATAATATTTTATTTCATATGTTCAAGTAATTATAAAATATTATGAAATAATAAATATATGATAGTAATTAAACGAACCACATTTTATTTATTCATACTTCGAAATTTCCCTAAATGAAATTGAAACTAATTATTACACTCCAAAGATTTTTAATCACAATAGATTAATTTTTAAATTGAAATTCATAAATTAAAGTGATAGTAAATAGAAATCATTAAAATAAATAATACTATGAGATCTCTTAAATCATATTCATCTATTAGGATCACCGATATTCATATAAATCTTATATTGAGAAAGAAAATATAGAATTTGAAATGCATATCATCAGAAAAAAATTGAAACTATATAATTGAGAAATTTAAATGGAATTTGTTTTGAAAGACTATATAAAAAAATAGGGCAGTTTGAAATATGGTCATTGAATATATAGTTTTCAAAAATATTTTCATTACAGATATGTTCATTGGATATACATACAATCAGTATATTAAAGGCACATATTTTAAAGATATATAACTAATATTGGAAAAAGAATATATTATTAAAAAATTATAAATATATATACTTATTATATATAAAAATTAATATAATATTTTCTAAAATTTTATGATGTAAATATAAAATTAAAATTTCTATTTTGATATCCCTAGAGTGGAAGAATACAATATTAAATTATTAATTATTAATTAATTTTATTTTCTCAAGCATAATTAGTATAAAATCAATATTTATTTTCAGTGAAATATTTTCTAACGTAATATATATTTTTTCACAATAAAATAAATTGAAAATAAAAAAAATTATATGTGAAATAATATTGTAACATCACTTAAATATAAAATTGGTATGAAATTATATTATGAACATATAACATTTTAAAGAACCATTTTTACATAAATAAGTTATTTTTGTAATTTATATATATAACGTAGAAGATAATTATATTTATTTTATAATTTTATTTTTATAAAATTAAATTATTTTCTCAATTCATTATATCAATATACGATTTTCATATATTTTAAAAGTTTCCCAGATGTAATTTTTTTAAGTGAATAGTAAAAGTACTAATTTTTCTAAAACAATATAATATTTATAATATTTTAATTGCAAGAATGATTGGTAAAAACAATTAATATACATTATATAAATTTAATACATAATATAAATCATTTAAAATTACAATTTTATATTTATAAAATATTTTTTTACCTTCGTGTAATTTTACATAATATTTCACAATAAAAAAATGTTGTTACAATATGATATTAAAAATAAGACATTTTCATTTTTAGAAATTAAATATAAAAAAAATTATTTTCTATTATATTTAAAAATATTAAAATATTTATTGATTTCAACTGTGTTTATTGACTTTTATATAATATTTATAGTATTAATTCTATTTATTGTGATGGTGGTGAAACCATTTTTTCCTAATATTAAACTTTTTATTAGAATTTGTCTTTTAACTAATGAATTATATTGATATAATTCTACTAATGAATATAAATTATGTTCATTCGTATATATAATGATATTAAAAAAATTCTATAAGTAATTAATAATTAATAGGACTACGAACACATAATGGTTAATAATCATTTTTCTACAAAACCAATTTTAATATTATATTTTTTTATTTTTATATTTTTATCATATTTAGAAATTTAATTATACTAAATTTAAATTAAATTTATTTTTTTCTAAGAAATAAATTTTATATTAGTATAGCTTATATTTTTTTTTAAAAATATGAATTACTTAGTTAAAAGTTGTTACTAAGGTAAAAATCAAAATACTAAAATGTTAAATAAAATAAGGAAAATATTCAAATAAAAATAAAAATTCACGAAAAGACATTTATTGGAAATATATAACCAATATAACCAATAAATCAATTATTATCTAATTATTGAGTCAGTTAGAAGAGAATATTCTAATGATTTAATTGAAGAGTAAATGAAATTCCCCAGAACATATATTTCATTAGATATAAAAGGGAATCACTTTTATACCAAAATATTAACAATTATCATTATAAATTACCTTGGTAATAAAAAAATAACTCTAATTTAGTTTCATATCTCATAATGATGTCCCAGAAGTGTATAATATATCTTATTTATTTTTTTACGATTATGTCTAAAAGGATATCAATTCTCCTACATAATTATTACATATCTCATTATTTTTTTATTTAATCATTATCATCCAAATATCTTATATCCAAAAAACTATATTGAAAAAATATCATTATTATACATAGATGTTATTATATTAGTGGAATAATAATAATTTATTACTCTACATCCATTAATAAAAACAAATGTGTCATTAGGGTTCTGTGATGACTATCACATCCAAAAAGTGTCATCTTCAATATTTCATCACGGCCATTAACAGATGGTTAGAAGGACTTAATTTATTAATATAGATCATATACCTAATATAAATATAAATGTTAAATTTCAAAATTATAATTTACATTCATTCACAACCATTCATTGATAAATGGAAAAATAAATCCTCATACAAGTGGACTACAGTCTCCATGAGACAAATAGTTTTTTTACCACCAATTATGGATAGAATAAAAAATATATTTAATATATAAATAAATTTTCCACAAAAAATTTACATTTTGGATGATATAAAAATATTTTTCATTGATTTATAACATTTTCAATATACACAAGAATTTAAAGATAAAGTGTCCAACCAATGTCAAGTAACCAACATAGACGAGAATGTTTTAATATAAATAAATAACATGTGATGGATAATAGACCATGAAATCATAAATATTTTTTTAATATTATTAATAAATTATTAAATAAACATAATTTAGTTATTTAGGAAGTTAATTTCATGAACATTTAGAATTATTATCAATGTATGAGTTTTTACATATCAATTTTGATACATAAAAATATAATTTGCTTTCTCCAATTTTCTCATTTTGATATATTAATATGTAAATTGAATTTATTTTAAAAAATAGTTTTTTTAAATATATGGTTTTTAAAATTACATTAAACGTTCTACATTTATGGGTCTTCTATTTAAAGGGTAAAATGATTTGAGGATAATGGTTAACATTACTCCTTAAATGAGTGAATGTTTCCTCATAGAATTATTTCCTCTAATATTGGTTTCATCCATCCTATGATTTAATTTCATAGAAATTTCAATAAAAATCACTGTAGAATGAATTTTGAACTCAAATATTTTAACTTCCACAATTTATTATTTAAAAATATTAACATGGTTATGAATATTTTGCATCCTATTTAATGATTATTTCCCCACCATATCCATTTTTGTATTTCAATTCAGTTATCTCATTTTAATTGGAAACATTATTATGGGTTCTATTAGATGGAATTCATAGTTAATATATTTTTTTCAAAATTATGTTTCATAATCCATTTTAGAATGTGTGATTTAAAAAAAAATTATTTTATATTTTATTTCAATCTACGATCTTGTGTTGGATCTTCAGTACCATCCAAATTTCTTTTCAGATAAATGTTCCCTGATTTTTTTTACTTTTATACATATTCCTAAAATAAAAATACTCAATATATTATATATTATTCTTTTATATATTCCTTATTAGATATAATTACCATTTTTGGTGTTATATATATTTTAGTTGCTTTCAAAATTACAACTTTTATGTAAACCCTAATTTATGGGAACATTCCTATTTTTTATCCATTGTTGTGAAACACCCTCAATTATATTTTTAAACCATAATAAGCTTCTAAAAACTATATTAATTTTATTGATTACCTCATTATTTAAATAATATTTATATAGAAAACAATATGTTGGGTCCATCTTTGGAAAGAAGTTTTTAATATTTTATAATGATCCTCCCTAGTGGTTCATTTTTATTCATTCGTATCCCGACCGTTATCACGAATTTTATACAATTGAACTCCATGTTTATGAAATTTATACCTAATTTAATTATAATATTCAACACAATTTAATTCATTCCCCACTAGGAAAACCATTAAATTTTCCCTCATTTTAAACAGTAAATGTTAATTTTGAAACTCACTTCCCTCTAAAGGGTTTGATCCTTCTTATGATTAATGTATGTTTTTTTACTCATGTGAAACACATATGTTTGATTATAATAATTTTATGAGTGGGATTGTAATTATATATTTTTATAATGTTTTTTTTATTGTTTTCTTTTCATTAGATAATATGTTTGGTCAATAGGAAGTTAGCATTAGGACCTGATGTTAAATGATGGGATGTGAATGAATTATATATCCCTTCAATGTATTAGGTAAAGATTAATAGCTCTTTAAATGTTATATAAGGGATAATAAATAAAACCTAACACCATATAGGTCATTGTATATAATATTATGATTGTTTGAAAGATTCCTTTTACTTATGTTTATGATTTTATGTCAAATTTTATTTCCATATATTCCATTATTCCACAATTTTATGACTTCATCTACTTATTATTGGTTTCCATGATTATGATAGTCTTATTTATGGTAACTTTGTTTTTATATTTACGGTAATTTTATGACTTACTCCATGTTTATTCTACTTCTAGGATTTATATCTCATAATTTTTTTAATGAACCAACATTAATACCCTAGTTAATTGTGACATGATCTAGTCTTGACATGAACCAAAGTGAATAAAAAATATCAGTCGGTAGGAAACTAGAACCTGTCATCAACAAAAAGTAAAATATGACTATTTTTTCACAAGTGCAATGAAAAAGATAGAATAGTTTAACATAATTAAAAATTTATCTAGTGTTCCATAAATTTCTCTAGGACAAAAGTACCAAAAAAGTAGAAATAAATCCTTAATAAATACATCATCCAAAATATGACAAAATATTTTTATTGACAAAGTCTCGCAAGACTGTGTAATGAGTATAAAATAACTCTATTTTTCACCACCATCAATCTTAGTCTCATAAATCATGCTCACGCACTATAAAATCCCATGTTTTTTACCATTAAAAATATATTATGAGTTATTAATTTTTTTTCGGATTGGATATATAATGAGTTTAAATTTAAAATCTATATTTGATAATTTGAACACTTTGATGTGTCGTTTTTAGATGGGTAATATGTCCTGAGTGGTTTCTTAGAAGTCTGGATGTGTTTTAGGAGTATCAGGATTGTAAAACTCATTTTTGGGAGAAGCAAAAATTGGTGCATTGTTGGATTATGGTTAGTGATAACTATGTGGAATAAATGTGCATCATTTCTTGTAGGGACACTATTTTTTACAACCATAAAGCTTCTCATAGAAACCATGAATTCATATGTAGGGTAGTTCAGGGTGTCACACAGGTTAGTGTAACCGTGAAAGAGGAGGTGTACACTCATGAATAATATTAATGACATGTTTTATACGATAAAATCATAGGAAACACATGGTTTGTAAAACTATATTTGAGCGATGAAATGAGAGTATCCATTTAATAGTACTGGAACATAGTAGAAACTGATTTTATCAAACCATGTGGCCAAAACCAATGCCTCATTGAAAATGATGAAATTTCAATTTCTTATAATTTATTTCAATATTTATCCTCTCATTTCATCTCCTACACTTGAACGTTATCCCTTTACTCAATCTCCCCATTAGAACTCCTCCTTAGTATGGACAGATACCCACTATTATGACTCAGAATCATGCTCTACCGGTCGTATTGAATTCCCCTCAAAAAGTAGTTGATTAGTCATTCTTATTATTTATTTTTACCATGTGTTATATAATAATAAATCCATTGGTGATGTTTTAAACTTTTAAATGAATTTTTTATATTTCAATTAATCATCTTGAATTAGTTTGAATCAATTATTTATGTTTTAAGAGCAATGAGACCTAAGCATAAGGTATCTGGTCTCGTTCTTTTCTCTTAAATAGTACTCTTTTTTAAAAATAGATTTTTATTTTACAGTATAGAAACTAAATTAATTTCAATTTAAATGTGATATTAATTATTTAGTGCCTAATTCCATTAAAATAATAGTTTTTAGATATTAAAGTTCACTCTAAGAGGTTACATAATGGAATCCAAACCACCCCATTATATGTCAGATTCATGTATTCGATGACTTGTGCCTCATTTTGTAAATTAAATCACCCACTTCATGGTGTTATTAAAATGATTTATTTAGAATATTCTTCCTACATTTTAATCAACCTTTGGGTATGTGTGATTAACTATAAAAATAGATATAATTGAATATATGTAAATTGATAATAACATGTATTATATTCCTCTCTGTTTTTTATAATAAATCGATCGGGAGGTGAGATGTCTTCTATAAAAAATTTGGATATTTAATGATATTTATTGAAATGGTAAGAGGCATAGACAATAAAAATGATCATTAATATTTATATATAAATTAAATGGTCCAAATGTAACACTTGAGATTTGAATTGGAATACTACCAGGAAAAACATTTTTAACTATCCATGAATAAATTGTAACAATTAATTTCGACATACATGGCCTTATTTAAAAATTTCTTGCGAATTTAATTTCATAATGAAGGTGTTGGTATGTATTCAAATTAACTATTTTATATTATTATTTCTAATACTTGTGAATGGATCCCATATATATATCATGATACAACGGAATTACCTCCCAATTTATTCATGTTTTGGGCATCCCATATATATATATATATATATATATTGCTATACATGTCCATGTTGTCCCAATTTATTCATGGATATGGAATCACATGTAGATATATTATGATACATGGACATGACATCATTATTTATTCATGGGAGTTTCATCCCATATATATATTGCGACACATGGGCATGGAATCCCAAAATTATTCCTTTTCACAGAGTTCAAATTTGTTCATGAGCATGATGTAACTTTATGAATGTTATATTGAGGCATGGTGTCCTACATTGATTATGATACTTGGGAATGATGCCACTATTTACTTATGATACTCTGGAATGGAGTCCTTGAATATTTATAACACTTGGGAATGAAATATCCTATTTATTATGATTTTTAGGCAAGAAATCAAATATCAATCTATAATAAATTAGTTACTATGCATGGATGAAAGATTTATAACTATGTCTAAGGATACTCATTGTATGTAAATATATATATATGGATACATAAATCACTCTATATCTTGACCATATATATGAATTTCATTATATATATATATATATATATCTGTGTGAACATGTTTAGAGGCTTCACAGCTTAGGTTGAAATAGGTATGGTCAGTTGGCCATCCGTTGAAGAACCAGAGCCTAAATTATTTATGTTTAATTATTTACTGCATTATTGGTATCTTGTATAACTACAATATTTTATACAAATCGATTTTTTATAATTAGACATCATTGTTGGTAGACTATTGAGTTTATCTGAAACCCTTTTTAATCCCCCATTATAATGGGGTTCCTTAGAAACCCTCATAGTTTTACATTGAGGTTCTTTTATATTCTATTATATTTTTACATGTTAGAGAAAGTGTATAGGACTGAGTTGGATCTAACACTGCTCATGGAGATGGAATCGAGGGATTTTTTTATTTCTTTTATTTATCATTTATTAATTTCATGATGGATGAGAGAATCATTCATATTTTGGCATCACATTGACATGAACGATTTTTTATTTATCAATGGCCATTTTATTCACTATTTACTTTTATTGGTCTTAATTTCCTTTCACTTCATTTCATTTAAAATTCCTTCCCTATTTATTCATTTCTTAAATAGGTTATACCACTATGCTACTCAAATTGTGAGGTTATTTATACCCACCACAATATCGATCCTCGCTCCAACTTGACAACCTCTAGCATATGGGGAAGCATGCTTGATGCCATGTGACCAGTCGTCGCATGGAACTGATTCAGTTGATCCTGAATCAGGATCATCCAATGTGGTAGTATAGTTTATTTTCTATTTTATTGCTATTTTGGGTAAGTAGAAATGATGTTTGGATTATAATGATTCTTATTAAATTGTCATCTTTGGGAGTGATTAATCCATCCATTGGGAAAATACTATTTGGACATGGGTGGGACTATTGCATGTGAAGTTAATTAATTATATTTGATTATTATTTCACCGGGAGGGATTGATAGAATTTTTTATGCTTATTTATTTATTATATTTATTGTATTTACATTTTCCCTTGTATGGAAAGGATGTAATGTTAAATGAATCATTATAGGTACTGAAAAATTCGCATGCCATGTATATTCTATGCAGTTTAGGATTCATTTCCTAAATATTTGATACTTATTGTAAGTTCCTTGAGTGATTATATGAGATGATGCATGATTATTAATCATGTTTTGTTATCTACCAAGATTTTATCTTTTTCAATTTATTCATTTATTCTTCACTACTAAGTGATAGGATGTCTAGTAATAAATAAGATATGTGATTGGTTATTAACGTTTCGACAACAACCAAAATGTTTTTTCCTATATATCTTGATCGTAGATCCTTAATTAATTAATCCTAACATGTTTGAGCAATGGATGATCAGTTACAAGAGATATGACATATATTTTTTTTGATTAAATGGTTTCCAATAATAGTTTTATGGTGTCTTAAACCTTATAAATTTGGAAGGGTAAACCATATGATCAATACATTATATAAGTACTTTATATTTTTGAAAATCAAATATAATAACCTACTTGAAGAAACACTTGTGCCAATTGTCATTTATAAATGAATGTACAATTATAAATTTGAAATTGTAATGCATATAACTAAACCATATTATGTGGACCATTAAAATCCTTACATGATATTGTTTCCTTTATCCTGGACTTTACCTATATAACTTGGTCTTCAACCTATATGACTGAATTCATAAATGATCAATTGGAACCGTGTAGTTCATTTGGGTAATGTTAATTATTAGATAAACCAATCGACGGTTTTTTAAAGTGTTGAATTTAATAAAGGGACCCAAAAATGTCACCCTTGACTATATACCATAGTTTTTAATGCCATGGGGTATTCTTTTGATAAATTATACATTTATTTGAAGTTTATTTATCCACATATATGGTGATACATATAAATGTTTAATGACTTCGTACTTGAAAATTTCACACTTATTAAAAAATTCCTTTTATTTTCATCACATATTTATTTATATGTGGCTTTGATTAATAAAAATTCCAATAACAACATAAATTGAAGTTCTAGATATATATTGGAATTTATATTTTCATTTACGAGGCCTTATCATGAGGTCCTTTTGAATAAATAATTTTATTAATGGAATTTATGTGACAAATATCAAAAAAATTGGAATTGATTTTAGATAAATAAATTCATTTTGAAATAAATTTTGATGAAAAATAAATATGTTTTTTTGGATTTAGTTAAATTAATTACCACAAAAATTTTTTATGTCTAGTACTATATGATCTAAAAGGTGGTTTTACAAAGTAGCTTAAATTAATCCTTAATTGTCTGCATATCTAGGCCCACATGTTATGGTAGTCTTAATTCATCCTTTAGTTTTTCTTTGGATAATAATATGATAATTTCCCATAGAATTATCTGTAAATATATTTAACCTAAACAATAGTTGGAAGATCATATAGTCCTATTCATCATGACCTAGCTACATGGATTCCACTTTCTTCATTTCTACGATGCCTTCTCAATATAAGTGTAACCCACTAAACATAACAATTTCTAAATGCTTTTAAAAATTCCAATATGTAAGGTGTTGTTTGGGTGCCTTTTGTATTGATTATGACTCTTATTTTATAATATGAATCCCCAAATAAGGGTATGGTTGTTTGGAAAGTTGATCATTGTTAAGACTATGATCATTAAGTAATATTCTAGTTCATCATGTCGCATATGCCTTAGGCATGATCAAAAACGTTTCTTGTGATGTGACAATTATTTTTCAATATTGGATGACTCGAGAAGACATCAAATGGATTAACCATAATGTGGGGTAATACATATAAGGTATTATATCATGTATAGGGCCATAAAAAGAAGGATTTATAGGGTTTATTTTCCTATTTATTGTTTTAAATTATGTGTCATTGTGTTTTTATAATCTCAGGGTAGTACATGTCGATACACAAGGGACAATTCAATTTTTTGTGTTTTGAAGTGAAAGATATGTGTTTGGTAAAAAATGATAACGTATGATTTTTAGGATTATGTTCACATAACATATCTTGAGTATAATGAATTGTGATTAAAATAATGTCTTATCTCTTTTCTCAAGGATGACATTACAAAAGTATTGTGTCTTTCAGTAAAATAGAACAATTTTATTTTCTTCATATATGTCAGATTCTAATAAAAGAAATGATAATGTGTCGAGAGAGAGTCATGAATACATATAGAGTAAATATGATCTACCGTACTTTTATGTTGATGGTTTTGTTCCCTTTTCATGTTATCACTTATTAATAGAACAATAAAAATGTCCAGAACTTGTGTTCATTGTTGAGAGAGCTTTCCCTATGGAATTTTCTACATCCATAGAAAAAAAATACTACGACACTCCAAATAAGGGATGTGTTACATCAAATGTGTTTTATTATGTACATTCATGTATAAAGAGTGAAATAATAAAATAGAATTTTTGAGTAGTCACATTAGATTCAAAAGTCATATGAGGATAGTTTTTGAGTTTGTCTAGTCATTGGTATGATGGTCAAGAAAATATTTTTCTGGGTTTCATTTGATTCTAGAGCCATGATTCTTGTTCAGCTACATTAGAATCCTATGAATGTAACAGTTGTAAATCATGTTGATGCTTGAAAGGTAGCACGACAATAAAATATTTTACTACCCATGTAACCTTTAAAGAAACTGTTAATTCAGATGGACTTTGATGGTTTTTCTTGAATGACCATTGAATTCCTTGGTAGTAAAGGAATGCATCGTAATGGGCATTTGTTCTTATTTATAAAATGTCAACCAATGGTTTCATAGATATTCTTATAATTAGTATATGAATTCGTTTTGTTTTGAAACCATGATGGGAACATCATATTGGATATAACATGAGTGTTTTGGTACTCATTTTAAATCACTATGATAATCCAGCTGTACTCATTCATGTGTTATGATTATGTAACTTCTCGTGAAAACATCATGGGTGTGATAAGAAAGCATCATGTATATTATGAGATAAATAAATAAGTTATGAATAGAATTTGTGTGAGTAGTGCCCTGTGAGCATGTACAATCATAGGTTTTGGTTTTTTCTGAGTGTTATTGGTATTCCCATTTATGAAGGCCCTAAGTACTCTCATGGTGATGATACAATTCCATAAATAGATCTCTCGGTGAGATTTAAAATTTGGGATTAGATATTGATAATTACATGAGTACATCTAAGTTATGTATCGACATATCATGTACAAAAATATTACAATGGACTACCTTAGTTGGGATCCAAGTACTCAAGTAGTTGATTCTGAGGTCACCCAATAATATTTTTCGAGAACAAGTGATATTTTTTAATTGTGATGATCCAAAAGTGATGGAACAAGTACACGCTTAGGCTTGGGTTGTGACATGATTAAAACAACGAATGGTTCATTAGAGGCATCATCAAATGGCATTTATAGGATTCCAAGAGTATTCCCTTGATAATCATAAAAACTTATTAGGATAAAGGAATCCTACTATGGTTTTTGATACCTAGTCTCTTAAATCTATTCATTTTTATAGGATATTCTGCCAGTAGTGGAAATTATCCATTTCCTCTTTGATAAGTTTATTAGGTCAGTGGGAAAATTTCTCCGGAACATCCGGAGGATGATATTAGTTCGATGAAATGGTCGACAATGAATTTTCAGGTAAAATATTTCTTTACAATGATAAATGTGCTCGATTGAAAATACAATGACTGATCAGGTTCGATAATATTCCATTGTCCATTGTTGGAAGGAAAAGGGATTTCTTAAATAAGAAATTCAGAATTTGGGGTTACTGTAACATTGAGTTTTATATTCAAGAGGAATTTATTTTCATGATATACATGTGATCATTGATGAATGTTATGACAATGAAATTATGTCTCAATAAATATTTGATTAGTTAAAAAATATCATGTTATTTTAGTTTTGAATAATATATTTTTCATGAGTTTCAACAGAGTATATATAGTACACATTGAGTGATGGACTATGTGCATTGGGTTTTTTAAAATTAAACATGACCAAGTAATGTATCTGATTTTATGGGTATTTTTTGTAAATATCATATTGAATTATTTTGAGACCAGGCTCAGAGATGGAACATCATTTCGAGGCCCAGTGATCCCAGAATGGTGGTTTAAACTGTTTTATGTTAATTGAGTCGGTTCATGTGCACAGTTGTGGAATTTTCCGAATGGAAGCCCAGATTAAAAATCTGAGGGAACCATTACGTCTGACATGATAAATTTACCTATGAATGGGTCTACCCTCGATCGGCGCGCGTCGAGAGAGAATATTAATTTTTTGACGTTTTTAGTGAAATAAAATAAATAATTCACAAAGTTTATTTATTTTATTTGGAAACATTCACTGAATCGAAATGAAATGGAAGTCATTTCAATAATTAAGTTCATGCCATAATTACATCGAAACAACAATAATGCCTGATTAATTCCATTTCTTAATGACTGTGACTTAGCAAAACAAAATTCTACAACGTGTTTCCTGCTTTTTTTTGGTTAATCGAATGTTGTTTATAGGAAGAAGATGAAGAGAAACTCTGGATAATTCGTAGTGGTTTGGAGAAAACTATCATTGATGAACGATGAAATATAACAGCTGTTAATCCTTGCAGCACGAAGTTGAATGATCACGTCGATGACGGTAGCGTGACCCCCTTCATCAGCAATCAATACCTTCTTGAGGTAGTGTTTGTTATTTCAATTATCCTTCCCTGTTCTTTGATTAATCATCGAACGCAGACCATCCTACGAACAGATTAATCCTCGGATCATGCGTTCTAATGAGAGGTTTTTTAATTGGATGATTTTGGGGATTAATCCATTATTTAAAAATCATTGTTTTGATTCCTTCAGTTTAATCCTTCAAATGGGATCTGATCAACACAATGATGAATGACGACAGAGGATTTTTCCTAATTTGGGGTTTGGATTTCTTCCCCCTCATCGTACCCCGCATTCTTCGCGTTCATTGCAGGGTGAATAAAAATGGATCGTTGTGCATCTGTTTGGAAACACAACAATCTGAAACTTGATAACCGACATCACAAAGACTCAACGTATGTGTGACGACAATGGAGGACGATGAATTGACTCGGATCAGAAAACACCATTCTTCGAGCATTCTTCACGAGGGAGGACTGATGCATGTTTTAAGGGACGATCGGAGTCCCAAAGACAATAAAGCTGACTTCGGGACATCGAGGCGACCCATAATCTTGCATTTCGTGGCAATCAGATCGTCAGAACGAATATCAAAGCATCACAGGACGCACACTGGTGAAATGCGTCATTTACAGAAATTTCCGCAATACACGACGTGTACACCGATGAACACATTGTGTGGTCTATATGGTGGTGGCTAGATTTTCAGGTGTCATACATGTATCACAAAGCATCTGACCCCAGTCACACATTGTGTTGGACCTTAATCGAACTTCTCTGTGTAATCTGGATGGTTTAGGGACACGGTATGAACTACATGGCTTCAGAAAATGGTTTTTAGACCATAACCGGCATAATAGAGTTGAATACATGGGACTCGGAATGTATCCATGGGATAAATAGACATGAGGTGATGTACACAGCCTTCTACTCTAGCACACAGCCAGGCGAGTCCAGTAAAGAGGGTCACCCCATGTACCAATTACATGGGTTGGCGTACATGGGTTGAGGCAGTGTACGGGCACATGGCCAGCTTACACAGAGTAGACCCATGATAGTTTGACATGTGGTGTGATCCTTTCTACAAAGCGTTTTGTTTTATTTCACACAACAAGCCTTATGACATGGGTCATGGTACTCGGGCAGTACCCAGGGTTAGAGGACATGGCGTGTGACCTACCTAGACGTGATGTACATTTCAGTACATGGATTGATATTCTTGTCCACCATATCTTGGACATTTATTGTTTGGGTTAGAGACACTTCTTCTCATTCCATTGAAGGTCAGGTATTGATTCCTACTACAAAAATATGATCCCTTCTGTAGTACTTTTCGAGATAGAGTCAGGTATCCCTCCTTAGAGGCTTAAAGCAAGATCCTCTATCCATTCATGACCCTCGGTAGAGTTAGGTATCAACATTACTATCCCCACTGGGCGATGATCTTCTTCTTAGTATGTGAATTCAGACGAGTCGCATTATCTTCCAAGGCCATGGCAGTGATCCTCATCTGTGTATCAGGATCTTTTTCCCCACTTAAAATCCTGTTCTCCTAGAATGAGTGCATCAATCTCTCGTGACATTTCCTGATAGACAATACTTATTGGATGGACATCATCATAGCTATTAGACTCGTTGAGTGAGTTCTCCCAGACGAGTGCTTCGTGGAATCTTCAAACTAAATCCCTAGCGGGGGTATGATGTTGCATGACTTTTCTTTAGACTACAAAATTGGGATTTGAGTATATAAAGATTTTGTTATCCTATGTTCAGTAGAAAAATACTGTATTGAGATGAATAAATTTTTCCTTTGTGTATTTCTTGGTGGATTTTGGGGTCCTCTACCGAGTATTGTTATTCTCACGCATGCACGGGACTTGCCTGCACGTGTCTTGTCTTGTGCAGATGATCAGTTTTATTGACGGAGTTTAGGGTGGACTAGGATAGGACTGAGCATTCTGAGTTCCCCACATGCCGAGGTGTTCCTACGGCTACGAGAATCAATCCCAGTACCTCATTATGTTTAAATTATGGAATTTGTAGTTTTTAGGATCTTGTTTTTAGTTGGATTGTATTTTGGCCCAGTTTACTTTCAGAACATTACTTTTCGTTATACTGTGTTTGTTGGGTTTAGTTGTATGCATTCATTTTGTTTCATTGAGGTTTTTACATTTTAGAATTTTTTTCATGGATATGGGTGAGTGTGTGTGTGAGTGTGTGTATAGGAACATAGGCAATTCCTCTGATGTTAGTAATATGCCTACTCGGTGCTAGTCACCAACCCCTAGCCTATTGAAGGAGGGATTTGGGAGTATCAGTGATGTCCCCAATAAGATGGTCATAACATAGTGGTATTATTGTAGGTCGGTTCTACCTTAATACTAAGAGTTTGTGAGATTTATTTGGGGCAATATTGTTATGTGTTTTGATCTCAGCTTTCATGCTAAAGACTCTAGTGTTGGTATGTGCGGCCGACATATCGAAACACCCTGACTCTGATAACCTGCTTTTCGACTCGGTTCAAGAAAATATTAGTTGCAGGAAAATAATAGGATGGTAGATGCGTCATATAAAAATGTGTTGTGTTTTCCATTTCTTTTTTGTCGGCTATCCAGATATACTCATTAACCAGGATATATCTTGTTTCGTTACAGGATGCCTCTATGAAGGATACCCGCTAGGATTCAGCTGCGAGATCACATGGATGACCCCCTTAGTGATGAGGCTTTTTTACAGGGTCCAGTTCCCCATGAGTTTCCACCATGTGGTGCACCTCCCATACAACCACCAGTAGAGCATCTTATGGTACCTGCAGTATAGATCGACGAGGAGTGCAGGGTGAGAACACTCTCTGATTTCCAGAGACAGAGATCCCTTATGTTCTTAGGCGAGCCAGACCCTTAGGAGATCTATAACTAGCTTGAGGTTGTGACTAGTGTTTATTACCTAGTGAGGACACTAGCATCCCAAATGGTGATCATTGGAGAGAGACTTTTTCAAGGTTTAGTAGGACGATTGTGGAGTCTGACCATAGAGACTCATGATGACGAGACTCTTTCATGGATGATGTTTGATAAACTCTTCAGGGGAGAGTTCTCTCCGGATACGCTAAGAGTAATGCACATCCAAGTGCTTCTTCAGCTCCAACAATTTAGTTTGATGGTATCTGAATATTCACCGAGGTTCACCATCCGCGCCCCGGTACTTGATAGATATGGTCAGGGATCAGAACATCATAGCTCAGACCCCCAAGAAAGGTCTACGATGAGTCATCTAAGCATGTGTTGTGCCATTATGAATTCTGACTTATGCTAGAGTGCTCGAGCGAGCCTTGCGGTTCGAGATCATATTGTCGGAGTAGAGAGAGCCAACGACAGTCAGCAGTTGGCAGAATGGTGCGGAGACCTCGGTGGCAGGGAGTCGACGTCAGGCATAGGGATCAGGATGTGGTAGATGTCATAGGAGGACTCATGATAGGGGATCGACAGTCCATGTGACTATGGATTGATCCAGTTACCCTAGGGAGATGTGGTTCTACTCATGTGACGGTAGGGGATATATCAATATAGATTGTCTGACCAGTCGAGCTACTGAAAAGGAGGTGGGGGATGGACCACCAAGGAAGAGGTAGAGAGTGGAGCAGACAGACCTTCCATGTGCCAGATGTGGCCGAGGAGCAGGGAGAGATATAGGTGGGGGCATAAGCTTCGATTTACTTCCACCACCACCTCCAAGAGTTCTGCACTAGGCTAATAGAGCTAGGGGGTAGGCTGGGGTCAACTTTATGTATTCTATGCATATGACCCAAGGACTCCATGAATGATCGGATATAAGATCTGTGTCTTCTCTACCTTAGATGTCGGACTTATAGACATAGGTGTCAGTCATTCCTTTATCACCACATGTCTTCTGTGAAGCCTTGAGATTCCGATAGAGTTTTTGACTCAATCCTTATGCTTGGAGACACTTATAGGAGGAGGCTCAATGATCACACACATTTTCAGAATGTGTGATCTTACCCTTGGAGATGATATTTTCACTAGGAACCTCTTAGGGGTAGCGTTGAGGCCATACAACATAATTCTCGTTATGGATTGGTTATCTTTCATCCAAGCCCATATTGACTTTTTTTAAAAGAGTGTGGTGTGTCTATAGTGATGATATGAGGTTTTCTTTTGTCAAAGAAAAAGAGACCCAGTCATCACAAGACAGGATCATGCATAGGAGGGTGCAATCGATCACTCATGGGTTTTCTAACCATTCCCTCATAGTAGTAGTTGTTATGAGATCCCAATTCCCAGCAGTAGGAACATAGTATGAGGAAGTATTTCTCGATGATGTTCCAGGACTACATCTCTGTCTAGAAATTGACTTCTACATAGACTTAAACCCTAGGACGACACTAATTTCTTCATAAGCGTATCAGATGGCTCCAGGAGAGCTTCCTATGCTGAGGGAAGAGTTGAAGGATTTGAAGAGAAAGGGTTTCGTCAGACCCAGCGGTTCACCCTTGGCGGTGCTAGTCTTTTTTTCCAAGAAGGTCGATGGGAGTTTGAGGTTATGAATGGATTATCGGTGCCTAAATCCTGTAATAGTGAAGAACAAGTATCAACTACTGAGAATCGACAACCTCTTAGATCAACTAACAGGGGAACAGTGGTTCTCGATGGTTGGCCTTCGATCACATTATCACCAGTTGTAGATATGGGATGATGATATACCGAATACGTCTTTCGGATGTTGCTACAGTTACAATGATTACATGGTGATGCCTTTCAGTGTGAAAAACGCCCCTACAGTGTTCATGGGATTGAGTAATAAGATCTTCTAGCAGTATATAGACTGGTTCATGGTAGTCATCATCGACGACATCCTTCTGTACTCGACGTCAGGGGAGGGCCTCAAGAGGCACCAACAAATGGTTCTAGACGTACTCCAGAAGCACCAGCATTTTGGGATGATCTCGAAGTGCCTGTTATGGATTCTAGAGGTACCCTTTATGGGACATGTAATCTCAAAAGATGTTGTAGATGTGGACCTAGCCAAGGTGTAGTAAGTGTTAACATGGGAGACACCTCAGAGCGTGATGGTGGTGTGCAGCTTCATACGGGTGGCAGGATATTAACAAATAATCATTACTAATTTCTCCCGAATTTCATCACTGATGATAGCCATTCCCAGTAAGGTAAAACCATTTATATAGACAGAGAAGTTCGATTAGGTTTTCAAGTAGTTAGTATAGAGTTTGAAGAGTCCCCAAATCTTGAGATTGCTAGAGGAGGGTGTTGAGTACGTTGTTTTCTACAACACATTAGGTATTGGGCTTTGTCGTGTCCTAATGCAGAGACAAGAAGTGATTGCATATGGTTCACGTAAGCTAAGGCCACATGAGTAGATCAATGCGACCAATGATCTTGAGTTTGCAGCGGTGGACTTTGCATTGAATATGTGGCGACAATACCTTATGGGCGAGTGTTTTATCGACTACTCTGACCATGAGAGCCTCAAATACATATTCTAATAGATGGATATGAATCTGAGGAAAAGGAACTGGCTAGAGTTCCTCCAAGAATATGATTTAATGAACATCTATATTTTTGGGAAGGGGAACAAAGTGGTGGATGCTGTTAACAGATTGTCAAGATCACAGCTGTTGAGTGATGCGGCAGACTAGTTAGCCACTTTGCAGCTATCCTTTGTGGATAGCAAGGATGCATCATACCATTAGTCGATGGTGGTCATCCCTCCACTCTTATAGTGAGTTAGGGAGATACAACTTGGGGATGTCGACTGTGAGGATTTAGGTTCTTAGTTATCCACATGACATACTCTTGATGATTATTATCAAGGTGGGGAGCACATTATTCTTTTCAAAGGATGCATTGATGTATGTGTAGTGTTGTGGGAAGAGGTCCTAATGGATTTCATGTGTCCCATTTGGTGGTACAAAATTGAGTGGAAAAAATTTACCCTGATCTCTGATGGCAGTTCTGGTGGTCGTGAATGAAGAAGGTGGTAGCAGAGTTCTTTTCATGGAATCATGAACGACCTCCCATGATACCATTTTTTTATGAAATAACACAAATACCATTGTAAACTGAAACCTTAAATGAACATAATTTATCCCTAATGCTGTTCCCAATCAGAATGTGTGAGAAAATGATACATAGAATCAACATTAATTAAAATGGAATTATGTTTCCAAAGTTACAATGAATCATTCTTGATGATTTAAAGGAAATTAAAAAATGTCGGAATTTAAAATTGACCTCAAAAACATATGTACAACAAGACAGGAAAGAAAAATAAAAAAGTGTTACATCTTCTAAACATAAACCAAAATTTTCAAAACCCTCATGTAATAAGTAGAATATCAATACATAAGTCCCATTGTCACTCATGGTTCCATAAAATAATAAAACCCACCACAACCATTTATTATTGTCCATATTCCTAGAACTGTAATAATAAGATCTTCAAAAAATCGAATGAAATGGTAGGGTTTTAGAAAAAGTGACCAGTAGGGTATCAGCAAATGTTACATAAAAATATTTGATTTAGATGAACCAAATTGTGATTATATTTAATATGAACACGTCATTCAAGGAAACATTATCATTTTCATAAAAAACTATTTTTACAAGAAAGAGACTTAGTGCATATCAAAAAATGATGAAAACAAAATATTTCACTAAATAGAATGGCCATGAATAAAAAATCATAATAATTCCTTGAATGAAATAATAAAATTAAAAGTGATAAACAATGTCATAATCGTTGAGTTTTATTAGTTCCTAGATATAATATGTTTAAACTACTCATAAAATCATCACTTGTTTATTTGTGTGTGTGTTATTCCACATCCCTAAGGCTCGAGCCATTTGGATAATCAACTAACACCCCATTGAGTGAAAACCATATCAAATATGGTTTATGTATAGTTATCATTGAAATATATTACTAAGTTGTTATATTACTAGTTTGTTTTTTCCAAATCACCAACTAAGTACTCAAGATCACAAGTTAATTCAATCAATCAATCAATGTGGGGAAATCATTTCAATTAAAACAATCATTCATAGTTCAAATGTGAATATTAAAGTGTCAACATTCTAGTATAGATTTAAAACCAAACCATGGGTTCTATTAATTTTCATTACATTAAATATAATATTACATTTGAATCTATTTTCCATAAGAATAACCGTTTACATATTTCATGCCATCTTTCATCAAATCAGAATATTATTCAAAACCCATTTAAATAGGATTCCCTTCCAAAAAACTGATGAATATCAAATTATTAAGCAAATCAACAAAAATAAAAATTTAGAAGGAAATTGATTAAAAAAATAAACATAAGAAACCAATCAACTTTTAAACTATAGTTAAAATACTAACGGAACCACCAACCATTAATAATATGACTAACCAAACATCTATTTTAGAAACTGCTAATAAGGAGTCAATGGTGACGGAGATCAATAAGAAATTACTGGAATCATAGTCCCTCAAAAAAGGATCTCATATATCACCATGAATTAGATTCATCACTCTCAAACAGGGAGAGTAAATAAGAATGTGAGATTCCATAATAAGGTGAGATACACATACCTGACAGAGATTAGTCGCATCATCTTGCACGTTGATCTGAGATGAAAGGGATAGAAGTGGATATAATACACTATTAACATCCTCTAAAATACAATGGGGTCAAAGAGAATCTGGTGAAAAAATATTTGAATATAAATTGGGGATCATAATATATAATTCAAGGAAAAATAGTATTTATCAAAATCTCTATCACCAAAGTGTATAAATACAAAATAAGGGACAGATCATAGTGCACTGTCGAGGGCCACACTAAAGTCACCGTATCAAATTAGCCTTCTAAATCCATATCATTATAAACATAAAATCATTTCATCTTATGGTAAGGTAATGTCACATCTACAACATCACAATGTAGCTACCCCCAAAATCAAATTGGCACCCCAAATGCATCCTACACTACAACTCAAATATTTGACATGACCATGATAGATTTCGTAGAGGATCCAAAAATCATCAGGTTGTAGTCATCTTTCTATGAAATAGATGTGTATGGAGTTATAGTGGAGTGAAAAACATCATCCTCATGCTCTAATCCATAATAGACACCATTCACTGTACACAATCAATAATTTCCAGATTCTTCAAAATTAAAAAAGCCACAACTAAAACATTTATTTCACAACCATCAAATCCATGTCATAGTGGAAATCTACCATGGTGCAGACCCCCTAAATATCAAAAAATATTACTAAATTTCTATAAATAACTCGGATAACTGTAAACAGAAAATTGGTCATGTAAAAAATTTCATAAATTATCTAAAATCTAGTAACAAGATGATACATTCTTCCTACACAAATTATTTAGACCCCTAGAATGCATATCAATAATAATCTTTGTTAATGTGATTTTTCCACTACTCTATTTTTATTGTCTCACACTCCCACATCTCATCTAAATATGAGTTGTTCTACTATATTATTTGACCAAAAGTTATATACTTCCCATGAAGAACTACTGTTTTAGAATGAATGATCTAGACTATATTCATATTCATATTTAAATTAGGTTAAATGTTAAGGACCACCCATATCACATTATTATATGTGTTCAATATATACTTTTGAGTCAATGATAAATGAAAAGTTTATCTTAATGGACATCCACTAATTTTTAAAATCTAAATGGTATTCCAACCTACCAATTTGACCTACAACATTAAATAGTACCATCTATCTCATTACAATATTTTCCTATCTTTCATGACATCAGTGGCCGAAATATAGTGAAATCATACGAAACATCTTATAACCAACTTAAAATTCCAAATGAAATTTACTACAATTTTCCTAGTATTTTTGTTGATATAGTTTTTTCACCACTCCCATAAAAATATACTATATATTTTTAAGAATCATTTAGTATAATCTTGGTCCAATAATAAATGTTTCACCATTACCTAACCATTAAACCAAATATTTTATCGGGTGACCATAAAAGACCCAAAATGGTTCCATATGGATGAATGATTGATAACTATTTTTATAAGAAATCAAAAATAGTCAAAAGTGTCTCTCTCATACTCAACCAAATTCAACAGATGGTGTAGATGTGGTCACAGCCAAGGTGGATGTATTGTTAGCTTGGGAGCCACCTTGAAGTATGACGGAGGTGTAGAGATACCTTAGGTTGCAAGGATATTACTGGATACTCATTCCTGATTTCTCCGAAATATCAACACCAATGACAGCTTTGACTAGGAATGGACAAACATTCTTATTGATAGAGAAAATCCAGCAGGCTTTTGACCAGTTGATATGGAGTTTGAAGAGCGCCCCAATCTTGAGATTGACGTAGGAGGGTTTTGAGTATACAGTTTTCTGTAACGCATAGGGAACTGGGCATGGTTGTGTCCTAATGTAGAGACATGCATTGATTGCTTATGGTTCGTGCAAGCGCAGGATGCATGAGAAGAACTATGCGACCCATGATCTCAAGTTGGTAGAAGTTGTCTTCACGTTGAATATGTGGCGAAACTACCTTATGGGAAAGGAGTTTATCATCTACTCCTACCAGATGATCCTCAAGTACATCTTCTCACAAAAGGATCTGAATCTGAGGCAAAGAGGTTGGCTAGAGTTTTCAATGAATATGATTTTGTGATCATCTATACTCTTGGGAATGGGAACAAGGTGGAGTATGATCTTAGAAGAAGGTCGAGATCGCTACTATTGAGTGAGGCGATAGAGCAGTTATCCGTGTTACGACTATCCATAATGGACAGCATGGATGCAACTTACCTTAAGTCGATAGTTTTCACCCCTCCACTCTTACAGTGAGTTAGGGAGGCACAACATGGGGATGTCTATTGTGAGGATTTACGTGCTCTGTTGTCCACATGACATATTCCTGATGGATATTTGAAAAGTGGGGTGTATATACTACTATTCAGGGGACGTACTATTGTACCATTAGTGTTACAGGAAGAGGTCCTAAGGGAGTTTCATGCGTCCCCTTTTGCGGTACATCAAGTAGTGGAAAAAATGTACCAGGATCTCTGATGATGGTTCTGGTGGTCAGACATGAAGAGGGTAGTATATGAGTTCATTTCTCGATGACTTACATACAAGATGGTGAAGGCTGATCACCAAGTTATAGTTCGATTAGCTCACCACCAGGATGTTCTATAGTGTAATAGGGATGGAATATCGATGGACGTCATGACAGGCTTACCACAGTCATCCGAGGGACATGATTCCTTGTTGGTGGTCATTGACTGACTCACCAATTCGGCCCACTTAGTAGCTATCAGGGAGAAGAGTTTCGTAGAGAGCTTGAGAAGTCTCTATGTATAAGAGATATTTCAACATCATCATGTCCCTTCGACAATAGTCTCAAATCGAGGCACCCACTTTACATCCCGATTGTAGAAGGTATTACTGGAGGATTTTGGGACTCATGTATGACTGACCATGGAGTTCCACCACCTAACAGATGGCCAGTTGGAGAGGACCATTCTAGTTCTAGTGGATATGTTGCGGTCCAATATCTTGGACTTTTTACAATGTTGGATGGACCATGTTCCCCTGGTGGAGTTTGCATACAACAACAGCTACAACTCCACCATCGTTATGGAACCTTTCTAGGATTTATATGGGAGACCCTTCTTATCACCGCTATGCTACACCGACCACTAAGAATCAAAACTCATGGGTCCAGAGTTGGTAAGAGCTACAATCGAGAAGGTGTAGATTATCCGAGAGGAGATGAAGACTGTACAAAGTTAGAATAATTCTTATCCTGAAAGGAGACAGAGACATCTAAAGTTTGAGGATGGTGACCAAGTCTTTCAATGCGTCTCACCTCGACGAGGGTTATAGAGATTTGGTCGGGTGACATGATATCTCTGAGGTTCATCGAACCATTCTAGGTAAATCATAAAGTTTGTGGGTTGGCATAATGCCTAGCTCTACCTCCACAGTTTCATCAGGTACATGATGTGTTCCATGGGTCGTAGCTGAGAATGTATGTGCATGAACCAGCACACGTCATTGAATTGGGTAAGATGCACATCGATGATGCGGTGAATTTTGCTGAGTACCCAGTAGAGATCAAGGATTGGCAGGAGTTGATCCATTGTAATTGATTGATTCCCTTGGTGCATGTTCAGTGGTAGCACAAGACTCTTAAGAGAGCACGTGGGAGCGGGAGACTTAGATCAGTGCCCAGTATCCACATATTTTTGTATAGCCCTTTCTTTGGCTTTTATGGGACACAAATCCCCAAGATGGGGAGAACCTAATGTCTCGGATTTTCTGGGTATTTTTTTAAATATCAAATGAAATTATTATGAGACCAGGCTGAGAGAACACATATCATTCTGACGCCCAATGAGCCCAGAATAGTGGTTTGAACAGTTTTATGTTAAGTGAGTTGGCGCATGGGCATGGTTGTGGAAGTTTCCAAATGGATGCCCAGATTAAAAATATAGGGGCAACGTTGCATGCAGCAAGATGAATTTACCTAATAATGGGTCTAACCTCGACAGGTTTGTGTCATGATAAGACGTTAATATTTGAATTTTTTAGTACAATAAAATAAATAATTCTCAAATTTTATTTATTTTATTTGGAAACATCCACTGCAGTGCAACGATAGAGAATCTATATCAATAACTAACGACATTCCATAATAACACTAATATAGCAACGCTGACTCTGTAATGTTTTAGATTAATGACAAAGAATTATTTTATCAGAACACTAAATCATGTTCCCTCCATTTTATGGGTTATTAGAATGTTTCTTCCTAGATTAAGGTGGAGAGAAACTCGGGATAATTCATAGAGCGTTGGAGAAAACTCTCAGCGAAGAATGATGATGAATCAAAGCAGTGAATAATTGTTCCAATTAAGTAGATGGATCTCGGCGATGATGACATCACGACCCACATCATAAGAAATTGATCCCTTCCTGATGTAGGGGTTTTTATTTCAATTCTCCTTCCCCATTCCTGGATTAAATTTTGAGTGCGGACCAAACTACCAATTAGTTGATATGTGGATCGTGCGTTCTAATGGTATGGTATTTACTAGGATGATTTTGGGGAATAATATATGATGTTAAAAATCTATGTATCAATTTATTCTGTTAAATACAACCATAGGGAGTGGATCAACATCATGATGAATGAAAGTTGAGGTTTTTTCCTCTTTTGTGGTTTGGATTTATCCCCCTCTTCTTACCCCACGTTCTTCGTGTTCATAATGGGCGACGAAGAACCGATCATTGCATGTCCATTTGGAAATGAAAAAATATAAAACTGGAGACCCGACATCGGAACGACTATACATAGATGCGACAGAAATGGTGGATGATGAATCTTCTCAGATAGGAAGAGACCGTTCATCGAGCGTTCTTCGTGCGGGAGGCCCGATGCGTGTTTTCAGGGCCGATCGGAGGCCCAAAAACAATGGAGACAGCTTCGGGTTGTCGGGGCAAACAATAATCTTGAGTTTTGTTGAAATGAGAGCATCTGAATGAAGATCAGAGCAACATAGGAGGGCCACCTATGAGATGCTTAGTTTATAGAAATTGTTTCAATACACGGTGAGTACCCCAATGGACACAGAGTGTGGTATCGGTGGCGGGGGCCAGGGTTTGGGGTGTCGGGCATGTATCACCCGGTGTGTGACAATTTGAATAAATATTCATGAACCTAGTTTGTTAGTTTTATCTATCAGTTTTATCTATGTAATATCAGGTTAAAAATGTTATATAGTGGGGATATTGTATTGTATTATGTTACTATAATGTTAAAAATCTCATGGGGAGCTTGATTTTTTTTTGTATAAGGGCCATATCTTGAGTGGAGTTTGAGAATGTATATATGAGTGTTTGAATTAATGGATGTTTTTTAGATGGTGTTTATGTCTTGAGAGGTGTGTTGTGTGATTATAAGAGTTTTTTGTAGTGTTAGGCCTCCCAAAAATAGATTTAGGAGAATCAAAAAGGGTGCTATATTTTTTCTCGGTCAGTACTCCCTATGTGGCACATCAATGTAGCCTATTTTGCAGAGAATAAAAATTTGTTAAATCAATGTGAACTTAAATAGAATATATGTGGCCTCATCCAATTGGGATAAAAATGTAACATTTTTTCCTAATTATGAATGATTTTTTGTATGATAATGAATAAAATTACAAACTCGTTGCTGAGGAGAAATGATCATGTAATGCGTGTTTTTTCATATGTGTTCTAGCTGTTAGTGGGGAATGTACCTTTATATAGTAGAAGTGTATGGTTAGTTCATGGTTTGTCCAACCATGTGAAAACCCCATGTTTCTCATTAAAATGGGAAAAATCACACCCTTTTTAGCTTTTTTATTTTATTTTTCTCCTCTAATTTCATAACCTATATACCCCCAACATCTCTCCACTTGATATTCCACTTGGATCTATTCTTAGGAATAGGGATTTTTCACTATTTCGAACATTGAAGCATGATCGATCGATTTCATTGAAAAAACCTTGACATGTTCTCAATTCCTCATTCATTTTATTATTTTCATCTCTATTTGGAATGTTAAATAAATAAATTCATTCTCTTTTTCCTTTTTATCATGGATTTTAACTCTTTCACAAATTTCTGTCAAACCATCTTGAATCAATGCTCGATGATGGATGACATAACCTCCATAATCTTGAGATATGCGGGGTCATGATTTTCCCTTATTGTCTTTCATGTTTATAATGTATGTTGTTTTCATGCAAGATTAACTCTCTATTCGTTTCCTATTAAATGTGAAATTAATTATATGGAAACTAATTCTTTTTATTTAATAGTTTTTTCTGTTTTAAATTTCACTATTAGAGTTTTCACACACAAACCCAAACCTCATCTTCTTGTGACTGGGATTATATTTTCTAACACATGCCTTGTATAGAAAATAAAATCACATTCAAATTCCCGATTTATAATATTTTTCATACATTATAACAAAAAATGGGTTTTTCTTATTAACTATAAGTAATGATATAATTTAAAAAAAATTAATAATAACAATTATTATATTCCTTTCCCATTTTATAATAATCCTACGGTGAGGTACAAAGTATTTTTTATTAAATGTTGAGATTTAATGATAACGTTCGAAATGGTAAGAGGCATTGGCCATACAGATGGACTTATAAATTTAATTATAAATAAAATTGTCCAAATTTTATAGTAGATTTGTGAAATAGAATACTTTCACGAAAGTCCTCTTTAACAATGCATGAATAAATTATAATGTGGAATGTTTACATACATGGATGTTTTTATCTTTTAAGCTTCATTTATTTTTCACGGACATTGTGGTTTTATGTATATGGATCAAAGATTGTATATTATTATTCATGATAATTTGGAATGGATTCCCTTAATATATTGGGATACTTTGTCCATTCATTAATATTTATTCATGGGAATTGCATCCCATATAAATATAATTTTATTATTTGGCATGGAGTCCTTATTTATTTGTAGGAAAATAGTCCCTTATATATATAGTGATAATTGGTAATGAAATACCTAATTATTCATGGTAAATTCATCACCACACATATATTGATACTTGGGAATGGAATCCTGAATTATTTATAGGAATTGTGGCCAAATTTATTCATGGAAATCAAATCCATTAATGAATTTTATAGCCATGCATGGTATCCCCTATTTACTAGGATATTCAGGCATTATGTACCTATTAAATATTGACACTATGGCATGGATTCCTTCATGATTTATGTTATGTTTGAAATAGGTCCCCTACTAATTATGATTATTTGGCATGGTGTCCCTAATAAATATATGATACATCTGTGACTATACATGGATTCCTAGGTTAATCCTTTGGAAATTAATAGTAATATTATCTATATATATCTCTATATATATCTACATATTATATATATATATATACATGTAAATATACTTATATATAAACCAGAGAATATGTTCAGAGGTATCCCAGCATAGGTCGAAGTAGGCTTGGTCAATCGAGTGTCCTTTAAGGATATTGAGAACATGTAGTTTACAATTATTTTTTTAATTACATATTGATATTCCAATACAATTATATATTTTATACTAATAGAATATTTAAAAATAAACCACTCTTTTTAGACCTAATTAATTTATCAAACCACCCATTCAAGCAACCACTGCACCGAAGTACCAGAACATACATCATAAATTAATGTTTAGGTTCATGGATTATGCATGTGATGTAATATTAATACATGGTAAATTAGTATAAATTGTTGATCTTGAGATCATGATGATCATAGAGTTAACATATTTGGATTAATTATCTCTTTTTGTATCAATTTTTTTATTAATTAATTTATAAATACTACCTTCATATTATATAATGGTATGGAATTGGAATTAGATATTTTGTTTTATTTTTTCATTTTTATGTTATAGTTTCCATCTACTAACATTAATTTATCGGACTTATTCTATTTAATTATTTCATTACAATTTTATTTTGACATTCCTCTTTAATCATGATGTTATATTCTCCCCACCAAACCAACAATAAACCTTCACTGTTATTTGGTAACATCTAGAATTTTGGGAGGCATGCTTGATGGTATGTGACCAATTTCTCTGAGAACTATTTCAGTGAATCCAGTAATGGATGTTACACTCATCTCCACAAATAATTTTTTCTAATTTTAAAATATTAGTCATAAAAATCTCAACAAATCCCCAAAGGTAATATTTGGGTGTGAGAAGAATATCCTAGTTGGGTTTTAAAAAAATTGATATGTAGTTCCAATGTAATTAATCCATAGAAAGATTCAATTATAAATAAACAAGGAATATAATAAAACATTAACATTTTCATTCAAAATATTCTTTATACAAAATTAGATGGTAGTATATAAAAATTATTTTAATTGAATATTTTTCATAAAAAATTAAGTACATGAACAAAACAATTCAACAATAATTAGTATAAAATATCAAATAAAAACTAAGAACCATGGTCTTAAGTCTTTAGGATCATTAGTTCCTATATATAGTATCCTCATACTACTTAGTTAATCATTATGGATCAGTTTGTGTGTGTTCCTCCAAAGGTATCAGGACATTTTTATAGTCAATCAAAACCCCATCCATGAAAAATACAAACAATGTAGGTTTAGATAGAGTTATAATCATCAATTAATTTCTAGGCATTTAGATTAGTTGAGTGATTTTAATAATGACCAACTAATTACTCAGGGTCACATATTAATCGAATCAATAAATAATCCAAGTGAAATCGTATCACTTCAAATTATCATTCACAACTCAAATTCCAAATTTCATTTTTGAACACTCTATTTCAATTTATAACTGGAAACATCTTTTTCATTTCATTTATTCCATTAAAATTAAAATTTAATTTTAATTTTTTTTTCAATAATCAATTATAACTCATTTAAATCCATACTTTCACAAATTATATCATGTTTTTAAAACATTTGAAGAATGATTTATAATCCAAAAAATTAATTCAAATGAAATTAATTATCAAATCATCATGACTCAGTTTTTTGGAAAACAATGAAAACACATTACAAGTAATAAAAGTGATTGAGTTATCAATTTTAAGGTCCCACCATAATAAATATCGTCCTCTAATCACATGATTAATGAAATACCTATATTAAGAATCCACAAAGAAGAGGTAAAGGGTAGCGAGCTCCAGGAGAAATCACTAGAATCAAATTCCATCTAAACATAGTTATAATCCATCAATGAATGGTTTACTCAATAGTATAAAAAATGGAAAGTGGATAATAAAGTATTATAATGGGAAAAGTAGTGATACATTTATTAGGGGATATATGTCACATCCATCGAGACTTCGATTCGAATGAAAATGGACGGAAAGTTCCAAAATCCACTCTTTAGAAGATCTAAAATTAATATACATCAAATTGATTGATTAAAATGACATTGGAATCTAAAAGAAGGATCATGATTTTTAATCCTAGAAAAAATGGCTACATCACAACCACCTTCAAAATGGTGTATAATACTGGTGATGGGAGAGACCATTATTTCATAAAGAAGACCACACCATAGTTTCCCACTACCGAATGACCTCATAAATCCAAATATAAATCCTTTTATAGATAATATTTAACAGGGGTAATGTTATGAAATATTACACAAAAAATTCTGCAAATTCAAAAAAAATGCAGTTGAACCCCACAATGCCCCTAAACCATAACTCTTCTCCACACAGATTCCACAATCGATATTGTATAGGGTCTAAAACATTCTATATTATAGATATTATTATATTCCCCTTCTTTTATCTAATGGAATGTGGTATAAAAAACATCACCATAGGGATACATGCCACTTTTGTCCCAATAAAAAGACGACTAGTAAAAATTAAGAGATGAATCAATGTTCTCTATAATGCATGAATATTTTCCCAAAACAACCAAAAAACTCTATGCTATAGCACCTATCCTCTATTACATAACCCCAATGAAAAACTGTAAAATGTTCTCATAATGTTTAAAAAAGTCCCTGAAGAATTTTCACCCAAAAGTTAATCAATGAGAAGGATAAAAAAGTACATTAATAATGGTTTAAGAAATTTATAATCCACTAACCAAAGATTAATTACTCCTCCAAACATCTAGTCAACTTATCAAATCGATGGGGTTACTTCTATTTCATTAGTGTCTCAGACTCCCATGTCTCCTGAGATTACAGACAATGCTAACAAAACCCTGAAACAAAAGGTGTATACATCCCATGAAAAACCTTTGAATTAGAATCAATGATATGAACTGGGTCCTCAAATATGTATAAATTATTTTTAAATACATGGAAATACCCCCTCAAAACATGATATGGGTCAGATTGAAACATTCAAATCTAAAAAAATTGAAACGTGTTTTGAAACGACATCCAGTGATGTAAAAATGTAATGTGGTAATTAATCTGGCCTATATTCTCAACAACCACAAATGGTCCATAGTATATTTTTGAAATCCATCCATGTTTTCTAAGACATCGTTAACCCAACTGAGATGAAACTCACATAAAAACATGCTCACCAACCAGATAAAATTTGGGGTGTCTAGAATAATTAACAAAATATTTATATTGTATCAATTCTATATCTATTATATGCTATATAAACTGAATAATTTTTGTCCTTTAATCAAATAAATTAGGTAAACTTATGAAATATTATTAATCCCTAAAAAATATAGCTGATATTTACATGGGTGTATATAAAATGCCTCAAAGGGTTCCCTATAGATAGAAGACTAGTATCTATTGTTATACGAAAACTCATCCTTTTCCATGTGGCTCTCTAAGGATAGATCAATGTAGAGAATGCATGCATGAAGCATGACTTCCATGATCTATGTAGATCATTCTATATGGGGATTCTTCAACAGATAATACACCATAACCAATATAAAATATGATATCATCACCTATAGGACACCTCTTTAGAAATGAGGAGCGAATAGAGGGTCCCTTTTTGAAAATATAATAGACGTAAGTACAAAAACTCAGGGAATATCAATCATATATATAATTCCCATTTCATTAAATTTTGTTTTATGATGAATAGAAAAAATATTTTTTATGTTTTCTAAGATGATCTATCACTTCCGATATAATATTATTTTAACATGGGGAAAGTGGAAATTATAACGTGAAATCCATTGAAATATCATCAAACTTACAAGTAAATGCTAGAAGAGGATAAAGAAAACATAAAGGTTTGTTATTCTCAACCACGACCCACTAGAAGGTATAAAAATTTGATACAAAAACAGTGATGTCTCATATCATACATAGACACAAATATCATTTCTACATACTCTAGAACATCATCATTATAATAAGTTGTACCATCCAATAGGAATTATGAAAATACCATGTCATAGAATTTCTCAAGAGCAAGGCTATAATGATAAAAATATAGAATCATAGACTACCCCTTAAAAATAGTGACCACATATTGATGGTATCTTCTCCATAAAGGGAGTCTCAATAGCTTTAGAATTCATCCTGATGTTGTTGTTCATGATTTATAATCACACTAAGAGCAGATTTTTACACTATTCATGGAAGAAAGATCAATGAATCATCCCTCTAAACACTAAAAAGCATTCAATAAAAGTGTTACACAGACTTCTAATCATTTGATGATTCTTTCATTACAAGGTTCGAATTATTCCTCCCCAAATTATTGATAATGATATTATCATTACAAGGGTTTTAGGAAATGGTAGTATAAAAATATTTTATGTACACCCCCATATATTTTGTTATATATTAAATTCTTATTAAAAACAGTGATAAATAGTACTCTTGTGATAAGAATAGATAGAAAAACTATCTTTGAAAAGTTAATTATTCAACTCTTAAAGGCATGCAACACAACTTCATGTTCAAGATCGTGGGTATGGTATGTCTTTTCTTCTGGAAAATGATTGTAGGAACTGTTATCCACCATGTGATTAGCCTGCATGAGAATGTAGCCCACAAAAGAACATTATGATTTATAAAATACCTCATAACCATGACCAGACTCTAGAAGAGACAATATTATCACACAAGTTAGAATATGTCTTACATCTTCAAATAATATTACAATTAGAATACCATAATTACATTAATAAATTATGAGTGAGAGTAGTAATGAAGAATAAAAGTTTTATAACTCTTTGAAAAAATACTGGTAATGAAACTATAGTTATAAGAAGATCTAAATCTCGATAACATTTTATAATTTTTCCCATGTTATAAAAATATTCACTATCTCAAGATTGATCAAAATATCATGTTCTAGGACACTGTTCCCCTATACCATCACCTTCTGAATCAATAAATGTAATTTCAATAGATTCGAAATGTATGAGTGATCTCACAAGATTTATAGAAATATTCCAAAATGATGAACATGGTACTTCAAGGTATTAGAGAAATTAAATATTTACTCCATATATACCACCTCAAAAAAATAGAGTTACTCATGTAATATCGAGTTTATCAGTATCATAAACACTGTAATAGAATTTGTTATACATTATTTCATAACAAGTTACTTTTAATGGACATAACTACTCTTGTTGGATGTTTTTAAGATGTCAGTTTCTTTTTCTATCAACCAATGATAACATGACACAATATTGATATTAATGAACCAATTTCCCCATTCAATTGGTAAAAATTATCATTTAATAGAGTCAATAGATACTTTTTACTTACCATGAATCTGTTCAGTTTTTATTAATTAACACAATAAAAATATGTCACATCTTACTTATTTGAAAAAATAATCAACACCCCCAATAGTGTAATTCACTTTCATATAAACTCATTTTCTAAATAAAATAATCTAAAAGGGTTTTTCATTCTTTAAATTCACTTGGTGACGTATGATAATAAGTAATAAAGAATGAATGGGTATATTATAACAAGTCGACAGATAAATATTCTTCACATATCAGTGAAAAACTAATAATATTAGATAGGAACACATTAGGAAACTCCATGAAAAGTGTAGAAATATTTACACTCAATGATTCTTACTGCAGATCAAAATAAATCATCAATATCACTCTACCACTCAATTTATGTGGAAATCCATATCTACATAGTCATGGGTTCCATTATCCCTATAAAACCTGGAACATCCCATATGTGGAACTATAAGAGACCAACCAATGATAATAGTTAATCTGGTAATTAAAAATAATCATCCAATCAATCTAGAGAATGATATTAAAATGATTCTTATCAAGAACTTGAAAATCATAAGTGATCTTGATCTTTGATGAAGAATATGTACAACGATCATTATAGAAAACATGATTTCTCTTCGATTCTAGGTGTTTTGTATCATCTATGATATAAGATATAAGCATCGTTGTATTGTTTAGAAAATATACATCATGATTTGACAAAAATGAATGATATGTACCAGTTTTAAATAAATTAATCCCTAACTATGAATCTATAGTGATGGAAACACTCACTATTACTGGACCCACAAAAGATACTTCTATATACACTTCCACTACATGAAGAAGATTCATTCCAGATGCATTTGGTTGGAACCCCTTACCTCTTTTATCATTTCATTTCAATAAAAACTTTAGGTTTGGATTATTTCATTCCACATTGTATAGAATAAAATATATGAAAAAACATTTGTAGGTGGATTGAGAGACCACACATACAACAACTATTTTGTGTCTTAGAACAACCATAATCTAAATACCAGACCTTAATACACTAAAACAAGTTCAATGGGAATTAGATCTGATGTAATTCCAATCAAAAAATTATATTTTATTTCTCTAACCTTTGAATCCCACCACTTATAATTAGTCTCTAAAATATTGTTATTAAAAAATTATACCATTATATGGTCAGATGTTTCAAATAAATAAAAAAAGTAAAAAAAGTTTCATAAACCAATCCTATACCTTTATACTATCATTTATGCCATTTAAATTTGGTTGTTTTGAGTATGATTTTTAGATTCATTCAAAAAAAGATCCATAAATGGGTGAAAAATGTGAATGGGTATAGAGACCTCTAATATATCATGGATAACCCACACCACTATCTAAAAAAATATAATCCACTAATGTGTTCCATTTCCATGATTCATTAATTAGTCACTCCTAAGGACTATTCAGATATATTCTATAGTTAATGGTCTAAAAAACATTAAGTGGAAACACATAATAATTAATAATGAAAGTCAAATCATCACCTAAATCAAGAGATTCATGAATATAAATTCCATAAATTTAAATCAATTTTCATGATTTTAACAACACACTTATCAATTTTTAGAAATGACAAGTGAAAATTCAATTTATTCCTTATGAAGACTTTCCCAAAATACCCATGGTGACCACTAGTTTTATGCAATGATATTGAGATAATAACTTGAACGAAATTAATCATTAAGTCCAAAAAATGCTACCTGATGTCTACCAAGACATCCCATAATACATAGAGACCTTAAGGAATCATGACCGACCTCCCATGATACCATTTTTTTATGAAATAACACAAATAATGTCGTAAACTGAAACCTAAGATGATCATAATTTATCCCTAATGGTGTTCCCAATCAGAATGTGTGAGAAAATGAAACATAGAATCAACATGAATTAAAATGGAATTATGTTTCCAAAGTTACAACGAATCATTCTTGATGATTTAAAGGAAATTAAAAAATGTTGAAATTGAAAATTGACCTCAAAAATATATGTACAACAAGACAGGTAACAAAAATAAAAAAATGGTACATCTTCTAAAACATAAACAAAAATTTTCAAACCCCCCATGTAATAAGTAGACTATCACTACACTAGTCCCATTTTCACTCATGGTGCCATAAAATAATAAAACCCACCACAACCATT
Organism: Viscum album; assembly: GCA_963277665.1. NCBI lineage: Eukaryota > Viridiplantae > Streptophyta > Magnoliopsida > Santalales > Viscaceae > Viscum > Viscum album. The sequence goes on from OY728130.1 coordinate 2,079,535,308, forward strand.
TATTATTTTCCATATTCCTAGAACTGTAATAATAAGATCTTCAAAAAATCGAATGAAATGGTAGGGTTTGAGAAAAAGTGACCAATAGGGTATCACCAAATGTTACATAAAAATTTATGATTTAGATGAACCAAATTATGATTATATTTAATATGAACACGTCATTCAAGGAAACATTAACATTTTCATTAAAAACTATTTTTACAAGAAAGAGTATTAGTTCATATCAAAAAATTATGAAAACAAAATATTTCACTAAATAAAATGGCCATGAATAAAAAACCATAATAATCCCTTAAATGAAATATTAAAATTAAAACTGATAAAAAATGTCATAATCGTTGAATTTTATTAGTTCCTATTTATAATATCTTTACACTATTCAGACAAACATCACTTTTTTATTTCTGTGTGTGTTAGTCTATATCCCTAAGGCTCGAGCCATTAGGATAATCAACTAACACCCCATTGAGAGAAAACCATATCAAATATGGTTTACGTATAGTTATCATTGAAAATATATTACTAAGTTGTTATATTAGTAGTTTGTTTTTTCCAAATCACCAACGAAGTACTCAAGATCACAAGTTAATTAAATCAATCAATCAATGTGGGGAAATCATTTCAATTAAAATAATCATTCATAGTTCAAATGTGACAATTAAAGTGTCAACATTCTAGTGTAGACTTAAATCCAAAATTTAGAAGGAAATTGATTAAAAAAATAAACATAAGAAACCAATCGACTTTTAAACTATAGTTAAAATACTAATGGACCCACCAACCATTAATCATATGACTAACCAAACATCTATTTTAGAAACTGCTAATAAGGAGTCAAAGGTGAGGGAGATCAAGAAAAAATTACTGGAATCATAGTCCCTCAAAAAAGGATCGACTATATCACCATGATTTAGATTCATCACTCTTAAATAGGGAAGGTAAATAAGAATGCAGGATTCCATAATAAGGTGAGATACACATACCTGACAGAGATTATTCCCATCATCTTGCACATTAATTTGAGATGAAAGGCATAGATGTGGACATAATACACTATTAACATCCTCTAAAATACAATGGGGTCAAAGAGAATATTGTGAAAAAATATTGGAATATAAATTGGGGATTATAATATTTAATTCAAGGAAAAATAGTCTTTACCAAAATCTCTCTCACCAAAGTGCATAAATACTAAATAAGGGACAGACCATAGTGCACTGCCAAGGGCCACACTAAAGTCACCGCATCAAATTAGCCTTCTAAATCCATATCATTATACACATAAAATCATTTTATCTTATGGTAAGGTAATGTCACATCTATAACATCACAATGTATCTACCCCCAAAATAAAATTGGCACCCCAAATTCATCCTACACTACAACTAAAATATATGAAATGACTATGAAAGATTTCGTAGAGGCTCCAAAAATCATCAGGTTGTAGTCATCTGTCTGTGAAAAAGATGTGTATGGAGTTATAGTGGAGTGAAAAACATCATCCTCATGCTCAAATCCATAACTGACACCATGCACTGTGCACAAACAATAATTTCCAAAATCCTCAAAATTACATAAGCCCCAACTAAAAAATTTATTTCACAACCATCAAATCCATGTCATAGTGGAAATCTACCATGGTGCAGACCCCCTAAAAATCAAAAAATATTACTAAATTTCTATAAATAACTTGCATAATCGTAAACATAAAATTGGCCATGTAAAAAATTTCATAAATTATCTAAAATCTAGTAACAAGATGATTCATTCTTCCTACACAAATTATTTAGACCCCTAGAATGCATATCAAGAATACTCTTTGTTAATTTGATTTTTCCACTACTCTATTATTATTGTCTCACACTCCCACATCTCATTTGAATGTGAATTATTCTACTACAATATTTGACCAAAAGTTATATACATCCCATGAAGAACTATTGATTTAGAATAAATGATCTAGACTATATTCAGGTTCATATTTAAATTAGGTTTAATGTTATGGATCACCGATATCACATTATTAGATGTTTCCTATATATAATTTTGAGTCTATGGTAAATTAAATGTTTATCTTAATGGAAATCCACTATTTTTTAAAATCTAAATGGTATTCCAACCTACCAATTTTACCTACATCATTAAATAGTACCATCTATCTCATTATAATATTTTCCTATCTTCCAAGACATCAGTGGACCAAATATAGTGAAATCATAAGAAACTTCTTATAACCAACTGAAAATTCAGAAGGAAATTTACTACAATTTTCATTGCATTTTTATTGATATAGTATTTTCACCACTCCCAGAAAATATATACTAAATATTTTTAAGAATCATTTAGTATAATCTTGGTCCAATAATAAATGTTTCACCATTACCAAACCATTAAACCAAATATTTTATTGGGTGACCATAAAAGTCCTCAAAGGGATCCATATTGATGAATGATTGATAACTATTTTTATATGAAAACCCAAATAGTCAAAAGTGTCTCTCTCATACTCAACAATATTCAACAATCAAGCATGAGGTACATCTTCCAATAATGGTTTATCTTGTTTTATAAGAAATAATATTTGTTGATGATACATCATGGTCAAACATAATTAGGATACAATTTCTTCTTGGAGGCCACTCCCTAAACAAGAAGTAAACTAGGAGTCCCTGTCAAATATAATAAAAGATTGAACTCCATGAAATATTACAATTTTCAACACATACAGACATCAACTTTCATCAATTTTTTGTCTCATATATAGGAAAAGGATGAACTAATTTTCTTAGCTGATCAATCTCTACCATTATAACATACTTTCATTGTGGGGTATGGGGAAAACCAACCATGAAATCTATCAAAATCCAATCCCAATTTGAAGGCAACACTACATGCGAATAATGAAAACATGAGGGTTTAATATTCTTGGCCTAGACCTAATAGTATGTCTAACCATGAGAAAAAATGTTTGTGATTTCACATCTCATTATTAGCCACCAGAATCACAACTGCAGACAATGAAACATATTCAGGGTAACATTGTGTACCATCTACAGGGAAATATAGAAATACCCCATCAATGACTTTATCATGGTAAAGTCGACAACATACTGATTCCCAAAGAATATATTGAACTTAAAATATATATTCTACACTCCTATAGTATCCCCACTATAATGACTATCCTTATGGCCACAAAAATTTTCATAAAGTTATATCCCTTGAACATTTATCTCAAAAACAGAGGAGGTTAACTATATTCTTCAGTAAAAATACAATACTCATCCTCAGAAATACCAAAATGAATATTTCAATGTATATGAGGCATTATTAATTCTAGGATGTGACCACATTTTCTCTCAGCATGCTCGACTGAGTTCACTTCTACTCTTCAACCTCAATATCCTTCCCCTAGCACTGGTGAGTACTTTGGGACCATGTTATCCTACGACAAGATCTCTAGAGATAACTCCTTGATTTTTCCAAGGGTTTCATCCCACATTGATCATTTCCAGAGCATCTTTCCTAAAATATTTCTTTTTTCTTAGGGTTTCATCCATGGACCCTCTTCATTATTTCCATTAATTTTTTCTTCTTTATGTCTCAGAACCATGTTCGTATTACAGTTTCAATTTTATTTTATAATTCCTTTTCCCATGGAGTCTATGGTCTATGATTCAATTTCAATTGAAGGATTTTTTAGGGATCCCTGCTCTATGGTTTTGAGATGAATGATAATTGATATTGTTTTATTTTGTGTATACTTCTTCTTGGTCACGGATTTCAGTAGAATTCCATCCTACTTATTATCCACTCTAGTCCCTAGATCAACTCTTCTCTTCATGTTTGTTTGGGTTCAATGGTTTCTATGATGTTTTGGGTTTTTTTTCTTTTGTGGATGAGCTTCTTGGTGGCTCGATCTAGGTCCAAGAGATGGCAGGTTTTTAGTATGGTTTGGAGATGTCCAACCATATCTTCTTTCACAATGAATATTCGATGATTCACCTAATCTTCTCTATCACCGGGTATCACCTATCCTCATTGGTTTAGTTAGGGGAACTGGTTAGCATACAATATTTGGGAGGTGTTTTTTGAGTATATATTGGTGTTTCATGATTCAAGATCTTCATTCAGTTGATTCCTTTTATGGATGGTATTTGGTTTGGTGTTGGGGGATGATGACATGATTTTTATAAGGGGTTTATACATTATAGGGTGATTTTAATATAAAATTATAGTGGGGGTGGTGGATTGGAATTTATTACACTCATGATTAAGGAGGCTCTGAGAGATGGTAGTGATGGTGTGCAGGTGGTGGTAATCATAGAAGAGGCTAGTGGTGATGAACTGATGAGGATGATGTGGTTGGTGATGTGATGACATGATGGTTGTGATGGTGACAAGATGATAGGATGGCGTGGATATGATGACAGTGAGGTGTCTACTTGATGGTGGGTTTCTTGGGCTACTCATTTTTTTACATTTATGTGGTATACTATGTTTGAATTTGAATTTTATATTCTTAATGTGGCATTGGGGATCATGTTTGTAATTTAATGCTTTATGTTGGAGATGTTTTAAACTAATATCTAATTTTTTTAAGGATTCCACACTTCCAAAAAGTTGAATTTTTAATATGACAAAAAAGTTATTTAGAGGAATATGAGAAGGAGAGAGAAAAGTACACTCTTCTAATGATTCATTCATGGTCAAGGTTTAATTTTCAATTTTAAAATCATTATAAAAACGTTCTCCATTCTAGAGGGAATGATATGTTGAAATAGAATGATTACTGGTAATACATACATAACCATTTTTAATTATTAAAATCTATTTTGGAGATGGTATAACTCAAAAACATAACCATGGAATAGTCAGTAAACCTTTCGATAAAAATTTAATGATTCCAATTCATAAGAGAATAGATCACAACTTCGAGTTTAGGATAAAGGGTATGATAGTTCATATAATGTGTACTAGTATTTTAGGAACACTAGGCCACTACATGATTACATTGCATGAGAACATAGATATATCCTAGACTATATGCATCACAAAACACAATATATCCCTACTCATCCTTTGGAATATTCAACCCTATAATAATTGAATGAATAAATTTAAACTCAGCAGGAGAACTCTAACATTTTTAATCTCATATTAACTTCACACTTTTATATTTGAGAGAATTAATTTAATAAATTTTTGACAAACTGCTAGTAATAACTCATTAATCCCAGGAAGATCTAAATTTGTAAAACATTTCATGGTTGTTCCCATGTCATAATTGAAAGCACCTTCACATGATTTTTTAAAATACCATGTTTTGTGACCAAATGTATTAAGTAATTCACTTACTGGATCAATGAGTTACATTTCAATAGTTCTCCATAAGGTCAGTTATCTATAAATTTTTTATTATTTATCTTCAATGATTTACATGTTCTTATACTATCTTATATTAAATATATATTTCATCTAAAAAAATCACCACAAACAAATTGAAATACTAATAAAAGATAATGTCCATTAGAACCATAAAAACAATAGGACCATTGTTTGAAAAAAAACATAATAAGGTACTCATAATTTCCATAAATATCTTTAAATGATATTTTCAATATGACAGATTCATTGATTCTCAAATAGAGATATCCTAACCAAAGATCTATCTTTGAGAACCACTTCACCCCATAGACCTAGCCAAATAAACCATCTAACTAAAGAAACATATATATTTTTCCATTACACAATTTTTTCATAAATCAATACAAATTTTATTTATTCCATTATCATTAATTGTAAAAATAACTAGTTCAATAAAAGGTGAAACACCTGAGTTTATATACTTAATACATAAAATCATGCAGCTGGGTTTTCAACTCTTTCGTCTCAAAAAGTTTCATATGGTAAGAAAGAATATTGATTAGATGGGTTCCCAATACCATCATAATAGATAATTGTACTTCAATTATTGGTGGAAAATAGGAAAGTTTATATATAACTATATCAAAAAACTTCAAAAAAAGTATAATAATATCACCTCTAAAATATTCTTACTCTAGATAAAAAACTAACATTGATATCGCACTACCTAACTCCCTAAAATGATGTATATATCTACTCAATCATGGGTATCATTCTCTATAGAAAACACAATACATCTAATTGGGGAAGTAGATGATACCCACTAAAGATATTATTCAGTATGATAACTATTGGAAATAATAACATCCATCATGAGAGTAACATCATGATCTTTCATATATGAACCATAAAATCCCATGTGACATTGATCACCTATAAAGAAAATTTATAATAATGTAATTAGATTCCATGATCTCTATTAATTCTGAGGGGCATATTAATATCCTTTCACATTTTAAATAATCATCATAGAAAGGATTTTCAAATCAACAATATGTTTTGATATGAAAGAATGAGTAGCACTAGTATAAAAAAGATATCATTAAATATCAAGAAACAGTGATAGTACATATCATCATCATATGGCCTTTGTAATCATCATCTAACGACTCTTTCACTGTGTGAATAATATTTATTCATGATGATTGTCTTTGGAACCCCAACTTTATTAAGTAATATGACATAAAATTTATGCTTTTAGGTGACTATGTCCCCATTCCAATTCACATGGTAAAATAGATGTTAAAACAGTTTATATACGTGCCCATAGTGGATCTACAAACTATAAATCATTTTTGTATCAATACAAACATTGTATCAATACCCATATTTGATACACTAAAAAATTCTAATGATATTCTGAAGGAAATTGTGGTAGTTTTGGATGATTTGTATAATTGAGATCCACAATGAGACTCATCATGACATATCCTTCCATTAAAAACATTAATTTGACTATCACTGTGAGAAATATAGTTTACCACTAAACATGGTGTATCCTCAATGTAAAGCACATTGATCGTCATCTTATGTAATGCCCTGACCCTAGTTACCCAGAACCAGTGCATTATTACATAACATTGGCATGATCACAAAAGATCATGTCTCAAAATAACTTTTAGTTCAGAAGCCTTGGAAATACTAGATACATTTATATGATTTACATTAAATTATATAATGAAAAACTAAAACAACATAGTCTCCATAGGCCACACTCATATCCCATAGAATATCCCTATAGGTCAATCATAATATAATTCTCTGCATTCTGGGAAAAATAAAACATAGAAATTGGTGAGATCAGATATTTAGTAAGGATAACCATATAGAAGAAACATTCATAAATAAGAATAAACATTTAAGGCAATGTAAGATTATAACAAAATCATTTTAAACATGAACTCCAGAATTATATGGAAAAGATAAAATCAAATAGTTCCATTTACTTATTCACATGGATATTCTACAAGATGAATAATCACATGCAATATCAATACCCACTTTCATAATGATGGAACACATAATGCCAGATCTCATAACCACATAGTCAAGGCCTTGTGCCAAAACAACAAATAACATTATGTCTAGGCCTTCTTCCAAGACACTATTTTTTATAATGAGACCTATCAATGCATCGAGATGATATATAGGGATCCACCCATCACTTACTAAGTCCAATGCATTCCTTATATGAAATGGTTCAAACATAACATAAACATTCATATTGAAACTTGCATATGAAATGTCAATACATTCTCTATAAACCATGAATGATGTAAAAATAACACATCCATAGGGAAGAATATCGCAAAACCTTCGATAAAATATGGAGGTTTTCTATAATAGTAAATCAACATCAAGTAAGAGTAAAATCTATCAAAGGATATTGACATATAGGAAATCAGAATAATATTTAGGGAAATATATATTTATATTTTGAAATAATTTAAGAGTCATATATGTATAAAATATTTATTTGTAAAATATTTATATAAGATTGCAAGGGATGTTTCGACGATGTTATAATAGTGGAAAATAGCCGTACCCGCTGAATAAGTAAAAAACATTCTGACCTTTATTTTGTCGAAAAGGTCATAAAGTACCTTGTTTGGTAAACGACTGAAATATTCCTTTAAAACCATTTTATAAATAGTCAATAAAGGGTATAAATGAATTTAAACCATAGTTTAGTTAATAGTAATAATGTTTTGGAATGTATTTTTACGAAACATAGATGTGGATGATAAAGAGGTTCAAGTAGATACTTACATAAAAACCACCTCTGATAATAAAGAGATTGTGAAATTAACCCTTAACTTGTACATTTCCTTGGTCGAGGGTTACATAACCTCCTATATAATAGTTAAATCAGTTTTAATGTTTTATACAAGAACCATATAAATTAATAAGATATCATATATGATCTTCTAATATTTCTTTGTTAATGATATTTCAGAAGTATCATCATTTCGGGTGATAAATGATTCATTATCCTTTATATGATTTGTTACGTAAGTAATGTTTGTTATGGATAGGATGTATATTATTCATATTCCAAATGATATTATGTATTTAAAAATTATTTTTAAACATTTTATGAAAATTAATATTGAATGCATATGATGGGGAATGAATCTCATCGCGTTCGTGGAGACGGTAATCCATACGTACGCATGAGCGATAATATCATTATTTTGATATTAAAATCATAAATAATTGGATGGTATGTCATATATACAGAATAATTATCATATTTTATTTATTATTTACATCATTTAAACTCATTATTATACGCATCAAAATGATGAATTGTTTGAATAACAAACTACAAGGTGTCTTGGAGACGGTAATCCGTACATTTTCACATATGGTGAATTTGTCATTTATAGGTTGAATAGAATAATTAATACGGTGGTACCATTTTTAAAATAACATCACAGTATATATAAGATACTGTAGTTATTATTTTATAATGTAAACAAAAATAATGAGTAAGTTGATGAAGAAAATGATCTTGAAAGAGGTGATGAAATATTTACCTCTTCTTATAGTTCATCCTTTTGCTTTGATCAAAAGGTCTCCATAGGTTGGCTTTAATAGTAAAGAATGGCCTCTAAGATGAAGTGAGGGCAGTTTGGAGAATATTTGGGCTGTTTTTGTTTGAGCCAAATGGATTTGAAGGTGTGAATTTGAGAGAAGGGGGGTGCACTTTTAAAAGAGGGGTGAGGGGCACATTATGAATATATTGAAATAATATTTTATAATTAAATCAATTTAGGTTTCTAATGGATCCCAAAGGAATTATTTAAAATATAAGGTAGGTATGGGTCTATAAACCCTCATACAATATCTTTTAGATAGTTTTGGGTCACTATATTAACCTTATCTTTTATATTTAACTCTTAGTTAAATAGTTTGACATTTACCATGTCTCCTTGTATTTTTCTACTAAATAGTGTATAAACATACTATAAACATCCAAGATAACACCATGTTTTTCATTAATTATACACCTATAATTATATAAGTCTTTCGGCTGAACCATAGATTTTTATTATTATTATATCATCCAAGAATATTGTATTTGTTTTAAAAACGCATTTTTGTCAATTTTGACATAATTTAATAATGGATTTTTGTTAATTCCTAAACAATTTATTAATTGAAAATAAATACATTTAATCACCCCTAACATGTCATATTAACCTATATATTTAGTGTAACTCATTTAAATTATCCAATTAGTTTTATTTGGATATTTATTATATCAATTATTTTTAATCTTTCATTAATGTGGTAATTACTACATCATCATTTTGTCATAAATAAATTCATTTATTTAATGTATAAAAATTATAAATAAAATAAAATTATGTAGAAATATATTTAACTTTCTAATAAATATTTATAGTATAATTTATATTGTGTTAATCCATATATTAAAAATGGTTTAGTTATTAAAATTTAAATTTAAATCTTTAACTCTTCTTTAAATAAAATAATAATAAATGTCCTAATCTATTCCATGTAGAAGAAAGAAGATCATATTTTATCCCTATGGTTGTTCATGTTCTTATTACACTTATCCAATATAATTAAGACATGTTTTGGGGTAATAATAATATCATTTTAACCTAATTACCCTATTTACTTTTAACCGTGGAAAATGAAAGTAAAAAGTTGCTATTCACCAAAACAAATTTCATCTTATTGAAGAATGTTTTACTTACTTACATCAACAGTGTCTCTCAGATTTCTGAAATTCAACTCAAAGAAGCGGTAAAATTATGTTTTATACAAATTTAAAAATTCTTCTAGGAGGTGGGTAAAAGACGGTAAAGAGTTTGATAAAATTTTATATATTTAAATTCAATATAAAATGATTACAATGAATTAAATTGAACTTATATAATTATTGTGTATCGATTTTTACCTAATATAAATTTATATAAAATAAATATGTATTTAAATAAAATGTGGGGTTTAAACAAAAAGTTAGTGTTTTTACTATTCATCAAAAAAATTGTTTTCAAATAAATACATAAAATTAACCCTAAGATAAATTCGATTTTCCAAATCCAAAAGTGATGTCCATTTTGAAATATAAAATAAAAAATATTTTAAAAAATGGGTATTAATTTTCATAACGGCTAGTTTGATTGGTCTTGGTGTGTTAGAATCTCGATGTTGCATAAAATGAAAGTTATTGCATTATTAAAAAGGAAATGTACCATGGAGGCTTGGGGTGTTACATTGTTTCCTACTTGAAATAATTTTGTCCTAAAAATTTCTAGAATATTACTTCATAAATAGATTCGGGTGGTTTTCATCATAATTTCCTCAGGTTCCCAATTTGCCTCTTCCATCTTATGGTTACTCTATAGAACTTTTACAAGGAGAGTCGTTCGGATTCTCAACACTAGTTCTCTGGTATTTAGAATTTTGGCAGGCTCTTGACAATAAGAGAGATCAGGTTCCAATTCAATTTCTTCATTGTTGAGTACATGTGTTGGGTCAGGCATGTATTTTCTCAACAGTGACATGTGGAACAAATCGTGAACTTTGGAGAGACTTTGTGGCATTTTCAACCAGTAAGCTACAACCCCAATTCGTTCAAGAATTTTGAAAGGTCTGATTTACCTGGGACTTAGTGTACCCTTCTTACCGAATCGTATAACTATCTTCCATGGAGATACCTTCAAGAAAACATGATCTCCTACCTGAAATAACAAATCCTTCGTTCAGTTATCGGCATAGATCTTCTGCCTAATTTGTGCTGTTTTGATGTGGTTTTGGATAACCTTTACTTTTTCCATTGTCTCCACAACATGTTTTGGGACTACAAGTTTTCTTTCAACAACATCATCCCAACATGTTAGTGTCCGACATCTGTTTCCATATAATGATTCATATGGTGACATCTGAATACTTGAATGGAATCTATTAATATAGGAAAATTCTATCAGAGGTAAAAATTGATCCCACATACCTTGAAAGACAAGTGAGAATGATATCAAAATTTCTTCTATGGTTTGAATTGTCAATTATTATTATACATTACTTTGAGGGTGGTTGAAAGTGCTCAAACAAAGTTCTATATATATGGATTTCTAAATACTTTTCTAGAATCTAGATGTAAAACAGGGATCACGATCAGTAACGATTGATTGAGGTACACCATGGAGTCTTAAAACAACATTAATATATAATCTTTCTAAATGTTCAAGTGGTAAACATTGTCCTATAGAAACAAAATGTGCTGATGTGGTAAGACATTCAACAATGACCCATATTGCATCCTTCCTTCTAGGTGTCTTTGGTATCCCCATGAAAATACCCATCATAATATTATCACATTTCCACTCAGGTAAGTGAAGAGGTTGCATGAATCCTCCAGGCTGTTGCCTTCTACCTTTCACTTGTTGAAAAACGATACATCATGACACAAAATCTTTAATCTCCCTCTTCATGTTTTCCCACTGAAAATATTCCTTGAAATATCTATACATCTTAGTACTACTAGGGGGTATATAGAAATTGGAGCTACAAGAATCATCAAAAGATTCAATTTTTAGATCAGGTATATTTGGAACAAAAATTCAATTCCTAAATTTCAAAATTCCATCTTCATATATAATGTCACTCATTCTCCCATCATTAACAGCATTAATTTTCTTCAGAAACTCCTCATCATCAGTCTGAGAACTCTTTATACATTCACATAATGATGGTTTCACATCCATTTGAAAAATCATTGATGTTTCACCTTCCATGATTATTCCCATATTCATTTCCACTAGATCTGTGAAAATATGATCCATTTTAACTCTCATCTTGTTCAAAACACCATGAACATTTCTTCTCAAAGCATCTGCCACCTTATTTTCCTTCCCAGGGAGGTAGTTTATCATGAAATCATAATCCTCGAGTAGTTCAAGCAATCTCCTTTTCCTCATGTTGAGTTAATTTTGTGAGAAAATATACTTTGAACTCTTTTGATCGGTATATATCCCAAATTATTCATCATTGAGATAATTTCTCCACATCTTCAAAGCAAATATTACAGCTGCTAACTCAAGATCAAGAGTAGGATTTTTTTCTCATGATTTTTTGGCTACCACGATGCATATGAAATAACTCTATCATTCTTCATAAGGAAAAAACCAAGTCCATTCTTTGAAGCATAACTATAAATAACAAACCCATAATTCCGCAATGGTAGAGTCAAGATAATACTATTGACTAATCTTCTCTTTAGTTCCTAAAAAAATTCATCACACTCTTTTGTCCAAAACTGATTTCACCCCATTATGTGTGAGATTTGTAAATGGGTTATCCAACCGGGATAAATTTTGGATGAAACTTTAATAATAACCTACTAAACCAAAAAACTGAGTACCTCAATTATTCTCATTAGTGCTGGACATTCATGGATTTCATTTTTCTATGATGGATCAACATAGATTTCATCCATAGGAAAAATATGTCCATGAAAAGAAAACTCTTGAATCCAAAATTCATAGTTTCCAAGCTTCCCATATAATTCATTTCTTCTAAGAGTCTTCGGGATAATATGCAAGTGATTTTCATGATCTTCATAGATTATTGAGAATACGAATATATAATAAATAAATACAACTACAAAGTCATTAAGATATTACTTTAAAACACTATTTATTAGATCTAAGATGATATAGGGAGAATTAGTCAATCCAAAATGCATTACAGTAAACTCGTAATGCCTGTACCTAGTTCGAAATTATGTTTTCAGAATGTCTTCTTTCTTTACACACAACTGATGGTATCCCGATCGAAGGAAAATATTTGAAAAATAATGAGCTCCATGATGTTGGTAAAATAAATCATCAATTCGAGGTAGGGGATACTTGTTCTATATGTTATAGCATTGATCTCCTTGTATTCAATGAACAACCTCATAGATCCATATTTCTTCTAAAAAAATGATAGGGGCTCCACATAGAGAAACACTAGGGAGAATAAATCCCTTGTTACTCAATTTCTATAGTTGTTTCTTTAGATCCTCTAAGTTCACAATGGAAATTCTATAAGAGGTCTTCAATATGTTCCTTGAACTAGGAATTAAATGAATGGAATAATCAATTTCTCATTCTGGAGGATGTCCAAGTAAATATTCTCGAAACATATCAACACATTCCAACACAATAGGTACATCCACTATTTGAACATTCTTTCCCCAACCAAAGTTATTAAGTTCTCTTACTCCTCAATAAATGAATTTAGTTAAGCTACATATGGTGGATCTATATAAGAATCAGGTGGTGACATTTTGGCTCTAAAGATAAGGCAATCATTATCCTCATAGAGAATTGTAACCTCCTACTACATATAATAAATTTTTTCATCGTTGTCTGAAAGACAATCCATACTAAGGATTATATCAAATTCAATCATGGGTATGACGATGAGATCAGAAAATAAAGAAAATTTATATGCCCTATTGGGTACTGATTCACAAAACATTGTTACAATGGGACTTCCCTTAGCTGTTTTGACTGAAAACTCCATTGTTAAGTCAAATTGAAAATATCTATTTTTCATAGAAAACGGGGAAGATATGAAAAAATGTGAAGATCCAGAATCAAATAATGAATTTTCTAAACATGAGGATACCATTTAATCACCTACCACCTTGTATTTCAGAGCTTCAATATAAGCAGTAGTGATATCCTACTCCTGGTCTTGATCCCTTGGCCTTTTTTGAGTTATGTTTCCATGGTGCTTATGAAATTCATTTGCACAATGCCACCTTTACCTACAATTATAGCATTCAACATTGAAAGCCTCTTTCTACCCCTTGCAATAACAAACTTGGTGGCCTTTTTAACCACACTTTTAAAGGACTCCCTTTCTATTCAGAGAATACCTGGGTGTTTCATCCCATATTTTCTATAGGATGGATATCCAAATTTTACCTTGTTCCCCTTATTTCCATTTTCTGAGTGTGAAACAAATCACTTTTTCTCTTTCTTTTCTTTAAAGACGTTAGACTTAGATAATTCCTTTTCTGACTTGATAACACATGAGACAATATCTTCATATGAAAAGACGGATTGTGTGTCTAATGATCACGAGAGAAATGGTTTTAACCCATCAAAGAATCGACCAATATTAATCTTTGGGTTACGTATATAATCTCCTACATTCTTTTCTAACCATGTAAAGTTAGATTAATACTTTGCGACATTCTCATCCTCGTTTTTCCTCAGACTCAAAAATTTCCTTTCCATATCTACTCGATAGTAATGAAGAAATTAATTTTCTACGAAAAGATCTTCAAACACCCTCCATTACATATTTGATTCATTATCATCTTCCTTTGTGTTATGAATCAATGATAACTGTAACACCCCGAGCTTCCACGATACGCTTCTCATTCAATAATGCAATAGCTTGCATTGTACGCAAGTTCGAGTTCTAACACACCGCAACTAATCAAAATAGCCGTTATGAATAGTAATAACCACTTTTTAAAATTATAGAAATTTTATATTTCAAAATGGACTTCATTTTTCTATTCGTAATATCGAAATTAGCCTATGTTGAATTTTTGGTATTTTTCTGAGAACTTCTAATTTTTTATGAATAGTGAAAAATACATAAAAACAACTTTTTTAATCAAAATAATTTATACAGATAAATTATACTATTTAGTGGTTTTAAGGTATAATTAGAAAATATTTTTACCATTTTATCCAATGGTGGTCATTAGAATTAATTTAACATTGAAATTGGACATAAACAATTGCCAAACTTTTGATATAAATTGTTTCTTAAAAACACGCTATTTGTTGTAACAGCGGGAATTAATTATGAAATTAATTAATACAACTTATATGTTTGGAATTTTGTAAAATAGACATCATTTTTGAATTCGGAATATCAATTATAGCTTAGGGTGAAATTTTGGCCTTATTCTGAAAAACTTCAATTTTTGATGAATAGTGAAACCACTAAGTGGTAGTTAAATAACTGATTTTTCGTTTAAATGAAATATTACAACTTCTGTGATTTGATTTTCAAAAATCCGACATACATGGTTGTCATTAAGAAGTAAAATGTGGTTCAATGAGATCAAAATAATTTTTTGGTGAATAGTAACTTTTAAGTTCTTAATCGCGATTAGTGGTAATTAGTGTAGTTTAAGGTATAAATAATACATTAATAATATGAAATGACCTAGACACATGTCCCAACCTCATTGGTTGAGTCATGGCCGACCAAGACAAGCCATGGCCTAACTTGGGGACCCCATGGATCCACTTTTGTTGGGAAATAACATAAATTACTTTTTATTTAATGTTAAAGTGAAAATGACACTAACATAAAGTGTTTTACTAAAACAATTTTTAAGTAGGGTTACACAAGTCCAAATTTTGATTATAAATAGTCATTGGAAAGATAAAAAGATTTCCTATATCATAGTATTTTTTTTATAATTTTTAGACATTAAATAAAGTTAATTATTTATGACATAATAATGATGCAGCGATGACATCATTATTTGACGATTTAAATAAAATGAGAAGATAATGCAAAATCCGAGGCTTACACTTGTCCAAAGCCTATTGGATGAAGATATTTCGAAACCTTATCACCTTAGCCTCGAATTATATAGATGTGGGACCTTTAAAATCCGAAAAGCATTTTGAAATAATGTAACATTTCATTACTTTCCAAAAGTGCCCCTCCTCTCCACTTATAAAAGGCCCCCACCTCTCCCACCTTATTCACACCATCAAGCCATTTGGCTCGGCCAACCCCTGCCCATTTGCTCTCTCCACATCCCTCTCCTCATCCTAGAGGATTCCCTTTGGGCAGAATCCTTTCAAAGGAAGCCTTTAGGCTCAACTCAAAAGGAGTTACACTTTTTAAGGTAATTCATTCTCTCATGTTCTTTTGTTTTATTTTGCTTCTCCAACCCCCTAAACTCTTTTTATTTACTTCTTTTGTAACAACACCAGTATCTTAAATATACTAGGATGTTGTTATAAGAAGGATTCGAGCTACACTTACACACACCTACATCTAATGGTTAAAGAACATACGGTTTCTGTGGATGGCGAATTTCTGCCTCACGAAACGATGATTGTTCAACACTCATATAACACCTCCAAAGGTGGCCATTAAGATGTCACTATTTTTATATATGATATATAATATGTTTTTGTTTTACTTATGCTTCTGTATTTCTCATTTATGGCATACTTTATGATTTCCATTATGGGTAAAACGCGATAATTTCATTTTAGGAAGTGCGGACTACCGCCCCCTCAAAGTGATTTGAATCGTTAATGCCATGTGTGGGATTTATAAAGGATGGAGTAAATGGTATTATACACTATATTATACTGGAATTATATTATACATTTATATCATTATGATTTCATTCCATTAAATATGAAATTGAAATGAAAGTAGCGTTCATGCGTACGTACGGCTTACCGTCTCCATGAACGGTGCATTTCATTTCTTACCTCTAAATGTTACGTAATATTATAAATGAATGTATATACTGTATATATATGATATATATGATATCTACATCATTAATATAATTCTGGATATAATGGATATTTCACCACATGAACAACTTATAATTATAAGAAGTTTATTGTTGACTCATGTACCAAAGATCGACAAAACGACCGTTATTAACTTAAATAATTACATAATGTTCATAACATTGTAATAAGTGATATAAAAAGGATAATGAAATTGAAAATGGTTCTTAATAAGGTAGATATTAACTCTAGTTTATTATTCAGGAGGTTAAAGAACGGTTGAGTCAAGTCGGACACAAGGTAAGGGAACTTCTTAACCCAACTTCCATTCTTTGGGTTAATCTCCTACTTTCAAATTATGTCATGATATTATTATGTCTTATTTTGTATTTTTACTTTCTTTATGTGTACCTATAGTGAATACACATAATATATCTATTTTATTTTAAAAATGATCTTTTTAAGGACTTCGTCTCAATCTCCTTTCATTGAGGCATATTTGGTTTTATACATAACTTTCTTTTATACGGTGTATAAACCCCTTTGACTTTTAAGTTTATTCAAAAGGAATCTTTTTATACGAAGCATTTTACTAAACGACAAAAAAGGAATGTTTTTCATTCCGTACTTATGCGGCGACAACGACTTCTCCGCCGCCGTGAACATTATTTGAGTTTCGGCTTCCTTTACAAGCCATACCTTTTTTTAAAAAGAAAAATAAATACAATGTTTTAACATTCTTTTATTTTGGTATTGAAAATGGTTTTGAAAGCGTTTTTATTATATCAATGTTTTGTATTGATATCTTGTGATTGAAATGTGGAAATGTTATGTTTCCTTTATGCATTGTTTATGTGATATGATTATGTTATGGTTTATGATATGTTTAAACCTATTCATATGAGGAATGCATTGGACTTAATAAGTGACGGGTGGAGCCCGCTATAGCTCCTCGATGCATCGGCAGGTCTCATGAGACAAACTAGTGTCTTGGCACAAGGCCTTGACAAAATCTTATTTGTGGTCTTGGCACGAGGCCTTGACCACGTGGTTATGATAGTCTGGCATTATGCATTCCATCATTATGAAAGTGGTTATTGATATTGCATGTGATTATTCGACCAGTAGAATATCCATGTGAAGAAGTAAATGGCATTATCTCATTTTACTTTTGCCATATTATGTTGAAGTTCATGTTTAAAAGGCTTTTGTTTTAGTTATACATTGCCTTAAATGTTAATGTTTATTTATAAAAGCTTCCGCATTATTGTTATCCTTACTGAGCATCTGAGCTCACCCCTTTCAATGTTTTAATATTTTCCAGGATGTGAAGAAGTATTTTATGAATGACCTGCAGGGATAGTCAGAAGAGGATATGAGTGTGGACTATGGAGACTTTGTTATTGTAGTTTTTCACTTTTTGATGTAATGAAAGACTTATGAATGTATCTAGTGTTTCCAAGGCTACTAAACTAATCGGTCTTTCGAGACGTGATCCTTTGTGATCATGCCAATGTTACGAAGTAATGCACCGGCTCTGGGTAGCTGGGGTCGGGGCGTTACAGTTGGTATCAGAGGCAGTTTAGTACTAACCTTGGAAGCTAGATGTAGATAAACTCTGATTAGAACGCATAGCCCAAAGATAGGCTTCGAGGATTAGTATAGAAGAACTTCCTAGAATTTTGGTATTATAGAGATGATATGAGTTTTCCAAGCAATACATCCCTGTCTGGATACGAGCAGGTAGAGGCAGCTCTGGCACAGATGTACCTAGGGGTAAAACCCGAAAACACCGCTTTGAGCTAGACTCGAACGGGAACTGGTGCACGACAACGGGCCTTGCTGCACTCTTGGTTACGACACTCCCGGGGGCTATGCTTAGGATAATTTTCATTTTATTTACAAACCACTATGAAGGGTTATGAGTATATACTTCCTCAAAGAAAACATTTCTTTTTATGATTATGGATTATATCCATAAATAGTTCAATTTATGTAAAGTGTTTTACAAGTATGGAATTATGTATTTTGATTCATAAACTAATCTAGTTTATGCCATTATTTAGAAATTGCGCCTAGTGGAAGGAATGGAAACCGTATCAATGCACGCACTCCGTGTAGGGATTGCCCTCCTGCTCAGGATAATTATGGTGGAGCTAGTGATACAACTGGTGCTGATCAGCTTCTCACCGTACTGGGACAACTCACGCAGGTTATGAATAACAACCTTACTCGTATGGAGCACCCTGATCCGCAACGTGGAGGATCAATGCTAGATCGTTTCATGAGGCAACAACCACCAACCTTTAATGGGAGTACAAATCCTATAGTAGCTGAGCAATGGATAAATTCCTTAGAGAAAATATTCCATGCCTTGGGGAGTAGTGAAAGGGAGAAGGTTGTCATGGCAGTTTACCGCCTCACTGGAGATGCCGATCAGTGGTGGTCGCTGATTCAAAACACAAAGGAAGATGATGACATATCGAATATGGAATGGAGGGAGTTCAAAGAGCTTTTCTTAGAAAAATACTTTCCTCGTGACCATCGAGCAGATATGGAAAGGCAATTTCTGAGTCTGAGGCAGAAGGAGGATGAGAATGTCGCAAAGTATGAGGCTAACTTTACAAGGTTAGCGAGGCATGCTGCCGATTATATACGTAACCCAAGGAGTAAGATTGATCGTTTCTTTGATGGGTTAATACCATTTCTCCGTCGAGCTTTAGTATCACAATCCTTCTCATCATACGAAGATATAGTCTCATGTGCTATCAAGACAGAAAAGGAATTCTCTAAGTCTTATGACAACAAAGTAAAGCAAGAGAAGAAGAGAACGGTGGAACAAGAGACAGATAAAGGGAAAAAGGGAAAGAAGGATTTTCCATTATGTGATAATTGTGGGAAGAATCACCCTGGTACTTGCCTAAAAGGAATGGGAGTCTGTTATAAATGTGGAGAAAAAGGTCACCAGGCTCGTGATTGCAAGGGAATGAAAGAGGCTGTCAAAGTTGAATGCTACAATTGTAGAGAAATGGGTCATTATGTAAATGAATGTCCTAAGCGTCAGGGAAACTTACCTCAGAAAAGGCCAAGGGATCAAGGACAATCTTATGCTGTTACTACAGTTGAAGCGGAATAACTAATGTATTGATGCTTTCGGACTCATGGATTATATTCTGGTTATTAGAATAATGTGATCTATATAAGGATTGTACTGCAGTACTTGTTGGTTTCAGTAAGGTTTTAATATGATTAAGGTAATCATATTTTTAGTATGTGACAATAAGAGAAACTTTTCTTTGTTTGGGGAATCTGATGTTACAATTGATTTTGGAATTAAGAGACCTTTTAGAGAAAGTTTGGACAGAGGTATTTTGGATAACTATAAATGTTGGGATGGATTAAGTTGAACTTTGAATAGTATTGTTTAAGGTTAAAACTTTTCTGAAGATTATTTCTGGAATACTATAATACTATATTTTTAGAAAAAGGACAACCTGCAGGGTGGGGAATAACCCGTCGCGTCGGACACAGCTGCAGGAATCGAACCCACAACCATAGTGCGACAAGCCTTTATTTCCTACCACTAGCCTACAGGAAGTCCCTGGTTATTACAAAATAGTTTTACTAATCTAAATGGTATGTGTTAACATTTGGAACCTTATACAATTAGGATAAATAGAATATTTTTGAGTTCCGTTACCATTTGGAGTAAAAGTTGGGTTTGTGGTAAAAATTTATTAACGAATGAAAGTATACATAACAAGTATGTATATTCCCCTACGTTCTTAGTAAATCTCATAAATAAATTCCTCAACATTATAAAAGGTAACTTAAAACAAAAATGTTGTCGGTTAACTTTTCCAACTGGGGATTCAATGACCGTTTAACCAATCACAAGTTTGTGATTTTCTTGTGGTTAAACATTCTCCTAATCCTGTTTTCTATAACTCTCCATCAGACCTTGATGGTTTGTTTCTCCTCCATATCCATATTTTCATAGAATCCTAGAATGGGCTATATCGGGTGACCTTTGTACTTATCCTGCTTTCTTTTAATGTTATATATTTATTAACCTTATTTCCGATGTGGGTTTTCCACAAAGGTATTTTCTATTTTCAGCCTTTTATTATCAAAGAAAAATTTCAAATTGCGAGGACGCAATTTATTGAAGGAGGGGAGAATGTAACACCCCGAGCTTCCACGATACGCTTCTCATTCAATAATGCAATAGCTTGCATTGTACGCAAGTTCGAGTTCTAACACACTGCAACTAATCAAAATAGCCGTTATGAATAGTAATAACCACTTTTTAAAATTATAGAAATTTTATATTTCAAAATGGACTTCATTTTTCTATTCGTAATATCGAAATTAGCCTATGTTGAATTTTTGGTATTTTTCTGAGAACTTCTAATTTTTTATGAATAGTGAAAAATACATAAAAACAACTTTTTTAATCAAAATAATTTATACAGATAAATTATACTATTTAGTGGTTTTAAGGTATAATTAGAAAATATTTTTACCATTTTATCCAATGGTGGTCATTAGAATTAATTTAACATTGAAATTGGACATAAACAATTGCCAAACTTTTGATATAAATTGTTTCTTAAAAACACGCTATTTGTTGTAACAGCGGGAATTAATTATGAAATTAATTAATACAACTTATATGTTTGGAATTTTGTAAAATAGACATCATTTTTGAATTCGGAATATCAATTATAGCTTAGGGTGAAATTTTGGCCTTATTCTGAAAAACTTCAATTTTTGATGAATAGTGAAACCACTAAGTGGTAGTTAAATAACTGATTTTTCGTTTAAATGAAATATTACAACTTCTGTGATTTGATTTTCAAAAATCCGACATACATGGTTGTCATTAAGAAGTAAAATGTGGTTCAATGAGATCAAAATAATTTTTTGGTGAATAGTAACTTTTAAGTTCTTAATCGCGATTAGTGGTAATTAGTGTAGTTTAAGGTATAAATAATACATTAATAATATGAAATGACCTAGACACATGTCCCAACCTCATTGGTTGAGTCATGGCCGACCAAGACAAGCCATGGCCTAACTTGGGGACCCCATGGATCCACTTTTGTTGGGAAATAACATAAATTACTTTTTATTTAATGTTAAAGTGAAAATGACACTAACATAAAGTGTTTTACTAAAACAATTTTTAAGTAGGGTTACACAAGTCCAAATTTTGATTATAAATAGTCATTGGAAAGATAAAAAGATTTCCTATATCATAGTATTTTTTGTATAATTTTTAGACATTAAATAAAGTTAATTATTTATGACATAATAATGATGCAGCGATGACATCATTATTTGACGATTTAAATAAAATGAGAAGATAATGCAAAATCCGAGGCTTACACTTGTCCAAAGCCTATTGGATGAAGATATTTCGAAACCTTATCACCTTAGCCTCGAATTATATAGATGTGGGACCTTTAGAATCCGAAAAGCATTTTGAAATAATGTAACATTTCATTACTTTCCAAAAGTGCCCCTCCTCTCCACTTATAAAAGGCCCCCACCTCTCCCACCTTATTCACACCATCAAGCCATTTGGATCGGCCAACCCCTGCCCATTTGCTCTCTCCACATCCCTCTCCTCATCCTAGAGGATTCCCTTTGGGCAGAATCCTTTCAAAGGAAGCCTTTAGGCTCAACTCAAAAGGAGTTACACTTTTTAAGGTAATTCATTCTCTCATGTTCTTTTGTTTTATTTTTCTTCTCCAACCCCCTAAACTCTTTTTATTTACTTCTTTTGTAACAACACCAGTATCTTAAATATACTAGGATGTTGTTATAAGAAGGATTCGAGCTACACTTACACACACCTACATCTAATGGTTAAAGAACATACGGTTTCTGTGGATGGCGAATTTCTGCCTCACGAAACGATGATTGTTCAACACTCATATAACACCTCCAAAGGTGGCCATTAAGATGTCACTATTTTTATATATGATATATAATATGTTTTTGTTTTACTTATGCTTCTGTATTTCTCATTTATGGCATACTTTATGATTTCCATTATGGGTAAAACGCGATAATTTCATTTTAGGAAGTGCGGACTACCGCCCCCTCAAAGTGATTTGAATCGTTAATGCCATGTGTGGGATGTATAAAGGATGGAGTAAATGGTATTATACACTATATTATACTGGAATTATATTATACATTTATATCATTATGATTTCATTCCATTAAATATGAAATTGAAATGAAAGTAGCGTTCATGCGTACGTACGGCTTACCGTCTCCATGAACGGTGCATTTCATTTCTTACCTCTAAATGTTACGTAATATTATAAATGAATGTATATACTGTATATATATGATATATATGATATCTACATCATTAATATAATTCTGGATATAATGGATATTTCACCACATGAACAACTTATAATTATAAGAAGTTTATTGTTGACTCATGTACCAAAGATCGACAAAACGACCGTTATTAACTTAAATAATTACATAATGTTCATAACATTGTAATAAGTGATATAAAAAGGATAATGAAATTGAAAATGGTTCTTAATAAGGTAGATATTAACTCTAGTTTATTATTCAGGAGGTTAAAGAACGGTTGAGTCAAGTCGGACACAAGGTAAGGGAACTTCTTAACCCAACTTCCATTCTTTGGGTTAATCTCCTACTTTCAAATTATGTCATGATATTATTATGTCTTATTTTGTATTTTTACTTTCTTTATGTGTACCTATAGTGAATACACATAATATATCTATTTTATTTTAAAAATGATCTTTTTAAGGACTTCGTCTCAATCTCCTTTCATTGAGGCATATTTGGTTTTATACATAACTTTCTTTTATACGGTGTATAAACCCCTTTGACTTTTAAGTTTATTCAAAAGGAATCTTTTTATACGAAGCATTTTACTAAACGACAAAAAGGGAATGTTTTTCATTCCGTACTTATGCGGCGACAACGACTTCTCCGCCGCCGTGAACATTATTTGAGTTTCGGCTTCCTTTACAAGCCATACCTTTTTTTAAAAAGAAAAATAAATACAATGTTTTAACATTCTTTTATTTTGGTATTGAAAATGGTTTTGAAAGCGTTTTTATTATATCAATGTTTTGTATTGATATCTTGTGATTGAAATGTGGAAATGTTATGTTTCCTTTATGCATTGTTTATGTGATATGATTATGTTATGGTTTATGATATGTTTAAACCTATTCATATGAGGAATGCATTGGACTTAATAAGTGACGGGTGGAGCCCGCTATAGCTCCTCGATGCATCGGCAGGTCTCATGAGACAAACTAGTGTCTTGGCACAAGGCCTTGACAAAATCTTATTTGTGGTCTTGGCACGAGGCCTTGACCACGTGGTTATGATAGTCTGGCATTATGCATTCCATCATTATGAAAGTGGTTATTGATATTGCATGTGATTATTCGACCAGTAGAATATCCATGTGAAGAAGTAAATGGCATTATCTCATTTTACTTTTGCCATATTATGTTGAAGTTCATGTTTAAAAGGCTTTTGTTTTAGTTATACATTGCCTTAAATGTTAATGTTTATTTATAAAAGCTTCCGCATTATTGTTATCCTTACTGAGCATCTGAGCTCACCCCTTTCAATGTTTTAATATTTTCCAGGATGTGAAGAAGTATTTTATGAATGACCTGCAGGGATAGTCAGAAGAGGATATGAGTGTGGACTATGGAGACTTTGTTATTGTAGTTTTTCACTTTTTGATGTAATGAAAGACTTATGAATGTATCTAGTGTTTCCAAGGCTACTAAACTAATCGGTCTTTCGAGACGTGATCCTTTGTGATCATGCCAATGTTACGAAGTAATGCACCGGCTCTGGGTAGCTGGGGTCGGGGCGTTACAATAACCATTTATATGCACCTCCTGTGAGGCGAAAAACTACCATGACAACATATTCCCTTTTGTTAATCTCCAAAGCGTGAAATATTTTCTCTAAGAAATTTATCCATTGATCAAATACTAATTGATTTTTACTCCCATTAAATTTTTGTTCTTGTTGCCTCATAAAGCGGTATAACATTGGTCCTCCATGTTGTGGATCTGGGTGCTCAATATGGGTAAGGTTATTATTCCTAACTTGAATGAGCTATCCCAGTATGGTGATAAGATGATCAGCACTAGTTTCTTCACTCGCTCTACTATAATTATCTCGAGTAGGAGGGAAATACCTACATGGATTACCCGCATTGATATGGTTTCCATTCCCTCCACTAGGTGCCATTTCTAAATAATGGAATGCACTAGATTATTTTATTAATCACAATACATAATTCCAAACATGTAAAATAGTTAACAAAAATTGTTAAGTTTATGGGTATAATCCATAATAATAAAATTGTTTTCTTTAAGGAATTATATAATCATAAACCCTTAATAATGATTTTTAATGAAAATGAGAATTATCATAAGAATATCCCCCAATATTTTCGTAACCAAGAGTACATCAAGGCCCGTTGTCGTGCACCAATTCCCGTTTCAGTCAAGATCAATGTGGTGTTTTTGGGTATTAACCCTAGGTACATTTGTTCTAGAGGTGCCTATACATTCTCGTATATTGATAGGGATGTATTGCATGGAAAACTGAAAAAATATCTACAATACCAAATTTATAGGACGTTCTTATATACTAATCCTTAAAGTGTATCGTAGGATAATGTACTCTAATCAGTGTTTTTATAAATCTAGCTTTATATGTGTGTACTAAACTTCCTCTAATACCATCTGTAATGCCCCGACCCCAGTTACACAGAGTTGGAGAATTAGTACATAACATTTTCATGATTACAAAAGATCTAGTATCGAAAGACTAATTATTTTAGTAGCCTTGGAAATACTAGATACATTAATATGTTTTTCATTACATTATAAAATGAAAAACTATAGCAACAAAGTTTCCATAGGCCACACTAATATCTCATATAATATCCCTATAGGTCATTCATAATATACTTCTACTTATCCTGGGAAAAATAAAACATACATAGGGGAGATCTCAAATGCTCAGTAAGGATAACCATATAGCAGAAACATTCATAAATAAGCATAAATATTTAAGGCAGTTTAAGACTAGAACAAAAGCCATTTAAACATGAACATCAGAATAATATAGAAAAGATAAAATCAAATAACTCCATTTACTTCTTCACATGGATATTCTACTAGTCTAATAATCACATGAAATATCAATAGACACTTTAATAATGATGGAATGCATAATGACAGACTTCTTAACCACGTTGTCAAGGTCTTTTGCCAAGACTACAAATAATATTTTTTCATATCCTTCTTCCAAGTCACTAGTTTTTTTCATGAGTCCTACCAATTCATCTTGAAAAAATAACTGTCTCAACCCATCACTTACTAATTCCAATGCATTCCCCATATAAAAAGATTCAAACATAATATAAACATTCGTATTAAAACTGGCTTATGAAATGTCAAAACATTCTCCATAAACCATGAATGGTTTAAAAATAACACATCCACAATAAAACATAACACTAAACCCTCAATACAATATAGGAATTTTGTAACATAATAAATCAACTTTAGTTAAGCTTAAAATCTATCAAAGGATTTTGACATAGATGAAATCAAAACATTTTTTAGAGAAATATGTCTTTATATTTTGATATCATTCAAAAAACATATAATTATAAAAGATAAAATTTATTTTGAAAATATTCTTATTATATTTTAATGGAAGCTTCAACAATTTCATAAGTGCAGAAAATAGCCGCACCCGCCGTATAATTTAAAAAAACATTCTTACCTCAATTTTATTTGAAAAGGTTATGAAGTACCTTATTTGGAAAATGACAGAATGATTCCTTTCAAACCATTTTATAAAAATTAAAACAATGGTATAAATGACCTTAACCTATAGTCTAGTAAATATTAAATTATTTTTTAATACATTTTTAATAAACCTGGATGTTGATGATAAAGAGGTCCCATTGGATAATTACGTAAAAACAACCTCGGATAATAAAGAGATTGTGAAATTTACCCTTAGCTTGTAAATTTCCTTGGACGAGGCTAAGTTAACCTACCATATAATAGTTAAATAATTGTTATTAAATTATACAACTACAATATACATTAATATGATATCATATATGATCTTCTAATATTGTTTTGGTCATGATATTTCAGAAGTAACATCGTTTAGGGTGTTAAATGATTCGTTTTCCTTTACAAGATCTGTTACATATGTAACGTTTGTAATGGATAGGATGTATATTATTCATATTCAGAATGATATTATGTATTTAAACATTATTTATAATCATATAATGAATGTTAGTCTTGAATGGATATAATGGATAATGAATCTCATCAAGTTTCTGGAGACGGTAATCCATATGTACACATGAGTGGCAATATCATTCGTTAGATGTTAAAATATTATATAATTGTATGTTATATCATATATACAGAATCAATGAAATATTATATTTATTATTTACATCATTTATACTCATTATTATACCCATACAAATGATGATGTTTTTTGATAACAAACTACACCACGACGTGGTGACAGAAATCTGTACGTACGCACATATGGTGACTTTTTCTTTTATATGATCGATAGAATAATCAATATCGTTGTACCATATTTATAAAAAAAATAACATTATATTGAATATATTTGAGTTATTATTTTATAATGGAAACAAAAAATAAATAAGAAGTGTAATAAGAAAAGAACTTGAAAGAGGTAATGAAATATTTACCTCTTCTTCGGGTGCTTCCTTTTGATTTGATCAAAAGGCCTCATTATGATGGCATTGTGACTAAAGGAAGGACACTAAGAAGAATGGAGGACAGTTGGAAGGATATGTGTGCATGGGTTGGCTGATCCCAATGGTTTTGAAGGAGTCAATTTTAGATAATGGGTTGTGCCCTTCTATAAGAGGGGTGAGGGGAACCTTAAGAAAATATTGAAATATTATTTTTTTATAATTTTTTATTCAGTTTATAATGGATAAAAAATTAATTAATTAATTCATAATATGGGGATGGGTCGAAAAACTCTCATCCAATAGGTTTTAGATTGGTTTTGGTCACTATATTAACCTTATCTTTTAGATTTAACTCTTTGTTAAATAGTTTGACATTTACCATGTCTATTTGTATTTTTATGTTATATGGTTAATACGATTTCTAGAAATTTCCAAGAAAACCCCAAGTGGTTCATTAGTGATACACATATCATTATATAAGTCTTTTGGATGAAACATAGATTTTTAGGATTATTATATCAACAAATAATATTTTATTTTTTTATACTCATTTATGTCAATTTGGACATTCTTTAATAATTGATTTCTGTTATAGTCCTGACTACTTTATTACTTATAAATAAATACATTTAATCAACCTTAACATGTCATTTTAATCTTTAAAAATATCTCAATTCATTAAATGTCTCAAATTAGATTTATTTCAATATTTATAATATCAATTATTTTAATCTTTCATTAATATGGTAATTACTACATCATCATTGAGTCATTAATTAATTTAATTATTCAATTTGTAAAAATATATATTCAAAATAGTATTATGTTGGAAATCATATTTCTTTCTAATGAATATTTATAGCCAAATTTATATTATGTTTAACCCTATATTAAAAAAGTTTTAGTTATTAAACTATGAATTTGACTCTTTTAACACTTCATTAAATAAAATAATAATAAATGTACTAATCTAATATAAGTGGAAAAAAGTGATTTATATTTTATTCCTATGTTTTTTTGGTCGAATTTTACTTATCCAATATAATTAGGACATGAGTTAGGGTAATAATAATATCATTTTTACCCTTAATTACTCTATTTACTTTTAACCATGGTAAATAAAAGTAATAAAGTTATTATTCACCAAAAATTATTTTTCATCGTATTGAACCACATTTTGCATACTTATATGGAACGTTTTTCTCAGATTCTTGAAATTAAACTCATAGAAGTGGTATATTTATGTTTTATACTAATTTGGAAATTCTCCTTGGATTTTGGTAATAGACGGTAGAAAGTATGATAAAATTTTATATTTCTAAACTCATTATAAAATGATTCCAATGAATTACATTGAACATATATAGGTATTATGTATCTATTTGGACCTAAAATATATTTAAATAAAATAATAAAATATTTAAATAAAAAGTCGGTTTTAATCAACTCAGTGTTTTTCACTATTCATCAAAAATTGAATGTTTTCATAAAAATACAAAAAATTTACCCAAAGCTAATTTAGATATTCCAAATCCGAAAATGAAGCCCATTTGAAAAGATAAAATGTATAAAATTTCAAAAAGTGTGGATTACTATTCATAACGGCTAGTTTGATTGCTCGCGGTGTGTTAAAATCTCGAAGTTGTGTAAATTGCAAGAAATTTCATTTTTTAAAGGGAAACGTACCGTGGAAGCTTGGGGTGTTACATCCTATCCTATATTTCCCTATATGAAGTGATATTTAGCATTAAATTTTGATATTCGATATCAATATGAATGAACCATCTCAAACCTTATATCCTTTAGATTCTAATTTATTACATATATAGGGGAAATATTGAAATGTTTATCATAAAATATCACATAGTATGTTATGCTTATATATCTAATTCAGAGGCATTGAAACATTAGAGAATTTTTTAAAACCATTGATTCTGGATAAAAATTACTATATTAAAATAACTATAATTTCGGTCTACCCCAAACCCTAATGTTTCTTTTTCATTACTATCAAATCCCACCACCTTCAATTATTCCCATTAACCATGAATGTGTCACACTTTACCATTGTTATGTTACGTGATTTGAAGAATTGAAAAAGATATCATACACTTTTACGAACTAAATTTTATCTTGAGCATCATTCAATCCTTGAAAGGATGGTAGTTTTTGAGGATGAAATTCCAAAAAGTTATATCGAGATTCATCTCATCATGTTTTCACAAGTGGAATTTGAACATGAAACTGGGAAGGATCCTGTCTCAGATCCTTGATGGAACACACCACTATCTCAGTGAGTTTATAATCAACTATATGTTTATCAAGTCATTGTTCATTGGTTGATCCCTCCCAAGGTCTGTTAAATCTTCTCCATGGGGAATTGTACTACACCACATTAATACTATATATAAAAGCATAAAAAGGTCTAATTAAATATTCAACTGTGTTGAGAGATACATTAATATATATTCCATCAATATGAATAAATTTTATATGATTTTAAAAAACCCAGATCAATTTATGGAAGAATACATGAATCATAAAAAGTTTATTTTTCAAGGACTCTTTTCCCAAACAACTATGGTGACTTACGACTCACTACGATGATTGTTGGAAAGGAACCCACATTCAACTATATCTTTTGTCCGAAAATTTATACCCCTTGTCTACTAAGACAACCCAAACTCCATACTAACATCTTTTTATGATTCAAAACCTATTCTGATAAAAAAAATTCATGTACCCTCCCAAATATCCTACTATGAAGATAAACGAGATGGTCCTAACACGACCAGAGTAGTGCTCATTATCCCCACAGGTTGGAGAATAGAACATCGTATCAAAAAGAAGTCAAAGGGAATGATAATTCCATATGTTAAATAATAAATATAGTATAGTGAAATGTATATAAATTCATATTCAATATACAAATCAAACCTCATGGGAAAAAATTCCCTAAGAAATAATAATTAAATTCCAAAGTGATCCATCAACGAAATGATGACGTAATATCTATGAAGACAATGTTTCACAATCCATGTGTAAAAATTTGACCATTTCTGAAATAGTAAATATATGGCCCACTTATTACTCGTGGATTGTGAGACAATGTTTAGATGGAAATTATGTCAGCTTTTTAATGACGTTTCTTTTTGGCAGTTGTGTATTCATTCTTATAGTGCATTTCCCATTGAGGATTTCTCGCATACCAGCTATGTTTTTATATATTTTACCTTGTTATATTTTAATTATTTATAATTATTAAAAAATACATTCCATTAAATAATTTTTTATTCTAGGAGCTACTCACCACCCTGTTGAGATCAGGAATGACCTATGGGTCGTATCCAGATGACCTCAAGTATTAGTGTACTACGATATTTGTGAAAGTTCAAGACACATTTCATTTTGTATTTTTTCCTAGGTATCAAATTATGTTTTATATGATTTTTTTGAATAAGGACTAAAAAGTTGTTTCTTAAATTAATTTTAATTTTTCATTTTAGATGATGAATTCATATTTCTAATTCTTTATAGGAACTAGACCTCTAGATTATTGATTTATATTTTTTGGGAAATCGATTTGTATAATTATGAAATAAATCTGTTTTAAGCCTTTTATCAATATACATTAATTGGGTAAAATTATGTATAAATTATGAATATGAGACTAAAAAATATATTAAAAACATTCCTAAAAATATTTGATTATTATATCATTAATAAAATATTAATAATAATAAGTCAATGGGAAAGATAACCAACAATAAAAAAATAGTGTAATCATCAATTTTTTCAATTATCATAAAATAATCCAGAAGAATTGAAATCTGGTATATTTGTTTAATGATACCAAAAACCCTATAAATATTTATTCAGTTTTATAAATTAGTATGTGGGGAGTTAATAAGAGGGAGTGGATTTTGAGGGAATATTATATATCCTTAGATGTTGTAAATTATGTCCACATATATTAGAGATTCACTTTTCTAACCAATTATTCTAAAATAATTATACTTTGGTAGATTTCACATGATTATTAGGATAATTTATTTTATTTTGGATAATGATCACTTATAATGGAGGGTGATTGGTGAAATTTATCCCTTTTGGTATTTAATGTTTTATCAAATTTATTTGATGATTATTTATTGATATAATATTAGATATAATTTTTATTATAATTTAACAATATTGGATTAAATGATTTTGTTTAATGAAAATGTTTAAATATATTATCATCCAGATTTACATTCCATTAATGGTGAGTTCATCCACTTAAAAAAATAAAATAGATGGAATCAAATCATAAATACTCTATTTGGAATATTTTTTCACAATATTTTTTAACCAATATATTGAAAGAGATATTAATTCTAGGAGTATATATGTATATTTTATAATTATTTTTAAATAAAAATAAAGAAATTGGGAATTTTTTATAATTTTATAATCAAATTGTGTAATGGATTATATTTCACATATTATCATTAATTAAAAAGTATCAGGACACTATTTAACAATTGTATCAAAGAAAATATTAAATTGATGGTATTTCTAAGAAGACAGTAATGGATAAATTAGTATATGTTTTTTAATGAATTCTTTTTGTGATTGACCTATAGTTTCCAGATATTGTTAAAATTCATAAATAGAAAGGTATCATCAATAAAGTTGGGATATTTGATTGTATTTATATGTTTCGATAACATAACTAATAAAATTTTCACAAATATATAGAGAATAAAATAAAAACTATCATGGTGGAATATAAAAAATGTATAAATTACAAGAATAGGACTCTAAATAAATTGATCTCAACAATTAAGGAAACTTATTGATTCATTCCTCATAAATATACTGCTACTAATTCATAAAAAAAATATCTAAAATTTTAAACTCACTTTCATCTATAAATTTATTGATAATGAAATTTCAGAGGATCTATAAATCACTTATTCTCAATCTATGAGATAATTTTGCAGTGAATTAAATATAAAAAAAATATTAAATAGAGAATAAAATGATTCAAAATTCTCATTGGTAGAGATAATGGTAAAAATAAGACATAATGTTCCGCTGATGAATGATGTTAAATGAAAATGAAATGAAATTCATTTAGATAATATAATCATAATCCAATTTTATGTCTCAAATGTGATTTTTAAAGGATTCACACTTTCTAATCCAAAAATGAATTAATATATTGATAACATGATATACCCACTAAATAAAAAGGAACTTAATAATATTAAATCATAAAAAAGATTTGAATGCATTATAACAAAATTGTTCATGTAAGGGTAAATATGATTTGAAAAAATAAGTGTATATTTTATTTCATAAAGTTGAAATAAATATGGCTTAATGACTGAGTGGATGACAAAAAAATGCTCAAGGGATGAAGTAGTATTTGGTGTGACATAGAGAAGAAATATATTGAACTAGTGATCCATTTCTGGGGTCTTGGGGGGGAGCATGAATAAATATCAGATGTACATGAATAAATCTCTTTCACTTGAAAAACCATGGGATCCGAGGAAATTTTCCGGGCATGCACGGAAACTTCCGTGCCATCAACCGTGGAGGATGAAATTTACACGCAGTCTCCCCACATGGTTAAAATTCTACTCTATCGACATTGGCACACAATATTTTGCAAAAAATAGTTTCCGTACAGATCTGACGACCCCAGGCGCCTATAAATAGAAGGTCGCCCCTTCATCTTCCTAACATCTAAAGAATCTGAACTGTCTCCCCTGCTTGAAATACAACGCTCCTGCATGAAAAATATGGACATGAGGTACATGATTTTTCACAAAAGTCTGCCTAGAGGTCCCCCATCGAGCGAGACCCCTCGGGCATACCCCTCACCCAAATCCTTTAAGTCTCGTCCCCCTGTGTGCAATCCCTTCCAATTATGTGAAAGCCATTCCAATTGTGTATAATCCCTTCTAATAGTGCACTACCCCTTCCAATTGTGTGAAAAACCATCCAATTGCATGCAATACCTTATTCCCTGGGTAAAATCCCATCCAATTGTGTGAATAACCACGCCACCCTTTGCACGCAAATCTTCTCCAAATGCGTGCCGACCCGGACATTTCCGTGAATGTGTCTCAATTATGCACTGGCCCGGCATTTTCTTTGCAACTGTTCCAATTTGCACACAATTATACCTCCTTGCACGCATGTGTTCGATGTCTCTCATCTGAACATCATTTTTGGGCGCCTCCCATGCCCAAAACATCTATGATGCTTGCTGTTATTCCGTATGACCTTATATTCTCGTACGAAGTAAATTTAATGTCCCTTGGATGATACGACCCGTTGCGTAGCTTCGCCACCTTCTTCTTTGCATAAGAACGCTAATAACTATTTCTTATTCACATATCCATTCTAACGTGGACCCCCAACTTGTCGCCTCACAACACCCTCTCACCACAGCATTGCCTATGCCTTCCTTCCCTCAATGGCAGGCATGTATCAGTTATGACGTTAAACTGTGACATTTCCCCATTCCTGGTGCATGGGGTGCCCCGTCTCGTAATTTATCAACACCCATTTATCTCCATTGGAGTGAGATTAATATTCAAATTGAATGAAATCCTATTTATGGGAGCGGCTATTGTCTGCAGGGAAAGGGAAACCATCCATGTTAAATCCCCTAGCCTTTTTGTTAGGAGGTAACATCCCTGCCCCTCCGTTCTTTGGTGCCAAATCCCTCTCCAGATGGGCTTTTTCGTCACTAGGATCCATTATAGAGTAAATCCCAATCTACATCATCTTGGGCCATTAACTACGCATATGCCCCTATTTCATCATTGGGATGATAACCATGTGTAATCCGCAGTCAACATCCCAAAGACGCATCTTTCGGGATGTGATCAATAGGTCCTTGATGTGTCTTATTTCTCAAACCGAGCATGACTCACATGGGCATAGAGTAAGCATCAGCCATGGAAACCTCCCTAGGCATCCTAGAGTGTAAGCCCCACACCCTCCTCAATTACGAGGTCTTTTATCATTTTCAAGGATAGGTACGTAGGAAGCCTCAAAGAACTTCAATCCTAACACCAGGTCGCTCCGACCCCCTTCACTTTGGTTCTCCCCCATCCCTCTTGATGTTAAACTGTGGACCTCAATCAGCAGTAAGTCTTTGTTTCCCCATTCAGCTGTAAGGAATTTCTCTATCACTAACAATGTGTAATTTTATCCTTTCAAAGATAAGGTACGTAGGAGTCCTCCCTGAGGTTCAAGCCCACCATCCATTCGTCTTGATCATCTTGACTTTGGCACCCACTAATCCCGAACTACGTGGACTTTGATCCTTGCCATGACGACATACATAAGAAGCCTCCCTGAGGTTCAAGACCAACAAACATTGGTCTCGGCCATCTTCACATCGTTCCACCAAACATTTCTCTTGAACTATGTTTACATTGATCATTGTTATGACTATGTACGTAGGAATAATCCTTGAGGTTTTAGTCCAACACCCATTATTCCTATCTACTTTACATCGGTCCACAACCATCATGGATGATGATAAACGTATGCCCCATTTTCGTCCTGCAAGATGATAAAATGTACCCACTGAACTACGCGGGTTTTGATCCTTGCCTCCTAGTCAGGGTACGTAGGAAGCCACTATGAGGTTCAACCGCATCCTTCTATAAGTCATTGTGACCCCATCCAGTAGTAATCCATTGTCATCCCCAACCATCAGTAAGTCATTGTGACCCCTTCTAGCGGAAATCCATTGTGACACCATCCAGCGTTAAGTTGATGTGACCCTATCTAGTGGTAAGCCGTTGTGGAATCATCATGCGGAAAGTCGTTGAAGTACCCCAATCGACAGTAATCCATCTTTGGAAAAACTATGTGGAATTTGTTTCCCTGCCATGGGGATATGCAAGAGGTCTCTTTGAGACTCAATCCCATCATCACCGTCGTCCTCGAGGCCACTCCATCTCATTTTCAATTCACTTCATTAAACCCTCTGTCATCCATCATGATTCTTCCCTAGGGCACCACATCCTGGTGGGATCATGAAACATCATTACCCATTTCCATTAACAGTAACTGGGAAGCTAACCACATGTTGGCCCCAACATTAGTGTTCCCTCTAGATGTTGCACCAATCTAATCCACTCTAATTAGTGTTCTAATCAGTCTGATATTTCTCCGCCAGATGTAAAACTCACTGCATACCCCGTGTTAAACATGGGAAGCTGAGTAAAACCACAGATGCATGCCTACAACATATAATTCTCTTCATTTTATGTGGGAGGCCTTGGGCTTCCGCACCCTCAAGAATCCATATATTAAGAGCAAGAAACCCAAAAACGCTACTATCCCAGCATCCAGACACAACAGTGATGTCCAACATGACTACTCCTCTGAATGAAGGTTGCAGCCCTAATCGAACCCTTCGGAATTTCCCCACAGAAGCAGCGTAATTAACTGGTGTCCATTAAGATATGGCACATGGAATAGTTTTATGAACAACGTCTTGAATCTATAATGGATACCGCGACTAGATGACGAGTTTTGAAGGGGGAATCCATGGAAGGAATAAATGACATCCCATCATCCAATTTTGATCATAGAGCATACGTCCCTAAACAAGGAACTAATTCCTCCCTCCATTGGAAAACGGGAATGTGGGGTATCAATCAGCACAACTGTCCCCCAACAAGACGAACATGTGCGCGCCCCGACAAGTGTGTCAGAAACGAAAATTTTGAACCCTGAAGTTAGGATATTCTCTTCAATATGGATATTATTAGTGTCCGAGACATCAGTGGACTATCATTTCACCAGATCTACCAATCTGGCCGCGGGTCCCGCCAATCAAATAGTGGGCCTGGTGTGAAACTCACAAAAAGATTGGGTAGTCGAAACGTTGGGAATCTCGGTCTGTGACATTGTCTGGATGGATCCCTCTTACCTGCCATGGATGAAGGAATGGAATTGGGGCACTAGACTTTTATTCCGTTCCTTTTTGCACTAATGGTACAATCTCCATACTTTCAGGAACCAAGCTACTGCACCCAGAACTCGATCAATGCCTGCCCACCGATGTAGGGGCAGGGGCAGTACCAGCGCGACAGTCCCTCACAGTTCAGCCTCTTCTAAGATAGTCACAACGACCACGATCGCAAGGATACTCCTCCCCATATCTCTCTTAGAGTTCATTCAACGAAGGGTGATCAATGACCTCATACGCCAGTACGAGTAGGAGGGTATTATCCCGACTCAAGATATGGCCCACCTAGATTTAGAGGCATATGTGCCTCATCATCAATGCTTCCTCGAAGGGCTTCATAGGGAGACGTTGCTCCCAACATCTACATATAACTATTTCAGGAGCCTCTCCCCGAAACGTCTCAATGACTCCATACCATAGACCGAGGATGTAGGTGTCATGCAGGTTAGCCCAACAAGGGTCCCATTCCAGGGTCTCCCGGCAAGGGCACCCATCGGGCCGCTTCAGCACCGCCATTCAGTATTATTGGCCAATGAGTAGGTAAGCCGTGTACCTACACCACCGGCTCTGATCCGTCTAACCCAATGCTAGTGTCGGGCACTATCTTGAGAGGATGCCCCCCAAGGGATGTCAATGTCAGTGGATACTATGGCTCGAGCGACTGTCGACGCATATCACTAACTCCATGTATATGCTGAGCAGGGGCATTTATACACCCACCTAGATCGAGGCCCCAACCACTCCATGGGCATGCTAGGTCGACACTATTTGTCACCGGCACAGGAAGTGGCCACCGTGGACTAACCCGTGGAAACGACACCCAGTATAGAGGTACTCCCCATATAACTACCATGGAGAATGCAGATATTCCCCAATTCCAAAATCTGCATGGATTCCCACCGCATTCCACCTTTAATCCAAGTGAGGGTCCACCCCACAGTGGTGACACTCAGTACAGAAGTCTCTCCCATTCCCACTACACCGGATATGGATTCATTCATCCCAACATAGACCATTGGTATGGGGACGTTCCACATATGGTTGCTCCCTAACATGGGACCCCCCCCCCCCCGTGTCCATAAAGCACCTTGGGAATGTCATCCTCGCCCAATAAATTAGAGGAGTGAGGGTTGGATTCACTTCACATGTACCCAACATGGAGGTCCTACCCATTTTCAGCTCCTCCAGTACGAGGAACCTCCTCATACAGATGAGACTAGGGGAAACAAGCATGGAATTCCTCCCCATCCTCCTACTGGTTCCAACGGAGGTCTTACCCACTCTAGTGCTACCTGTGTAGGTCCTCCCCGTGTCCCCTTTGATTTATTTCCTAATGCTACTCGCACCACGACATACTCTGTTGGAAACCATCTCCACTCCAGCACTAGTATGACCGATGTACCTCCTCGTGTCAAGAATCTACCTTTCCCGAAGAGCCACCCAGAGGGAAGGAAGGCGGGTCATTGCCCCCATTAGAAGAATTTTGTGAAGGTCCGGACAGAGATTAAACCAGTCCAGTTCTCAAAATCCGAAGCAGAGTATGTCTCAGTGCAAGAACCCTCTCCTCACTTATCCGAGTCATGGTTTGGGGAAGGAACAAGGCACATCATCCTAGTACTCACAGAAATTGAGTTCCATCAAACTCCTGCCTCTCTATGAATGTATATCCATGAGGAAATGTGTTTTGAAACCCCGATTGTCACGGTCATGAAATCACCACTTTCGTCACAAAAAACACTCTACCCCTCAACTAGAAATCACAATGTTTTATTCTAGGGACCAATGGCGGGTGAACAGTCACACGTCGAATCTCCAGTAGCCCTAACCCCTACCCTAGGATGTGCGGCCACCAGACCATCCTACAGCGATGTGGTGGATAATTCGCTACACTCTTCGATGGACATCCCAAGATGCTGAAACTTATCAGCTCGCTCGTCTTACTCTCCACCGAACAACCTAACGTCCCAGCAATATGCTTCAGTACTGCTATAGGTTCCTCAGCTGCCTCCAGTTGATGAGTGGGGAAATTAAAGGATAGACCCTGAATCTAGGAAAAGGATCTTACAGAATATCTTCGTAGTGAACCACTTCCCTGAGTTGTTTTGTGAAATGGATGCAATGATTTTCTGCATGCCAGAATCCCTCACCCTAGATGAATATGAGGGTTTCCATCAAACCCTTTGAGTGATTCACATTTTTATTCAACATTAGAAATTTTTTTATCCTAGGATCCAAGAAAAGTTTGAAGAAATTAGTGAGAAAAGTTGTCTAGTTTATTTTGCCGCACTCCCTATGGCCCAGCACCATGTGTCACCTGGTCTCCATAGGGCCCTTCAACAGTAATGTGTTCATATTTTCAAGGTACTCTACAAGAT
The DNA here is from genome assembly GCA_963277665.1 of Viscum album. Classification (NCBI taxonomy): domain Eukaryota; kingdom Viridiplantae; phylum Streptophyta; class Magnoliopsida; order Santalales; family Viscaceae; genus Viscum; species Viscum album. The sequence continues at coordinate 2,079,574,461 of OY728130.1, forward strand.
TAACAAGGAGGTTTCCACCCACATGCAGATCCATACCTGGGGACAATATGATTCCTTCCTCATCAGTCATATTTGATAGAAACGAAACTTGCTTGGTGACATTGAGGACATGCCCCGAGGAAGAGTCACGGTAAATATGGCCACCCTATTGGAAGATGAAAATGAGTTAGAGCACATGGATTGGAACCTCCCCCTTGAAGGAGTGCCACAACTTTTGGACCCTGCGGGATGGGTTAATCGTTAATAGAGGAGCCTGCTGGGTCTCCTTGTGCCCACTGAGGAATTAGTCATTAGAAAAAATCACGGTAAGGGTAAAGATAATCTCAAAGCTTCCATACCCTCTGAAACATCTAGGTCAATGTAGATGACGGAGGAAGTCTCCAAAAACCATTGTTACGTCAGAAACATTACGAAGAGAAGATGTTGGTCAATGGCCTCCTGGATGAACAGGATACAGAGCTACGACCAGACTACGGTGAATCTTTCCCAGGGCAGTAGGGGCATGAACAACTTCCTCTGGGCGAGCTGCCTCCAAGAGACCCAGACCATCCTTGAGGCATTTGGAACGCGATAGGTGGCACTCCCACCTGATGGAAGTCGATATCCGGTGTGGGTGGATTATATGTCAGCGCATCCGAGATTCAAGAATCACACATTATCCCCATTTAATGGGATGTGGGACCCGCCACAGCACCTAGACCACTTTTCTTCAAGGTGTGGCCCCATGTTGGGAAGTCGGTCGCAGTAGGAGGCCGCCAAAATCTGGTGTTTTGTGCAGAGATTGGAAGGCCCATCATTTGTATGGTACAACTAGCTACCAATCGGACCATTGAATAGCTTGGAGGACCTATGTAGGAAATTCCTCTACCAGTTGTGCTCTACCACACATAAAATTACTATTATGGACCTCTTCATGTGAAATAAGAGGCCTGATGAGGGCGTCGTCGACTTTTTCACGAGGTGGAAAGGAATCACATACTCCCTATACATGCCACTGACTCCAGATAAATTACTGATTATGTGTGTGGGAAATGTTAGGACGAATTTGGTTCCCTCTCTGATCACCCAGAAAAACCCTTGAGGATTCCAAGTCTTCTCTAATAAGGCCCAACACCTTGAGGAAGGCATGAAATAGGCTATGCAAGCCCGTCTGTTGCCTCTTGTGATCCCTGCGAGAAGGGTCACCCTGGACGAGCCCGTTGAAGTGGCCAAAATATAGGCCCCTAGATAGCTGAAGTTGTTACTAGTGGAGCTGCCTCAGCAACCACGTAGAGGCCTTCCACCATAGGCATATCCTCCAGACGAGTAGTGGTAGCCACATAATTGGCTGGTGCCCATGCGAAATGCACAGCCACTGCCCAGGAAAGATAACTGAGTTCCACCTCCTTGATAGGCTCCTCCAACCCCCCCCCCCCATCAGGGATCGGGTCCAAGTCCCCCTTTCCATACAGGAGAATCCGAACTTACTCATTCTATGAGAATCGAGTTCTTGGCTATTTCTAAATTTCCTTGGAATAGGTGAATGATTGTTTACCTGAGTAAAGATGGCCAGAAGAGGTGAAACTCTTTGATCACCCCAACAACTGCCCTTATCACTAGATCATGGGGCACTTCCTCAAGCAGTGCTATTTGATCAGATACTGGCTTCAAGACCTGGTCAATAATAACATAGTCAGGATGACCCCAGCCCTGGGGAAGGTAGCACACATCTTTGTGAGGCCAGACAGTATCAGTGATAGTGAGGGCCAATGGCATTAGGTTTCCAGTTGTGGATCCTAGAAGTATGATGAATAGACGGCTTGTAAAACAGTGTCCCTTGCCCATGGTATCATCCGGGAAAACCTGAATCGACCAGAGCTATCAGAACCTCTAGCCACCACTTCAACATCATTATCTCAGCTGACCACTTCACATAAGTGAAAACACTGGTGACACATGGGAATGAAAAGTCCCCCACTGATTCCATTGACATCCCTTAATCTCGTCAACTTCATGCCCATAGAGATGGAGATCCCTCCTAGAATCCATCCAGTAGTCGATAACTCATCCAGTGACTGTCAAGGGTACCCTTCAGTTAACAATTTGGAGTTGGTAAGCCCCTACATGACTCTTGACAATGGGTACCACAAGGGGGATCTACCGAACATCCTCAGCCGACGCCAACTTTAGTAGAGCTGCAACCATATGGGTCATCAAGGGATATCAATTGGCACTTCCAGCCAGGCCGTGCACACCACTGAGACCAGAAAGCCCACCCAACGCAGAGCTCAAAACACATATCATCCTCATATGATTTCAAAATTCCCACCTCCACCGCTATTTGTTCTACTAGATCAGTAAGAGCCACCTCGTCCATACTGCGACCATCCACACCCTACTATAGGCTGGTCTCAGTCATCTGGCTTGTAATGACCAAATGTTTTGCAGTGGAAATTCCCTTATCATATGTATGTCATAAAATTACATGTAAAAAAAACATAATGAACTATTAAGTGATAATTTCCCTTTTAACATAATTTTTTCACTTCTGTGTTTGGAATTTCAAAAATCTGGCATACACTGTTGTAGTCAGTAAGTTATTTGGGGTCCGATTAGTGAAATAGAATTTTTGGTGAATAGTAAACTACCCTAATGAGTAGTAGCACACCCTTATGAATATTGATATACCCTAATGAATATTAACCTCACCTATTGTGGTATAAAAATAATATTGAAGTTGGAAATACGATATACATATATTTTAGGATAAGTTATGGAATGTTTTAAAACTGGTTTTGATAATAAATTATTATTTTATTTAAATATTAAAATAAGCATATTTAGAAAAATAATTTTAAAAAAAGGACTTCATTTTTTGATTCTACATATCAAAAAATGGTTAGGGTAAATTTTTTGGATTTTTTCTTATATACATGAATTTTTTATGAATACTAGAATCCGATAATTCATAATAAATGCTAAATAATGGATTAATAGAGTCATCAACGATGTTCTGTAGATGTAGGCCCAATTGGTTCTGGATCACATGATAAAATCACTATTCTTGGTCATGGAATACTTACTATTCATTTTCTTGGGACGAAATAATAAATTAATGATTATAATATTATGAAATCCCTCCTCTCCTCCACTATAAACCAACTTTCACTCCCTCTTTTATCCACTCCCCTCATGCCTTGTGACTTGACATTAATCTTCCCAAATCTCTCCCCAAGGTCCTCCCCCACATCCAAAAGATCTCATACTCCACAAAATACCAAAACATCTCCCATTATGTTGTTTTCAAAGGATGATGTCCCAAGAGGTAAATCCCTCTTCCCAATTTATTATTTTCTTTTATGTTCTTTTCTTTTTTATTTCTTTCCTAACCTCCCTTCACCATAATAGTATGATAAATTCAGCAACATACATGTACTGCAATTTCTTAATGCTAGTGGTATATTTCATTATGTTCTCCCTCCCCCCTTATTTGAATGTAATGAAAGCACCATTTGAGATGTGATAATTTAGCGCATTCAAGGACAACAATTTATCAATTTATATTATAATCTATACTTCTGGTCATGAAACCACTGATGTTATAGTTGAACCAGATTATTATGTATGTAATATATTCTATTTTTGGTTCTGTAATCCTTTGGTAAAAATTGAATTATGTTATAAAGAAAAACATATTCTTTGTAATCAGATCCAACGATTAACAAAAACGGTTATCACTATGGTTATATATATAATAATTCTACATCACTCTAAGTAACCTAAATAAAATTAAAACCATGTAATCTCATGTATATTAACTAAAGAATATAACTTCAATTCTGGAAATCCACTTTCATCTTTCATATAATCCAAACATGAATATAAGTGAGCCGATCTTTTAATGGCATGTAAAAAAACGAGCCCGAACAATTAAATTGGACATTGTATCTAATACAAAAAGATTTTAATGAACTAAAAAGGTTTATAATAAATAAATTTAATTTAGAATAGGTTCTGGAAAAATTTATTAAAATTATTAATTTGTTTATCCAGGTTTTCAATAACTAGTGGGGAACACCAACAGATTAAAGGCAAGGGACCCGCCCCTTTTAACTCTTAATTAATATTGTTCTCTATGATATTCCTTATTGTGTAATACCAATTTATGGGGTATGTTTATACACCATCCCCATACTTCCCTAATGTTTTATATGTGAGGATACAACCCTTATATATCTCATAAATCCCTCTTAGTTACACTGGATACCATGCCAATAAACCATAATGGATTCTACCTGAACATCCTTAATTCCTTCAGGTTGATACATAATTCTTTTTATCAAAATATTTGTGTCATTTATTTTATGTAGAACATCATGAATCTATTTATATTCTCCCAAATCATGTTCTACGATCCTTCTATAATTCACTTTCATGGATATACATTTTCTAAAGTCAATCTCTCCTCGATACATCCCAAAAAGAACACTCGTTTTAAAAGAACATCCCGTACATTTACCTAATATCAAGTTCACTCTATCTTCTATTTTAAGACACCAATGTCTTTGTAAATTCAAAATTTTTATTATGAAAACCTTCTTGGTTCAATTATGGTTTGATATTAAAGAATATCTAATTTACTATTTATAATGCCCTATAGTTTTTTTCTTAAAACCGCACAAAAATATTTTAATGCTAATGTCTCACATACATTTCTTATGTTATGCCACTTCTATTTTTCACCAAATACCATGTTTTATGCATAAATTAATTTATGAAGTCTCTGTATATTCGAATCCCTTTAATTCATGGAATATTTCATGATACACACATTGGTTATGCTTTATGTCATGATTGTGGTACCCAATTCTCTCCATGGGTATCCTTATGTTTATGAAAAATTTATTATGTATGACTACTAATGTGGAAAGAAGATTGATGTGCTAAGAATTTTTATGTGGAATGAATATTCATGAAAATTTTTATATGGGTGTGCCCCGATAGTGCACCAATGCATTGGGTATGTATTAGTATAATGAGATGCGATGTAAAACGGGATTGGCGATTAGCCTTCACCTGTACTAAAGAAATGTTTTATGATTCTGCCATTTTTTTATGATTCCACATTTATATGATCCCATTATTATATTAAATTATTTTATAAGTTTCATTATTTTTATATCATTATGTAATTCCTCATAACTAATTTCCTTGAGATGTATCCTTATGATCATTCCCTTACTGGGATTTTTAGCTCTTCCATTTGTTCATGTGTTCCCTAGGGTACCCTATGCAGATGTAAGGGCTAAAAAGAAGTTAGAAGCTCTTTGTGGAGATTAAATAAAGAAGTTTTTTAGCCCCATATTTTATGTTATATATAACTAGTCTTCCAAGGCACAAGACTTTAAGATCTTTGGATTGTACTGTAATGATTAATTATGAATAAAAACATGACATGATTTATGTAAAAGGATCAGGTCACTATAGTTGGTATTAGTGGATGGTATAGTTATTTTTGGAGATTTGGAATAGAGAACCTTAGTGAGAATCTTAAAGATGAGAATAAGTATAAGAAAATTTTCCAAAATTTTGGTGAATAAAGAGTAAGTGGTTTATCAAGAAAATACATCCCTGTCTAGTTGCAAGTGTGTAGAGGCAGCTCTGGCACAGATGAATCTATTGGTAAAACCTGAAAAAAAAAACTCTTTGAGCTAGACTTGAACGGGAACTAATGTATGATAATAGGCCTTGTTGCACTCATGGTTATGAAACTCCTAGGGGATACGCTTCGGTAAATTCATAAGCTTAGTATAAACTGTTATTATGGGAATAAATCCAATAAGAATATAAGTTATGAAATAGATTTAGGATAACCTAGATATAAACCAAATGAATCACAATTCAGGATATACTTAAACATTATAAGTTCATACTTTTATGTTCAATGTTTCTTTTTATGCTCAATATCTATGTTTCCAAGTCCTCTAATTGTATGTTCTTTTTCTTAGTTAATGGAGGGAAATAGAAGAACATGTTCCAACAACCAATGTGATAGGCAATGTGATGATTTCTCAAATGACATTCCTGATGTGACGGATGCGGGTGCTCAAAACTTCATTGAATCACTTGCTCAGCTGGCTTGAGTTATTAATAATAACTTGAATTAGGTGGAACATCCCCCTCATCCAAAGAAATAGTATGTTGTCGTAGAGTCCTTCATGTGGCTATGACCTACCATGTTTAGCAAGTCTTCTGATCCCCTCCTCGCAGAACAATGGATTAACTTCATTGAAAATATTTTCTCTGTCCTCCTATGCATGGAAGAATAAAAAGTTGTACTGGTAGTCTATCGTTTTGATGGGGAATATGATCAGTGGTGGACACTGATCAAGAATACAATGTTCCAAGAGGAAATTGATTCAATAGAATTGGATTATTTCAAGAGGATATTTTTCAACAAATATTTTCCTCGAACCCTCCGTCTCATGATAGAAAGTGAGTTCCTTGGACTCATGCAGAAGGAAGATGAGTCCACTGGGGTGTATAAAGTGAACATTACAAGGCTTTCAAGGTATGCCTCCGGCTTTTTCATGAACACCTAAATTAAGGTGGATCGCTACTTTAGCGTACTAAAGATGAGTCTAAGAAATGTGTTGGCGATTAGAGACATAAACAGCTATGAAGAGATTGTATATTGTGTCCTCAAGGATGAAATGGTGATTGGAAACTCTCGGTGTTCTAATGGGTCTAGTTAAATGAAGCAGAAAATGGAGAACAACATGGGTGGTTCATCAGACAAATCCCATGATGGAATAGAGCCTCACATTCCCCTTTTGGAAAATTTTGGGAAGAAGAATCTTGGGGCATGTCTTAAGGGAACCAAGAATTGCTTCAAATTCAGAATGTTTGGTCATCTGGACAAGAACATCCAAAGGGATATGAAAAATCATACTAATGTTGAAGAAGAAAGGAAGGATCAGATTAACACATTGCCTGCAACATAGTATCATAACTGCAAGGATCTTGGGGATTATGCGATCAATTTCCCTAAGCCGAGGGTTGTCGGAGGCAATCATCAACAACCTCCATGTCAACAAGGAAGGTATTATGCATTCACTACTGCTTAGGTGGTGCTAGAAAACGATTTGGTGATATGTACGCTTGTAATTCATTCATGAATAGCGAAAATATTATTTTATTTTGTTTCAATACATTCTATCATATCTTTCAATTTTAGTAGAACTATTAAAAAACCTCCTCAAAATTTGGAGGAAAAGTTATCTATGAGAACAATGAATGGTGAAATTATTGCATCCATGGTTTATAAATCCTCCCTAGTTAATGTTTCTGGACTGAACCTTCGTGAAAATATTTTCATAATTCCTTTAGTGGAGTTTGACGCTATTTTGGGCATGGATTGGATCTCTTTGTACAAGGCCAACATATATTGTCGAGAATGGGAGATAACTTTTCACATCTCGAAGCATCTTCTGATTCTTTACAAGAGTAAGGAAGAAGATGAGTCTCCTTTAGAATCTTCATCTCACGTTTGGATACTACCCCCTTTTTAGAAATCATATATAGCTTAAATGATTGGGAAAAAGTATAGAATCATTCTTGAAGACATGCCCATCGTGAGGGATTACACTAACTTATTCCCCGAAGAGTTGCATGGTCTTCCTCCTGACCATGAGGTTGAGTTCTCAATTGAAAATAACCCTATATCTCTGGCAATCCCAAAGACACCTTACATTATGTCCACTATAGAGCTATAATAGAAAAAGAAGCAGTTATTGTAGAATATGGAGAAGGGTTTTATACGCACGAGTGCTTCACCGTGGGGTGCTTCAGTCCGTTTCATTATGAAGAATGATGGATCAATTCACCTCCACATTGATTATCGTGAGCTCAATAAAATAACTATAAGGAACAAGTATCCCCTTCCACGGATAGATGTCTTGTTTGATCAACGTCATGGGGACAGATATTTCTCTAAGGTGGACCTTCGGTTGGCATATCACGAACTAAAGGTGAGGAAGGAAGATATTCCCAAGACTGCCTTTCGAACAAGGTATTGACACTATGAGTTCATAGTGATTCCCTTCGAACTCACTAATGATCTCGAAATTTTCACAGATTTTATGAATAGATTCTTTAGAGATTACCTCAACAAATTTATTGTCGTATTTATTGATGATATTCTGATATACTCTAAGAGAAAGGAGGAACATGATGGGCATTTGGAAACTGTGTTAAAAACATTGTGAAAGGAAAAGTTGTGTGAAATGTACAGTAAATGTGAGTTCTAGATGGAGAAAGTATCATTCTTAGGGCATGTTATCACTAAGAAAAGGATATTTGTGGATCCTTCCAAGATGAAGGCAATTATAGAGTGGCCGAGGCCAACTTTTATAATGGAGATCCACAGCTTTTTGGGTCTATCTGGGTATTATCGATGATTTGTGATGAAATTTTCAGGATTGTCAAACCCAATGACCAAGATGACACAGAAGGGTGTAATGTTCTTCTGGAAAAAAGAATTGTGAAAACTATTTTGAGGAGTTGAAAAAGAGTCTTATCAATGCGCCAGAACTCACACCCCCTTCTAGTTGAGAACTCTTTGTTGGGTATAGTGATTCTTCTAAGAAAGTATTAGGTTTTTTTATAATGAAAAATGATAAAGAGATAGCCTATGCCATAGGGAGCTGAAAATCCATGATCAAAACTATACCATCCATGATCTGGAGCAGTCGGCTATGATCTTTGCGTTGAATATCTGGCAGCATTATCTCTATGGGAAAAAATGCCGGATATATACTAACAACAAGAGTCTCAAATATATATTCACACAGAAAGAGATTAATATGCTCTAGTGAATATGGATAGAGATCATCAAGGATTATGACTACTCAATCCACTACCATCCCAGTAAGGAAAACAAGGTGGATGATTCTCTAAGTAGAAAGGATCCTGCATCTTTATCAATGATGATTATTGAAAGGGATTTGATATTCTTATATTTGAAAAGGATGTACCTGAGAATCATTACAGGAGGAACATCAAAAATCCTTTCTCAAATGATTTCTCAACAATCCCTCAGGGAGAAAATAAAGGATGCTCAAATAAAAGATGTGAAAATTCAGAAAAGGGTGGATGATGTTAAAAATGTGAAATCATCTCATTTCAAAACAGATGAGGAAGGAGTTTTAAGATTTGAGACATGATTATATGTACCATATGATCCAGAGATAAAGATGGAGCTATTGAATGATGCACATAGCTCAACCTTCTCTATCCACCTGGGGAGCACAAAGATGTTTGGAGATATCTAAGAAAACATTTGGTCGGACAATATGAAAAGGGAGATTTCCAAATATACATAAAAGTGCCTCATATGTCAGCAAATGAAGGCTGAGAGACAAAAGTCTAAGGGGATGATGTAAACACTACCCAAAGCATCCTGGAAGATGGAGAACATTACCATTGACTTTGTCACTATACATTCAATGAAATATAATGCAAACAATTCCATATGGGTCATTGTGGATCGTCTTACAAAGACATCTCACTTTGTCGCAGTTCGGTAGAACTTCTCATTAGATCAACATGAACGAATTTACATCAATGATGTGGTAAGGCTTAATAGAGTACCACTGTCTATTATATCTTATCGTAATACGATATTTACCTAGAGGTTCTGGAATATTCTCCAGCATGCTATGAGAACTGAACAGAACTTTAGTATGGCCTATCATCCTCAAACTGATGGCTAATCTGATCAAACAAAAGACATTGGAACACATATTCATAGCGTGTACAATGGAGTTCAATGGAGGATGGGACCATCATCTTCCACTAGTTGAATTATCCTACAACAATATTTTCCACTCAAGCATCAGAATGGAACCAAATGAAGTAATTTATGGGAAACGATGCAGAACACTTGAATGCTGGGACAAAGTCAGTGAGAGTAAGCTGCTAGGACCAAAAATGGTCGAAGAAATGTTGGAGAAGGTGGAAACCATTTAGCAGTATATCAAGGTAGGCCAAAGTCAATAGATGTGTTATGTAGATAACTGTTGACGAGACCTTCATTACAAAGTTGGAGACATGGTATTTCTACGTATATGCCCATGGAATAAGGTCATGAGGTTTGGGATGAAAGGGATGTTTAGTCCCTGGTACATTGGCCCCTACGAGATCCTTGATCGAGTCGGAGCTGTGGCATATCAAATGGCTCATCCACCTACCATGATGAAAGTCAACGATGACTTTCATGTATCCCTCTTAAGGATGTAAATACCAGACCCTTGACATATACTCTCTTCAGAGGTTGTATAGTTGGAGGATGATCACTCATATGAGGAGCAGTTAGTGAAGACTTTGGATCGTAGAGAAAAACTTCTATGAAACAAGACTACTCATAAGGTCAAGGTACTATGGAGAAACCATAAGTACGAAGAGGCAACATAGAAATTGGAGGAAGTAATGAAGTAAAAGTACACACACCTGTTTTTGGCATAGAATGTAATACGAAATTTCTAGGGCAAAATTTCCTATGGGGGGAAGAATGTAACGACCCAATGTTTTTCAATTGAAATTACAGTCTCATAAGTATGTCATAAAATAACATGAAAACAAATAATAACAAACTAATAAGTTCTAAGTGACCATTAAACATAAGTTTGTCACTTTTGTGTTTGAAATTAGAAAATACGTCATACACGGTTGTAATTAGTAAGTTATTTGGAGTCCGATAAAGGAATCATAATTTTTGGTGAATGTTAACCTACACTATTGAATAGTAACATACCCTAATGAATAATGATATACCCTAATGAATAGTAACCTCGCCTATGGTGGTATAAAAATAATATTCCAGTTGGAATTACGATATACCTATATTTTAAAATATGTTAATGAATGTTTTAAAACTTGTTTTGATAATAAATTATTATTTTAATTAAATATTAAAATAATCATATTTAGAAAATTATTTCTGAAAAATGGACTTCATTTTTTTATTCAACAAGTCAAAAAATGGTTAGGGTGAATTTTTGGGATTTTTCTGAAATACATGAATTTTTTATGAATAGTAGAATCAAATAATTCACAATAAATGTTAAATAATGGATTAATTGGGTCATCGATGATGTTCTGCAGATATACGCCCACATGGTTCGGGATCACATATTAAAATTACTATTATTGTTAATGGAATACTTACTATTCCTTGTCTTTGAATGAAATAATAAATTAATGATTATAATATTATGAAATCCCTCCTCTCCTCCACTATAAAACCCCCCTTCACTCGCTCTTCTCTCCACTCCTCTCAAGCCTTGTCCCTGGGCATTACACTACCCAAATTTCTCCCCAAGTTCCTCCCCCACGTCCAAAAGCTCTCATACTCCTCAAAATGCCGAAACCTATCCATTTAAGAGGCTCTCAATGGAAGAAGTCTCAAGAGGTAAATTCCTCTATCCAATTTCATCTTTTGATATAAAGTTCTTTTCTTTTTTATTCCATTCCTCACCTCCATTAACCATAATAGTATGATAAATCTTGTGACATACATGTACTAGAATGTCTTCATTCTTGTGTTATATTTCATTATCTTCTCTCCTCCCCCACACCTTTATTTTGAAGAAATGAAAACACCATTTAGATGTGCTAATTGAGCATATTCAAAGACAACAGTTTATCAATATCTACCATTATCATTAATTATGTTCTAGAAACCACTTGTGTTATGGTTGACCCAGATTATTATATTTGTAATATTTTTCTTATTTTTTGTTCATTAATCTTTTGGTACAAATTGAATTAAGTTATAAAGAAAAAATCATTCTTTGTAATCAAATCCACCGATTAACAAAAACGGTTATCACTACGGTTATATATATAATAATTAGAATTCACTCTAAGTAACATAATTATATTTAAAACAATGTAGTCACCTAGATATTAACTAATGAATATAACTTCACTTCTATAAAATCAATTTCATCTTCCTTATAATACAAACATGAATATAAGTGAATGGGTCTTTTAAATCCAAGTAAACAAACGAGCCCGAACAATTAAATTGAACCTCGTAACTAATCAAAAAGGATTTGAATGAACTAAATAGGGTTATAATAAATAAATTTAACATATAAGATGTTATATACTTATTAATTAAAAAGAATAATTTTTTTATTCAGGTTGTCAATAAAAAGTGGAGAACACCAACATATATAAGGTAAGGGATCCACCCCTTTTCACTCTTAATCAAGATTATTTTCTATTCTATGCCTTTTTGTTTAAAACCAATTGACAGGGTATGTTTATACACCTTCCCCATACTGCCCTAATGTTTTATAATTTCTGAGAAACCCCTTATCTATCTCAGAAATCCCTCTTAGTTACACCTGATACCATGCCGATAAACCATAATGGATTCTACCCGAACTTCCATTATTCCTTCAGGTTTCCCTATATTAATTTTTACCAAAATATTGTTGTACTTTCATTTTATGTATGGAATAAAAAAATTAATATTCTCCAAAATCATTTTTATGATCCATCTCTCATTCTCTTTCGGGGATATACATTATTTTAAGTGAGTATATTCTTGATACTACCCAATAAGCACACTCATTTTAAAGGAACTTCCAGAACATTTACCCAATTTCAATTGCACTCTACATTCAGTTTTAAGACCCCATTGTCTATTTAAATTAATTATTTGTATTATGAAAACCATTTTGTTCAATTATGGTTTGTTATAAAAAAATGTATTCTTTAGTATTTTAAAAGATCTATAATATTTTCCTTAAAACCTCACAAAAATGTTTTAATTCTAATGTCTCTAAAATGAATTTCACATGTTATGTCACTCTTATTTGTTACCATATACCATTTTTTATTCCTCAATTACCTTATGCGTGTCCGTGTATGTTCGAATCCCTTTCTATGATGGACACTTTCATGATATACTCATTGGTTATGCTTTATGTCATGATTGTGGTACCCAATTCTCTCCAGGGGTGACCATAAGTTTATGAAAAATTGATTATGTATGATTTCTGATGTGGAAAGAAGTTTTATGTGGTATGAGTATTTTTTTGCAAGAATATTCATGGAAATGTTGAGATGGGTGCACCAAGATAGTGCTCCAATGCATTGGGTAAAGATAAGTCTCATGAGATGCGATGTGAAATGAAATTGGCGGTTAGCCTTGACCCTTACTGAAATGGGAAACGGGATTGATGGTTAGCCTTGGCCCGTACTAAAGAAATTTTTTATGATTCATCCACATTTATATGATTCCATGTTTATATGATCCCATTATTATATTAAATTATTTTATAAGATTCATTGTTTGGATATAATTATGTCATGCCTCCTAACTCATGTTCTTGAGATGTATCCTTATGATCATTCCCTTAATGGACTTTTTAGCTCATTCCTTTTTTCATGTGTTCCCCAAGGTACCCTATATAGATGTAAGGGATCAAAGTAAGTTAGAATCTCTTAATGGAGATTAAATTAAGAAGTTTTTTTAGCCATGTGTTCTATGATATATGTACCTATTATTCCGAGAAACTAGACTTAATGATCCTTGGCTTATACTCTGATAATTAATGATGCTTAAAATAATGAAACATTTTATGTAAAATGCTCAGGTTTCTTTATGGCTCTCATATAGTAGACACTTTACAGGCTCCAACTACTGTGCAGTGTGATATTCCCACCACCAGTCAGCTGCTGGTCCGACCAGTAGGGCCCGTCATGCCTCTTGTCATAGAGAGACCTCATGTAAGAAGAAGTTAACACTTGGAACAGATGTGTGATGTTATCTAGAACCTTTCTAGAATCCCACCATGTCTTTCCATCCATGAAGACATTCTACTGTCTTTAGATATGCATGATGCCCTCGCAGAGGCTTTAAGAGGCCCCCTCCAGTTTTAGACAGAAGTAGCAGTCGCAAAAGCCTTTCATACTGAGGAAGTAGAGAATGCTGAATTCCAGGCCATTATATCATACATTGGAGATACTGAAGGCTCCCCCATATAGAGGAATATTCTCCAACTATACATCATAGGCCAATTCAATGGCATGGATGTTCTTCTCTGTCTTTTTGACACAGGTTCCAGGATTAACCTTATCTCAACACTGAAAATACAGAAGTTGGTGTTATCCAAGGATGATTTGACTACCTCTAACATAATAATCCAGGGATACGACAATATAGTGTAGACCCCAGTCGGAAAGAGCCTTTTGAAGACTTATATCGGTTGACATGTTAATATCACCAAGATTATGGTTTTCTCTCAAGACCCCACATGAATTGCCTTGATGGGAAGACCATGGATCCAGCAGCATGTGGAGGTTCCCTCAACGTATCACTAGTACCTCAAGTGCTACTTCAATGGTCGTGTGGGCATGCCCCAATGTGACATGTCCCCTTTTTCCTATTTTGAGGCCCGCTACCTGGATGCCAACTATTACAAGAGCAAGGACCATCAGATTCGGGCCGGTGAGCTCGAACCCGTTGCAGTTTTAACTGACCCCTAGGCTAGTCTGGATGATGACTACGTCTTCCTTATCCATCGATTGGATACCACGACCCCCGATATGGGGAAATGTTTTGTTGTTTCTGGTACATTGGGGAAGCATATTCTCTGGTCCATGCAACGTCTGGATATCACTTCATACTCTTATACAAATCAGTCTCAGGTGATAGCAGAGCCACCTACCCCCATAATGTATCGGGATTTCCACCCCATGGAATCAATAATAAGTTATTCCTTCTTGTTTCACTGGGCTGGAATCAACTGGCTCAAGGAGACACACCATTATTTCTTTGATTTCATCTTGTGTGGCCACATGAGAAGAAGACCAGATGAGATCAGATCCACCGCCTTCATTGGTACGAGCCTCTCGCAGGGGGCTGTCAACACTAAGTAATCTCATCCCGCTAGGGATTCCTCCTCCTCATGTGAAGAAGAATATTTAGAGGACGCTCCCCCCTCCTTTGGGGTTGGCGTCTCTCCCATGATCGATGAACTGCTACCGGTGAACCTCAATAGTGACGCAGACCCGAGACCCACATTGATCAGTGCCGCATTGCCCATTGAGGGGAAACAGCGGTAAATAGACTTCCTTAAATAGCACTGTGATGTGTTCTCCTGGAGATATTATGAGATTTCATGACTATATCTTCAGGTATCTATACACCGCCTCGGTCTCTGGAAAAATCAACACGGGTTCAAGTAGCCTCCCAAGAAGATGCACCCTTCTCACAATGTCGTTTTAGAGGCAGACGTTGATAAGCTAATCTAATCCAATTTTCTATGGAGGTCCATTACCCTAAATGGCATGGCAAAATTTTTCCAATCAGGAAGAGGAACATACAAATAAGAATATGCATTGACTATCCAATACCTCAATCTTCACTATCCGAAGGATGATTTTCCCCTACCAGTGACAAAATTGTACATTGATGCTACAATTGAGTTCCATGCCCTCTGTTTAATTGATTTTTACTTAGGATATAACCAGATTTTATTGGCCCCCTATAACGAGGAGTCTACAGCCTTCAGGGCACCACAAAGTACTTTATTTTCCCAGGTTATTTCCTTCGGAAAAGAGAATGAAGGTGACACCTATCAATGAGCTATGTACTACATATTTAATCCAATCCTTGAGAAATTGGTGGAGTGTTATGTGGATATTCTGGTGGAAAAATATTTCAAGCATAAGGACCATCTCAAATACCATGAGAAGTGTTCGGATTATTCAGTTCTCACCACATAGGATGAACCCATTAAAATGTTCTTATAGGGTTACCTATAGAAAGCTTCTCGGCTTCGTTGTTAGATTTCAGTGCATTTAGATTGACCCAAAGAATATCGAGGCCACCAGCCACATGCCTCCCCTGAGCAATATCATGTAGCTTCAAGGTTTTCAAGGCAACTTAGCGTATATACGACGATTCATTGCGAATCTGGCCGGTAATTGTAAGAAATTTTCTCGATTCATGTAGAAAGGAACACTCTATGTGTGGTATGAAGAGTGCCAGACAGTGTTAGAGGAAATCACGAAGTATCCATTCTAGCCTCCGATATTAATGCCACCTATCTCTGGAGAGCAGCTGGTCCTTTATGTGACCACCTAGGAACGATCTCTTGGCGCCCATCATGCCTAAAAGAACAATGAGGGGACATAGAACAACCTTTACTACCTCATCCCCATGTTCCTAGATATGGAGACATGATACTCCCCTATGAAGATGAAGTTCCTAGAACTCGTATTCACAGTACAGAAGTTGCAACATTTTATGTAGCACCACAGGGTACAACAGGTCTCCCGAGTGGACCTACTGATATACATCTTGGGCCTCCACATGTTGATTGGTGATCTAGCTCTGTAGGCAGTAATTTTACAGCAGCTCGATATCATGTTTATCCCTTAGAATTCTATTCTGGGGAATTCATTGGTAGACATCCTTGTGATAAGTCAATAAGGTTTTCCTTATGAATTTTTCCATTCATTATTGTTTTGAAAATCAAAAACTCTCTATACTTGAGAAAATTTATATTTTATTTATATAAGGGAATTTTCATTATAAATGTAATTTACCCCTACCATGTTTTCGTTGTTCATATCAATATTTTTATTAAGTATAAAAATCATATTCATATTAAAAATCTTGGAATCATATAATACATAGATATGAATCATTCTATTTTAGGATCCGAATTTTCAATAAGAACTGTATTGAAGTTCCACTCCGAATTCTGGATATGAACTGTAATGAAGTTCCACTCCGAATTCTGGATACAAACTGTAATGAAGTTCCTCTCCAAATTCTGGATACAAACTCTACTGAAGTTCCACTCCGAATTCTAGATATGAACTATAATGAAGTTCCACTCCGAATTCTGGATAGGAACTGTAATGAAGTTCCACTCCGAATTATGGATACGAACTCTAATGAAGTTCCACTCTGAATTCTGGATACGAACTCTCATGAGGTTCCATTCTGAATTATGGATACAAACTCTTATGAGTTCTGACCCCTAATTCCCATGAACTCTGACTCTAAACTTTGTATGTTCTGGTTTCGAATTCTGATGAAACCAGAATCTGGATTTCTAAAGAATTCAGGTTCCTAATTCTTACAAAACAGAAACCAAATATCTTTTTATTATAGACTTCAAATTCCATTATGGTTAGACTCTGATCTTTTATTTTATTTCTTTCTGAACTTCAGTTTTCCTTATGATTAAACTCATTTCATTATAAAATGATGTTGTGCCATCAGTTACAGATGTTTTTTTATAAAACGATGTCACCCATTCTGTTTCTAATTAACCGTTGGTTGAATGAAACGTGTGAAGGTCACAACAAAATTTTAGGAAAATGTGACTATTGGAGGAGGGAGCCAACGGTTGGATCTTCACCTATAAATAAGATCTCATTTGAAAGAGCTCAAAAAAAGGATTGAACAAGTTGATCAATATACCGACCACACGCTGTTAAGGTGATTTCTAGAGAGAGAAGCTTTTCATTCCTTATTCATACTGAATAGCTCGTTAAAATTGCTTCGTGCGACTCTAAATGTTGTGATTACATTTCAGGTCTTCTGAGGATAGAAAGAGAGAGGTACTGATTACCTTGCTGTTCGAGGGCTTCCTTGCTGAGGAATACAGAGGTTCGAACTACCTTGAAGTTGAGGGCTTGCCGGGATAGCAAGATAGAGACTCTGATATTATTATCTAGGTCTTACCTGGTTGTGGGTAAGACAAACTTTCTTTAAAGTATAAATCAAGGGACCTTTATCCAAGGTTGCTGGATACCTTTCTCTTTGGGTTAAAAGATTTATATCTTGTTACTTGTTTTTGTTAAAATATTTTCCGGTGAATTTTATATTGTAAGGAAAGTATAACCATCTTATATTTCCTTACACTTTTAACCTGATTAATTTATATTCTATACATTTTAAGGTACATTATCATATTGTAATCTTTGGTTAAGTTTGACTTTAGGGAAAAATATTTCCAGAACCTGTATTTCGAAAACACTTTCCAAATTTAACCAAGTGTATTGAACAAGAAGTTTACAACTACATACATTGTCCCAATATTTAAATTGGTGTTAGAGGTTTTGTGAATTTTCTTAGTTCAACTTTGTTATACTTAGAACATTCATTGTTTAAGGAAATTTTTTAAAGTGTACAATTCACCCCCTCCCTCTTGTATATTGATCATCTACATCATTATTTCGATCCTACAATTGGTATTAGAGGATGTCTCTGAAATAATTATATTCCCATATATGTTTTTCGTGATCAGTATTCATTGTTCTATATTTTCCTTGATTAGGAATATATTCCTTGAATCCTAAATTTTTATTAACAAGTTTTTGTGTCGAAATATTTTTAAGATGGCATGAATCAATGTTGGTTCCATCAACAACCTAAATCCTACAAGACCACCAATATTTTATGGTAATGACTATGAGTATTGGAGAGATAGAATGAAGACATTATTTATCAATACTGAAGTAGAAAATTTTGTTATGCTTACAAGTGGATATCAAATTCATGATAAGGAAGTTAGTACTTTCAACAATCAAGAGAAGCATGATTATCAATTAAACAATAAGGTATACAATACATTACTATGTTCAATGACTACGAATATATATCCAAATTTCTTCTTGTGAAGCAGCTAACTGTTTATGGAAGAAACATGATGTTACACATTTTGGTACATCAAAAGTGATTGAGACTAGAAGAGCTATGCTTAGAACTGAGTATCATGGTTTTAACTTTCCTTACAGAGAACCCATTTTTAAGGTGAAACAATGATTTTTGACTATCATGAATATCTTACAATCTAAGGGTGAGAATGGTCTGGATGATGAAGCTCTTGTTGAAAAGATCGTTGATATTATTCCAAATGAGTGGGAATCAAAGAGAACATCAATTGATGAGAATTGGAAGGTCACTCAAATTTCCTTAGATAAACTATTTGGAACTCTTCTACAACATGAAACAAGAATGAAAAGAGATGCTGACAACATCAAAAAGAAGAATGGGAATAGTACTGTTGCTTTTACTACAACATCAAATCTCATGAAAGCTAAGTCTCCTGAGATAGTAACTAGATCCAAATCTAATAAGGTTTTTATTCAATCCTAATCTTGTGATAGTGATGTCTCAGGGAATGAATTAGCAAATCCTGCTCGAAGGATGAACAAGATAGCTAGACAAAGAAATTTCCAATCTAAGTATAAGAAGAAGGAAAGGAAATATGAGAAAAATTCATAAGTCACATGCTATGAATGCAAGAGATATAGACACATAAGACATGATTTTCGTTTAATCAAGAAGAAAGAAAGAAAAGAGAGGCATTCTAAAAGGAATAAGAAGAAGTATTATAAATATAAATATAAGAGTGTTCTAAAGGCTAATGATACTTGGAGTGCTAGTGGTGGTGACTCTTCAGATGAATCATCAAATTGTGAATCTTTGGGATAAAAGAATCATGGTCTTATACCCAGGTTACCTATTGAAAATCATTTCTTTATGGATAAGGTACACAATAATGAATCATTGACCAATGTTTCATTAAATTATAATTATAGTAAATATTATAACTCTTCAGATTAAGAACCCTCTTCTCATGAAGAATATACTTTACCTACCTATGAAGATGTTTTTAGGATTGTTGAACTTCATGAGATTGAGAATTGAAAACTCAATAAAAAACTTGATTAGGAAAATTCTAGAAATACTACTCTTTCTTAAGAAATATCAGATCCTTCTAAAGATATTGATAAGAAAAATTCTGATTTTATTAGTATTTCAAAAAGCCTTGTGGATGTAAATTCTTATAAGAATAAACATTCTAAAGATCTAGAAAAAGTAATTTCAAAGAAAAGTGTTTTCGAGCTTATCACTAGTTCCAAATCTAATTATTTGGAAGGTAAAAACTTGGTTATAAACCTCATTTCTGAAATATTTTTCTTAAAGAAGTGTTTGTCGAACTTTACCTTAGGTAATGAAAATTTTGATAATATGTATTATAAAATACGACCATTAAGAAATAAATCTGGATTTGGTTATACCCATGCAAAACCAACTTTTAGTAACAATTATTTTGTTCCTCAAAGTGACCCATTTTGTACTAAGTGTCAATGTGGTGGTCACTAGGAAAAGAATCTTTCATTAAAAAAAACCCAATATTTCTGTTTTCATAAGTAATATTTTTCTAAGAAGATCTCGGTACTCAAAATTTTGTTTTTTGAAAATCTCAGATCCAAACAAGTTTGGATTTTGAAAGTCTTATTCATTTCTTATTTTCAGAAAGATAAAGGGAATACCAACAGAAATACATAGTACATGGATAATGGATGTTCCCTAAATTTGACTGATAACAAAAACTATTTTGAAAAGATTATCATGACTAAATGAGTAAAAGTAACTTTGAGAGAAAATGCTCTGGGAGAAATTATTGTTCTAGGTAACATTGTTCTTCTTGGTAAAACTTTGATTTCAAATGTTTTGTTTGTTAAGGGACTTAAGCACAAACTCATTAGAATAAGTCAATTATGCGATGATGGTTAACTTGGGAACTTTAGGAATGATAAGTGATTAGTACACAATTCCAAGGAAGAGTTTATTCTCTCTGCCCTTAGGCAATAGAATGTTTACACTTTGAACCTAGAAGACCTAATGATCCAAGACTTAAGTTGCATTAGTGAAAAGGAAGATCATTCTTGGTATTGCAATAGAAGACTAGGTTACTATAACATTAGAAACTTATGTAAATTATCTTAGAAGAAACTAGTTAAGGATCTACCAGAGCATAGATTTGATTCTTCTAAAGATTCTGATCCTTTTCAATATGGCATGAAACATAAATCTAGTTTTAAATAAATCAGTGAAGTCTCAACAACTGATGGGTTACAGTTGGTGCACATTGATCTTTTTGTTCCAACACAAACTGGAAGCATTGGAGGAAAATACTATGTGTTTGTTCTAGTTGATGATTACACTAGATTTTCATGGGTCTATTTCCTAGCAAAGAAGTATGAAGTTTTTTCTGATTTCAAAAGTTTTAGAGCCCATGTTAAATATGAGAAAAATATTCCATTGAAATCTATTTATAGTGATAATGGAGGAGTATTTATAAATTAGGATTTTGAAACATTTTTAGTTGAAAATGTATTCGTCACAACTTTTCAGAACCTAGAACACCTCAACAATATGGATTTGTTGAAAGAAGAAATATAATTCTTCAAGAGATAACTAGAACCATGTTGATTGAGTATTCGGTAGCCAAACACTTTTGGGCTGAAGCTGTAAGTACTGCTTTTTATACTATAAATCGAGTTTTGATTAGACCTTTTCTTAATAAAACTCATTATGAGTTATGGAATGGTAGAAAACCTAGACTTTCCTACTTTAAGGTTTTTTGTTGCAAAGTATTCAATCTGAATACTAAAGATAACCTAAACAAATTCGCACCAAAATCTGATGAAGGGGTTTTCATAGGCTACTCCACAACTTCTAAAGCTTATAGAGTTTTCAAAAAAACACTAGCACTGTTGAAGAAATAGTACATGTCAAATTTGTTGAAGCTGATCCCTTGGTATTCAAACAACCACAACCTACATCTTCGGATGTGTTTTCAAAAACAGATTTTCTGAAAAGGAATATGTTAAAGGAGATACTTCTAAAACATTTACCCCATAATATTTCATACCCTATGTTAATGAATTAGTTTTACAAAACCCAAACCAGTCATTTCATAAGAATCATCCTAGTGATATCATCATTAGTGATGTTAATCGACCTGTGAGGACTAGAATTTCCTTAAGAAATTAAGTAGAACACCTAGCATTTCATTCCCAATTAGAACCAATAAAGCACTGATGAAGCTTTAGCTGATGCTGATTGGATAAACGACATGAAAGATGAACTAAATTAATTCGAAAGAAATAATGTCTAGATCTTGGTTGAAAGACCTAAGGAAAATTAGTTATTGGAGTAAAATGGGTCATCAAAAATAAGTGTGGTGAAAATGGAGTCATTGTTAGAAATAAAGTTAGACTAGTTGATAAAGGCTATAATCAACAAGAAGGAATAGACTATGAAGAAACCTATACTCTAGTAGCTAGACTTGAATATATTCATCTTCTACTTTCCTTTGCAGTATTCATAAATTTTAAATTTTATCAAATGGATGTGAAATGTGCTTTCCTTAATGGTTATGTACTAGAGGATGTTTTTGTTGAACAAAATCCTGGAATTGAAGACAAAAAACAGCCTGATCATGTTTTTAGACATACCAAAGCTATGTATGGCCTTAAACAAGCCCCGCGAGCATGGTATGATAGACTTACAAGATTTTTGCATCAAAATAACTCTGTAAAGGTAATTGCAGATCAAACCATTTTTATAAAGAAAGATAAGAAAAATGTTTTCATTGTTCAATTTTATTTTGATGAAATTATATTTGGTTCAACACATAAATCATTAACTGATTCTTTTGCGGATCTAATGAAATATGAGTTTTAAATGAGTATGATGGGTGAGTTAACATGTTTCCTTATTTTTTAAAATTTCACAAAAACTAAAAGGAACTTATATATCTCAACATAATTATATTAAAGATCTTTTAAAAAAGTATGGATTTTACAACACTAAAAGTATTATTACTCCAATTGGTACCTAAAACACACTTGATCTTGATGATTCTGGGAAACTAGTAAATCAAACATCTTTTAGAGGTATGATATGAATCCAACTATACTTGATAGCTAGTCGCCCAGACTTAATTTTTTATGTATGCTTATGTGCCAGATATCAATCTAATCCAAACGAATCTCAGTTAAAGGAAGTGAAAATAATTTTTCTCTACATAAAGGGAACCATGGATTTAAGACACTTTTAAACTTATGGAAATGATTTTATCTTAAAGAGTTTTTCAGATATAGACTTTGGTGGATGTATAATGGATAAAAAGAGTACATCCAGAACTTGACATTTTCAAGTAGATTCATTAGTTTTTTGGTCCTGCAAGGAGCAACACTAAGTAGCACTATCCACTATTAAAGCTGAATATGTAACAGCTGGAAGTTTTTGTGTCAAGAGTTGTGGATGAAACACAAACTCAGAGACTATGGCTTGTTTTTTACTAAGACTCAAATTTTTTGTGATAACACAAGTGCAATTTCCTTTAGTAAAATCCTTTCACAACACTCCTGTTCAATGCACATAGATATTAGGCATCACTTTTTTAGGGATCACAAATTTAAAGGAAATATTATTCTTAAATTTATCGGAACACAAGATCAACTTGATGACATCTTCACAAAATCTCTACCCGCTGATAGATTTGAATACATTAAACAGATGTTAGGAATGATATCCGTGAGGTAATCCTTCTTCATTAACTTCTTGTTGAACCATTCTCCTTATAGTAATAAACTCTTCTTTTATGGGGAGTACATTTGCTTGTTTTTTTATAAAAATTTCTCGTAGTCAGTTTTTCATGTTTTTTTAATAAATTTTTTTTCATAGTCAGTTTTTCATGCTTTTGTAAAAAAATTTTTTCGTAGTCATATTTTCAAGATTTTGTAATCAAAAAGTTTCGTAGTTAGTTTTTCAAACATTCCTAACCAAACTTTTCATAATGAATTTTTTGTAGTGGAAAATTTGTAATGAAATATTCCTACTAAAAGTTTCGTAATGAAATTTTTGTACTGAAACTATCGTAATGAAATGTTTTACTGGAATTTTCATAAAGAAATTTTCGTACTGAAACTTTCGTAATGAAATTTTTGTACTGGAAGTTTTGTAATTAAATTTATGTACTAGAACTTTCGTAATGAAATTTTCGTATAGGAACTTTCGTATGGTAATTTCCATAGTGGAACATTCATAATGAAATTTTCGTAATAAAACTTTCATAATGAAATTTTTGTATTGGAACTTTTGTAATGAAATTTTCATACTAGAACTTTCATAATGAAATTTTCGTTCTGGATCTTTTGTAATGAAATTTTTATACTGGAACTTTCTTAATGAAACTTTCATACTAGATGTTTCGTAAGAAAATTTTCGTACTGTAATGTTCGTAATGGGAATTTTCATACTCGGATTTTTAATAATGCAAATTTTTCGTACTCATACTTTTCGTAATGAAAATTTTTCATACTCATACTTTTCATACTGAAATTTTTCATACTCATACATTTCGTAATGAAATTTTTTGTACTCAATATTTTTGTAATGGGATTTTCATACTCATACTATTCGTACTGGAGTTTTGGTACTGAAAGTCTTTTCAGCTTTTTGTTTATCATAATTAGTAATTTTTAGTCAAATTATTCTTCATTAAGAATATCACCTGTTACGAATAAACATCCTGGCCAATTCGAAAGGTATGATTTCCTTACTTATGTTTTCGTAGTCATATTTTTCTTGCTGGTATTTTCCTATGAGTTATAAAATTTCTAGGATCGTAGTTTTCTTAAATCCGATTGTTTTTCTTAAAACCTCAAAAGATCGGATTCAAGATTTCCTTTTGGGTATATTTTCAACCATCAGATCAGATCAAGAATTATTTCAACCATTATATGGGTTTTGGAAGCTCAAATGTCACATCCATCTCCTATAAAAAGGGACCCCTGATGGTCGTCCCCCATCGATCTTCAAGCTCTCACGTGTTGAAGTTATTCCTCCATTTTTAAAGCCTGTTCGGAATCCTCCAGAGCTCTTCATTCTGAATGTCTGTAGAAGCAACATCTTAGGATATTTCAACTACAAAGCCAATCCCAAAATGGTTAGCTTATAGGGAGAGGTTAGTGCATCCAAGTTTCTACAAGTATGATTCTATTTTATCTATGAATATCAGATTGAATGGTTGGGAGGATGTTTTCTTATCAAAGCCAGCGAATCAGGAACCAGGATATACAGATTTGCATGTTGAGTTTTATGAGTTATTTTCCTTCTTTAAGGAAGATGGAAGAGAGTAGTTATCATTCAAATATTATGGGAAGACCTATATTCTTTCTTACACCAAGGTTGCAAGCTTGGTAGGTCTATATTATGAAGGTGAAGCTATGTTTTGTTCACATAAGCTTCCAAATGAGCAAAAAAGTTTCAACAAAGTGAAGGGATTGACATGCCTTGGTCATAAAGATGTCAAGACTGTTAGGATTGCTCATCTCTATTTGAATAATCGGATTCTACAGCTATGGGTACAAGGGTTTTTCATACCGAGAAGTGGTGATAAGGATAATCTCACAAAGAGTGATATATACATCTTAGAATTTTTCTTAAATCTATGGAAGTTAAAATTTTTGAGGCATGTTTTGATTACAGTTAGGAACATTAAAGATGGGAATCTAAAATCTCAACAAGAAAGGATCATACCTTTGGAGAATCATGATAAGGAGGATCAGAAATATTTGAAGAAGCGGAAATCCCTCTTGAAAAAGTTAATTCCAAAGGAGAAGGAAGATAAATGAACTCAATATGGTATTTTGTTTCATTTGATTTTCCTTGTAAATTTCTTTCAAATCTAATGAAATCTCTGGTTGTTTCTATCTAGTGTTATTATGATCTAATGTTTCTGGTACATTATTTTTTTTCCATTCCTATAATTCTTTTTGAAGATCACAAAGGGGGAGAAGGAAAAAAGAAATACTCATAAGGGAGAGAAGGAAAATTTCTAAACTAAAAATAACTATCCTTAATTAAGGGGGAGTTCTCATTACTATTCCTTAATTCTAATGAAAATCCCATTTCGAAAATTCAGAATACAATCCATAGAGTTCCAAAGCCTAAGGGGGAGTTAGTTGTTTTCACCATCATCTATGAACAAATGGAGATAAGTTTAAATTTCAATGTCTAAATAAATTTTTGCAAATTATTTTATATTATTTTTCTTAAGTTTGTTTGTCTTTCCAAAAAGGGGATGATTGTTATGTCAATAAGGTTTTCCGTAGGACTTTTTCCAATCCTTCTTGTTTTAAAAATCACAAACACTCTATACTTAAGAAAATATATATTTTACTTATATAAGGAAAATTTCCTTCTCAAAGGAATTTACCCCTACCATGTTTTCATTGTTCATATCAATATTTTTCATAAGTATAAAAATTGTATTCATATAAAAAACCTCGTAATCATATAATACTTATATATGAAGCATTCTGTTTTAGGATCTGAATTCTGAATATGAACTGTAATAAAGTTCCACTCCGAATTCTTGATAAGAACTGTAATGAAGTTCCACTCCGAATTCTAGAAATGAACTCTAATGAAGTTCCACTCCAAATTTTGGATACGAACTCTAATGAACTTCCACTCCGAATTCTTGATATGAACTGTAATGAAGTTCCACACTGAATTCTGGATATGAAATGTAATGAAGTTTCACTCCAAATTTTGGATATGAACTCTAATGAAGTTCTACTCTGAATTCTGGATATGAACACTCATACAGTTCTATTCCAAATTATGGATACAAACTCTTATGAGTTCTGACTCCAAATTCCCATGAACTAAGACTCCATACATTGTATGTTCTGGTTCCGAATTCTGATGAAACCAGAATCCGTATTTCTATAGAATTCTGGTTCCGAATTCCTACAAAACAGAATCTGAATATCTTTTTATTATACACTCTGAATTCCATTTTGGTTAGACTCTAATCTTTTATTTGCTTACTTTTTGAACTTTAGTTTTGCCTATGCTTACACTCATTTCATTATAAAATGATGTTGTTCCTTCAATTACACATTCTTTTTTATAAAATGATGTCGTCCATTTTGTTTCTAACTAACCATTGGTTGAGTGACACGTGTTCAGGTCCCTCCAAAATTTAAGGAAAATGTTGAGTTTGGAGGAAGGAGCTGACCATTGGAGGATACGATCTCATTTAAAAGAGCTCAGAAAAAGGATTGAACAAGTTGATCAATCTAGACACCACACGCTATTATGGTGATTTTTAGAGATAGAATCTTTTCATGCCTTGTGCATACTGAGCTCCTCGTTCATATTGCTTTGTGCGACTCTAAATATTGGTGATTACATTTTAGGGCTTCCAAGGATAGGAAAATAGAGGTGTCTATTACCTTGATGTTCGAGGGCGTCCATGCTGAGGAAGACAGAGGTTCCAACAACCTTGAAGTTGAGGGCTTACAGGGAGAGCAAGACAGAGACTCCGATCTTCGTATCGATGGATTACCTAGTTGTGGGTAAGATAGACATTCATCAAAATATAAATCAAGGGATATTTATCCAAGGTTGTTGGATACCCTTATTTTTGGGTTAAATTATTTATATCTTGTTACTTGTTTTTATTACAAGTTTTTCCACTGCATTTTGTATTGTAAGGAAAGTATAACCTTCTTATTTTTCCTTACACGTGTACTCTGATTCATTTAGATTCTATAATCCTTAATGTAGAATATCATATTGTAAACTTTGGTTAAGTTTCAAATTCAGGAACCATATTTCTGGAACCAGTTTTTCGAAATCACTTTCCAGATTTAAGAAAGTGTATAGAACAAGACGTTTGTAACTTCATACATTGTCCCAATCATTCAATTGGTGTTAGAGGTGTTGTGAATTTTTTTCATTTAACTTTTTTAAACTTATATCTTTCCTTGTTGAAGGGAATTTTTTAAAGTGTATAATTCACCCCCCTCTTGTATATTCAACATCTATATCATTATTTCGATCCTACACCATGGTGCCCACCCGGAACCTATTGACCAGTCCATGGATCTTGATTTCCCTGATGAGGCAATCCTCTCGGTAGACCAAGCCATTTCATTCGGGAATATTCACATCAATGGTTCTTCCCGAAGCCCCACTAGTAGGAGGATAAATAGGGTAGGCATGGGTGTAGTGTTTATTACCTCGGCACAAGCCATTCTGTGGTTATCATTCCTATTGTTAGAAGGATGCACCAACAATGATGTAGAGTATCAGGCTCTTTTCACTATCCTCAGACTGGTCCTCAAGATTGATGTGCACTTTTTCATGTGAAAGCGGATTCCTAACTAGTCCTCAAACAGATCAACAGTTACTATTTTGGTGGAATGCCGGAGCTCGTACCACTGTATGAGAACACTCTCCCGCTAACTGCCTAGTTCCCATATCATCTAGAAGTTACTCATGTCCCTCGATCTCATGACTATCAAATTAATGACCTAGTAGGCCATGCTACATCACTTGAAGAGCCCAATCAGGATAACATGGTTATCCATGTGGCACATTGAAGAGTCATCGCTCCGGTCTCCCCAGGTGATGACGAAAGCCTGCAGGTGATCCATCGTACCATTGGAGCCTCCACGTTAAGACCCCCAGATGCAGTGGTTGATGTGTCTCCCCACTGGATGGCCGCCTTTATTTTGTACATCCAAAATGGTTACCTCCGGGCTGATCGGGCTGATCGGGCTGAGTGCGACCAAATCTGATGTCGCACGTTACAGTTTACCATCCAGGATGATCCCAGTTGTGATCATATCCTCTACAAGCGCGAGTTTTATGGTATTATCCTTCATTGCATAAAAGTAGTAGATATTTATTAGGTCATGCAGGAGGATCATGCTGGTTCCTACGGCACCCACCCGACTGGGCTGAAGCTATCTAAACAGATCCAGAGACTGGGGTACATTTTCTCATCCATGATCTGTGATTGCATCGAGTTCTCCAAGAGATTACATGCATGAAAAATTCACTCTAACTTTATGCATTGGCCACCAGAGCATCTCCACACCACAAAGTACACTTTTACATTTGCGAGGTTGGGATGCGATGTCGCGGGACCATATCCACCAGGGACAGCTCGCCAGTTTATGTTCATCTTGACTGCGACAGATTTCTTCTACAAGTGGGCTGAGGCAGGTCCACTCAGCGAGCTCAAGGAATGGTCCATTATTGAATTTGTGAGTTCCATCATCATCTACCTATTTCAAGTCCCTCACACCATCCTAACTGATAAGGACACCTACTTCTAAGTAGTTGATCTGAAAAAATTGTACGCTAGGTACAACATCTAATCTACCAAACCTCCTGCTATCATGCGTAAGAAAATGGACATATTGAGGCGTTCAACAAGACCCTCTCTAATAGTTTGCCGAAAATGGTTGGTCAGAATAAGAAGAGTTGGATATATAAGCTCCCCAACACCCATTAGGATTATCAGACAACGATGTGTAATTCCACCCTGGTGACCCCTTTTTCCCTAGTGTACGGAACTAATGTTGTCCTGCCCACCGAGATTCAGTTACCTTCATTACACACAGCGGTCTATGACTAGTAGGCACCATATAAGGTAGCTGAAATTCATCTGGCTGAATTGGAATCGCATGATGATAATAGGCTTTCAGTCCTGCACCACCTGGAATGCAATCAAAATAAGATAGCTAGAGCCTTCACCAAAAAGGTTCGCCTCTGCTCTTTCCTGTAAGGTTATCTGGTATTGTCCCCTAGGACACTAATGATACCTTCCAAAAAACCACCCATGTTGGAGACCAAATGGTAAAGACCGTACATAATTTATAGGGTTTACCCCAATGGTGCATACTCACTAGTGACCATGGATGGTTAGCATATAAATCCTAACACCAATACTAAATTTCTCAAGAATACTTCGCTTGAGAAAATTGTTCCTACATTACCTTTAACTACCGACCCTCTCATTACCCTATACTGCTTCATCATACATGATGTTAAACTATTTATCATCCTGCATGATGTTAAACTATTCATCATCCTCACCACATGAAGTTTAAATTCATGTCCATTAAAAATTATGTACGGCTTGATTCGCATCCTTATGAGATACGTAGGAATGCTACAACGCTTGGTCCTGAGTCCAGCATCGAGACTCTTCTTTTTTAAAATCCTCCTAGGTATAGTTATCTCATAGAATCCTTACACAGAGTTGTGAAGGATTCATTCCCCCCACTCAAGTCAGTATTATAATGGTCCCCCCTAGTGCTCCCTTCTCATTCTTCTTGTCTCCCATGTCCTCAAAGCATGACGTTAAACTGGATGGACTTTATGGGCTACTTATAGCATGATTCCCATCCTCATGTGATACGTTGGAACAGCCAACATTGTTTCTGTTGGCCCATCCCAAACATCAAGATTTCCCATTGGGTCAGGACACATGGAATAGTACATGATTTTTCCCCAATTCAAATCGAGCTCATCTCGATCCCTCCATACGTCCCACTCTCCAGATATGTCCATCAAATTCACTACCCTGCTTAGCATTAAAATGCAAGGGCACAGCTATGCTTCACCCCCTCCTGTGATTGGGACACCATGATCATTCACATACAAAATTACCTTTACTGGTATTGATGCTTGACCTAAGGGTTCTCCTACCACATCGGGCCAACACCCTCAAGGTTGTTGAGAAAAAAATTGATACGTGTCCCGCGTTGCGAATATGGTCAACCATCGATGCTCATTTTTGATCCCATTTCAGGTCACACAATATGTATGACATGTTTTGAACATGGTCAGTGGATATCCTTTGTCGTTTCCACCACACCCCTAGATCCCTAACATGGAGTGTGGTGGTTCATCTTACCTACTATATCTTCGAGTTGCGATTCCTTTTGGGTGATTCCAGCTATCAACCCCTTATATGATAGGGAAAACCGAATTTGTCACCTTGTTTCCCACACAGAGCATTGATCACGTGGGATTAGGAGTTGTGATGATGCGGTAACCACAGAAGAGGTTATATGGATAAGATGACTGGGACACCCAGCCTCAGGTCCTTCATCCCATTTGGGCCCCTGACCCAAGTTCTCATTTAGTATTGTGTGGTGTGGTATGGACTCATCTCTTCATTCACGTCGGGCTATTTTTCCACACCCCACATATCACCTTGAGGTATCCATACCTTTATATTTCACCAATTCCGTGAGAACAGTCCCTACCATGCTCAGCATGACTCATCATCTAGGTTTTTGTCACCTTCTATATCCAGGAGGGCCCTTGGATGTCATAGATTCTTGGCATAATTTCTCTCTTACCACTTCGGGCCCACAACCATGAGGATGTTAAGAAAAAAATCGATACATTTCATGTGTTGTGAATATGTTCAGCGGTTGATGTTGAATTATTTTCCCCTAACTCCAATCCCGCAAGGATGGATGCTAGGTGGAAAATCTGGTTAACAGTTGTCCACTTCCATAATTGTCACTTTTAAACAAAGTGTCTACGGTCCGAGTTATATGACCCTCAACTAAGATTGCCTTTGTCCTCAGTACAAGATGTTAAACTGCAAACTGGTCTAGATATTCTGTTTGTGGCCCAGACTCAGGCTCATTGGACTTTTCAGGCCCCTGGACAAAGTTCTATCTGTGGGATGTACGGTGTGGTGTGGGATTATGTCACCATTCACATAAGGATATTCGTCATTCCACACACCTCCATCGTTTGGTTATCCTACCCATATCTGCGCCTCTTCTAGAAGTACGTGAGGAATTATTCCCATCCTTATAGTATACATTGGACAACCGAAACATCATGTCTTCATGTCTAGATTCATCTTGGAACCTTGGCCTGCATTTCCCTCTGGAAAGGGTATATGGTGTTGTATGGGATTACATCTTCCTTCACGTCGGATCTGTAACAACCACACCATATGCCTCTATCTCTTAATAGATCTCTATCACCATGTTCTATACTCATCCATTCATAACTTCCAGTTTCACGTTCAGTCGCTCCTCTCTACGACGATTAACCAACGGGCCCATGAGTACTCTGATCTAGAACCTAGAGTGTCAGATTCTACCTGGACTTGTTTTCACGCATTCACCAGGCTTCATGTTCCCCTTCATTTGGGCTCCCATTATCTTTCACATCCAAAGGGAACCCCAAATGGCATGGATGCTAGGCATAAGGTCTCTCCTACCATTACGAGCTAACATACTTGAGGGTTTCAGAAAAAAAAATTGATACAAGTCCCACGTTATGAATATGGTCAGTGGTCGATGCTCATTTTTTCATCCCCAATTTAGGATAATACGATATGGATGATTTGTTTCGAACAAGGTAAAAAGTTATAATCCACCGTTAGGATAACCCTTTTATGTCCAAAATATTGGTCACATGATTCACATCAGTTTCCACCTCATCATGTCTAAGTGGAGTTTTAAAACTCCTGGTACTATCCATCAGTGCACATTTTCACGTTAGGAGGGAAACCCCACAGTACAGGAATCAGTCGGGGCTCTGAAACAGCATCCCTTTGCTGTGTTTTTCATGAATTTCAAAAAACCACTTCCTCTATTATTTTCCACACTGATATTGTCTCATGCGGGCTGAGGGATCTGGTTGAGGTTTTCACATACACGGAAGGATTTTTCTCTCCTACGGTCTAAGCACTATGACCATAAACTAATATCACTTTTAGAAATATGTACTGCTTGATTCTCATTCTCATGGGATACTTAGGAATGCGTAGACAACTTGTCTTTGGGTTCATCTCTAGTTCCACTAATTTGTCTCTTCTGTTATGCCTTCAGGGCTTTAACTCGTACAGTACTGTGTGGTATGGTATGTGATTTTGTCATAATTTACGTCGGGTTTTCATTATCCACACCACATATGGAGAATTATATGAGTTATCCTCCTCTACTTCCAATCCCAAATGAATGTAAACTCTATATTGTCACACAAAACATTAAAATGCATCTTAAGAACTACGCGTGGCTTGATTCCCATTCCCATGGGATACGTAGGAACACCTAGAGATCTCGTCATCGGGTCCAGCTCAATTGGGAGCTTGTCTCTGCTGCCCCTTACCCTCAAATATTTCATGTCCCCTCAGCCTGAGGTTCCCTCCTCATAATCACGCATGATATGGTGTGGACCTCATCCTCATTCACGTTAGTTATGATTTATAACTCTGTGCACATCCCCTATGGCACCTAATCTATCCTATATATGTCTAAGCCACATGACTATGGTCTAGGCTTCTTAGTCCCACATGACATTAAATTGTTTCATGTATCCTGCATGACATAACCAATCCATGGTTTGTCCAATCACATGACCATAAATTGTGTCATTTTTGTCCTAGCCGCACAATAAAAAACGACACAAAATTGTGATGTTCTCTCCCTTGGGGACGTTATGATTTGTATCGGTTACACACCCTACCATTTTTCAATGACTTCATTGGGCATGATCCCTACAGTGATACCTGGACCTTCCATTCTGGGTCCATTGCTTCACAAAAAAACAAATTCATCCTGAAAAAAAAATATCAAATGAAACTTCTCTTGGTGAAAGGGCCAGAACTACAAAACCTTATTATATATGCCACTGGTATCTTACTGTACCATTCCTAGAACTACGTTCATCATTATTCCAATCCTCATGGGATATTTAGGAACGCTTGAGGATTTTTCATCAGGCCCAACCAGCTTTCATTTTCGGTCCCTCAATCTAAAACCTTCCCAAGAATCACATGGTGATCCTGATGCTGGGTCCACATTCACTTCAGGTATTATAATTTCCTCACGATGTGTCTACCTCAATCCCGGACGTCTATGGTCTGAGCTCTATGAACCTAAACTAAGTTCACCTTCGTCTTTGTCACAAGACATTAAACTGTACGACACCTTCTAGAACTATGTGTGGATGGATTCACATCTTCACGGGATATGTAGGAATGACCAGAAATCCTATCTCCAGGTATAGCCCCAGGAATCTAAAATCATGTCCCATCCATTTTCATCCCCTTGGCCCGAACTCATTTGGGAACATGTGGTGTTGCAAGTACCTCCTACGTTCTCATTCACATCGTGTTTTCCAATAGCCACACCATGTTATTTTGAAATCTTTTCCCATCATGGTCTGAGTTATATGACCCAAAACTAAGATATCCCTATGGAAACGACACATCACATTGGAATATTAGTCCACCCTGTACACAGTCCATTAAATCATGCCTCCCTTAATGGTACACACTAGGATAATAAGTTGCAAGAGTTTGACCCATGACCCTTATACTTGGTGGGAAGGGACTCAAATCCCTCTATCTGATACGTCTTATTGTCTCATTCAGATGTAATTTGAAAAATATCCCAAAGTGTGGAGTAATCACGGGTAAATTTCCCTCATTCCATGCCCAAGCTTCTTGAACCCATAATTTGGATCCTCATCTTCTCTAATGTCGGAAGGGAACCCCTTTGCAGCCCTGTCTCATGCCACACTAGCTCGCCTACTATCATAGGCTAATGTTCCAGAAGACTAATGGATGAAATTTTGAGTCAGGCACCATATTTGGAATATGGTCAGCGGTCGGCCCTTATTTGTTATGCCCATTTCAAGCTAACACAATAATGTTACTGTGTTTCGAACACGGTAAACTGTCATCCTTAATTTTCATTCCATCACTATAGTGTCCCGAATCATGGGTATCGTGATTCACACCATCCATTACCCCCTGTTCAGATATATTCCCGCACACCTAGCATTACCTCGTTTGTGCGCAGGAGCACAATAGGAAAGAGGTAATTCGACTACACAAAGAGCTTCATTCCCCTATCATTTCTTCCCATTCATTTCCTAGAAATCCAGGTTAGATGTTCAAACCACACCTACATTTGAACAAAGTAATAGTGTGGGCATTCCTTGTTTTTTACACCGGGTACAACCCATGTGAGCTTAATAATGGATTTCTATTTGTCTCAGGAATATGGATGAATTCATTAAATCAAACATACAAGTAAATAAATAGATCCATACATTTATCCATATAATCATTTTAGAATAAAAGGTAGTAAGGATAAATGAGTATTTTAGTTTGACAAAAATAGGGCCCTTAAGGATCAACATCTTGGATAGATCGTTCCAACACCGCTACGTTTATGTTTATGGCCTCCAGGATTCATTCCCACCCCATGAGAATCCTCTCTTCATCAGCGGCCAAATACTGAAGTGCAGTTGCCCTAGAATGTGATTTCACTTGTTCATTTTTATGTTTTTTCATTTAGTGACCCGCTTCAACTAGTTTCTCTTGGGTGTCGGCCTATTGGGCCCTCAATTGCTCCACAATCGTAGAATAGTTGGAAATAAATACCTACATTTCTTTCATCTATTCATCAAGGAATTAGACCTCTTGTTCCTCCTTCAAGAACTCTTGGGTACTCCTTGACTCTTTCTGAAACTAGGCAACGTCAGAGTTTCAGATGCTCTCACGCAACTTCTCTTCCATGTAGTCGCAGAGTATCGAATGAAGATGGTGAGAATCCACCCCTCTCTCATAGAGAAAGCACTTTCAGTTTTGAATCGATCCCATCCATTTTAGCCATTCTGTGTGAGGATGAATGAGAATGCAACTGATATGCTTCCACCCTTTACGTCGTGTCATACAGCTCTCATCAACTGCCTCAGAATCATAATAATCTATTTCCTTGGGATTTGGAGGCCTGTAGTTACATAATTTCTCTAAGAGACCTGCATCATGGTCTTCTTCAGGTATTCCTCCCAGGGGGTAAGATATTCAACAACTGGGTGACCTTCCTCTCTCGTCCCGATCTCGATAGCTCCTTCTCCAAATTTCAGCCTCGTCCCACATTAATGTAACAGATATCCCTATCTAATTTCATACCAAGTGACTTGGATGGCTCGATATGGGATATCTTCCTAGAATGTGATGGAGAATTTTCAATCGAATTGCACTCGAATGGTTTGGGTTCGGCGGCCTACCGAGCCTTCAATGCCGTGATTATTGCACCAACGATGAATAGACTGATTAGCTGGGTTCTCCAACAGCCAATACAAGTGTCTAAGTGATAATGCTTACAAGAAATCGCCGCATCAGCCTCTGGATTTCCTTTTTCCGTAGGAGATGTCACGATGGGGGATCCCTCAGCACTTGTTAGCTCGATAATCAGAGTTGTCTCCCCACCATGTTTTATTGGCACCACCTCTATCCCTTTAGATGAAGCTTCTCTATCGGCGCCAAGATTGTCCCAAGCAGGAGAAAGAAATTAATTTGAAATTAAATCAGAGAAAGGGGGGAGGGTAGGATAGATAAGGGCTGAGACATACCTTGAGTAGCTCTGTTATGTCTACATTAGAGCCAATGATATTGACACTCTCCCGATGAATCCCTTGGTGGGAATTCCCTTGAGACCCTCCTCCCTTGAGTACCTTGTCTCCTTCACCTCCTCTATCATCTTCTCCTTCTCCCTCACCTTCTTCATTTTCCTCTTTCATCTCACTGCTCTCCGACTCCTCGTCGCTGTCGTCATCCTCAGGCGGCATATTGTCTGGATCATTCTCCTAGCCAAGAATTATCTTCACCATGAGGGTTGGTTCCTCATTCCGTCTTCGTTGGAATGCATACACATCCATGGTCGTCAAATATGCATATTGTCGATGGATGTTCACCCTTTTGACAGTATGAATGAGTCAGACCACTGGCAGATAGATCCCGTATCGTACAATGTTTATTCAGAGGGCTTCGGTGCCCAACTACGACCATAGGGTCAACCAGGACGACCATAGAGCCAGGAAGATTTCATCATTCTAAGGCTACAAAATATACCTAATCTGCATCATGGGATGTTCCATGATCGCTCATTGAGACCAACCCCCCTAGGCAGTGAGGGAACGTTCACGCCATGTGACGTTCCCTCTATAGTAATCCCAGCCAGTGCGGACCTAGTGGCCCAACTTGCTTCCGGCCTTTCCCCTCTAACAGCGCCATGTCTGCTCTCTCACCGCCCAGGTTCAACAGTGGCTACCTTGAGTTGTCGGACTAGTTTCCACAAAATTACCTTAGGGTATTCTATAACCCAATGTTCAGCATATTCTCTCAAGATGAAAATATCAACTCCCATGGGTGGAAAGGTGATAATGTCTCTAGATCCATGGGCTATGAACATCAACAACATTTGGTGAAGGACGTGGGGATGCCTCTCCTCCCAGACATCGGTATACACCTTATTTAAAATCCTCTCGAGGCATCAAAACTACCTAGAGAATCCGGACGACACATAGGGATCACAAAGGATCTTCCCATCAAATCGAACCAAAATCACCCCACCTCTAATTCCCTGGAAGTATTCTCGGTGCTCAAGTGTGCATGGACCATTGTCTATCATCTGGCCAGTCGGGTTGGGTAATGGGATAAAAGTGAAGTTGGAGTGATTTCTGATTCTGATCCTTACACACTCCTCATTGAGTGTCAATGACATGACCTGGAAAACTTTTAGCAGGGAAGGTTGTCGGGCATTGCCCGGAGGACAAATAGAGTTTGAGAAGGTATACCTGCCACTATGATTTGCGACCAAACCATGAAGGATCTAGAAGGGACCATAGATCATCCTCAGTCTCCCCCCTCTCAAAATGCACCCTAGAATGTCATACCAAAGGGTTAATATTAGGACTCCCAGACTGAACCTATGATCAATAGCTAGGATTCTAGCCATCACCAATGTCACCTTACAAACTCCCATACTTTCGTCCCACCCTCATAGGAGCCACACACTCAGGACAGTTTCATGAAATCCATAATACCAGAAGTTTTGGTCCCGAAGTTCATTTATACTAAAGCCCAATGATTGATATTCCCCTGCCCCTAGGATCCTCATGTATGATCCACACTTTCTCCTTCGTGCCACGGTCAGACATTGTCTTCCCCACCCCGACATCTTGACTTCCAAATCTTTTTTTCCAAAACAAGTTAAACCATTTTTATAGGAGATGTCCTAAAAAATATCCATGGGCCCCATCCTCTCCATATCCATCTCCAATAGATGCCATGTTATAATAGGACTTCATGATTTGTCGCCCTAGATGTTTCTTGTGGGAAGGAATTCATCATACTGATTCCCATCCAAAGATTTGTCCCTGATACAATGAATGTCCCAAAGGATGATACCAACATCCCCACAGTGAATATGGAAGGTATTAGTATCCGGGGACCATCGGGTAAATATATTTGGCCTGAGATCAAGATGATGATATAATTGAAACTGCGACGTCCACACCGCCTCAAACAAACTAATGTGTCACAGTTTTTCCCCAAACTGGTCACACATCTGGCATACTCAATACGCCCAGGACCATTCACCGCTGAAGTTGCCTCAAGACCGTAGATCCCAATCCTGTAGCCAGACATTAGTTTCATCAGTAACACTCTGTCAGAAAGTACTTGCGTAATGGGCCGGAGAATACTCTACTTCTGAGTCGCTTCCCGAAATATCCCTTGTCCTAAGATTCATGACATAAAAATCCATATGCCTAGTTTCTCTAGTAGGATGACCATTGTTGGTGATATAATATCTAGGTAGGTCATCCTTGTGGGTCACCCATGACCGCGGTGTGTAAACATCAAATCGAGGCTTGAGTACCTCCTCAAATAGACCGAAGTCCCATATCATCATGTTTTCGGATAGTTTATACTCCTTCTAGGCTGGGGTCAACATGATGAAGAGAGTATGGTTGTTGGATATGATCTTTTGGGCACCATAAACCCCAGGGTTGGAAACCATCTCAGCCCTTTGAGCAGTGAACAAGTATTCTCTCTCAGCATCCACCCAATTAGTAGCCATCTTCTTTCGGTAAGGTCTCACAGATTTGGTGTCATGAACCAACCCGAGTCGACCCTAAACCGGTCACCCGAGCCGGCCCGCGACATGGCCCGAAGGGCGTTCCCGATCCCCACGGGCTGGCAACTAGTGTCGGGCATCAAAAGTAAACAGTTGGGAACGATTTGGCCCAAAAGAAAACAAATTAAGCAGCAGAAATAAATAGAAAAAATCAAATAAAGAAAGAGGAACCAACAACGCAACTAACCTGACCACGACCAAAACACCACGTGACCCCTTGGGTCACTCTCCAATACCAAAACCAACATCGCTCAAGGCGAACAACTGAATCTGGAACCTGCAACAGAACTAAAAACAAGAAAACACTATAGGCGTGAGTATTAAAACTTAGTAGGTAGGCCCGTCTAATTCTATTCCCAATGGACATACCAATAAATATAGAATTTATCAATTCCAGGTTTGAACTAAATTATATAAAATATGGTTTCCACACACATTCATTTCTAAAATAAGTAACAGTCCATTGCCCTTTTTAATTTAAGAACAAGTTTAATGTTGAAAGAAACAGGTGCATTTCATTTTAAAATATTTTTCAAACAATTTAGAAATTCAATCTTTAGTTGTTAGTCAAAAGGACAATCACGCACAATACACAACACCTACTAAGGGCAATGGAAAAAGTGGCAAAAATGGGTTAGCTACCGAACTCGACCTCTCAGTCGTCCGCCACACAAATAAACACTAAAAGAAACATAGGTCGAACCTAGGAGATCGTGAACAATCCAGAACGTACTATACATTTGACTCATCCTGAGGCATTCCATAACTCGATGATGTCATAACGCACACAATACTACCCGGCATAGCCTTGCATGGCCTAACCGAGGGGCCCAATCCCCATAGCAGCAGTAACTCAGTATTCCCCTGCTTTGGGGCCACTAGCCAGTGTGTGGTCTAAACTAGTGCAACAATCGTTCTCAGAAAATTCACTCAATATGCCAGGTTCCCATGTCATCACGAGTAATAAAAAGGGGGTGCGTCTACAATGTAAATAAGTCAGTCACGATGCACAAAAATCACATACATCTTGCAAACAACGCACACCAAATATCACCCCCGAGTGGGATTTCCGAGATAATCCATTTCATTAAAGTGCCAAACGGGCCTTCACTAATTTTAAAGTAAAACCTCATTTCTCAAAAAGTTCAAAACACTTGTTTAGAAGAAATTATTTATCTTTAAAACTAGTAGCACATTTGAAGTTCCGTGAATTATGTTTAAAGGAAAAATGGGCATTCTTTCAAAACTGGGTGTCCGCCCGTCAAGAAAATGTCACAAGTGTTCGGTATAAAATAAACAGCTCTTTTCGCACTAAATAATAATTTAAAGTTTTATTATCTAATATTATTTCTAATTCATTAAAAATTAACAAAACAACAAGCAATTAATAAATTCTAAATCTAAAGGTATGTGCAATGGGGGACCTACCTCGGCTCGCAGTCCAAACACAATGGCGTGTCGTGCCTCGCACAGACGCACAAACATGCGCACGTCAACGACCACAGTATCGCTAGGTTACCCCGCAAACGCACTGCAACATAAGCACAATAACTAAAATTACACAAACATAGACTTAAACCAACCCAAAAGCGCCAACAACGTGAAAGAACCACCTTGTCACATTTTCAAAACACCACTCGCACCATTGACACTATTTACAAAACCACTTCAAAATTTATTGAACAAATTCAAAGAGAAACCACAGCTTTACATGGCCAAAAACATTTCAAAACCACTTTTTATAATTAACGCTCACTCGTAACACGTCGTATCAGAACGTTCATCACTTGCACCATTATATAAACTAATTGCATTACAAAATAACAATACACCGCACGACAAAACTCATTTTGAAACCATGAACACACCATTTAAAAAAAACCTGTAAACAAAAATGTCTACCCTTGAAATCATGCTCTCCTCAAAATATTCACAAAACAAAAACCGCACCACAATTTAAATCAAGCGAAGAGGGTGAAAAAGCTACTTGAACATTTAATCAAACACTTACTGCGCACACTTTAACCAAAACAACACAATTTTCACCGAACAAGGCATAAACTACAATCCTTGCATACCAAATAAATTGTCCAAATATTGCACAACAATACCGAGCATTTATACAAGGTGTGAATTGAAAACAAAAGATGCAACTCAAATTATGAAATCAAGAGCAAGAGATACCTACTTCA
This sequence comes from Viscum album, assembly GCA_963277665.1. Taxonomy (NCBI): domain Eukaryota; kingdom Viridiplantae; phylum Streptophyta; class Magnoliopsida; order Santalales; family Viscaceae; genus Viscum; species Viscum album. The sequence continues at coordinate 2,079,615,311 of OY728130.1, forward strand.
AAACCATGGCGTAACGAATACACAAATCTGAAAACATTTCACGTGAAACTTAAAACATTAAACCGATGATATGAAATTGTAAATCGAAACACCCAACGATATCATTAGAACAACAAGTGTGAAAATGAGGTAGAGGTTATACCGAAGGGAAGAAAAATTGTGTCTGCAAGGAGGAGGTGCGGCGGCGAAGGGAGTAACAGGGTAGAAGGGGGCTGGTTCGGGCGGCGGTAGCTGGAACAGGAGGTCGGCGCGGGCGGTTGGTGGCCGGGACGACGGGGCGAGGCCGGTGATGGGGAGAAGACGGAGTCGCGCAAGACGATTGCGCCGGAGGACAGGGGAGCGCCGGGCGCAATGGCCGGGTGAGGCGGAGGGGCGCCGCTGGGAGGTTTCCGAGGTGGAGAGGAGCTGAAGGAAAACAGGGCGCTGGAGGCGGCGCAGTGTTGGGAAGCTCCATGCTGAAGCTTGAGGTCGGAGAGGCAGGCGACGGGGAAGGGTTCGCGCAGCGGCCAAAGGGAAAGGGGAAGGAGGGTAGGCGGCCCGCGGGTAGAATAGGGTTTAGACGTGTTTTTTTTCATTTCACTACATTAATAAAAAAAATAGAATTAGTAATAATAATAATAAAATGAAGAACAAATTTAATAATAATAATGATAGCCTAAAATAATTACCATAATAATAATAATAATAATATAAATAGAAATGATAATAATAACAATAACAAAAATAGTAATTAAATAAAAGAGAAATTTCACGACACAGCCAACTGTGTGGCCACCGCCAACCGTGCGGTGGCCACGCACGGATCCGAAACCAACTAAAAACATTAAACTTCAAAAATTTTAAATCGGGACTCAACCCAAACCTCGGCACGAGAACCGGAAACTAAGATATATTAAATTGAAAAATTAATTCAAAAAGTTGGGGTGCGACAATTCTCCCAACCACAAAAACTTTCTGCCCCCAGAAAGTCACCAAGTTCAAAGATATCCAAAACTCGAGTTCATGCCCGATCCAAAACCGAGAAGCTAAGAAATTTGAAATGAACTTTTACTCCACAGGTCACACCAGACCGATCATGAAGAAACTGCGACATAAAACGAGGGGAGAACACGGGAGGGTTCTCCCCACCAAAAGAGCTCGACCAACACTGAGGCTTTTAGAACCCAAATACACCGCCCCGGGGAGGGGGGTCAACGTGGGAACTCTCAACCGATCCAGACTAACCACTATTGCACGAGCGAAACAGCACCTCCGCCAAAACTTGGAACTCTCGACTCAGACCAAAGAAAGCCCGAAGACGATAGAAAAATCTCCAAGCAGAACTTAATCCAAGCAGTAAACCCGAGCATAACAGCAAGCCTGGACTCCACTGTAGGTACTCATATCTCCAAACGAACATCGCCAAACTAAGATTAACCGACGCTAGGTCCAAACATACCTCTAATAAAAACGCACGATCCTAAACACCATAATCCGACAAACGAGACTGTTTGGATTACAAACGAATACGTTCATCCCAACCTCATGACGACACAATGAACTGAAAACAACACCAAAACCTTAACAGTGAAAGAATGAGAACGGGATGACATTAAATGTTTCGTTGGAAACACTAAACACCCAAACCTGAACTGAGGCTTCACACCCCCGTCAACTCCTGACTGCGCGTGAGCATCACCCCAAGTCCTGTGGTTGGGGCTCTCATGGTTGAAGCATCTCCTGCCTCACAGCCAGGCACTAGAATCTTCTAGTCACAGTGTCTTCCTCAGGCAACTCTTCCTGTAAAGATTCTCTAGATGATCTAGAAACCTACAATGATGGCATGTCTTGGGGGGGGGGGGTGACATAGCGGCTTGTATTCCCTAACCGTCCATACTGACGGTACACCATTAGACGATTCGACGCACTAGAAGTTAGAACCACTGCAGAGGAATCTTTAGGAATAGGTCCCTCTGGCACACCCTGCTCGCCAGATGGGGAACCTTGACAAGCAACTTGATACGCTGGATTGCCAACCGTCTCCACTCCGAAGACCAACTCCTCTAAGAACACCTCATCCACCAGCTTCTCAACGTGATGCTCCTTAAAAAGGAGGACCCGCTCCATGGCCTCTGTATAAAGACCCCTGATGAAGGGATAAGTCTTCATCCAGTAATGGGGCACTACCCCCGGATAAAGAGACACAGGATCCTTGAAATTGTCAACATATGCTCTAACTATCTGCTGGCCATGTTGAGCACGCATGAGCTCTTCTATTTCCTTCATCCTCACCTCCACAAGTATAAACCATTGAATGAAGACGACATTAAAGAAATTCCACATCATCCCAAATTGCAGAAACGGCGGGCGTACAAATCCTACTCATCTAGGGCTGGACCTTCAAACAGACCCAAAACAATACGCACTTAGATCGCTTCGGGAGTTCCCAATACCCTGAAGACACGCTCGACTTCACCAAGCCACTACACTGTCTCTAACAGACTCCAATCACCATGAAGGACAGACAACGTCCGAGAAATACCAAAAACTGGGCAGGACTCATCAAAACACTAGGGATCTTTCTGGGCAGCATTTCTGAACAAGATATATAACACCAAGACAAAACCAATATCAATCGAAGCAACATCAAAGAAAGTGGCTTCATCCAAAACAACCAGCTCAAAAGAAACAAACAACTGCAAACATAACCCAAAAATCCCTGTCCAAAATTCCTGTTTCATTTTTGATTCTAAAACCACCTCTTTTTAAATTCTCATTTCAAAACCAGTTTCCAAATACCAAATCCCTTTCAAACCAAAATCACATTCCAAAACCATTTTCCTCTTTAAAAGACAATTTAGAAAAACATGGTCAAGCCTTTAATTTCAAATAAACACCCAGGTAATCTCATGACCTATTGCACATGTCATTATCCACATTCCATTCATACACGCACCAGCACGCAATTGTATGCATTCTCTCACATGTGCAAATGTTCATAAGGGGTACCTGCGGTTTCACCCAAAACCATTCTCAACCAATTTCAAAGCAAACATCAGTTTTCCAAACCAAATGATTTTAGTTTTTAAAACCCATTTCATAAATTTATAGTCCTTTTAAAGAAATCAGTCCCATTTTCAAAACCCCCTTTTTTTCCATTTCCAAAAGTGCTCCAACACCAACCAGAACAAAAAACGACACTTAAATTGCATCAAACACCGCAGTGAGGGGCTAGTAGTCACGCATAACCTGGTGACATGGTAGTGGGCCATGTCCCAAGTAGGCGTCGACCACTAGGAGGAATTCAAACCATGTACCCAGAATCCACATGGGTCACTACTCCATGTGAAATCACGATGTAACATCGGCTTACCTCTGTTGTCATCCCTTAATCCAAAACAATCCAAAATGAAACAAAGACTCGATTCCCGGACTATCCCTAGCGACTTGAGGTGCAGAACGGGCGAGGGTTCTTGACGTCCTTCCCGTACCTACCTCTCAAGTCCCGACAACCCTAATCTCCATCTACCAGACATCCCAAATAACAAGGGCCTCCTCTGATACCATTTTGTCACGAACCAACCCAAGTCGACCCTGAACCGGTCACCCAAGCCGACCCGCGACATGGCCCGAAGGGCGTTCCCGATCCCCACGGGCTGGCAACTAGTGCCGGGCATCAGAATTAAACAGGTGGGAACGATTTGGTCCAAAAGAAAACAAATTAAGCAGCGGAAATAAATAGAACAAAAGCAAATAAAGAAAGAGGAACCAACAACGCAACTAACCTGGCCACGACCAAAACTCCACGTGACCCCTTGGGTCACTCTCCAATACCAAAGCCAACATCGCTCAAGGTGAAAAACTGAATCTGGAACCTGCAACAGAACTAAAAACAAGAAAACACTATAGGCATGAGTATTAAAACTCAGTAGGTAGGCCCGACTAATTCTATTCCCAATGCACATACCAATAAATAAAGAATTTATCAATTCCAGGTTTGAACTAAATTATATAAAATATGGTTTCCACACACATTCATTTCTAAAATAAGTAACATTCCATTGCCCTTTTTAATTTAAGAACATGTTTAATGTTGAATGAAACAGGTGCATTTCATTTTAAAATATTGTGCGAACAATTTAGAAATTCAAACTTTAGTTGTTAGTCAAAAGGAAAATCACGCACAATACACAACACACACTAAGGGCAATGGAAAAAGTGGCACACATGGGTCAGCTACCGAACTTGACCTCTCAGTCATCCGCCACACAAATAAACACTAAAAGAAACATGGGTCGAACCTAGGAGATCGTGAACAATCCAGAACGTACTATACATGTGACTCATCCTGAGGCATGCCATAACTCGATGACGTCATAACGCCCATAATACTACCCGGTATAGCCCTGCATGGCCTAACCGAGGGGCCCAATCCCCATAGCAGCAATAACTCAGTATTCCTCTGCTATGGGGCCACTAGCCAGTGTGTGGTCTAAACTAGTGCATCAATCGTTCTCAGAAAATTCACTCAATATGCCAGGTTCCCATGTCATCACAAGCAATAAAAAAGGGGGTGCGTCTACAATGTAAATAAGTCAGTCACGATGCACAAACATCACATACAGCTCACGCAAACAACGCACACCAAAGATCACCCCCGAGTGGGATTTCCGAGATAATCCATTTCATTAAAGTGCCAAACGGGCCTTCACCAATTTTAAAGTAAAACCTCATTTCTCAAAAAGTTCAAAACACTTGTTCAGAATAAGTTATTTATCTTTAAAACTAGTAGCACATTTGAAGTTCCATGAATTATGTTTAATGGACAAATGGGAATTCTTTCAAAACTGGGTTTCCGCCCGTCAAGAAAATGCCACAAGTGTTCGGTATAAAATAAACAGCTCTTTTCGCACTAAATAATAATTTAAAGTTTTATTATCTAATATTATTTCTAATTCATTAAAAATTAACAAAACAACAAGAAGTTAATAAATTCTAAATCTAAAGGTAAGTGCATTGGGGGACCTACCTCGGCTCGCAGTCCAAACGCAATGGCGTGTTGCGCCTCTCACAGACGCACAAACATGCGCACGTCAACGACCACAGTATCGCTAGGTTACCCCGCAAACGCGCTGCAACAAAAGCACAATAACTAAAATTACACAAACGTAGACTTAAACCATCCCAAAAGAGCCAACAACGCGAAAGAACCACCTTGACACATTTTTAAAACACCACTCGCACCATCGACACTATTTACAAAACCACTTCAAAATTTATTGAACAAATTCAAAGAGAAACCACAGCATTACATGCCCAAAAACATTTCAAAACCACTTTTTATAATTAACGCTCACTCGTAACACGTCGTATCAGAACGTTCAGCACTTTCACCGTTATATAAACTAATTGTATTAAAAATAAAAATACACCGCACGACAAAACTCATTTTGAAACCATGCACACACCATTTAAAAAAACCGTAAACAAAAAGGTCTACCCTTGAAATCATGCGCGCCTCAAAATATTCACAAAACACAAACTCCACCACAATTTAAATCTAGCGAAGAGGGTGCAAAAGCTACTGGAACATTTAAACACACACTTACTGTGCACACTTTAACCAAAACAACACAATTTTCACCGAACAAGGCATAAACTACATTCCTTGCATACCAAATAAATTGTCCAAATGTTTCACAGCAATACCTAGCATTTATAAAAGGTGTGAATTGAAAACAAAAGATGAAAATCAAATTATGAAACCAAGAGCAAGAGATACCTACTTCAAAACCATGGCGTAACGAAAACACAAATCTGAAAACATTTCACGTGAAACTTGAAACCTTAAACCGATGATATGAAATTGTAAACCTAAACACCCAACGAGATAATTAGAACAACAAGAGTGAAAATGAGGTAGAGGTTATACCGAAGGGAAGAAAAATTGTGTCGGCAAGGAGGAGGTGCGGCGGCGAAGGGAGTAACAGGGTAGAAGGGGGCTGGTTCGGGCGGCGGTAGCTGGAACAGGAGGTCGGCGCGGGCGGTTGGTGGCCGGGACGACGGGGCGAGGCCGGTGACGGGGAGAAGACGGAGTCGCGCAGGGCGATTGTGCCGAAGGACAGGGGAGCGCCAGGCGCGATGGCCGGGTGAGGCGGAGGGGCGCCGCTGGGAGGTTTCCGAGGTGGAGAGGAGCTGAAGGAAAACAGGGCGCTGGAGGCAGTGCGGTGTTGGGATGCTCCATGCTGAAGCTTGAGGTCGGAGAGGCAGGCGACGGGGAAGGGTTCGCGCAGCGGCCAAAGGGAAAGGGGAAGGAGGGGAGGCGGCCCGCGGGTAGAATAGGGTTTAGACGTGTTTTTTTTTTTCATTTCATTACATTAATAAAAAAATAGAATTAGTAATAATAATAATAAATTGAAGAACAAATTTAATAATAATAATGATACCCTAAAATAATTACCATAATAATAATAATAATAATATAAATAGAAATGATAATAATAACAATAACAAAAATAGTAATTAAATAAAAGAGAAATTTCGCGACACGGCGAACTGCGTGGCTACCGCCAACCGTGCGGTGGCCGCGCACGGATCTGAAACCAACTAAAAACATTAAACCTCAAAAATTTTAAATCGGGACTCAACCCAAACCTCAGCACGAGAACCTGAAACTAAGATATATTAAATTGAAAAATTAATTCAAAAAGTTGGGGTGCGACATTCGGCGCGACAAGACTTCTACCGTGTGAAAAATGAGGATGAGGCATCAAAAATTAAGAGTTGGAAATAAAACAGAGGTAGTAGTGCAGAAAACCCCGGGTCTTCAAGTAAAATGAAAGCTGAATATGGGGAATAACGCGCAACCAAAGTAGTTTTTCGCTCAAGACATGGAATATTTTTCTCACGCGGGAGCTCATGACTTATCGCGTGAGAGAAATACATCTGGACTAAGTGACCTATGGGGGTTTTTATAGATATAGAGTAAGGTTTTTATGCGCGTGTGAAAAGTGATTTGGGCATCACTCCCTGATTATACATGCATCTGCTGGTTTTGGCGCGCGCTGACTCTAGGAAGTTATGCTTCTCGACATTTCCATCGGAATCTATCCTTTGTATTCTATCACGGATCCGATTTCAATGGGGGCATTTATAGATGCCAAAAAATGCTGAAGGGATGAATGTGGTATTGGTGAGACATGGTGATGAAATATTTTGAACCGGTGATCCATTCCGGGGGGCCCGGGAGGGCCGCAAGATGAAATCTCAATGGAGCATAAAAAAATCTCTTCCTAATGAAAAACCATTGGATCCGAGAAAATTTTCCATGCATGAGTGGAAACTTCCCCGCCATCGACCGCGAATGGGGAAATTTATGCACACCCACCATGCATGGTTGAACATTCACACAGCCGACATTGGCACACAATCGTTCACGCGGACCAGTATCTTCACCGATTCAATGACCACGAGCGCATATAAATTGAAGGTCGCCCCATCAACATCTAGTCGGCTAATTAATTTGAATCATATCCACTTTGCAAAGTCCACCACTCTGGAACGAAAAATATGGCCTTCTGGTAAGGGAGTTTTCATGATAGGCTGCCCAAGGGTCCGCATTCACATGAGACCACTCGGGCTTAACCCTTGCCTAAATTTTTTAAGTCTCGTCTTCATGTGCGCAGTCCCTTCAAGTTGCATAAATACCTTCCAATTGCACAAAATCACTTCAAATTGTGTGCAATCCCATCCAATTTCACACAACCCCTTCCAATTACGTTCAATCCCTTTCAATTGCATGCATTCCCTTATTCCCTGCATGCAATCCCTTCCTGTTGTTCGCAAAACCATGTCCCCCTTTTCGCGCCAAACATCTCCAATTGCATATTGACCCGGTAATTCCAAAAAATTCACTCAATTACATGACGGCCTGGCTTTTTCAATGGAAATTTTCCATTTTACACGCAATACTCTTTACTTGTGTACTCATGTCCGATGTCTCTCTTCCGGACATCATTTTCATGTGCCTCCCATTCCTAAAAAAATCTATGGCACATGCCGCTTATCCGTACGACCTTCTAGGATATTGCGAAGTAAAAATAAAGTCTCTTAGATGATACTGACAGTTTTGTTTCTTTGCCTCATGCTTTTTCACATATGAACATTAATGGGTATTGCTTATTCACATAGCCACACTATCGTGGACCCCCAATAGATCGCCACCCAACACCCCCACCATGACATTACTAATGCCTTACTTCCCTCATTAGTGGGAAGGTATCAGTTATGTAAGTCTTAAGGGTGAGATGAGCACACACTTTGTCTGAGCTGTAGGATGTTAAATTGTCAAGCACCATCATCTTCAGCACATGACATTAAATTATGACCTTTCCATGTGCCTCAAGCATGGGGTTACCCATCTAAGAAATTCTCTACACCCATTGGTCTCCATGGGCATTAGATCATTCCTCAAATGGAATGACATCCTCTTTCTGTGAGTTGCATTTGTCTATGGGGAAAGGGAAACCATCCTAATGTATGCCCCTAGCCATTCTAGTATGAGGCAGCATCCATTCCCCTCGTTTCTTCAGAGCCAAATCCCTCTCCCGCTTGGCTTTGTGACAGAAAGAATATTTCAAATAAATTTAAATTAAATTAAAATTTTTTTAATCCAAAAAAGTGTTACTCGAAATAAATTTCTTCATTTTTATGATATTGGTGTTATTTTGAGCCGAAAAGTAAAAATAACCCATTTAAGATTTTTAACTATTTTAAATTATTTCTATAGTTTGGGTATAATATATTATAAACTAATCCAAATTGAAAAATTCTTTATTTTCCAGATTTTACACATCTAGGGATTCATTTAATCTTTTTTGCAAAAAAAGCTAAATGGACCCTAAGGAAGCTCAAAAAAATCTCAAAATTTGTATCAAGAAAACTGTTTTCAATTCATCCAATTTTTTGTGTGGGTTCTATAACTCATTTTTAGTGGACCCAATTGTTGTGTAATTCGAAGGATGAACACGCAAGGGGTTGGGAAATAACTTTTATGAAGGCAAGGCCACATGAATTGGCCGTTTAAGGGGCCATTAAAGCTTCCTAATCCGATGGTTGGTGATTTGGCGTGTCTGACTGGTCATAATAAATTGTGAGAGTAAAACGGTTCTAAATCTCAGAATACACGTCCAAATCTTCTTCTAATTTGAAGAGAAACTCTAAATATAATTACAAACAACATTCAATAATAGTGAGATGGGTGAAGATGTCACTTAATGGGGATACAACGCGTCAACATTCGGGGGACAGAATCTGGCTGTAAAAGGATGAGACATCCTCTTTCTCAAAGCATCCCATTATCAATCTCATTCCTTCCGGGACACCAAGAAGGAGAATTTTTCGGCTTTCTCTTTTAGATATTTTCTATTCCATGGTTTCTAAGGCCTTATTTTTTCCCTTTCATCTATATTACCCTTAATATGGTGGGGTAAATATTTTGAGTGATTGGGTAAGGGTTGGTTTTCAATTTTTTAATGCTTGAGTTCTTGCATGTAATTGAATGAAATTTCTTTCTTCTTTAAAGTTGTTTTCAATTACATAGAGTGGATTAAATTATCAAGTGTGGTCATTCTTGAATTTTATTTTAGTAATTGATTTTTTTCCTTTGTAAATTAATCATTATCTCCCTCCACAGATTTCTGGTTTATATACGATGGAATAAACTAGCGATTAGTGGTGAAGTATTTGACGATCGTCAATACATATAAAATGGGTATTGAATGTTATTTATTTTTTTAGATAAACAATAACTGATTGAGTATTTCCCATGTCAATTAAGGATATTAAATACAAATATTATTCACATGGAAGGATATTTGACCAAATCGAGATTTTCGTTAGGTTTTCTCTCACCATAATTATTTCACCATGGAAGTGAGATGAAATGATTGTGGAAACTCACATTAATCAACTAAGAAAAAGTGGTATAAATTAAATTGGACAAGGATTGCAGTAAATTAGGAAACCAACCCCTATCTAATCACCCTTTTAATATCATAGTTTTTCAATCATTTGAATTTCAAGTTTCAATTCAAAAGCACAACATTTTTACCTTCGATAAAAAGTGACAAACTATTTTGTGTGCACTACTCTTCATGAGACATCCTATGTCAAACACATTACTACATTTTAACGTAGGAAATAATTGATTTTCCACCCTAATGTGTAACACCCCGATATTTTATAAGATATATTCTTTTTAATTTATTTCATATCTTCTATTGTACGCTACACCAAGATTATCTTGTGCTATATGAAACACCATATTATATTTCAATATACAGAACACTATTCTTGGATCATGTTACAGAAAACTTCAAGTTCATTTGATTGAAGTTATTCTACACAACATTGAGTGTGTGTATATATATATAATCACTATATAAATGAAATATGGTTGGATTTTGTTATACGCAACAATAAATGAATCATTCACTACGCGCAACCCTGACCTAGCTTGATTGACACGCAATCACGACTTTCCATGATAGCGTGTGTTGTACGCAACACTGAGTTTTAGTAAACAACTATATGTTATTAAAATATTATATAAACTAGCTATTAGAAATAGTAATACCCACTTTTTGAAATTTTATAAATATAATCATTCAAAATGGACTTCATTTTTGGATTCAGAATATCAAAATTAACCCAGGGTGAATTTGGGTATTTTTCTGAAAACTTCCAATTTTTGATGAATAGTAAAAACATTGGGTTACTATTTAAAACTGACTTTTTATTTAAATAATTATTTATTTTATTTAAAATTATTTAATGTCAAAATTGATACATAATACCTATATAAGTTCAATGTAATTCATTGGAGTCATTTTATAATAATTTTAGATATATAAAAATTTTATTGAACTTTTCACCGTCTTTTACCCACCTCCTAGGAGAATTTGAAAATTTACATGAAAATAAATTTTACCACTTCTGTGAGTGGAATTTCGAAAATTTACATGAAAATAAAATGTTTATCAATAAGATAAAAATATTTTCTGCTGAATAGTAACTGTTTACTTTTATTTACCACGGTTAAAAGTAAATAGGGTAATTGAGGGTAAAATGATATTATTATTACCCTAACACATGTATTAATTCTATTGGATAGGTTTAATTAGACCAAAAACAACCTTAGCATTAAAATATGACTATTAAGGACAACATGGATTTGATTAAGACATTTATTATTATATTATTTAAAGAAGATTTAAAATAGTTAAAATCAAAGTTTAATAACAAAAACATTTTCAATATAGGGTTATACATAAGATAAATTAGGCTATAAATTTTCATTTGAAAGATAAAATGACTTCATAAATAATGGTAGTTTATTTATAATTTTTAGATATTATATAAATTAATTTATATATGACACAATGATGATGAAGTAATTACATTATTAATGAAATATTAACATAATTGATATTATAAATAACCAAATAAATTTAATTTGAGAATTTTTATGAATTAAACTAATTTTATAGGTTCATAGGACATATTATTATTTATTTAATTATCTTTTTTATACCTAATAATGATGTTATGATTTTTAAAAAATTAAATTACCAAATAGTGTCAAAATTGATATAAAATAGTTTTTAAAAAAAATATTATATTATTTATTTTTATTATATTCATAAAAATCTATGGTTCAGCCAAATGACATAGATAAGGTTATATATTTCAATAATGAACCATGTGGGGTTCTTTTGGCTTTTTATAGTATTAACCATATAGTTTATGAAAACAAAAAGACACGGTAAAAGTTAAATTATATAACTTATAGTCAAATCTAAATGATAAGGTTAAAATAGTAACCAAAACATGTCTAAAACCTATTAATTGAAATTATTTCGACCCATACCCACCTAATCTTATAAATAAATCAATCTGGAGCTATTAAAAACAGAATATTACTTTATTATAAAAAAATATTTTATGTTTTTTCCAAGGTTCCCCTCTCCTCCCTTATAAAAAGGGCACCCCTTCCCTCTTCTATTCACACCATTTTGAGCCTTGAAACTCGGCAAAAACCAAAAAATTACTCTTATTAACCTCTCTAGTTATATCATAGTGGTTATGTTATTCTCAAAACACCAACTCTAGTGCCCTAATAAGAAGTTTACAAGAGGTGCGTCGAAGAAGAGGAAATCTCTTATACCGATTCTTTCATGTTTTCTTTATTATTCAACATCGACTTCATTAGTTGTATCATTATAAACTAATAAAATCATTATCAATAATATAGTGATATGTTATTATAAATATGAAACAACCCCATTTAACCTTCTATCCATCCTACAGAAAATGAAATCATCGCGCGTGTGTACGTACGGAATATCATCTCCACGCCGTGGTGTAATTTTTTTCCACCACCACCTTACTTGGATGGGTATAATGGTGTAAATAAATAACTATATACGATTATTGTTGATTGATATTGATTCTTATATATTATACATACAGTTCAATGCAATTCCACGATCATGGAAATGATATCATCGCTCGTGCTTACGTACGGACTACCGTCTCCACGAACGCGATGAGATTCATTTTCCATGATTAACCATTTAAGTTTAATTATAAAGTATATATAATAAATAATAATGAAATATATTATATTTCAATTATATTGGATTTATGTACATACATGTTTCATTTATTTAATTCCAATTAATTCAATAAGGAAACGAAAACAGCGTTCAGGCTTACATACGGCCTACCGTCTCCCTGAACGGTGTATTTCATTCCATTTATCGATGTATCATATATATTTATATGCTGAATATATATTATATATAAATCATTTTTTACATTATAGAATTATATAAATCAATATATATGTAATAATATCAAGAACAACATGTCGAATCACATACGATAAATGAAACGATGTTACCCAAAACACTGCTTGAACATGGAATTTTCAATACAACGGGTAAAATAAAGCCATAAGTGAACGATATATGATATAATAATAATGAATATGATTCTTTAATAAGTCAATGAAATTATTTAAATCATTATACAGTAGGTTCAGATACATATGAAGAATATTAGACATAAGGTAAGGGATAACTTTTCCAATCACATTTTATCCGAAGATTGTTTATTTGTATGTATTTACTGGGGTTATATTTAGCATTCATGTCCATTTTTCTAAAAATGGTTTCATGTGTGTTTTAAATCCATTTACCCCTTTTTGACTTTTACCAAATTTTATGGAAGGAATCTTCCTTTTGTTTACCATACAAGGAACTTTTTGACATTTTCAACAAAATTACAAGGAGAATGTTTTTTGAACTTATATAGCTTGAACGGTTTTTTATAGTTTCATAACACCTTATTTTCAAGAATATTACTCTTCAATATTTAATTATTATTTTCAAAAAATTATTTTCCTTTAAAATTGAATGTAATTTTGTGAAAAGAAAATGATTTTGAAGATGAAAGGATATTTTCCTCAAGAATTCATTTCAAGTGTTTTATGAAAACCATTTTCCATATAAGATGGGATTTTTTCATATGTGTTTGTTTCAAGTATATTGTCTCTATAATTTAAATGGTTTCACTTTTCTTATGATGAAATGATATCCATTTTTTATATGGATTATTTTATGATGGGATGATGTTTTTGAAACCCATTTTATACATTGGGTAATGATGAATGATTTATGTTCATGTTGTGGCACAAGTAATAATGATTTCATTATGAGATGGGTGGGACCTATATCTCCCTCCAATGCATTAGGTAGAGATTTATATCTCATGAGATAGACATGGCTGGATTGGTAAGTTAATCTGGTTCAGTGTTACAGGACTGGAACGGGGAGTGAACTCTATTCAGAAAGGGACTTCGCCCACTAAGATGGTCTTGGGAGCAATGTCGTGGCTACTATGGAAATCATATCATGTGCTTACTGTTTTTCTACAATTAAAAGTTTTATTCCCATGCTATTTTATCAAGATTAATTTTATTTTATGATCTATGTGTTATGTACTGCAATGTTTTATGTCATTGCTCAAGATTTTGATGTTTTGATTTGATGCTCATGTTTTAACATACAAATCTCTGTGGTTTGTTTTATGTTCTATATGTTTACCCTTAATGAGAATTTGAGCTCACTATTTTTATGTTTTATTTTCACCAGGATATAGATAAAGGTTTTAGGTAAGAAAATAAAAGGGGATGATATTTATGGGAGATATTGAAGATCTTTCAGCATGATTAGAAGACTATGTTCCGAGATTCCAAAGACACTAAACTATTACGGTCCTTCTGTGTTGGTTTTTGTTAAGTATTATGTATTATGAAAAAGTTATTTAATGTACATGTAGACCAAGAATTTGGTCATCACATTAGGTGTCAGAGGAAAAAGAGGTAAGAATGAATCCAATCCTTGGGAACACTCACATGTGAGGTTTGGAAAAAGCATGACTCTCTACCCAAGGGCTTCATAAAGAAATGGCCGCCACTGTGGATGGCGGTTTGTACCACCTATGGCGTGTAGCCACCCATGGATTGCCCTGATAGGTATCAATTATAGTCCATTGATGTAATTCCAGACCGTTACAGTTGGTATTAGAGGAAAGGTTTAGTTAATATTTGGAAACTAGGATGCAAAAACTTTAGTGAGATCCCTAGAGATATTTCTAAGGTATGTCTAGGGATGTCCCTAAGGATAAGTATAAGTATAGGTTATAGTCCTATATTTATGGTAAAAATCATAGAATTTATACTAAGATGTTAGATATTGAAGGTACCCCCCCTTGATAATTATTTTTGTCTCTCACACTATTCTTTTTGGGTTTTAGAAAATGGCGGGAAACATGAATATTCACGATAATGGAGAATATGATGGAAAATGGAATGATATTCTTAAGGATCAAGAAAATGAAATGGGATTTGGAAGTTGAAACATCGTTATAATTCCTAATCATAAATATCATAATATGATCAATAATCTCAACTTTGGTATGTTTCTAAACTAAGTTAATAAGAGAAAGAAGGAGTTTCATGATGATCATAGAGGAAAGAAAGTTCAATTTCCCTCAAGTAAATCTTGTGGGAAGAGGCATCTGGGAGAATGTTTCAAAGGAACTGGAAGATGATTTTGATGTGGAAAATATGGACAAAAGCTAGTAATTGAAAAGGAAAAGGATTATTTAACACCATGAACATGGATAATTGTATTTCTAAGACATCAACAACGATTAAATGTTTTAAATGTGGAATGTACAAGCAATATGCAAACCAATGCCTTAAGGGAAAATCTCATGAAGAGAATCTGTATGGTCATATGGGTAGTATTTATATTGATGATGATGAAGATACTACAAATGATATATGAGTTGAAATAATTTTTCATGACCGGTCAATGGTTTAAGAAGGTAATGGAACGATTACATGTTTATCAAGGGTAATGTTGTATAAGTAATCTCATGGTGTTATGGAATAAAGAGACATCTAAGGATTGTTACACCATTAATTTTCCTTATATTTTTGAAAGAATATGTTCAATGGTACCAGTAACCATGAAATGTTATTCAGATATTTTTGGCAGGTAGAAGATATGCGCATAATGAAAGGATAAAGAAAAAAAGTTAAATGATCTCATGACTGATATAAGGACAAAGTTATATCACGGTATGAGTGTATAGAATTTTTGGGATTTTGGTCAGTGGAAAGAGTTAACTTTTGACAGCATTCTTGTTTTCACTAAGGTTCTATGGTAATTTATATTTCAAGAGAATACATGATTAATGAATTCACATGTTTGTAATGTGACAAACAAGATATATCGTATGAATAATGATGGTATTCATGTTCTTGTTAAGTGACATTTCCAATAATAGTTTTCTTTATACTATGAGATTGGAATATTGTATTTTGGATAAGTCTAATGTTTAAAAGTGTTATGTCAGACATAAGATGGTACTGTTTAAAGATAGAACTTTTTCTCTGAAATTATTTCTATAATTTTATAATAGTATATTTTTAGAAAAAGGACCACTTGCAGAATGGGTGACAACCCGTCGCGTCGGACAAGGCTATGGGAATCGAACCCCCAATCGAAGTGCGAATAGACTTTATTGCATACCACTGGCCTACATGAAATATTTGGTTAGTATAAACTAGGTTTATTTTATTATACGATATGATAGATGATGTATAAGTCCTTTTTTAGAACCATATATGATTAATCTCATGATAAGATGGACTTATAAGTATTGCTAACCTTTTGTATGAGACAAATGGAATGACCCATCATTCTATTACATGATTTGATAACACTTCAAAAATGAAAAATTCAATTTCATTTTATTTAAAGATGAAGTGGAAATTGTTCAAGGCATGAAAAATGGTGAGATTGTACAGAAATAAAGTATGTATTTCTTCTAATTCAAATTCTTCTACTTTAGGGAAATGATCTGGAAAACCAAAAATGGTGTCCTAGTGTCCTCATATACGATGAATCTGATGGTACCTTATATCATCACAAATTTATTGCTTTGTGACTATTGTCTTTTTCATATCCTTGTCCTCTACCACTCTCCATCAGAATTCGATGGTTAGATTTCTCTTCCATATCCATATTTTCAACTATGTTCTCCTATGTCGAAACCCAGTGATTAGTTAATTTTGGAAACTGTTACATTTCATAATTTAGTTTTTGAAGTTAGGTTTTGTTATTCCTTTTTACGATGTAGGTTTCTATTAAAGAAACTCTCATGAAATAAACTATTTACAACCCCGATGAATTTCGAGGGCGAAATTCATTTTAAGGGTGGTAGAATGTAACACCCCGATATTTTATAAGATATATTCTTTTTAATTTCTTTCATATATTTTGTTGTACACTACTCCAAGATTATCTTGTGCTATGCACAACACCGTATTAGCTTTCAGTATACAGAACACTATTCTTGGATCATGTTCCACAAAATTTCAAGTTCATTTGATAGAAGTTATTCTACACAACATTGAGTGTATATATATATATATTCAATGTAAAAATGAAATATGGTTGGATTTTTATATATTCAAAAACAAAGGAATCTTTCACTACACATACCCCTGAATTGTCTTGCTTTACACACAATCACAACCTTCCACGATAGCGTGTGTTGTACGCAATACCGAGTTTCACCAAACAACGATATGTTATTAAAATATTTTATAAACTTGCAGTTAGGAATAGTAATACCCACTTTTTGAAATTTTATAAATTTAATATTTCAAAATAGAATTCATTTTTGGATTTGGAATATCGAAATTAGCCTAGGTTAATTTTTGGTAATTTTCAGAAAACATTCAATTATTAATGAATAGTGAATACACTGGGTTACTATTTAAAAACCGACTGTTTATTTAAATAATTATTTATTTTATTTAAAATTATTTTAGATCAAAATTGATACATAATACCTATATATGTTCAATGTAATTCATTGGAGTCATTTTATACTAATTATAGATATGTAAAAATTTTATTGAACTTTTCACCATCTTTTACCCACCTTCTAAGAGAATTTGAAAATTTACATTAAAATAAATTTTACCGCTTCTATGAGTGGATTTTCGAAAATCTAAGAAACACAGTTAATATCGAGAAGTAAAATGTGGTTCAATAAGATAAAAATATTTTTTGGTGAATAGTAACTTTTTACTTTTATTTACCACGATTAAAAGTAAATAGGGTAATTTAGGGTAAAAATGATATTATTATTACCCTAACACATGTCATAATTATATTGGATAAGTTTAATTCGACCAAAAACAACCTTAGGATTAAAATATGACCATTTAGGTCCACTTGGATTAGATTAGGGAATTTATTATTATTTTATTTAAAGAGGAGTTAAAATAGTTAAAATCAATGTTTAATAACTAAAACATTTTTAATATAAGGCTATACAAAAGATAAATTCAACTATAATTATTCATTAGAAATATATGAAGATTTCCTACATAATGGTTTTTTATTTATAATTTTTAGATGTTAAATTATTTTATTTATTTATGAGACAATGATGATGCAGTAATTACGTTATTAATGAAGTATTAACATAATTGATATTATAAATACCCAAATAAATGTAATTGGGAACTTTTTATGAATTAAACTAATTTTATATGTTAATATGACATGTTATTATTTATTTAATTAAATATTTTCGAACTAATCAGGCTGTTATTATTTTTACAAAAAACAATTACCAAATAGTGTCAAAATTGACATAAAATATTTTTTGAAAGAAATATTATATTACTAATTTTTATTATATTCTTAAAAATCTAAAGTTAGGACAAATGACTTAGATAAGGATATATATATTAATAATGAACCACTTGGGGTTATTTTTTATTTTAAAGTATGTTTATTAACCATATAGTGTAAGAAAACAAAAGAACACAGTAAAAGGTAAATTATTTAACTTAGAGTTAAATCTGAATTATAAGGTTGAAATAGTAACCAAAACTTGTCTAAAACCTATTTATTGAGATTATGTCGACCCCTACCCACCTTATCTTCGAAATAAATCAATTTTAAGCTATTAAAATGGAATATAACTTTATTATAAAATATTATTTTATGTTTTTTCTATGGTGCCACTCTCCTCTATTATAAAAAGGGAACCCCTTCCCTCTCCCCTTCACACCCTTTGGAGCCTTGAATCTCGGCCAACCCTTGAAAATTACTCTTATTAACCACTATAGTTATATAATATAGGTTCTGGTCTTCTCAAAAGACCAACTCTAGTTCCCTAAGAAGAAGTTTAAAAGAGGTGCGTCGAAGAAGAGGTAATCCCTTCTACTGATTCATTCAAGTTTTCTTTCTTCTTCAACATCGTCTTCTTTAGATGATTCAATATAAAGTAATAAAATTAGTATCACTAATATAATTATAGGAAATTATAAATATGAAACAACCCCATTTCACCTTCTATCCATCCTACAGAAAATGAAATCACCGCACATGTGTACGTACATAATACCATCTCCACGACGCGGTGTAATCTTTTTTCCACCACCACCTTTCTTGGATGGGTATAATGGGGTCAATAAATATAGAAATATTATTATTTTAATGTTATATTGATTCTGATATATTATTTATACACTTAAATACAATTCCATGATCATGGAAATGATATCATCAACCGTGCATACGTACGGACGACCGTTTCCACGAACGCGAAGAGATTCATTTTCAATGATTAACCAATCAAGTATGATTATAAAGTATATATAATAAATAATCATGAAATATATTATATAATAATGATACTGGATTTATTTACATATATGTTTTATTTACTTAATTCCATTTAATTCAATAAGGAAACAGAAATAGTGTTTATGCGTACGTACGACCTACCGTCTCCATGAACGGTGTATTTCATTCCAGTTATCGATCTATCATATATATTTATATTATGAATATATATTAAATATAAAACATTTTTTAAATTCTAGAATTATATAAATCAATATATTAGTAATAATATCAAGAACAACATGTCGAAACACGTACGATAAATGAAACGATTTTACCCAAAGCACTGCTTTAACATTGAATTTACCATAGAACGGGTAAGATAAAGTCATAAGTGAACCATATATGATATCATAACAATTAATATGATTCTGTAAAGAGTCAATGAAATTATTTAAATCATTATATAGGAGGTTTAGATACATACGAATCATATCATACATAAGGTAAGGGATACCTTTTCCAATCTCGTTTTTATCTGAGATTGTTTATTCGTAAGTATTTACTAGGGTTATATTTATCAATCATGTACATGTTTTATAAAAATGGTTTCATGTATGTTTAAAGTTCTTTTTACCCATTTTTTACCTTTACCACATGTTATGGATGTAATCATTCTTTTTTTTCCATACAAGGAACATTTTGACTTTTCTGAAAAAAGAACGTGGAGAAAGTATTTTTTAATTTATACGGCATGAATGGATTTTTACGGTTTCATAATGCCTTATTTTCAAGAAACATACTCTACAATATTTCATGATTATTTTCAACAAAATACTTATCTTTTAAAATTTCATGGACTATTGTTAAAAGAAAATGATTTTGAAGAAGAAATGATATTTTCCTCAAGAATTAATTTCAAGTGTTTTATCAAAACCATTTTCCATATAAGATGGAATTATTTCATATGTGTATGTTTCAAGTATAATGTCTATATGATTTAAATGGCATAAATTTTCATTTGATGAAATGATATCCATTTTTTAGTATTGATTAAGTTTATGATGGGATGATGTTTATGAAACCCATTTTTTACGTTGGGTAATGATGGGTGATTTATGTTCATGTTGTGGAACAAGTAATAATGATTTAATTATGAGATGGGTGGGACCTATATCTCCCTCCAATTCATTGGGTGAAGATTTATATCATATGAGATATACATTTCTGAAATGGTAAGTTAATCTGGTACAGTGTTACATGTAACACCCCAAGCTTCTATGGTACGTTTCCCTTCGAATAATGCGATAGCGTGTGTTGTACGCAACCTCGAGTTCTAACACACACCACAACTAATTAAACTAGCCATTGTAAATAGTGATACCTACTTTTTGAAATCATATATATTTTATATTTCAAAATGGACTTCATTTTTGGATTCGGAATATCGAAATTATCCTAGGGTGAAATTTTGGTACTTTTCGGATAACTTTTATATTTTGATGAATAGTGAAAATTACTAAATTTTAATTAAAAACAACTTTTTTAATCAAAATAAGTAATAGTGATAAATTATGAATTTGAGTGGTTTTAAAGTATATTTAGAATATATTTTTACCATTTAATATAATGTTGGTCATTGGAAATAATTTTACAATTAAACCGAACATAAACAAGTGTCAATCTTTTGATAGTTATTATCTCTTAAAAACACGCTTTTTGTTTTGACAGCGGGAATTAATTTTAAATTAATTTCTGCCACTTCTGTGTTTTGAATTTAGAAAAATGGATTCCATATTTGGAATCAGGATGTTCAAATTGTGTAAATAGGTAACTTTTATTTTTAGACATTTTGAATAATTACTGCGGTAAATATTTTATTTACCATGGTTAAGGGTAAATCCGGTAAATAAGGGTTAAAAAAATAATATTATAATAATACTAAATTACCCTAAAACGTGCCTTAACCCTATTGGTTGATGCATAGTCGACCATGGGCATCTTTGGGTCTATTTTGGGACCCCATGGATCCACTTGTAATTGATAATGACACTTTATTTTAATTAAGTCAAAATGAATACAAAAATGACACAAGCATATATCTTTTAGAACAACAATTTTTACATAGGGTTATACATGTTGGATTTTCAATTATAAATATTCATTAGAAATATAAAAAGATTTCCTACATAATGATATTTTATTTATAATTTTTAGACATTAAATAAGTTATTTTATTGATGACACAATGATGATGCAGTAATTACTAAAATAGTGAAAAATTAAAATAATTGATATTATAAATACCCAAATAAATATAATATGAAACTTTTAATGAATTAAACTAATTTTCTAGGCTAATATGATATATTAGGATTGATTTAATGGACTTTGTTCGAAGTAATCAATCTGTTATAAGTTTCACAAAAATCAACTATTGAATAGTGTCAAAATTGACATAAAAGAGTTCTTAAAACAAATATTATATTATTAATTGATATTAAATTCCTAAAAATCTAAGGTTCGGCCAAGAGACTTATATTATGATAGGTTAATCATTAATGGACCACTTGGGGGTCGCTTGTATGTATATGGTAAGTCTATTAACCATATAATATAAAAATACAAAGAGACATTGTAAAAGTGAAACTAATTAACTTAGAGTTAATACTTAAAGATAAGGTTAATATAAGTACCCAAACCTGTCTAAATTATATTGGTTGAGTTGTTTTCGACCTATCCCCACATTAAAATTTGAATAGTCAATTTTGGAGCCATTAGAAACCGAATATGAATTTATTATAAATTAATATTTCTAACTTTTCCAAAGGTGCCCCTCACCCCTCTTATAAAAGGGCACTCTTCCTTCTCATTTCTTCACACCTTCAAAGCCTTTTGGTTCGGCCAAACTCTGCCCAAATAATCTCCCAACATCCCTCACTACAACCTAGAGGCCTTAGTTTGATCAGAAAGCCAATCTAAGGAGCCCTTTTGATCAAATCAAAAGGAAGAACCCGAAGAAGAGGTAATGATTTCACCACCCTTTTCTAAGTTCATTTCTTCTTCCACTTCTTCTTCCTTTGTTCTTACCATTCTGAAATAATAACTCCAGTATCTCACATATGCTGTGATGTTATTATAAATATGGTACAATCATATTCAGTATTCTATCCACCCTTTGAATAACATGTCACCATACGTGCGTACGTACGGCTTACCGTCTCCACGTCGTGGTGTAATTGTTATTCAATATAATATTATTTGGATGGGTATA